>JBBPCX010000160.1:15813447-15854459 GCA_037974365.1 Hydrocynus forskahlii
AAGATTTGAAATTCCTGTCTGAAGACGAGCAGTGAAGATGTAGGTGAGTAATTTGTAATCAGAGTTTCTAAGAGTAAAAGGTCTTCTGTTTTCTATGAGTCTGGGGTCTTTGTCAGGCTTAGGAATTGAAATGATAAGCACATGTTTCATTGTGGGTGGAAGTATACACGTTTCCAGAAATACTTGATGTAGCAGTTTTTTTTATATCTTCCCAGAAATGTCTATAAAAGTCTCCTGTGAGGCCGTCTGAGCCAGGTGCCTTGTTAAGAGAGAGGCAGCCAATAACTTTGTCCAGTTCAGCAATTGTTATTTGACTGTCACATGTTTGTCTGAAGTTATCTTCAACTTTAGGAATATATTTTTCTATATCCTTTAAAAATGTATGGCAGTCTTCATTACAGAATTTAGAACTGTAAAGCTGTTTATAGAATTTGAAGATTTCTGAGGAGATTAGTTTTAGTTCTGTGATTTCTACATCATTTACTATCAAGGAACTGATGTTATTTTTCCCTTGTCTCCTTTTTTCAAGACCGCAGAAATATGCTGAGTTTTTTTCCACCTCCTCTATCCAATTTGCTCTAGATCTAACAAAGGCCCCTTTTGCTCTCTGAATATACAGTTCATCCAGTTTAGGTTGAAGACTTAGTATTTTCTGTTTATCGTCTTCAGAAGGGTTGAGTTTGTTGCAGTAAACATGTAATTGTTTGATAATGTCTAGTTCCTTTTTCTCTAGATCTTTTTTTATTTTTTTTACTGAATGAAATGGTAAATTGGCGTAGTTTATAGTTCAGAAATTCCCGTTTTTTTACAGGTGTTGTTAGTTCTTCCGAGTTTATAATTTCTGCAATTATTGATTTAATCTTTTGACAATAATCATTATTTTTAATTAGACTAGAGTCATTATTTGTTTGAACAGGTTCTTCTGTTGTTAGGCTTCACATATAGATAGATAACACTGTGATCAGTTAGTGGAGCAGCAGAGATATCAGAGCTGAGATCATAACATAGCAAGTGGTTTGCAATTAACCAGTGGTCAATTCTGGATTTATAATTGGAGTTGAACCATGAGAATTTAAATATTCCTGGATTTAAATGTCTCCAAGCATCAGTTAAGCTTTGTTCATTGCAGAAGTTAGTAAAAGTATTGTTTGGATGACTTGCAGAGAATCTGGTAGGGAATTTATCAAACAATTCTTCATGGACTAAAGATCACCACCTATTATAATGTTATCAGTTGGGTATGTTGATTTCATATCTGATTGTAAGCCAATATGTTCTAATAGGTTTATATTTTCAGTGCTCCGGTTGTATCCATAACTGTTGAGTAAGATGAATTTGAAATCGTCAAGGGTAAGTATAAGCATCAATCTTTGACATCTGCCACATGAGAGATAACCCGACCTCTGAAGTTCAGTGTCATTTAAGTCCCTGTGTTGCTATAATGGTCAGGCGTCCCAATACTTTTGTCCATATCGTGTAGGTTCACCACACGGGGTCGTCGCCTCGCCAGAGAGATTCAGTGAAGCCCCGCTCCTTCTTCACGGAACTTAAACCTGCACAAATGAACACACGAATGAATCCTCCCTTCTCTCCTCCCTTGTATCTGCAGAGATACCAGTTTGTGCTCGAGTTTGTTCAGAAGTTCCTTCCAAGAAAGGTAGTTAAGCCTCAGAGCTGCTGCGGCTTCCAGAAACACTTTCTTCTGTTTTTCTTTCTGACCGCTGGGCTGTTCTCCACAGGTGATGGACCTGGGATGTTCTGACTGTGGCCTCCTCAGAAAGCTCAAGTTCCATCGCCACTGCACTGAAGTTCTTGCAGGAGTTGATGTCGACTCTGCTGCCATCAGACAGAGAGTGTTTGTGTTTTTCCTAAGGGGGTCCTTCAACACAGGCCAGGGCTGCTTAACCAGGGTTGAATTTCAATGGCAGTTTCTTCTTTCTAAACTTCTTTAGTTGTCTACTGATTAGAAATAAAGTGTTTGATGTCAGATGATTAACTGTAGAGAAACATGCCAACTCAGATTGGTAGTGGTGGTGGGGCTGTGAGTTTGACATCACCGTCATTTCATTCACCGTCCAGAGTGACAAGTGGGCCTAAAGACCATCACAGGTTTTTATATATAGAATGTGGATCATGGGGCAGTTGGTGGCCCGGTGGTTAGGAATCTGCCCCTGCAATTGGGGGTGTGTGGATTTGAACCCCAGGACTGCCCTCCCCTGGTGCTCCGTCGCTAGCTGCCCACTGCTTCACTTGGTGAATGGGTTAAATGCAGAGAGAGAATTTGACATTATTCACACTGTGTGCTGTGCTGTGTTGTGTTCACACGTGTCTGTAAAGGGCCACTTTACCTTAACTTGGGCTAAATCCAACACTCACCCAATAGCAGATAGGGGGAAAAGTGTTTTAAGGCCAAAACATCTCGAAACCATTGTCAAACCGTCAAGCATCAGACAGTGTACTATATTATGTAATAACATTTTTTTTATCAGGTGGGCTTTAGAGGTTTTAAACTTTGGCTTTGCTAAATCTTTTCAAATTAGAAATTTTGTTAGAATTCCCATTTAAGCCGCCCTAACTTGGCTTTCTTGGCATGTATTCCAACCCAAATTTAACAGACCTCATACAGTTATTTGAGCGCTTGAGTGCCGTCTCAGTGTTTCAGCCTTGTGTGTTGGAATTAATCCAAGGAATTTATTTGGGCACCATTAGCCATTTTTTAATGATTTAATTGTGGGTGTATGGTGCTAGTCTATAAGGTGAGGGAGCTGTAGGGGATACTTGAAGGTAGCCGGTGAAGGCTTCATCTGCATGTTGAGTTTTTGTTGTTGTTGTTGTTGTTTTAAAGGCATGCTCTGGCCCCCCTTTCGAGTGACTACCTGTGGCCGAATCCCAGGCCTTTCACCATCGCGCTCTACCAAGGGTCCGTCACAGAAAGAGAGCCGTGCACCCTGGGGTTTGACCTTGTGACCTGCATTGAATTGTGAGTGTGTTGGGACCTCCACTGTTGAAATATGGTGCGAACCTACAGTCTAATACTCCATCATCTCTTCCCCTTTGTTTCCTGTGTCAAAGGATTGAGCACCTTGAGCTTTGCCATGTGGAGAGGTTTTCAGATGTTCTGTTTGGATACATGACCCCCCGTGCCGTCATCGTAAGCACACCGAATGCGGAGTTCAATCGATTGCTGCCGGGGTTAAGGGGCTTCAGAAACAATGACCACAAATTTGAGTGGACAAGAGCAGAGTTTCAGACTTGGTGAGTCTTCCTGTCCCTAGCATTATTCTAGGCAGGGTTCATTCTTTCCAGTAGCCTGATAGCGATGCTCTCATTGGCCCAGGGCACTTGGAGTTTGCTGGAAATACGGCTATTCTGTCGAGTTCACTGGAGTAGGAGAGGCGTGTCAGGACAGAGAGGTGGGATTCTGCTCTCAGATTGGAGTGTTTCAAAGAGATGTTGGAGAAGCGAACGCACCCATTAACAACAACACGCAGCTGGAGCCTACAGTGTATCGGCTGGTAAAGTGGTTTATATATGTTTAATCTTACTTCCTAAACTACTAATATTGTATAATAATTCTACTAACAGATTCTACTATAGAGCTGTTTTGTGTAAAAATGTTTTACAGAACTGACTAGGAGACTTACTGCTGTTTGAGGACAAAGTTGTATTTATGTTTTTACACGTCTTAGTTACTTTATTGGAACCATCTACATTAGGGAAACCTTGTAGGTCCACAGTCAGACTGTAGCTCATCTTTTTCCATGCTCAGTCTGAGCTGGACTTACTCTAGTCCAGGGATCCCCAGCACCAGTTCTGGCGGGCCGGTGTCCAGCACAGTTTGGTGATTTACGTTACTTTACGTTAGATTCATTTGGAAGACACTTTTATCCAAAAGCGACTTACAGTTTGAGGAAACACTCAAGCGCAAACATTTCCCTGCACAAACTGCTGGCCGTTAAGGAGTTGGAAGGTCATGGGTTTGAATCCCAGGACTGCTAGTGGCACTACTGAGGTACCCTTGATCAAGGTACCCTCCCCACACTCCGCTTCCTGGGTGCTGCACTGCCGTCCACTGCTTGTCTTGGTGAATGGATTAAATTAGAGAATTTCACACTGTTCGCACTGTGTGCTGTGCTTTGTGTTCACGCGTGACTATAAGGGGCCACTTTACTTAAACACACCCGATTCAACACAAGGTTTAGTGAGTGTGTGAGGAAGGGAGCTGCCATGCTCTGCTGGACACCGGCCCTCCAGTACTGGGGTTGGGATCCCTGCTCTAGTCCTTCATCAGTATTCCCTTCCTTTCAAAGACTTGCTCATGCTTTGTAATTGCCCATTGTGAAAAAGGCTATAGAAATACATTTGAATTGAGTTGAACCGAATTTAATTGTTGGATGGGGTGGGGGTGGTAAAAGAAACGTGAGGGCTCCAATCAATAATTATAGCTACGAAGTCACTCTATCAACTAATGAACTTTACTTAAACTCAGAACATAAAGTGTAAGCAACTAAAACAAGTAAAACTATTGATCAGCTAAAATGATCAAGATATGTAACGACTAACAGCTATATAATGATATGGATGAGTGGAGGTGGTTAGAAAGTAGAGATTTTAATTGGTCAAGTGACACGAACAAAATGAGTTTTAATCTCCTGTAATAAATGTTCCCAAAAGCAGTTTTTCTACCTCAGTAAAGTCTGACCTTTTGGGTCGATTCCAAATCTGATTTCTTTGCAGCATAATTAGACAATGGCTGATTTTTTTTTTTGGCTTTTTTTAAAACCTGTAGCTCACACTGTGTGTTTAAAATGAATGCATGAAACACACAAGCTCACCACCAACACTTTTTGTTAGACAAAATTAAAAAAATAATTGCCAAACTGGCATTTTATATTGAAATAGCATCAGTCAAATGAAGAAAGGAAGTGGAAACAAGCTATTTAACACAAACTATGCATAATTATGCTACAACAATTCGGTATTGAATGAATCTGTTTAAACACACATTTAAGGGAACGTCTTTGGCTCATCTTATTTACAATCCATGATTAAATTAAAAATAAAAATTTGCTTATTTACTTGCTTATTAATTGCAATTGCTTTTCTGGAACACATCTTACTGGAGTCCTGAAGGGTCTTCCAGTCACTGGAATGCATTTGATCATTTCCATTAATTACTGTAAGCACTGTAATATGGTATATGATCTGTAACCTGTAAAAGTTCCTACGTGACAGTGTGTTAAGACACCCAGACAGTAGATATTTAATAAATGACCAGTCAATGTGGCTATGAGGTAGGTCAGAACCTAATAAACTGTTTCTCCCATGTTCCTTCTCACTAGCTGTACAAGGTGGTGTATCCAAGCCTGTGTGACCCCAACATCTTCCAGAGGACTCTAGTTAGTGAAGTTCTCTACAGGGCAGAGAGCCTGAAGAGGAAATGGATGGCAGACACACAAGGCATACAGTCTGACTGCATCTCAGGCCAGCGCGGTGTTCCACCAGGGGAGGCGCAGGTGTATAGGCAGGGGCGCTGGGTTTATGTGCCTCTGGAGAGTGTGTGGGCCGGCCTCGGAGTGCAGGCTCTGTGTGGGGACGTCCAGCGACTGCGACAGGCTCTGCTGGACGACTCACGAGTGCAGCTAGACGCTGGTAGAGATGCCGTAATGATACCTGAGGAGGAGGAAGCAGAGGAGGAGGATGAAGAGGAAGGAGATGTATGTGTGGAGTGGGAGTCTGCGTTGAGGCCCATGGAAGACGACGCAGAAGAGGACTGGGAGACTGAACTTGGTCCTGGAAGCCTTGGATGAAGTTTAAAATGGACAGAGTTGTAGTGACAGCCATGTTGATAACTAAGTGGAACTGCAGTGTTGGATTTAAGAACTTATTTCCTTGAAATTCTTGAAGATTTCATACTTGACGTCCCACCCATGTTTCACCATTTCTGGATGATTAAACGGCTAAGATGAAAAAGAGTGGTTTGATGTGCTCCATTCCAAAGAAACTTCTAATCTATCCTTGCTTGGAATTAGACACCTGAAATGTCCTGTAAAAGCTACCAGCACTCAAGGAATGGCTCCACATATTTCCTGGTGCCTCAAACATTGTTTTTTTTTTTTAACCACAGTTTCAATCTAAAATGCTGCTTCTGGCATCTACCTCTCCACCACGTACACAGGCAGCCGGTAGTCTAGTGGTTAGGGCGTTCGCCCTGCGATCAGGAAGTCATGGGTTTGATTCCCAAGACTGCTAGTGGCACCTCTGAGGTCCCCTGAGCAAGGTACCGTCCCCCTGGCTGCCCCCTGCTTCACTTGGTGAATGGGTTAAATGCCGAGAGAGAATTTCGTGCCGTTCACACTGTGTGCTGCGGTGTGTTCACATATGACAGAATGGTCACTTTCATTAACAGAAGCCTTTTAAATGTGTACATGGCGCAGAGGTACACGCCGGAAAGCAAATTAGTCTTTAAAGAAAACTTTATCTGTACTGTTTTACTATTATCATTACACAGAACCACAGAAGACACATGCAGGTTAAATTTGGCCAGTAAATAAAATGGCTATATTTGAGGTTTTTTTTACAATTACCCAAGTTTCTAAATTACTTTATTTACATCTCAGTACATTATATTACAATCATTTGGCAGGTCATTTGGCTTTTATCCAAAACGTCTAACAATAATCAGTAACTGAATTATGTATGAATCTTGTAAAATTGTCGGAATTCTTAAAAAAAAAAGTATATTCCTACACTTTTGGCATGTTGCCCTACAACTGAAAATATTTGTTATGCTTACTTGTGATACTTTTTGACTTGCATGTGGTCCATGGTCAAATTTATGATTAAGCAGTTATTATAATTTAAAGTTCTCCTGCAATGTAGACATAACTACCTTAGACATAACTACCTTGTAAGTCCACCATGACAGTGAATAGCAGGCCTGCAGCTGTTTGTGGACAGATGCTTGTAAAGAAGTTGCTGAGAGTATATTAAAAAGAAATCTTGAAATTGTATATAGTTCTTGAGATGTACTGGATTTATTAAACAGTGCGCGGTACATACGTAATCAGCATTAGAATTAAACATAATGGCATGAATGCCAAAAAGTGGTAGAACACCAAAACAATGCATGACAGTCAAAAGCAATGTCACTGTTACGTTAGACACCGTACAGTACAAGGACCATAAGCTTCACAAGAGATAAACACCATGTCGTTTGTTAGAACATGTAGGGTCGGCTTCCCAGACACTGACTAAGCTTAGTCTTGAATTATACTGAAGCATAAATGGTGATTCACCATTGGAAATTCCTTTTAGTTTAGGCTTAGGCTGAAGCTTAATCTAGGAAATTGGCTTGTAAAGAACCAAGACCTACAGACTAAATGAGAACTATGCAAACATTTAAGAATTCCTTTAACTGTTGAACACATGAAGGTGGAGTGAGGAGAAATTCTACACTGTGAGGACAAGAATGAAACAAAAAAGTGTTTTTTTTTCTTGGGAGTTACAACACTGAAGGTATAACAAGAGTCACTTTGGGTTTAGATTAAAGTGGTCAAAATTGGAGATTTTGTTGCATGAAATGTAATATGTACGTAGATGAACACACATTGATCTTGATATAGTTCTTGTTTAGTTTATGTAGTTACAATGGATAAAGAAAATCTGAGATGGATGTTCAGCGCACTGTGAGATATTTTGGATGAGTGTTGGGCCTGATGGCACCTTACAGGCAACAGTTAGACACTGAACAGATAAAATCTGAGACCTACCCATGCATCTAGCTTTACACGACAGGTCTTTAGTACCACTTATAGAGTCGAAATCTATTAAAAAGCTACCAAAAGACTGTGAGAGAGATGCTGTTTGTGCACAGTTGCTCAGTTTCAAAACACAGTCAAGTGACATCACATTATAAAATGTATGGCTTTTGTGAAGGTACTGGCACAAAAAAATTAAACAATAAAGAACATTAACGTTAGCAGACAGAAAACAGATTTACTATCACCAAAACACTTCAGTGATACGTTACGATAAACAAATATGCAAAAATCCTTGATAGATGTTTTGTAGTGTTAGTTACATCAGACAGCAGTATGTCACTGCAATGAATGCGCTGTATATTTTCTTAACATGTTTTTGTTCAGAGAGGAAAAGCGGGCCAAATGAGTATTACATTTTCTGACCCCTCAAAAACTGTTTCAAATTTCTATTACATCTGTAATGACAAAGTACATATAAATCACTGCTATAAAGGATCAAGAGCTTGTAGCCCTAACTCGTAATCACACTCTCTGTGGACCAGTTCTCCCACAGTTAATGTGGAAACTGTGCTAATAAAACTCAGTGGTGGAATTCCTTCAGTATATGGCCGAGACACTGTTAATGGCAGTTTCTGTGCTGCTTGCCTGCATTTGTTCCCATAGGAAAGCTGTGCTGAAAGTTTAAAACCAGCAAATAAAAAGAGACAGAATGAAAGAGGAATTCTACCAATTAAAAAAAAAAATCTTGAACTATAAACTAATTTATTCAGGATGGTTTGATGCAACATAGTGCGTTTTAGAGAAACGTAATGGCCCTTAAGTGGTGGTGATGGAACAAGGGGTTGCAATGTCTAGAATTGTTTTTGGTTACTATCCAAATGGCCAGGAATGCTATGATTTCGTAATAAAGCTTGAAAAACAAGATTTCTTTGGGTACTATTACCTTATACACATTATAGATGAGCCTCTCTCCCAAAAATGGTATTTACAAAATATGTTTTGGACAAAATCCGATTCCAAAACGATGTCTTATACATCAGGTAGAATATTCATAACCATTTTGTGAGACAAATACTTCAAAAGGCAAATACTTTGTACATTTAATTTCTAGCTCCTTCACTGTGAACAGTGATTTGGTAAGCTTCTCTAGAACAGAACATTTCAAACCGAACAACTCTATTTTAATGATAATGAGTTCCCCTTAAGGAACCAGCTGCTTTACTAGACATTCACAGTTCCAGTCGTGTTGAACCCCCACACACTTGGCAACCACTCAACAACAAATAAAGCTTAAAACGCAAATGTTCAACTCTGGCTGATATTCCGATATGACAGAAAGGATTCTACAGAGACTAACAGCCACTCCTAAAACTGCCTAAACTTCTAAAACCATCTCCCAGTGTGTTCCCTACCAGTTTAAGTGCTGCTTGCGTAAGATGATTTCCTTAGCTTTATGGAGTGACACACTCACTCATGTAGACACAGTGCAGAGGCAGTTTCTCTCTGTTAAAGATGAACTTTCCTCCCTGGTCTCGGCTTCCCTCTCAAAGGTACAGGACAAAAGAATTGTCAGTTTGGTTTCTCCTACAGTGAAATCAGATCAGCAGACAGAAGCTGTATGAGGTCACCTTCAGTAAAGAACACTGCAGCACTGCATCTGCAAAGTGCACACAAGTACTGAGGTATAGATAAGTGGTGGAGGTACATGTGAATACTCCCAAACAGAACAAACAAAGGGGTAATCACCCACCAAACCGCTGCTGAACCGGTTAGATGAACGAAGAATGTATATGACCGACTACATATGAAACCAAAAAAGAACTGGAGCATAAAACAAAACAGAACCAAGCAAAACACTGAGAGGAATTTGATTCCCGTTCCAGTCAGTAAGAACAGGTTCCTCCCAGTGTGTTGTGAGGTCATGTCATATCAGTAACCCCAAAAAGGAGCACGCCACCACACAGCCAGCAGAGGGTACAGTTCTGTTAAATTCCTCAGGCTCTGGCAACAGTGAGGCTGGGTGGGTGACGCACTCTGCCAGAAGGATGAGAGGTTGGAGATCCTGTGTGTTCCCCCTCCTGTACTTTAGTTTGTGCCGCCTCTCTGCTTTGCCACTTCCAGCCCTAGCGCTTTATCACCACCTGTTCATAAGCACCGGCACCAACTCTGCAGCACAAGAGTGATTCAGGCAAAAAAAAAAAAAAAGAGAAAAACACAGAAAATTATGGTATGTCTTAATCAAGAGCACAGCAAATCTAAGATCAGGTGGCCCACAGTACCAGACACTAGATAATCAGTTTATGATCCAGAAAAAAATAAAAGAATTTTGAAAAGTATATTCACAAAGCATCCTACTTTTCCAACAGTGATTTGAAGGTGTGAAAGCTGGGAATGGATAAGAGTTCAAACTAATCTGCCTTAGTAAACACTAAAATTAGTAAACATTTTTTTTATGTAGCCTTTGTCAGAGAATAAATAAAGACATGTTGCTCATTTATGAGCTGCGGTTTGAATTACTGCCACATACCTAGCAGGTAGATGATGGCTGCCAAGGGCTGTGCTCCCTCCAGGACCCACAAACAAGCGAAGACCCTCTTCTGTAACAGTATAAAACAATGCTGACAGTTTCTCTCAGCTCTAAAGGACATTTCAGAAGCTTCAGGCTGGGTAGAAAGCAGGGTTGCCATGGTTACCTTCTGCGCTGGAGTCAAGCAGACTGTGGGTGAAGTCCTGGCTCTGCAGGATCTTCTCCACTACATCATCAGCATCCACCCGAGTAGCATCCATCCGTTTCAGCTGGGACTCCATTGAGTCCTGCTTTACTGGGTACCTGCAGAGGAGGCAAACGTTTGGACACGAAAAGGTGAAATTTATATCTATATATACAGCACATATACCAAATAACCAATATTTAGACTCACAGACTAGATAAGACATAGCCTTGATCAGGTTTGATCTTTCAGCACCTAAATTTCATTTTACATTTCCATGGTTTTATTGACAGGTTAGCTTAATTTACCAAATCAGTGGAGATTCTCTGTTTCTCAGCTCTGGTCCTACAGCTCCAATGCCCTGAATATTTTAGTATTTTTTATTACTCTCAGCATAATAACAACACCTTTCTGGGTTGATGTTAGTGTGTTAAAACAACTAAAATGTGCAGGGCACTGGGCTTTCAGCACCAGGGTTGAGAGGCACAGAATGATTGATGGGGCGAGACAGCCTATTCTAAACCAGTGGCCCAGTCCAGGAAACCTGTTGGATTTTCTTTGCATCGTCTTACCTTTTTTCATGTAGGCCTTTCTAAAGGTGCTGTCTTAAGCAAAGACAAAAGTGATCAGTGCAGGAGGTTCCTTATGGCTGGGACCGAGAAGCACTCTTCTAAACCCCCAATACTGTTCAATATATTTCACGGCAGTCATGCTAAATTACTGACCTGCTGGAGGCCCGATCAGGAGTGCCGTGGTGTTCAGGCAGAGCAGCACAAGCCCCGGAAGCAGCAGCAGGGGGTGCTGTGGTGCTGTGGCTTTCCTCACTGGGCTCAGGGATGCTGGCAATGCCCGTGGAGGCGCTGCCCACTGAGGTGTTCCTCCTGTGTGTGAACTCTGATAAGCTGGAGGAACGTGAGTGGCCTGTGCTGTAGCCTGAAAAAACAGGGTCACGTCACGTCACACAAAGTTACACAACAGATATTCACATAAACAACAAAAACTAAATGTAGGACCCTGAATGGAAGATGTACTTAAATCTCCCTTTTGGCAACAACAGGCCTGTGTTTCTTTAGCTTTTCAGAGAATCAATCATTTACCACTCAGGTATCAGTCAATGCCCACGTTTTGATGTTTTTCGTGTCTTGGCCAAGCTAGAGAAGTTGAGATAGAAGGCTTTTCTGTTTGGGCTTTTAGCGAAAGAGAAAAGCCTTTTGCACTCCCACACACGTCACGTGTATCGCTGAATGAAAGCATGTGGTGCTGTGTCTCTTCTCTCTAAAGTCTATCTCTTTACAGAGGATTGAATTAAACTTAATACTTCCAAAACCATCTTACATGCACTTTGGGGGTTATTTCAGGAAAGGATATGGATCTAACCTCCCTTTCACCATCATCTGAGACTAACGTGGGAAATACACCTAATTTAATCTGAAAGCTTCAAACACCAGCTGAGTGCTGTCTCTCCCCAATGAGCACCGGAGGAAGGCATATTATCAAATAAGCTTTGTAATTAGGGACATTTGATCTGGTCTCCAGACTGCTGCCTAAGTGCCTGAAATTTCAGATAAGGAAGGATTAGTGATGGCAGAGGGAGAGAACTCATAAACAGATGAACACAGACACACACAAACGCACACAGAGAACCCAACATTCAGGATGAGTTACTAAGCTCACATTCACACACAGGGGCCCATATTATGTGCATGCATCAATCATATTAAAAGTTTAAATGAGGTAAGAGGCAAGACCAGCCCAGGTTGCTTTTAAAATCAAGCTTTAAAATCATTCCACACTGACAGTAAATGTAAGGATGAAATGGGTCACAGAAAAGGGCAGGAAGTCCATGGAAAGCCTACCTGATACTTTGGACTGCTGACTAGCATAGCTAGAGGTTCGAGAATGACCACACACCCCCAGCTCCTCCGGCAGAGAGCCACACTTGCCTGGCGTTTCTGCAGACACAGGGGGGTTCCAGTCAGTCACACACTTGACCCTCCTTCACACAGGAGTTGTTATGCTAATCAGGATCGATCTATTTCTGCTCTCAAGAAAATTCCACTTCATAAATGACTTGTCACAAACGGGAGATCCTATGACTTAAGGCTACCAGAAAGTACTGGAGACATGTTTGTGTGTTTTATGTATTCATATAGCCCCAGACAGTGTGAAGCTCAGGTTAAAAAAGCAAAAATCAGAAAAAAATAAAGAGAGAGAGAGAGAGACTGATAGAATGTCAAAAAAGGTCATTGCCCAATTTGGCTGGGAAAAAGTTAACACTACTGTAGTCAGTCCTAAAAATTCAAGCATCCCCATATGAAATGGTTTCAGATAAAAAAAAAAGGTAAATTATTAACATTCGTATTGGCCACAGTATGTTACCATCTTCAACAAAGAAATGGCAAACAAATTCTTAAAAACTATAACAGGACATTAGTCCCAAGTTCCAATTCTAAACACAAAATGATCAAATCTGTCACCTACTTTAAAGCCATTCACCTGTGTTCTATAGGTTATGAAGTTACTAGAATGTGAAAGTATATAAAATTTGCAATAAACCTGCCATTTACCCTTAAAAAAATGATCTCATAATGAAGATATGTAATTGTCCAAAAGTTTCCAAAAGAAAAAGTCTTCCTGAAGAATGGGTATACAATTTGAGAATGGACGTACAGAAAAGTAAACCCCCCAACATTGGCAGGGGTTACGTTCCAAGAGCACCCGCGAATTATGAAAAAACGCAAATTTGTAAAGTGGTAAAACAAAATGGCTAACACTCAGAACACTCAGAGAAACACTCGAGAAACTTCTATGCTGCGGGAATTCTGGACTGCCTCTGCCAGAGATGCATCACAGGGCAGCAGCCAATTTTATATAGAAAGTTATATTTCAAACATTATATTTTATACGGAAATTTAGCTGGATTTATGTTAATATTTGTTACAAAATTAGTTAATTTATATTTTTCTTTTTAATAATCATTTAGCACTAAAATGCGTGAAAAATTATATACTGCCATGAACGAAGCAAAAAACTGTGGAGGACATTTGTGGTTTCCGCGAACAGTTATTAGTTAGGTTCTAAGAAAAAAAATCAGAGAACGACTGAGGCCGCGAACTCTAGTACCTTAACAATGCAGAATAGGCTCCCATAACTCCTTCTGCCACACCAAGTATCAATAATGTGCTTAAGTTGTGTGCCAAACTAACCATATTTCATGAATGTTTTCAAATTGCCTAGTTCCTCTGAACAAATGGCCATGCTGATTAATTCATCGGACGCCCCAGATAGAAAGCTGTGTGCCGTTCAGAGAAGTCTTTTATGCACAGTCAGCCAAAACTGTTCCATTTGACCAACAGACGTTTCTTAGTGGAGAAATGTGAAAGACTTTAGATATTGTCAGGAAGCAAAAGACTCGCATTCTGCTTTAGTAGTCGAGATCATATCACAGAGCAGGTAGTAGAAGTGGCGCAACCAATACACAGCCAAGCTGGCTCACATGTGCTCCTGCCGGGTCTCTAAGGGAGCTGAATAATAGATGAAAGAACACTGTTTTCAGAAGCCTCCAGAAAGGAAAAGTCACAGATCAGAGGGGGAGAGAGAGACAGGGCATGAGGGAGCAAAAAAGAGAAAGGGAGACAGACAGACTTTTTTCATGCCCTTTCGATAGAGGTCGTCAGGCACTGAAAAACAAACATGATTTCTTCTTCCCTTTAAGCAGGTTGATTTGGGCACATGATTAATCGAAAATTCCCTGCCGAGCACTCCTGATTAGGAGGCAGGGGTGGGTCATGACGATCAAAGCAAGTAAGTAATCAACAGCAGTGCAGTAACACACCCCCCACGAAGCTGCACTCAGATGCCAGATTAGATCACACAGCAGACGCACTAAAAGAAAAGCTGGCACTAATCTTTCTGGGTTTCATCAATGCAGTACCATCCTTTAACGTTTTTATTAAGAGTCACAGGTGGACATACCTGAGAGGCCCAGGAAGGGTTTCTGTGAGTCTCCTCCTTTCCGCTCTTCTAACAGATTCTCCACATCCCCTTGGATTCCGATCACTGTGGCTGTGGACGGAGGCCTGGTGTGGGGAATGACGACATTGTAGCACATTATTAATCTAATCTACACATTACACATTTACACAAATCTACACTGCCAGGGGTATATATGTCTGATAAATGAGGTATACAGTACTGTGGAAAGTCAGGCATTTGAAAAAATGATATGTAAAACTAGTTATATGAGCAATAAACGTGTTGATGAATTCTTATTCTCATTTAAATATTAATTACAATAAATACCAATGAACAAATAAACAATATATTGTGACTGTGTGTATTACCTGAAATCAAAATCTTTCCCTGAGAAAGACCATCCAGTAACTTCTTCAGCTAATCAGTCCTTAACTAATTTAAATCAGTTGTGCTATTGAACCCATGCAATGACTGCCAACTGCATTCTTCCAAACTTTTCTTTTTCTTTTTTGTGTTTACAGAAAAAGTATTGTTTTCTGCATTTGTTTATTTTTATTTAATGTCAAATAGTCTTTAACAGGTTAAAATGAAAATACTGCCAAGATGAATATTCAATTATTTTCTTCATTGTTCATGTCTTTTGCACACCACTGCATACGTACATACTTACATGTGGTAGAATCTAACCATAACCGTATTCTAATTATCAACAGTGTTTTGGTCCTGCAAGGTTTATAAAATGAACCATAGATTGACTTTACAAACTCCATTGCATTGTAGAACAGCCCTGTTTTTCAACTAAATACCAAATAAACACAGTCAGTGAGAGTAATTTGTTCTAATTCCAGGGTTCCCACCCTAAGTCAGGCTTAAAATTCCCTGACTTTTCCATGACTTTCCCTGACCAAAAAGCAGAATTTCCATTACCTCCCGTATAAAGAAATGTCCAATATAACGTTTGGATGCTGAGCAGATAAGGGCATTTAAAAGAGTTATAGAATTCAAAACTGCATTTACATCATTGCTGCATTTACATCATTGCAGTGATGGGAAGTTGAGATGAGGTGGGTCTTTTCAGCGGCTTCATCTTTGCAACATGTTTTTTCCCAGTCGTGCAGCTCGTAAGTGCACGCGCTCCCATACTGGAGAGAAGTATGACTGATTTACATACTTTGCATTTCTTCTCTTCTGTCATCATCACTTTGGGTGAGCCAGTCCTTAAATTCTTCATTTTCAAGCCAAATATTTTGAAATTTACACTTGCCTGGCATGTTTCGTAAGTTAGCAAGTGTAAGGACATATGTCGACACAGACTTCGCAAAGATTTCACGTTCTAGAATGTTGCACATTTTTAGAGCAGGAGAGGTTTTGAGCAAAACAAAAACACTCACTGGGAACAAAGACATGTAAATACACACCAGGTTTTGGCTACTGCACTATATGCTATTAACAAAATTCCCTGATAATTCCCTGACTTGGCACCCAAATGTTCAAATTTCCTGACTTTCCCTGTCTGGAAATGCCTTTACTGAAATTCCCTGATGTTCCAGAAATTCCCTGACCCATGGGAACCCTATAATTCATAGTTCATCCAAGTCATGGTATCTTATAACTACACAGAGGTTTTTTATGTGTAGCATTGGGCTTTGGCCTCTATTCACATAATGAACATTGAGTGAGAACGTGCCCCCACATAGTGCTAAAACTTGAGAGTGAGAAAGGCAGTGTTGAGTAGAGAATGAGAGAGGTAGAGAGAGACAAAGGGAAGGTAGCATATAAAAGGTTTTGTTTCAGAACAGTATTGACTACAGTGTAGACTGGTCACCTGCAGTAATACAGAGTTTGGCTGCAGTCCTCACAATCGAGGTCCTCACATTTATGCAACAGGCTGAAAAGCTCAACTTGATTGTGTTTCTTTGAGCCCAAACAGACCCATAAACCTCTGAACTAAGACTGAAGAGATATCGGACTTCAGATACGAAAAAATAAAAACGGACTTCGCTGCCTGTCTGAACATAGACCTGAATACTAAGCATTCACTCTCTGCTTCAACCCACGCAAGTACTGTAACAGGTTTTTGCATTCAGGCGCAGTCACAGTATGTGACAGTGTGTGTGTGTACGTGAGTGCGTGAGTGTGTGTGTGTGAGTGTATGTGTGTGTGTGTGGGAGGAGTGCAAGCTTCTTCACAGATAGAAAATGCAAATCTATGTGCAGAGCTTCAATTCTGTTGAGCTCTCATTCACACCCCACAAACACATAGACAGACAGACACAAACATTTATGTAGCTGAATAATGCAACGTATAACCTCAACCACAGTAACCAGTATTTTGGTGTTATGAGTCAAAATTGCATTTCCTGGAATGAAAAGGTTTTGTTCCCCCTCATGAGGGCAAAATGTCTATGTAAACGGCCACCAAGTCTTATCACTCCTCTCACAATTACGGCAATACACGAACACACTCATAACCCAAGCACAAACCCAATTTTTTAAATTTATATAGAGGGTTTACAGAGGATTGTACAATAATAGCAACATGGTACGTCAAACCTCTCAGAGGGCTTGAACTCAAATCCTAAAACTAGGACAAAATACTCCACAAAGAGACTCCAAAGACATCAAAAGGCAACTCCCTTTTAGAACTTAATCCATATGTCCTTTTTGTCCTCACCTCCTAGAGAACAATTTGTTAAGTTTCTATAGAAGTATGTCATGTAATACTTACGTTTTGAAACACGGGTCTCCAGACATAAGATGGGTGCTTATGATCACCTGAAGCAAAAGCATACGAGATAAAAATAAAAACTTTCAAACAAGAAACCATTTTTTTTTAAATACCCGTGACCTCAGAGGGCATGAAACACAAGAACAAATCAATCTGTTCCCCCAAATTAAGCCCAGTTAAAAAAAGAAACTAGGAATTGGAAAGAGTTTTAATGAGAAGAAATGCAGGCTGCGGTCAGAACCTTGAGGATTGAATTGTCCTGTCTGGTGTTCTTGGTGTCGTAGCCCTCCAGCAGACATCGGCGTGTGGTGCTCCCTGACCCTGCAAACTCCGCCAGGTTCAGATCAGCAAAGCCCAGCTGAAACCAGAGAAGGACAAAAGTGTTTTTCAAACACATACCTTGGTCAGTATGATTATATGGATAAACGGGAACTCCTCACATATCAGCCTCTTTCTCCTGTGCGATTTGATCAATATGGGCCTGATGAAGTAAATTTATACTTTCAAAAGAACGCTGTGCCTGTGGAGAAGATACATCAATAACCCAGAACCACTTTTCATAGTAAGACTACTGAATGTGACTATAGATAAATGTGCACTAAGATTATCTGTTATTAATCTGCATTGAATGTCCTATTTGTTGCAGGCAGAAAAACATAACATTAAAAATAACAAATCTGCAAAGACTGATTATATTAAATACACTTATGCAAATGGAAGCATTTCATTCATAGACAAAAGATTTATAGCTGATAGTTTAGGCATAATCTGATCAAGTGATCAAGCGCTCGGAGTGTCAGTTTACGAACGCACCCACAGCTGAGAACGTGTGTTATAACGGCCCACGTATTAAAAAACTGTCGGGTTTAATCGGGCTCGGGCCGATAATTACAGTTAATGTGTCGGGCCGGGCTGGGCTCAGACACAAGGTGCACGGGCTCGGGTTTCTTTTTTTGGGCCCGATCTAAACTCTAATCTGGGAGTAGTTTCCATTTTTGCATGCTGTACTGATAGGGATGGGAACTGAGAACTGGTACTAAATTAGTACCATTTCCCGACTGGTCAATACTGAAACATCAACAACCTTCTGGATAAATGCTGCAGCTATCAGTATTTATGCAACATTAACATATTTTAAAATAGCTGGCATTTTCAGATGGTTTGGATCAGTAGGGGGGGGGGACAGGAGTGATGCTCTGCACATTTGTAGCAATTGCTCCTCCCTCATTATTTATACAGGAAACTCAGGAAACAAGTTACTGTATTATTCCTCTAAACAAACAAAAATAAATAAATAAATGAAATGACCGAATCTTTTCATGCTTATGTTACGAAAGCAGCATCAATGAGAAGTATCTGTATCGATAAGAAGTATCAACACCGATATCAGTATCTGTAAAATCCTTACAAAACCTACACCTATTTATTGATCTCGCTTTTCAAACAAGGATGACTACAGTGACGGACTGATCTCACTCAAACAAACACCTACAAATAAAGTATAAAAGTTCTGTCCTTTTCTTGTTGTTCAAAGCTTTTGAGCAATTACTGTGCCATTCAACTTTTACTTCTATTATTCTTGCTCTGTGATCTATCAATATTTTCCATTTGTCTGTTCAGGTGTAGAAAACTCAATCAATGCTGTGAGGCAGTTTTCAATCCATGAAAAGTAAATGTATGGAGTTTTATCTGAACCCAAAATCATTTACCTTCGCATAGGTCTTTCCACCCTTCAGTTCCTGCAAGAAAATGTCGAACAAATGATTACGTTAGCATTTCAATATTTAACAAGCAGTGAATGATACTTTGGTGATACACAGTTGGTGTAGGAGAGTGTACCTTTCTGACAGAAACACGACACACACAAGGATCGAGGACTCCCGTTCCAGCGCTGGCGCTCATTTTACATGGAAATGAGAATTTTTTCCTCCAACGCACACAATTAGCATGGACCATTTCTCTGTAAAAGACACACATAATACAATCAGTTTTGGGTAGTAGAAAACAATCAAGTCTGTAGAGTCAGTGGGTTCATATCTCTCTAAAGACATGATTGGACATAGTGAATAGAGATAGTAAACTACGTGGCTGGTATGAAATATATATTTTGAACCTGTTCATCTCAGTTGATTTATTCCAAGGAATAGGAATAACATTCAGTTATAATGCAGAACTTAATGTTATGAAGAGCTGAAGTGGAGAGAACTTCTACAAATATCAGTTGGAATTTTATATTAAATTTCAAAAGTAAATGTATTTTTATTACACAAAAAAGATCAGTATCATATCTTCCATGAACTCTTTATAGATGGTTGAAAATTGAAAAAAGGATCATTCTTTTTCTTCTTCAGTGGGAAAATGAAGCCTAGAGGCACATTCTCTACGTCTCAGCAGGAATTCATCTGGAAGACTGTTAGGTCTATATATGTTTTAAACAAGCATTGAGACAATAAATTTTTGTTAGAAAAAAGTGGCGAACATGTGGCTGTATTAGACACTCACTGAAAAGAGGTTAGAACTTCTATAATCCTACTTAAATCCTGATACCTTCTAATTTGATTACATTTCATTTAGGACATATTCCTGAGGAGCAGAGAAAGAAGAACAGAAGCTTATCTGGAATTCTTTTAGCGGCCGGTAAAAAGGCTATTAATGACTTCAGACTTAATGGATAGATCCTGTCAGGGGAATCTAACAAATGCAATGCATTACTTAATTATTTTCAGAAGATTTCAGAAGAAGAAAACTTGTTGAAGGGACTGGAGGTGGGTTTACAGACACACACACACACACACACACACACACACACACACACACACACACACACACACCGAGAAAGACAGTCCTAACCATCTTCCATAGGGGAAGGCCACTCACACTGTGTTCCTGGTCGATGCAAGCAGAAATCAATCATGGTTTGCAGTTCAACGTGCCTGCTTTCCTTTAGCTGGACTCCGTGGGGAGGAATAGAAAGTGACTTCTCAGTAAAGTAAATCCAAGCCAATCCAATATTTTTTTATTAGTGAGGCCTCAATGATCTCAGCCAGTCATTTTTTATGAGACAGACTGAAACGATTAATTAGAGCCTGAAAGGGCATGCCGAACACAAGGACTCTAATAAATTCTTTCTCTGAAAATGTTCTGATTTCTGTTCCTTAAAAAGACCGCAGTGTGAGGGAGACTACATCGGACTACAGGGAGGACAAGAGGGCACAGTAATCTGAGGTTAACTTAGATAAATGATCAAGCTGAAAGTATAGTGGTACAATCTGGCAGAAGTCATGGTATGCTAGATGGGTCACATTAAAATTTGATATACATGCTAATCGAAAACACTTATCACAATTCAGAGTTAAGCACCAGCACTGTACTGTCATAGAACAGAGCCATGACTCTTCTATAAGAAGCTCAGTGATAGCTGCCCAGAAATACAGCAAAAATGGACAAGGTGCAGCCGGAGGGGGTTCTGGTCCAGTGAGGATCAAATGGGGTAAAATGCAGCAACACTTAATGTAAAACACAGGGGGCCCAGCACTAGAAACGTCTGAGAATTGCTGATAAAGATACTACCTCCAGTTAATGTTCCTAATACATTTTCTTTCCATACTGTGACAAAACATGGATCATAAAGGTTCTGTGAGGTAGTCCTGGATCATAAAGGTTCTAACATGAATCTGTCAGCTAGTTTTGTGTGTTGCTCAATGAATGGGGCTGGTTTAGGAAGTAAAATATATTACTGGCTAATATTACTGTTCTCTGTCTGCTGGAACAGGGTGAAATAATCAAAGCTTTTGTCTTTTAAATGATATCATATAATGAATTGTGTTGTATTACCAGGAACACGAAATAACACAGTAAACATGGTCCCTTTATTTCAGGTTGACTTTAACTACTGCCAATCAAGTCAGTTGAGGCAGTAAAAAGCAACTAAATCAGTCACCTACATAATTACAACAAATCATTAACTGCATAACACTGGCTATAGAGTGAGGTTGTTAATACTTATGTTTGTTAGCTCCATTAGCTCTTTGTGGTGTTAGAAAGCCACACTGATCTTTGCTCTAGATTTTTTTTCAGTTTCCTTCCTTGGTTTGTTTGCCAGGCTCTGGTAGAACTGACATTTGCAGCACTGGCAGTCTAAGTCTTTTTTTAAAAAAAAGATTTTAAACTCTACTGATTTTGACTTTTACAGAAGTTTCATCAGCCAAAAAAGTGACACAGCCAAAGCCAAAGCATCATTAGGCTCCTACACTGCCAGGAGTGTTAGTTATTTAACTAAGAATTCAACACGATTCAAGACTCACAGAGTCTTTAAAGTTTAATCCCATTATTCCCACCTGTCCAACAACTCCAATTACAGCAGATAGATCTAGAGCTCAGCCTAAATGACTAAGCCTCAAGTTCTCTCTTACTTAAGATAAATTCTTTTGTCATTAGCATGCTCAGTGCAGCAAGACAAAATAAAACAGATAATAGATAATAAGATAATAGAATAAAAAAACAGACAATAAACAACAGTGCAACAAGAAGAACATCAGTGTAACAAAATAACAGTGTATCGGTAGGTCAAATGGTTTATGAAAGTGATTTAATGTTAATGCGATACAAAAACAAATGAATGCAATAAAACAGCCGCAGATGATGAAGGGATGAGATTAACATTCTGTAACATTCGGTCAATTCACAGATTAAACAGTTGAGTTATACTGCACAATCCGACTCGGAACAGAATTACATAAAAAAAACATTAGAAAGATAAAAGATTAAAAAGATTATAGTCTTCTTGACACAGGTAGAAAGGATTTCCTGTCATGTTCAGTTCTACATTTGAACTCAGCTGACTAAAAATGACGCAACTCAGCAACTTCCTGTCAAACCTGATGCTATAGAAACATAATAAACTTACAAACTACCACGTCAAAGCAATAAAATTGCTTGCAACAGAAAACGGAACAAAAGATTTAAAAATGGAACTATTTAACAGTTCTATCTGAATTAGTCCAAACTGGCCATCCAATGGAAGAGCAAAACTTGTTCATTCAGTGGGAAAACCATACAGAGAAAGCTGACGCATCATATTCTATCCAACAGACGTCCTAAAAAGTCTATCATGTTGTACAAGGCCAGTGTTGTGATGACATGCGCGCTATAGGAACAGCCTTTTGCAGAACCAAGCAAAACCAGACAAAACATTATTTTATTTTATGCTCAATATGCATCTATTTTAGATTTATAGGGCTCCATCGCTATTCCTGGACACTGCTGCAACGCTTTTTCCGTGTTCGAGGACAGCAAGCAGAGTAATATGAACCTCATCCCTGCCGAGAATGAGGATGGCTCAATTACCGACGCAGATTCTCACATAACAGAGCTGAAGTTGAGAGGACCAGTACACATACAATCAGTTCACCTGGACACAATAACCATTACTAACATACAGCATGCACTAAAGTCAGCTTAGACTATCTAGATCAATCACAGATCATGATGATCCTGTATGGTACATGATGATCTACATCCTCTAAGTAGTACAGCCAATCATGGTTAGTTTTTATGGTTGTGTTGGAAAGCATTTCCTGCATTGATTATTTCACTTTGACTTCAGCCACCCGGTGGTATGATGCTAATGGCTTATTTGAGTCATGTTGGCCACAAAAGGAAATGTACTTTCTGTTTCTGCCCCCACTACCCACACAAAAAGCAACCTGTTCCTGCTGTTTACCCATTAAAACATCATCATTACTCTCAGATACTCACACTCTCTAATGAACACACTCTGAATTCTCTAATGAAGCACTTCTCTTAGGAAACTAGGACCATCATTCCGCAATTACTCAGCCGAGTGGGAAAACCTTTACTTATAATTTATACTAAATAAATGAATATCACATGGAAAGGTCGGGTGATGTTATATGCAACGAAGGCAAGCTCATGCTTCTAATGTATCAAGCATACAAATAAAAGATAACATTGATAGTCTTCTGTGAAGACTATATTGGTACACAACTGTGAGGCTTTATACAGCTCTAGCTGAGGACCATGTGTGGTTGCTGCATGGGAACCTCATTTTACTGGTAATACTTTTGTATGGAGATTACACCTTAAAACTCTTCAATAAGTAGAAGGAACGTCTGGATATACGTATAGTATACAACGCACGCAGTATATAATGTATAATAATGTATAATAACCTTATTCCTGCTGAAAACATGATTATGGAGAAAAGACAAGAACCACACACAGCCAGTGTCAAACAACTAGCCTGTGGTCTGATTTCCATATTTGGAATATATGCTGTTGCCATGGAGAAGTCGAGCCAATTGGAGCAGTGCTGTCGTTCTCCAAGTTCCTCTCCTCTACACTTGACTCATCGCTGGCTGACATACTTGCGCATCTTCACTAACACTGCTCTTCTTCAAACAGCACTTATAATGAGCGAAGGGCTGGCCAAATGGGAAAAAGCTCCTAAAAAGATCTGGGACACACTGCCGTCTACAAAATCTTGAGAGGGAGCGGGTACAAAAACAGTCTCTCACACACACACAAAAAAACATGATCATTACACACCGGCCTTAAAGGGTTGTACTCAGCACAGTCTGTGAGGCTGAAGTGTTTGATGTATTGTAGGAGTAGAACATGTCACTCTGTATTTTGACAGGTCACTTCACTGCCTGCCACATGAATGACTGATCGAGGCAAGCCTTTCAGAGCTGCTCCCTGGTCTTATACAAGAAGAGCATAATAAAGTCGGCTGTGATGGACAGCATATGCTTATTACAGAGTGACAGACTAAAAAAAGCTGTGTGTGTGTGTGTGTGTGTGTGTGTGTGTGTGTGTCCACAAAGAAAGGACCAAGCATCTCTACTGTTCTCCAACACTTGCCCTCTGTTACCCTGAAGTCTGACTGGTCATGAGTAGGGACGGTATTGTCAGGATTTTACTTATTCAGATATCGATACAGATACAACTTTAAGATGCAGACACTAATCGATACTCTTGATACTACTTGCCATACCTTGGTGAGTAGTATCAAGAAATAAAGACACCACATGAATGCATGTGAAAGGATTCAAATATGAGTTATTTTATTATTGCTCTTTTGAGAAAAGACAAGCTGCAATGTTTCCTAATTTTCCTGTGTATATAAAGAAGGAGCAGCAATTGCTACAAAAGTCTGGTCAATAAATGTCTTGTAGTGACGTTTAGAGCGTCGCTCCTGTCCGTCCCGCTGATCCAATCTAGCATCAGACATCTGAAAATACCAGCCATGTTAGGACGTATTAACACTGCATAAATACAGACGGCAGTCCAGGAACCAATTTAGTGTCAGTCCTCAATACCCATCCCTAATCATAAGGAGCTTTCAGCCACTGCAACCTATTTGAATTTGTCAACCCTACAGAAAACCTGACACAACAGGAGAATTTTAAACATGCAGAGAAAATGAGCAGCACTGCATCCTGTCCACAGGACTGCTCTGTATTTAGAGACCCTCTTCCCCACTTACATGACACACTAACATCCTACATGCAAATGGCCCAGTGAGCAGGTCTAAAAATAGATGAAATGCTTCAGTAGTACATGAGCAGTTACTGTCACACACGGTTGAAGAAAGGTTACAAGTTCCCTTTTACATTTTTCATGAAATTTTTCTCACAGTGATTTTTTAGGCAGAATGAGAAATGCACATGCTTTTATTAGCTGGCTTGAAATAAATTGCTGGCTATGAAGTTACTGGTCTTACACAAAAAATTGGGTCTTATGACATGTTCAGGAAAATGTTTGTTGAATTGTCTGTTCTTTAACACAGTAAATGGAGCTAATTTTGGCATGTCATGCTTTTTCGCTGACTTTTACCATCTCAACAGAAAAATGGTTCACTTTTCACACGATTCTGAACAGTGCATTGTCAGTATAACCTGGTGTTTGATGCAATGTAAAGATAAACCGCTAATTTAGCCCTTTTAGCTGCTTTAGGCTTGTCTTTACAACTGGTAATATTAACAAAAAAAAAAACAATTAAATAATAAATCACAATTACTTCTGTGGTAATTAATCATCAGGTAAATTAACTGGCAATGGATCTTCTGCAGATGCAGCAGCCCTGTCAATCTAGATCAGCCCCTCAACCCCACGCCCGTAATCTTTAAAACTCTCAAAAGGAGAGTATTAAGAGCTCGAAAGAGTTGTTTTATTAGTGAAACAGAAAACAAAACTGAATACAGCAGTCCTGCAGACTTTTATACCAGCATATTTAACGGCGTGTTTAATTTGCTTTTGTCTGTGGTATGCAGCTTTAGAAATGACTTCATAACTTATCAGACAGACATGGATTATTTCTGGATTTTTTTTCTCAGGACATTTGCTGCCAAGAGATCATCACCATCCACTTCACTGTTAAACAGTTACAATCATACTAGGTGGTCCAAAACAAAACTGATGATTTACCCCAGGAAACGACCAACAACTTACCCTTTTTTATTGTTACACTTGGTTTAATATCTAATTTGCGCAATTTTCCACTTCACCGAGATGTAGTCAATAAGTCATGTTTCTTCTAGAGCTAAACTGTCACCCAAACGGCGCATAGGATTTCCAGGAGAAAAACAAAAAACAATGAAAATTAAACTAAACTTCACTAAAACTCATCCCAACTTGCTCAAATCGCATCCGACTCTTTGTTAAGGCCGCATCTCCTTGTCTATGTGGTCTAGGACACAGCAGGCAATTACTTATCCGGGTACAGTATGGGTACAGTATGACTACAGTATGACTACAACAGGAGTAAGAAAACTGTGCACTTTGATTTTTTGACGAGTTCTTCCGTTAAGTCACTCATTCACAAATGTGTGCCGGTTTTTGTACACAGTCTTAGCCAGAATATTTATACCTTTTGTTAGTTTAGACTCCTCCTCAAATACAATTTTGGCTTACACTTAAATATCGTGTTTGACAGGGCAGATGGAATAGTCACACAGTTTGATTCTGACTCACTCTTCTGCTGAGCCGTGCATAATGGAGAAAAACTCCTACCTCTGAAATGTGCTGCATGGGCTAGCCTTAGTAACAACACATTACATCCACATCATCCAGAGCAGACCATTTATTTCATAACAACAGTGAATGCATCAGTCATCTCATGGCATCGGGATCCCCATCTAAGGAAGACTAATCTGAGGGAGGACCACAATGACTCATCTTAGTGTGTAGTGCTGCTTGAAAACTGCAGGGCGAGCTTCACCCACTGCTGAGCCAAATTCTACACACTCCTTCAGTCTGTTGATTTACTACCAGAAAAAAATAGCCATGGTGAATAATAAGTCAAGCCAATAACAACAGCTTCAGCTCACCATGCTGGTCATAAATGATTAAATGATTAACCAGGAAAAGACAGTTGCAGGGTAGATACTGTGCCTAAAACCTTTACAATTGTTTGGAAGACACTAATTGTACCACTATTGGACTTGCAAAGAGCATAATTTTGTTTTTCACAGCAACATGTCCAGTCTCTAGTCCATCTGTGCAACAAGTCTGGAGATGCTTTAGGATTGTATGTCAGCCAAACCCACATCAAATTCCAGCCTGATGATCTACAGCGTCCACTTTTACACACTATCAATGTCCCATGACACTCCATGGTCAGAATACATTGATTTTGAGGTTAAAGCAAATACACTAAGTCACTTATTGATGGTTGCGAACGACTTGCTGGCACAAGTTATTTACGGCTTTCCAGCAAATAATGACTGCATTATTCCATTATTCTGGAAAATATAACCCCATATTCCCTTTGGGTGATCTTTAAACAAAATATCATGCACTGTGTTGCACTGAGGGACTGAAGGAAAGCAGTCAATTACATAAAGTTAGTACGTTTTAAAAGATTTTTAGACTGTGTGCACATAGAAAACCTGCGATTCTCCTTTGAATGCTATGAAACTGTCACCTCATATTTAAGTCGTTAAGTATTCAGTTCAAAACAACACCACTGCTGATTAACTCTCCGTGAGGAAAATATTAGACATAACGTTGAACTGGGTTGTAAAAAACACTATAAACGAGGCACACGCGAAGTAATATTAGACCTTTAACACCAAGCAAAGTTCAAGAAAATGACATTACTCAAACGTTTTCATGCTGAAGGACCAGAAAAACAACTCAGTCAGGATTCACACGCCTCTTTCAGACCGAAAAACGTACCAGCCATTGACACCGTCACAGGTATTTAGCAACGACACAGGGCTAATATTTTAGGACGTGGCTATGGTTTAAGACTGTGTAAGTAAAGGAATTTGTGTTTAATCCCAGCCGTTAGTCTCAGAGTCTGGATGTAAACAGAGCATCCTCACCGTGAGGACTCCTCAGAGAAACCTCCGTCCAGCAGCCTCACTTTGCAGAACAGCACTCCGTTCACAAAGGGGACCGAGGAGAGCTCGTCCAGCTCAAAGTCCACTTTGAACTTGAATTTCTTTTTCTTCATCATGGTTAAGGTGCTCGCACTGTCCTCTTCACGTGTAATCGCAGCCCAACACTCTGGTCTTCATGGTCAGAAGGAAGGAGGAGACCGTGGTGAAGCTAAAGCAGCTAGCCTCTCCCTCCCAAATGACGTTCCTTTACTCACTTAGAAACGGGTTTAGGCTTCCGAACGCTGCCTGCCAGCTGTGTCACAGTAACGGGTTGTTCTCGACTCTGCCCCTTCTGCAGTCCTAAGAGGAGGCGAGCTGTCTGTGGCTGTGTTTTGTGTCCCTGAAAGCCTGTCGGTGTGTCTAACTAGTGGAGGTTTTGGGGAAACGACTGAGCCGAGAAGGAGCCAGTGCGCATGCGCAACAGCCCTCAGCGTAGAAACCTAAACAAAACTGGATATTTAGTGTCAGCAAACACTTTTCTTCTTATTGAATAATAAAATAATGCAATATTGAAATGAACCAAACACACATAGGTTGCATCGTAAACCACACACTTGTATACTTTGCACACTAAATTACTGGAAAGACTTTAAATTGTTGTGTACTGTTGTTTATTTACAAGTGTGGTTACTATGTAACCAAAGAAGCTGAAACTGTTTCCATGCAGATCTAACACTTTACACTTTTGCTGTGTTGCTCGGGCTGTAATTTAATCATCAGAGAACATATTTTAATCAAATGACACTTTTAATCAATCAAACGATTCTTGGCAGAATCGTTTGATTCTGTTTGTCTGTCTGTCTGTTTGTCTATCTATTTATGTATATATATAAACACATTACGTCTGGCACCATATGTATACAATATAATATAAAAAGTATTGGGACGCCTGACCATTACACCAACATTACCACCAACTTTAATAACATTTCATTCAAATACACGGAATTAGTCTCCCTATGGAAATTAGTCTCCCTTTGGAGCTTGTCCATGCAGTGCAAATTGTTGGAGAGACACAGGAGCACATGTGAGGGTATGCAGTGACCCCTGCTGGAGATATGTTAGTGTTACATGCCCTTTCAGTGCACAGTAGAGTTGCAGTGTTTTATCTAAACTTTCTAAACTCCAAACTCAAAATAGTTAGATAGTTCTTCGGTGTACATTTTGAAATTTAGTCTTGTTTTTAAACAATACACTTTGTTTTCCTTTGTTTCTCACGAGAAAACGAGTTTCTATAACTAAATCAATCAGTTTTGTCAGTAGATTAGTTCTTTAATTAAAAAAATGAATTATGACTAAGCATTCATTGACGTCACATGCCCATTATTTACAAAGGCAGTCTTCAGTAGTATTACTGATCACAAGGTTTCAATTGTCCTCTAAAAATCAGTCTTTTATCATCAGCACCGGTAGGCGGCGCTATTGCACTTCTACGGTCCGGCACTGCGTCCCGAATCACCCCTCCATATTTCACATACTGTATTACTGAATAACGCTCTAACTGTTGTGTACTGTATTTATACATTATTTGGTGAAGTTTTATACTATTTGGAATGCAGCCACTGATTTACACAGCATTACTTACATGGAAAACTACAGTAAACAACGGTTAGAAATACAACGATATAAATATAAAGACAGCAGAGCAATCTTCACAGTTTCTGTTTTTTTAACATCTTTTTTTATTACTAACAGGATTCATCTGTTTTTAAACGTTTTTCTTTGCATGTACTGATTAAAAACAAAACTAAAATAAACACAATCAAAAATGAAGAGTGGTATAAATTATATAGAAATTTGCATATACAGTACTGTATAGTTAGTTTTCAAAAGTGTCCCTCTCTCTCTTTCTCTCACCCTGTCTCACTCACTCTCTCTCCTTTTCTCTCTCTTTCTCCTTCTTTGTCTCTCTTTCTCTCTCTCTCTCTCTCTCGCTCTCTCTCTCTCTCTCTCTCTCTCTCTCCTTCCCTCCTTTCTTTTTCTCCCTCCCCCTCTCTCTCTCTCTCTCCCTGTCTCCCTCCCTCCCCCTCTCTCTCAGTCCACCTGCTCCTTCTCCTTCCTCACTCCTCCTGTGGTCTCAATGACAGGACCAGGAGATCTCGAGCTCTACACACATTTATCAGCTGTTCCTCTCTGAAGGAGGAGAAGAGCCGGGCTGCTCTGTTTGTCTCACTGTCTGGGGAAGTTTGGACATTTATTCTTTGGAAATGGAGAAGGTGGGAGTTTTGGGGGTCCTGCTTCTCGCTCTTCTCTCCTCAAGTGCAGCGGCACCCAAACACCGGCGAGCTGTGGAGGAGCAGGACAGCAGCCGGGGGGACAGAGAGGACCACCAGGAGAACGTCATCACTCAGGTAAGAGTGTATAAATTGCCCATAGTCAGGTGAAGTCATTCCAGTAATGAAGACTGAAGTAGTAGATGAGTTGCTGCTCTGTGCACACTGTAGGGTAACGAGGGGACAAATAATGTTAGATTGGTTTCATATGGGCTCATGGATGCAGTCTAAACAATATTTACAGTGCATGTTGTCACAATACCCTCAATTCATGTAGTTTCCACATGCTTTAGTCTAGTTTAAGTTGTTATGTGAAGTTTTTAGGTGTTTTGTTTTCGTGCCGTATCCTTTTTTTGCCACATGAAGGCTTGGGGTCCTCACTGCCTGAAACGCAGCGGAAGGTTCAGGAGAAGAGTGATATAGATACACTACATGGACAAAAATAATGGGACACGTGACCATCAGACCAACAAGGACTTGAATGACCTTGCATGAAAATACATAAACTTTAATATAGAGTTGGTCCCCCTTTGCAGCTTTAACAGCTTCCACTCTTCTTGGAAGTTTCTGTGCTTATTTGTGCTCATTCATTCTGTAGAGCATTTATGAGGTCAGGCACTGATGTTGGATGAGAAGGCCTGGCTCACAGTCTCCCTTCCAGTTAATCCCAAAAGTGTTGGATGGGCTCTGTGCGGCCAGTCGAGTTCTTCCACACCGAGCACTGGGACACAGTCATGCTGGGATAGAAAAGGTTCTTCCACAAACTGTGTCCACAAAGTTGGAAGTATGGTGTTGTCCAAAAAGTCTTGGTATGGTATACTGAAGCATTAAGACCGTACTTCACTTGCCCAAACTCTGAAAAACAGGAGTGTTCCAATACATTTGTCTGTTTAGTGTATTTGCCACTGAAACATGACCATGAAATAAAGAAGAGAATGTATCTGTGAGAAAACGACCTGAACGGAGGTCCAAAAGCAGAAGCTCAAAAAACATTTTCAACTTTGAGAAAGGTGTAGAAGTTCAGAAGAGCTGATCTGTGAGCAGAGCAACCTCAGAGCTGAGACCAGTCCGATGCTGCCACCAGCATCACAAAATCAGACGCAAAAATCATTCATATCAGTTAGTGTATAATAAATAATACTAAAAATTAATAATGTGCACCTAATTAAAAGAATAGCTAATAATAAACTACTTGAGGCGATGTAAATTCATGATTATTTTAAAAACACTCAAGAAAGTTCAAATTTTCACTTTCCCCCCCAAAAAAACCCTTTTATCTATTTATTTTCCTAGTGTTTTTTTTTTTCTTCCCTCATTTGGACACTTTACGCTGCTCTTTACACTTTAATGATAAATGAACAAGTAGAAGTGCTCCCACATGACTTGGAATAAAAATGCTCTGTGGGGATAAATAGCAAGTATTACTAAAGAGATACTTGTTTTTTGTTGGGGGGAACTGTCTAGAATTTTGACGGGTTTTTCCCCTCAGTCAGTGTTAAACTGCACCACCTTTGCTAACAGTTCATTGGGTCAGGCAACATTTACTGCCTGAGCCACAGAGGCCGGTGAAGTCTTTCATAAAACCTTCAAATTATTCCTGTGTGTTGATTCACACTTGTGTAAGCATTTGGTGCTGTTGTGTCCAAAACTGTGTTCACATAGGCACCCCAAATCTGATTACTTTGTATTACGGATTAAAATAAAACGATTTTTGTAGAACTCAAAACAAAACATAGAATCTTGTTTTGGGGGAAAGCATTTAGATCTGTATGATTCTAATTCCACCCGTTTGATGTCAGATTCAACAATAAACTGGAGATCAGACAGTGGACTTACACCTCTGCCATCACTGTAGTATCCAATAACTGAACACAAGAGACATTTGATTTGATTTGAAGTACAGCCTAAATGTCTCTTAGGGAAAATGTTTGGTTTAAAAATAGTGACGTGTTCTGCCTGAATCATGTCCTGCCTGATGAAACAGGACCAGGGTTTGAAAACTGTTCTTTTAGATGATGTAGCACCGCACTGGAAGGTCAAGTGCTGAAAGCCAGTGATACTGAAAATACTTTAGCTAAAATGAGTAGTTTTATTTAAAGCACCGCTTAGAGGGTTTTGAAAATGGAGAAAGTGCTTCAAGCATCCATTCTGACTTCCACTGATGTGTAATCTGCTGCCTTTCCAAAACCAGCCCCCTCGCTGTTCACTCTTACTGTATTCACACAGTTTTTGCTGTCAGAGGGAGCGGCGAGGAGAGGGGGGCTGAATGATTCAGGGGTCTAGAGCTGCAGGGGCCCTGAAACATGCAAAGGATTATAAATTCCATTTTTAACAAAAAGTATTATGTGATACCTTGTAAGGTATTTCAGAGGCCCAGGATTTGTAACCACATTTCATTGTGACTATTTCACAGCGGTGTTTGCTAAATTAGTGAATCTGAACATAAAACCACCTCGTGAGTTTGGAGGAGAACGCTGACTGCATATTTTTTTTGAGTCAGCTAATAGATGCCTGTGCTGGCCGGGATCACGCTGAGAGATGAGGGAGAGGGAGGATCATCCCACTCAATAGAAAAATTAAAATGCCCCCAAACAACTGTCTTAAATGTTGGTCCCATCTTTGGGGGATTGAGAGTTCAATCCCCGGTTTGTGCTGCAGCTGTCCATGGCTGGACGTCCAAAAGAGCACAACTGGCTTCACTCTCTTTGGGTGGCCCTCCCTCTCCCCCCTCTCTCAGCATGATCCTGGCCAGTACCGGCATCTGTTAGCTGACTAAAAAAAATTGGCAGTCAGCGTTCTCCTCCAAGCACGTTACTCTGTCCAGTGACATTGTATTAGGAGCAGTTCAAAAAGACATAGTGGCTCTGTACATGACTCAGAGGAAACACTTGCTAGCCTTTACCCTCTCAGTTCTGGTGGTCACATGTGATTGGGGGGGTTCCGGCAGATGGGTGGAATTGGAGACGACTAAATTGGGCATTAAATCTGAAAAAAAAACAAAAAAAAACAAAACAAAACATGGGACTCAAATTTTTTGCACGAAAATAACATAACACAAAAATGTTTTCTGTGAGGAGAACTTCAGACAAATAAGAGACGATTTACACAAACCAAAGCCATGAAGAATTCAGAGTGGCTCCAGTGCAACAATGTTTAATTCTTTTTCAGAATTTAAGAAATGTGACAACCAAGAACTGAAACTCATATTTGACCACTCCGAGTTGAAAGTATTGCCAGTCAGTATTACCAGTTATCAGAAGTTTAGCCCCTTAAATGATATCGTTTGGACCTTTACTAAAACTGCTAAATAGCTTACACAATTTGATTTAATTGATTTGATGTCCTTGTCCAGAAATTGCTATTTTGTGTTATACTGCTACTAGCCTAATTATTCTTGTTCCCATGAAGTGGTGCAACTGGGATTTTATGGGCTCCAGTGCAAAAATAATTGAATAGTGCCCGCTTTGACTTTGAACATGACCTTGCTTTTTTGTAACTCGCCAGTTTCTTCACTTGTCTAACTCACTAGTCTAACTTCTGTTAGACTCAGAAGTTAATGCTTCCATGACCTGCCACTCCACCCACTCGCATTTCACGTCGTCAGTGTTTACCTCAGACTGACAATCTGAATCATAATAAACATTTGTCATAATCAGCGGTCTGACACTCCACAGGCTTAGATAAGAAAGATTTTCCAACATTAAGGTGCCTATTATGGACTATTCACTGGAATATCGGCTAACCTTGCCCTGTGAACAAGAGGAAGATAAATAAATATCAGGGAGTGTGTAATAAAGACCAAAATAAAGACAGTGTAACATTTAACCAAAATCCAACAAAAATCCAGGCCCCACTTAGTGAAGTGTATAGTGGATAGTTCTCAAATTGAGACACAACAACCCCGACTTTCACATGACAAACAAGCATACGGCATGAATACTGTTTAAGGTTGAATGATGTTTCTTTTGTGCAATACTCATTTGTCTTGGTGGAAAATGCATCCGGTCCTCTTCTCTTTGTAGCTGCTGGGTGATTATGACAAAGTGAAAGCGCTTTCGGAAGGCGCTGACTGTGGCTGTAAATGTGTTGTCAGAGCCGTGAGTAGGAGCGCCTGCGGCAGGACGGGGGAGCCCCGCCACTCCTACAGCGTAGAGACCCTCAGCTCAGGCCCACACTGCAAGTGTGCCTGCATAGCGCCACCGTCTGCACTCAACCCCTGCGAGGGAGATTTCAGGCTGAAGAAGCTTCTAGAAGTCAGCAAAGAAAATGTCAAGGTGACAAGAAGGCTGGAGACGCCAGCAACAAACAAACAAACAAACAAACAAACAAACGATAGCCTAGTAGGATCTTTTTACACTCATAATGCAAAAGCCTATTCGGGTGAGAAGCAAGCAACACGTTGAGAAGTTTGAGAGGAGACGGATGTCGAAAGCTCGCTGTGACGGATTTTGCTTGGTTCCTTACAGCTCTCCACCATAATCGATTTGCTGGAGGGGTCCTTTTATGGCATGGACCTGCTGAAGCTACACTCTGTCACCACCAAGCTCCTGGAACGGGTGGAGAAACTTGAGAGGGTGAGTGACATGCAAAAGGTGTGAAGTAGTCTTTGACTTCTGCTGCACAGTGTTACATGGAAGACTATGGGAATAGATCAGAAAAGCAGACCAGAATGCTGTCAAACTTCAGCTTTGAACAAAGTCACATGAAGCACTGTGTCACGAGCCAGTCAGTCGAAAAGAGGAGGAACAGTAGTGACAACAGTAAACATGGGTAGAATAACACTGACTGTAAAACCATACCCACACTTCTTACCATGGCGGTAATATGAACTGGGTGTCACAACTGTCTGAAATTGTGTCAGAAATGACATTTTATTAACTTTCCAAAACATCCAGTGACCCAGTTTCTTTGTGTTCTGTTTCACGGTACAACACCCTGCACAAATCTCAAAGCTACCCTAAAACAATGTCTTAGACAATGGAAGGACATTAGACAACGTGACATTCTTAAAGATTTCACATAGCAGTTTTCAGAAGTTCAGCAGTTAAAATATCTGGGAGAAATTGGCACAGAAGAAAATAAAATAACAATAAAAGGATGAATAAGTAATCGTGTAGAATACCTGAGGACAAAAAAGTGCAATTTGTCCAAAAATAATTGCGTGTTGGTCTTTCTATTGCATGATTTTCCGAAGAGAAGACTTTTCAATAGAAGAATCCAATCTGCAGTTAAATCTGAACTTAAAAACAAATTGCTCAAAATGCTGCAGCTCAAAGTGTCATGTGTGAGCAGAAATAAAGCAGTATAGAACAGAAAGACATTACAGGCAAAAAGAATTTATGAATAAATTATGGAAAGTATAAAGGAACTGAATAAGTTGTTTCTTTTTGTCTGAAAATGTAAAGGGGTCCTCAAACCGCGCCACAGATCCGTTCCTTCGACAGTGAGGTAACCTGAATTTTCGTGAAAGTCGAAACACACCCTAGCCTTACCGATCCTAACACAGTTGTAAAATCATGAAAACACAGCTAAGCCACAGGAAAAGGAAAACTCCATCAATCATACGCCGTGGTAATGCGCATTCTTCCGCCGCGTGCAACCAAGCTAATTCCCCCACATAGTCTGTAAGTACGAGGCTAATGGTGTAAGTCAAGTGGGAGTGGGTATGGGGGGGGCGTTGTAAACTCGAAACATTGTATGTCGAGACTGTTGTAACTCGAGGACCCCCTGTACACTTGTCAGCCATAATATTAAAACCACCTGCCTCATAGTCTGCAGTTCCCCACCTGCTATCAAAACAGCTCTGACGTGTTGAGCCATGGACTCCACAACGTGTGTTGTGGTATCTGTAATGAGATAACTGATGTTATTTACTTTGTGAGTGATTTTCGTGTTCCGGCTGATTTGAGTACAAATCCATAAAAAATTTAGGTCAAGCCCACTATTACTTTTTACAAATGCTCCTTCTTACTTTTTTCTCTGGTGGATACACAAACATGAACTTTTATGGAGGACATTCTTAGACATGATGATACACACTTGGTACGTCTGGGGTCAAATAGTCTAGAATGGAAGGAAGTAAAAGTTGTGGGGAGAAGAAGCACAGAAGTTGGTCCCATTAAACTTCAGATGTGTGGTAAATATGGAACGTAAATGCAGTTTGCATGCTGTTGTAGCTCTGGAGGTTTCTAGTGGGCATTTACTAATGACAGTCACGACAGTGACAGTGTAACATTGTTTATATCTTATTTTTTATGTGCTGTTCTTTAGCTAATGTCTCAGAACCACACCAATGCCGAGGCTGAGATAGAGAGTGTATCGCTAAAACCAGAAACAACAGAAGAAGGCCTGTCCTCCTCCACACCTCCACCACGGCAAGAGAAGAGGAAGAGACTGAGTGAGAAGAATGGTGAAGCCGCAGCTTATCAGCCTCCAGAGGTGGGTGAATTCTTATACTACAGGCAACGGAATGATGTAATGAGAGAATCCTTAAAAATCTTTCCAAACAAAATATGATCTTTTAGTAGGAGTGGATGATAGGGCAGAAATATAATGTTGTAATACTTCAGAAATTTTGGAGGTAAGTATTTTTGGACATGAATATACTTGACAAAACTCTCATTTAAAATATACTATCAAAAACTATCAACTAAGACACTGATTTTTATTCAGTGTCTCATCTTCTGCTCTGCACTGAATCCAGTGAAACAGGCCTAATGGTGCTCTCTTTGTGAAGCAGCGTAAAGCAAACTACTCTTTGTAAAGCAGTTGGTCAGTATTGTTTAAGTACTGACACATCACACTGCTTAGAAAACCAAATTGCAACATAACGTGACATAATTTATCACAGTAATGATAAATATTGTCATGTTACCCAGCTGTACCACTAGGCTGAATAAAAAAGTTATCTGTAGTATGATATACGCCTAAGCACTTCTGTGTTATATTATAATGAAGTGCTCCTCACTTGACCAGTCATTTACATCTTACAAAGTTGAGCTTTTTTAGAAAGCATACCACCACAGAAAGAACTGTCACTCTGATCCGAAAAGGAATATTAGCATTGCCCTTCCCTATCTATTACGCTACATGTGAAATTGCTTATGATCTGGACAGAATAAATATGAGGAGAGGTTTGTGGGCCTGCTGAAGAGGAGGGAGCCAGAATCAGAAGATGCTGTTAAGGCCTTACAAGAGCAGGAGCGTCATGGAAGGGAGAGGAACCCAAAGATGATTGTCAGGGGGATCACATACTATAAAGCCGACACAGTGGATGAAGTGGAAACGGATGAGAACAGTAAGTTGAAATGAAATTCAAAACCATCTGTGATCAGTAGTTGATTTCATCAACAATTAATAAATCCATCCAGTGAAAGATTTTCAGAACTGAATTATAGAGGAACACTGTCACACTGTCTGTCTTTCTTCGATTTATTGGCCATGATTTATATCAGTTAATAAATGCCAAACCAAATGAAAGAATGAAGCTGCTGCTTTAGGTGCTCAAGCATTGGCCCCGTTTGGCCATAGCGCTCTTTTGGCAAGGGTAGTGCCCCCATCTACAGAAACGTTGCTTGGTTTTTGTTTCATCCAACCCCCACCAAGGTGAAATGAAAGAAAGTTCACTCACCTCAGAACATTTAGTACATTAAGAACACTTCAGTCACTCAAAAACCTATTTTTTTGTGTCTTAGTGGCTCTGGTTTTTAAAGTATAAACACTGTGAGAACTTACCTCACTCTTCCCTACATTATGAGGATACCATCATGTTTTGGAACCTTTAAAACCTTATTAGGTCAACAAATGGCATAATATCTGAAACAAAAAGCCTGCCGTCTTGCAGCTGCTAAGTGTGAACTGTTGTTTGGTTCCTTTCTTCAGTGCCAGAAGACGAAGGCCACAGTGGTGACAGTCAACTAGCTCTTTTTACAGAGGAGCAGCTTCTTCCTCCCCATGCCCCTGCCTTCAGGCCTGTCATCAGAGCATGGTCAGTTCCAGCTAAACCCAAAACTCCAGCTGTAGATGAAGGAGTTGCACAAAACAAGCCTGAGCCTAAAATGGAAGGATCCGACTCTTCTCTTCCTGTCAAGATGAAAACACCATCCCAGTCCACCACAGGAAACTCTACTGAGCTTAGAGCCTTACTGTCACCTTCTACCACAGAGAACTTCAAAGATGTCAGGCCCACAGTACAGACTACGCCTCAGAACCTCACGCGAGCCCAGGAAGGACATGAGGAAAAGCGTATTGCTCCACAAGCTCTCAACATCCTGGCCAAGCCATCCAATCACATAAACATGAAGGAGTCACCTTCAGCTGTTCCTCAAATGACCACAAATATGGAACAAACAACAGCAGCCACTGTTGTCAGTCAGTCCACGGTCATCATGAAGATTTCTACTGAGCAAAACCACAACCCGGGTGCACCCATCTACAGAGAGAATTTCATCAAAGATATTCAAAGAGAACCAGAACATCTAACAAGGACAATACCATCACCAACCACTCAAAGAAATTCGATTTACATGCCAGAGACCTTAGATTCTACTGTTGGCACTGCCACCAAGTTTGAGAATGTTCCTAATGGAGTGACAGCTAGTCCCGAAAATGCTGAAACTGCAGCAGCGGTCATTATGACTACACCACATGTAACTAAACCTAAGACCTATTCTAGCACAGCAGCACCCGCGAACCCTCGCTGGCCAGCCTCAACTTCAGCGGCGCCCCTGACAACCATGACCACCGGCAAACCTGCCAAACGCAAATACAGTATCAGCTGGGATGAAGAAGAGGACGTGGAGGAGGAGAAAGAAGTGGAGCCAAAGATCATTAAAACTATAGTGGAGGAGATCTTCCTGGAGAAACCCCAGAGGAGGCCAGGTAAACTAAAGCAGAGTTCCCACGGTTCCGTAAAATGTTTTTAAGTGCGTTTTAGACTTTAAAGGGTATAAAAATGTTTTATGTTTTACTGTTAAAGGTTTAATGTTTAAGAACATCCTGTCCCACCATTTCTTAATGGATCAGGTATCAGCTTAAATAAACTCAGTGCAACTCCAGGCCTTTGTTTTATACTTTGCATCCGGTTTACTGTGGCAGAGATGTTGTAAACGGACCTTATCCACAGTCTGCAGTGTTTTCAAGAAGGTAACGAAGCAGTCTAGATGCCCGCAGTGTTAAAGTCCAGTCAAACAAAAGCCGTTCAGAGTGTATACCCCTGTGCACATATCGAATGATGAGACTTCAGAAGAGTTTCAGAAGTTGCGGTTGGGTAGAAGATGATGGATGAGTTAGAACTGGTTATTGTAGACCAAACAGGACAAAGTTTAATTACAGTTCGATTGCAGAGATGGACAACAAATCCTCAGAGTCAAAACTGAGTCAGTGAATCTAAATATAACGTTTGCTTTCGGGCATGAAAAGGGGCAGCAGTGAAGCGCTCAGTACTGTTTTTGTTTTCAGGGGAATGCAAGGACACATTGGCCACAATTTCAGAGCCCGTCACACACAACAAGTATGGCCGTAACGAAGGAGCCTGGATGAAAGACCCACTGGCTCGCGATGACAAGATCTATGTCACAAACTATTACTATGGCAACCACCTGCTGGAGTTCCAGAACATGGACGTCTTCAAGCAAGGTATCATTGTTCCGCCAGTCTATCCTCACAACACCCGTCCATCAACAATTCCAAATACCTCAAACACCATTTTGTAGTTGACATGCCCAAATACTGTAAGATCTAAGTCAGGCGTGCTCAATCCTGTCCCTGAAGATCCTCCACCCCTGAAGTTAGATTTAAATTTAAGCTAAACTCTCCAAGATGGATCTCCAAGACCAGGATTTGACATTGCTGATTTTTGTCTATGGGAAAAATAAATCTCCTCGATCACACCATGAAACAAAAAAGTCATTCTGTACCGTGCACATTTTTTCCTCACTAGCTTTTATGAAAGCATGGCTACTACTTCAGCAGAATCCTACAGCAACATTAGGTGCTTAAATTGTAGCTTATGACTGACAGAACCACTTGCCTACCATACTTGGGGGTCATGGTGAGGTTGTCAGTCTAATGATCATTTGAACACACAGGAGTGTTCGCTTAAATAAAAAAAATAAAAAAAATGTATACATAAAGTGTATCAGAAAACATTATTGATCCCAGAGGGTTTTTTTTTCGTCTATTAAATTCTTGAAATGATTAAAAGGTCTGAAAAACCTTTCAGAAAAATATTATGGCGAGTGATTCCAAACGTTTGAATACAAGCATAGAGACTCTGAAATGCTTAACCAGAGAGCGAGACCAGGGTTTTTATTTTTAAGGAAAACAAACATTCAATGTAATGGCCCTACACAGAAACATCTAACACCACGAGTTCACCCAGATGATGAACAATAAAACTGAAGGGTCTAAAAAGCTAATGTGGTGTGTCATGCATTCCATTCCAGGACGTTTCACCAACTCCTATAAGCTGCCTTACAGCTGGATTGGCACTGGCCATGTTGTCTACGATGGTGCCTTTTTTTACAACCGTGCCTTCTCACGCGACATAATCAAGTACGACCTGCGGCTGCGCTACGTGGCGGCCTGGACCATGCTGCACGATGCCGTGTTTGAGAACGACGAGGTGTCGTCCTGGCGATGGAGAGGTCACTCAGAAATGGACCTGGCAGTGGATGAGAGTGGGCTGTGGGTGATTTACCCAGCGCTGGACGATGAGGGCTTCTTGCAGGAAGTGATCGTCCTGAGCCGCCTCAACCCCACCGACCTCAGCATGCAGCGCGAGACCACCTGGAGGACTGGACTCCGTCGCAATCGCTACGGCAACTGCTTCATTGTGTGTGGCGTCCTGTACGCTACAGACAACTTCAACCAGCGAGACAACCACCTGAGCTACGCCTTCGACACTCACACTAACACTCAGATGATCCCGCGGCTGCCCTTCAGCAACAACTACACCCACGTCACTCAGATTGACTACAACCCCAAAGAGAGGGTGCTGTACGCTTGGGACAACGGCCACCAAGTCACTTATAACGTCATATTTGCATATGTTGACCCTCTTTAGGTGATTTAGAAATGTGTCATAGTGTCACTGTACAGAATTGGTGTGTTTGGGCGGCGGCGGCGGCGGCGGCGGCGGGGGGCGGGGGGCGGGGG
>JBBPCX010000160.1:15854559-15867743 GCA_037974365.1 Hydrocynus forskahlii
CATCTACCACGCCCCCTTGTCCTTGTGCTGGTTGTTTATGTTTGGGCGGCGGTTAGCAAGGCAATCAGACACCTGAATGGAATGAGCCTCCGCTGCTCAGCGCCACCCCAAACATAAACAACCAGCAGGAGGACAGGGGAGTGGCAGACAAGGCCTGGACGTCACAGTCACCTGTACTCAGAGGAGGGAGGTTTGAAAGTAGCCAGTCCGAGAACGTTATTTATTTCTTCTTTCTGCTGATTGGCTGCTGCCCTGTGACGCATCTCTGACAGAAACAGTCCAGAATTTCCCCCGTGGAGCATCTCAAGTGCTCTTGTGTTTTTTGTTTTGTTTTTTTTAAAGCCCTGTATTTTTATTACTGTAAAATAAATAAATTTATTACTGTATTTACCCGCTTATACCAAAGAAAATGACCCATGCATGAATTACGAGTTTAGATAAGTTTAGAAATGTTTAGGTAAACTCTGTTCTAGTGTATCAAACTGGTATCCCTTCAAATGGCTCAGTCCCCGTGAAGTAGCTCTCAATTTCAGAAAGGTTGGTGACCCCTGGTCTGTACAGTGGTAACATCGGTATTTACATTCTAGCACTGCGAGACAGCAGTTCAGTGTAAACTGTACAGTACGGATACGGGTTTACCTTTACACTTTCTCAGTTTAAAATGAAATGAAAGTATTTTGAGTGTGTTATTATTATTATTATTGTTATATGGGGGCATTTTTAGGCCTTTTTTTTACCACATCACATATTTGCGGTTTTTCACTATACGCGGGTGCTCTTGGAACGTTACTGTATACAAATTTTGTGTAGTGTACTTTTTATATTATACCGTTGTGTTTCTTCTTTCTTCTTTTGTTCTGTCCACATTGCTTCTTTAACTGCAAATTTCCCACCTGTGGGACTAATAAAAGGTTATCTTTATATTTCAGTTGGTAGCCTAAATTCATTTCGTTTTGAACTATATTCAAAGTATCAGGTCAGAGAAAAGAAATCTCACACTGAGCTGAGTTTCTGTCAGGAAGTGTTTTCTTATTTAGACGATACTTTCAGTCTAAAATACAAACTCGAAAGTGCAAGGTGTGAACAGAAAAAAAGAAGCCTAGGCTCCATTATCAACAGAAAAGACTGAAACTGAACACAAAGAGGAGTGGATGGATGAACGATGTGCCACCTGTGTCTCACTGATATAACACTTACATACACCAATCAGCCATGACATTTAAATCACCTGCCTAATATTGTGTACACCCCTCAAAAAATCTCTGACTCCTCAAGGCAAGAACTCTGAATGTGTGCTTTGGTATCTGACACCAAGAAGTTAGCATCAGATCCTTTATATTCTGAGTTCTGAGGTGGTTCTCCATGGTTCTCCTTCCTGGGTGAGTGAGGCACTTGGCCGTCCATTTGATTTAAAAGAAAACATGTTTAATCATGGTTCCTGGAGATTTAAAGGTGCGCTCTGCAGTTTGGACATTCTCCACAAGGCGTTGCTGATAGTACTCGTCCCTTTTGACTAGCAGAGATGATCTGCTGTTTAAAAGATATGGTGGTAAACTTGAATCTAATACATGTAATACTCACGTAAAGTGAACATTATGTTTAATAAAATACAAACTATTGAGAGTAATTTTAAAAGGCTCATGGAGCTTTGAGACATTTGTAAATAATGCTCCTTAAAACGACAAAAATGAAGAATATCTATGCAATTTCATGTACATATATTCATGCACAGTTCACCCATTGGAAAACTTGTAGGTACTAATACTGGGAACATCAGTACAGCTGCCCAATTTTTTGTGTGACTGATCATTGTAGATATATGTGAGGTAAAGACATTTAAAACACATGTAAAGTGTTCTTCAAAACAACACAGTGCATGTTCCAAATAAATCACTTAAAACATTAATAAAACCAGAACTTCTGGCCCTTGGTCCCAGTCAACTATAGTAACTATAATCATTACAATATGTCAAAAAATGTATTCTTTTTGCGTTTATGTGTGAATCTTATTCACATTTCATAAGAGAACCATTGAATTATCCGTTACGAGTTATAAAATGTTTTAGTTGTGTCTCTCAGCATTTTCTTGTCCCTATTACTTGAATATCTGGAAATTTTGAAAGAGTTTATTAATTTAAAAGAAAATAGGTTTTGGCCATTGTTATTGTGTATGCTGTACTTTTTATGTATTTACTAAGTAGTTCCCAAAAACCACAGTCTTGTTACTCATTTCAGGCAGCATTAATAAAAATGATTGATCCCGAAATTGGTTGACACATTTTTTGAAGGGTGCAGTGCTCTTAGATTCAATTTTAGAAGTTTTTATGAGTCACAAATGCTAAATGGCACCCTAATTGTGGGGTCTTTTATAAAGTAAAATATCCTCCAGGGGTGCTCAGTCAGATTCATTAAAAGTCAACTGAGTATAAGGGACTGAATGTAGGCTGAGATAAGTATATTGTATAGATTTTTAATGTCAGTGAGTGTTCACAAACACTTTTTTTCGCTACAACTTCCAGCCTGACGCAGGATGGGGGAATAATTGTGGCCAGATCAGTTGTGTCTAAAGCAGCATGAAAGCTGACACTCAGACTCGTGACATTTGGATACGTGTAACTAAGTCAATCCTGTCCTTTGGATCACCTATTTAAAGCGCTAGTACTTTCAAAGAAATGGCTCTAGATTGCTCTTGACTGTTTCTTCCAGTGCTTTAAATATACTTGGTGACAATTCTTTTCATGTTTATTTGTTTATTTAGGCCTAATACAGATTTGCACAGAAGTCAGAGTATTGTACTGCATTAAAATAGGTCTAGACACGCATCTTGACCAGACATTTATTATCTGCCTGAATGGCAGTGAACAGCTTGCTCTTTCGAGGGATATTCTTAGGCCCCGATATGATCCTCTAATGTCAGACAGACAGGTGGCATTACTCAAGCCTAAAGATCAGAAGCAGGTGCTTATGGGCCTAATCTTGTTGGTCTCTTCAGGACAGGGTTGGCTTAACCTGAGGTGGTCTCGCCCAATCTTCAGCGGATTTTTTCCACTGCCACCCTTTGTACGCACTTCACCTTTAAGATGCTCTGGCTTTTAAAGGAAAAGGTTCAGCGGTATTTCCTAGTACTTCTTTTGTGGGTTTATCCAGTGAGGAGATCATTCTCTACCAGGATTCTCCTGGCCAACCTGGTGACTCCATTTGTCTTAGTATGGGAGGAACTGGACCTGTAGCCTAGTTCATGATGGTTTGACGTAATAGACTGTTATGTTAGGGGTTTGCTCATACGTAGCATTACTGCCGTCCACTGGCTAGCCTTCATTCATAACTCGATGAGTTCATTTTTGCTTATTTTTGGCTGAGACTACCTGATTAGCAGCTGATTAGTAAGTTTAACTATTAGCAACATCGCTGGACTACCAGGCTGAGAACACTCCTATGACAATGAAGTGTACGGACATATGTTAACTTTAATTCAGATTAATTGAATACGGTGTCAAGTATCACCACTGCTGGGCAAAACTTTGTACGTTAAACATAATTTGTTAACAGTAGTTGGCCGCTGTGTGAATGTTTCCCAATTGTATGCAAAAGTTTGCACACCACAGGTATTTAACATGTTTTGTTGATTTTTATCCTCTGTTGGGAACCAACTGACATATGGCATTTTTTACTAATTTAAGTGCACAAATATGATTTGATTAACACATAAAATGTGCCTTGACGTTTCCATAGATGTCATTTTTTTCTTTTCTTTTTTACAGCAGAGGTCCCCAACCACCGGGCCATGGACCAGTATCGGTCCGTGAGTCATCTGGTACTGGGCCGCACAGAAAGACCGAACAAAAATATTTTATTGATTATCAGAGTCTGAAAGTTATTTTATTTTGAAAAAATGCTCGTCTCGGTCACGTGATTGGATACATCAAAAATTTAGCCCCCAAGCTGGCAAAAAAGAGTAAAAAACAAATGCACTTTGTTTTCAGTTGTATCTATACCGGTCCATGAAAATATCGTTTAACATGAAACTGGTCTGTGGCGTAAAAAAGGTTGGGGACCGCTATTTTACAGTATGCCAAATAACAGTAATTGTGCATTATAATATGAAGAAGTTAGTTCTTTGTAGAGGATGTGTTTACACTTCAAAACGTAGTTTTCTTTATAGCACACCTATTCTTCCCAAAAGCACCTTCATGTTGAGATCGTCTTAACTGGAACGGAGTGTGTTCAGTTCAGTCTCTGTGCTCAGGTGCTTTCAGAAGACCCAGCCCTGTTTGCCCCTGGCTTCTGTACTCAGAGGAACCAGCCTTTTCACAGTAATGTATTGAATTAAAAGCACATCAATAGACTGATTGACTGAAGTCAGGATATAACATTATTTTCCAGTATTGTGCCCTAAGTCTGGCCCAGCCTGGTAATTGTGCCTAAACCCCCTAATAGAGACAGACTGAGGATTACCAGGTTAGTGTAACATTGAGGGAGCAAGAACATCTGTTTTGAATGGATTAGAGGGTTTGACCTCTCTGTCCACTGGTCCAGTTGCCATAGGAACCAGTTGAAATCTCCCCGAGTTTACTGTGCTTACCTCATCTTGCTCTATTTTGGTTCCAATAATGAAATCCTTCTATGGCAAGAGCCAAACGGCGCCCATGAAGAATGCCTGGTTATAAGTGAGGCAAATGTCTCATGAATTGCTTCATGAGACAGAATGTCACCGCTAACTGTCTCTGCACCCAATGTTGAAGGAATAGTTCTGCAACAAAATTTAATTTTCTCAATTTTCCATTTTTGCAGGTGTAGTCGGTCAGCCAAGATGTCCAAATTTTGCACCTTCTGTTTAGCACAGCACCAATGAGGCTACTGTTGCAAATACTAGAAGTGAATAGTCATCCAGTTCTTTTATGTAAATGCATCCTATAAACCCACTCAAACTACAACCAGCTCTCCGGTAAGGTACTACGGACTATTTGATTTGGTGTAGGAAATGCTCTGGGATGATAACAATATTAATTTAGTTTTTGTGGTATGAATAGATGACAAAATCAAGTAAGGCTCCCTTTCTTAAAAGAATCATCACACAAAAACGGAGTATCAGTAGTAAGGAGACGTACTTATTAATTAACATGATATGCTGTGGCAATTTCATCAAAGAAATCAGAAAACCAGAAGAAACACATCAGAGAACCAAAATAACCATCAAATGTGTGGTTCTTTAGACAATCATTTTTGTGAGTGTGTGTGTGAGTGTGAAGTGAGTGTGAAGAGCCTTTTAATGGAATAAAGGACATTCACGTCATGTAAATTCTAGGCCCCAGCCCTTAAGGAAAGTAAGAATGTAAGGAACCTTTACATTGTGTGAAGGTTCTCAAAGGTTTCTCCACACTCACATTTCTTAAAAGGGTCTTCACACTCACATGTCTTGATGTCTCGATTACAAACATGGTTCTAAAATGGTTCTAAAAGGGGAACTAAAATGTTTCATCTAGAGCATGATTTTTTGTGTTCTTTGACTTTGTCTAAGAGTAAAGGCCCAGGAAGGGTCCTCAAAAACAGGATTTCTCAGTTAGGCTCATGACTTAAAGACCATTTGGAGCTTTCCAGTCGGAAGAGAAAAGAGGAAACCAAGGTGTGGGTTAATTTTTAACATGATTTCTAATTTTTTATATGCTTTTGGTTTTGGCAAACCATTACAGAAAAAATGCTGTTGAACATAAGCGCCAAAACCCAAACGAACAGGAATTAACTACGTTTACAATAAAACACTTTGGGAACTTCCAAATGTGTTGGACTTTTGTGTGTGTTGGGTTTTATTCACAGGTAGAGATTCCTCTTTTTCTGCAGTGGAATGAGGCTCACATTTCTCCTACTGGGAGTGCTTTTTCAATTAATGCTAATTGTGGTGGTGAAAAAAAGATGTTTGGAAAAATGGAGGGAATGGAGAGAAAAGAGGAGAAGAAAGTATACAAACAGGCCCTCACAAACAGAGTCCTCTGCCTATTATATCTTTTGTCTGGGTGATGAATGTGTCGCAAGATTGATGATGTTGAACATCGTTGTCCAGCATTGTCCCACCAAAGCGTGCATGGAGGAGAGATCACTTATCATCGCTACATGTGTACGGGAAGGGGGGCGCATATCTGGAGGAGTGGGGGAATGGCTTTATACATCATGACGAAGATGGAGTATGGAGAAGAGGAGCAGATGGAGAGAGAGAAGTGTCTCACTGAGACCTCCCTCGGGTTCATTAGAAGGAGAGAAAGAGGGAGAAAGCTTATAGTTAGAAAAGAAAGAGAAGAGGACAGAGTAGACTCTAAAAGGGTTCTTTAGTAAAGGCAATGGTTCTGTGAACACTCAAAGAACACTCAAAGAACCCTTTTTCATACTACATAGAGCAATTGAGTTTTTGCTAGGAACGATACAAGAAATTACTTAAAATTAACTTGACTTGATTTAACTCAATAACGCAACTGTAAATGGAGGCAATAGCAAAAGTGGAGAGCAATTCAATATAATTTATTCCTCGCTCATAGTTCATTGAAATAAGTTTGTATTGCTTGTGGATTGATATATCGTTATTGTATTATTGCTGTTCTCATCTTCCTTTGCTTTTCTGTATCTAGGATCTGTTGATACAGAATGTAAATTGAATTTAATTCCTCGTGATTGTCAGCTACTTTAAAAATATTGGGCTAGAATGGATATCAGAGTGAAACACATAATGAACCCCATCTAGACTGAAATAGCAGTCACTCACTCAGTGAAGGGCTTCCGTTTTTAAAAAGCTCATGTTAAAGCTTAGTCATTCTGAATGAACTTGTATCAGATCAGTGTTAGCAGTGGTTAATACGCAAGGTGCAATTTGCTGCTTGGCCTTTACTTGATTAAACATCAGAAATAATCAATAGTGTGTTAGTATGGTAGTCAATACTGACAGCCCTGACAAGAAGGTCCTTTAAAAGTTAAACAGCCTGTCCTTATGTATGTGACACAAAATGACAGAGACAGCAGTAAGGCCAGTGATGGCTAGTGCTGAACACCAGTGCTATGTGCCAGGTAGCCCAGCTAGGTTATCCCTACTTAATCTGTAATGTTGTGTTAGCAGGTGGCCTAAGTCTGCTGTGCTGGGGGAGGGCAGAGGCTTTAGAAGCATTGTTTGTCTGGACGGTGTTGTGAATACAAAGGGATTACTGCATGCGCTTTGTCTCTCTGACTCAGCCTGTGTGTGTGTGTGTGTGTGTGTGTGTGTGTGTGTGTGTGACTGTTTATCTTTTAGAGAGGAGTGACTTAGGGGGCCTAAAGTGATGATGGATGTTAAGAGGGAGGGGCAAAAGAAAAAAAATCTTTTACATTTTAACTGTTACAGTTGTGTGCAATGGTTTGAAGACCCTCAGTCAAATGATGTGTGAAGTGAACATAAGTGCACATCCTCTACAGGGACTACAAGGACACCTTTCTGCACAATTGTGTACACAATGTATCTAGTGAATTAAACTTACATAACTCATCTACCTTATTAACTTATTGTATGGATCTATCTTTCTATCTATCTATCTATCTATCTATCTATCTATGTATATATACATGCACATGTATATATATATATATATATATATATATATATATATATATATAAATGTTCATACTGTATATATACAAAAATGTTCATTTTACCAGAGGAGTACTGACTTTTGCACTTGGCTATAAATCTAATGATGCTGTTTCGATACGAATAAAGAAAGATGCCAAATGTGTCCACATTAATAAAAATTGCATTTTACGCCTGAATGTGACATAAAAAGTTTACACAGTAGTTTGGTTGTAATATTATTGTAAATTGTACATTTTTGTGTACAGTTAGCTATTTGAAAATGATAAGGATGAACACAATCTTTACATAATATACAATTAAATACGCTATCGCATTCTAATCCATTTTTAATTGGCCTTAAAGGACCAACAGGTTTTTCGACACAATCAGAGCTACAAAAGGGCCTGTATGACTCGTACTCAGTATTTACAATAGATTTATGCACACCGAATGATTTATGATGGTGGTTTAGACTTGAACAACTTACATGTTAGAGCCTTAAATTATGTGAGGAGCTAAACCCCACTAGAGCCCTCCTCACACACTCCTTCTCTTAAAGGAGTAAAGATCCTAAAGCTTTGGCCCAAAGCAGACAAAGCGGCCTGCACCATGTGCCACCATTAAGCTCGGACAAAGAGGGGCCTGACAAATCGCCGATTTAATCCTTCAGTTTGACTTTAATGAATTTACGTTATCTAATGGACAAAGGGGAAGGGGGTGCGGATGAAAAGCCTTGATTGGTGTGAGATGAGTTGGAAAAAAAAAGCTATTCGTCTTGGTTGCCGTCCCCCTGTGTTTCTTTTATAGGACGTTTACAAGGGCTGAGAAAGAGCAGCTTGTCCTATAGGCTAAAGTGCAGGGAAGGGGCTCCCAAACACACGGGTCCACCCCAGCTCTGGCAGAGGGTCTGCGCCTTCAGAGTTCAAGACTGTGAAAGCCGGTGACTTCTGAATAACCTTCGGAGGTAGTGGGAGCTAACCCCTGCGTGACCCCCACTTATGAAGATCCAGGGGCCTGCCAAGGGGTCTCCAGACCATGGTGCTGCCGTTAAGAATCCTCAGCTACACCAGTAATTAAAAAATTATGTTGTCATCCACGTACAGTAACTAATACTAAAACAATAAATTGTGATATGAAATGAATTAGAGTTTTATAAATTAAAAAATGCATTTTTATTTCATTACAACTTCAGCTTCAACGTACTGTTTATTTATGATTAATTCCAGTAAAAGAAATGGGTTTGAAGATGTGAACAGCAGATCTTTGGGTACTGTTGCATCACTACATGTAAGCTTCTGCAGGCTTACCTTATGAAAATATTATGAAAAGGCGTCAATGTGTTATTTCTGCATAATCAGTGGAGGACATGCTTTTATGGCAAGATTATTCATTGTTTTTTCATTTAATGCTAATATTGTATACATTTAACACAAACATATAATTAGGTTACACATCAAATATCGTGCTTTGAATTTTCTTGATTTAAAAACTCCAGGCCCACATAATTAAATCGTTAAAATAACGTCACTGTGCAAAAAAACAAAACCAAATGGCAGAAATGGTAACTTTACAGGGGCAAAAATATTTAACTTCTATTCAAGTAAATTCAAGTAAAGAGACTTTATTCCAAGTAATTCGCAAACATTTCTTATGGTCTATCGGCCATGAAATGTTTGCCCACTCTAAAGGCCTGCAGGTTTTTTCAAACAATGTATAAAAAATGAAATTGTAAAGAAATGTAAAGAAAGATATTTATTGTGTTTATGTCATGTTTAGGTATGACTCTTTTTTGTGTAGAAGAGTGTTACCCAGTCCTAGGCCCCATGTCCTGAAAATGTTTGTGTTTCCTTTACTTTTTAACAAACCAGCACACTTAAGTAGGGGGTTTTTAAGAATACAGGACCAGCAATTTTTTTTCGTATCAAGCTCACTAAGTAAGAATTATAACTTGGCTGTTGCTGGGATCAGAGTCTTTTTCAATAAGTTACATTTCACTAAGAAAATTCATGGGTTGTCATGAGAGTGAGCAGTAAATTAAAAAAATGTAACTTTGCGATTATGCAGCTTTTAACTTTTAACTGTGAGTTACTTATCTATAGTATTTATACCCATATTTGTTTATATAGCAAAGTGTATTACATTTGGGGTTTCCTCTAAAGATTTTTATTTTAGATTTTATTTAGACTTTTTTTATATATTTCTCATCTCTGTGTGTCTTTGCAGTCATAACATAAGCAATTTCCACCAAAATTAATAATGTTTTCTGATTCTGATTGTCTAAATTAGATGAAAAAGACTAACTGCACCAGAAAACAGTAGTTTGTTTTATATAAAGAAGTGGTAAAAAATGCTCCAAAAAAATTGAATATGAAACATTTTCATACTGGGATGACACCCAATCATCTTGTTACTATGCAGTTACTACACACTGGTGGTGGTGGTTGTTTACAGTTGGTCTGTCACTTATGACACTTTCAGTAGGTCAGTATTTTGGTTTTGCTCACAATATGCTCAGAAAAGTGCCATTTGTCACTTTGACGAAAACATATCATGATTTAGCCCACACTGCAGCTGTAGGAGAAAAACTACACAATATGGACAAAAGCACTGGGACGAATGACCATTATCCCAACAGGGACTTTAATGACATTGCATTTAAATACATAGACTTTAACATGGAGTCGGTCCCCCTTTTGCAGCTATAAAACCTTACACTCTTCTTAGAAGGCTTTCCACAAGATTTTGGAGTTTTTGTGGAAATTTGTTCTCATTAATTCTGTAGAGCATTTATGAGGTCAGACACTGATGTTGGACGAGAAGGCCTGTTCCAGTTCATCCAAAAGTTGTTGGATGGGGTTGAGGTCAGGGCTCTGTGCGGACCAGTCAAGTTCTTCCACACAGAACTCATCCAACCTTGTTTTTATTGAGCTTGCTTCGTGCACTGGGGCACAGTAATGCTGGAATAGAAAAAGGCCTTTCCCAAACACTGGGACCACAAAGTTGTAAGCATGGCCTTGTCCATAACATCTTGGTATGCTAAAGCATTAAGATTACCCTTCCCTGGAAGTAAGGGGCCACTTCTATTCAATTATTAAGAGGGGTGTCCCAATACTTTTGTCCATGTTTGTGTATAAGTGTAGCTGTCGTTGGGAGAAGGCCTCCTCCGTCGCGCCGCCCCCTCGGAGGGCCCCGAGCGGAGCAGGCTAAAGCTAGCAGCGTCCGTCGAGTTACTTCACTCGGCCAGGGGGAGAGGAGCCAAGTTGAGATGCCGCTGTCTCTCACGGCCAGGCAACAGCAACCTCGAGAAGAAGACACGACGGAGAAATAAGTGGAGATGGATAATAATGACGGATATTTACACCTCAGTAAGTTTGTTTTTGTCCCTCTTCCGCTCGAGCCTGCCCGTGCTCTGCTTCTCCTGTTTGGTCAAAGTGTCCAGTTTTGTTTGTGTGTGTGTTTGTGTTTATGTGTGTGTGTGTGTGTCTTTGTGTGTGTTTCCCTCACTGTGTTACACTCCGTAGTCGAAGCTAGTGTTTCGTCCCGAGACACTTTCAATTGAGTGGAACAAGTCCGTGGTGGTGGTCTTCTGCTGACTGTGATGTTTTATTGACATGGCGAGGAGCAGTCAGGTGATGGCAACTCAGTTCGTGTGGCTGAACTGAGGGTCAGAGGTTGGCACTTTAATTGCGCTTATGTAATTTATCGACTGTTGCTAAACCGCTTGTGCCAGAAATCACAAGTTTATTGGTCTGAAAACTGCTTTTCGAGCCAAGTACAATATGTCCTCAGTGCTGAGGAGAGCAGAGGAAGCAGACTGGAGCTTCCACGTGCAGAAAGAACTTGGAGATTTCACCTTAGCCTGGAGATGAAAATCTCCTTTTCGTGCACAATGAAGCTGTGAGGTGTTGGACAAAAGTGTGAGCACGTCCAGGTGCTGAAGCTGCAAAACAGAATCAAGCAAAACCCGATAAAGTACTGAAGACCTCAGTTTAGATGTCTATAATGGAACCAAGCAAACCTTGCATTTCTTTCCTTACCTAACTATTGCCCACCTCTGCCCAAAATGGACCACGTAGTCAAAGCCGCCAGCGTGTGGTTTGACTTCTATTAACGCATTTTACATTGGAGGTGTATTTATATGTTGCTTTGAATTAAGATGGTTTAAATGTGTCAGTTATTTGTGCATGAATCTTTTTTTTTCTCAGTTCACATTCATTGGCAAGGGCTTGCATCAAAGTATACAGGGTTCCTGAAAATCCATAAGAACTCTTAAGAAGTCTTAAAATCGTTTTAAAAATATCTAAGGACATAAAATGTCTGAAAATGTTTTTTTTTTTACTATTACAAGTACTGAATTGCAAGATAATGCCTAAAGACAGAAATTGACCAGTAATGAAGGGCTAGAGGCTGGTAAAATTGATAACGTGAAATGTAGTAAAAAGACCAAAAAAAAAGAGAGATCACTTTGTGGAGTTAGTTGAAGATACCATCGCATATATCACATAAGAGTTTGATAAAGCATGAAGCAACAAAAATTCATGTCAGTTCAAAGTACATCAATTTTATTTCACTATAGCTGAGATTACGTCCTCAAATTCTCAGCGTTGTGAGGTGTAAAATAAATGTAAAATGCACAGGGCCTACACATGTGATGCATCATCTAAATACAAAGTAACAGCGGCCTTTTAGTCGTACCTCTAGGAAGCCTCATTACACCACATCAGAAACTGAATATGACACATGTCAGAGTAATTAGCTGTCGTGCCTGACAGGTCAGACGCATGCCTTTGAGCATCTGGCAGCTTTTGCCTGCCGAATTGTAAATGCCATCTAATTGATATGTGCAGGATTAACATGTTTGGTCTGTCAGCAGATTTGACCTTGTTAGTTTCCCCTGAACTTTCGTGTTGGACTTGCAGTCATTTGTTCAGCAGGGTGTGTGTAATTGTGATTACACAAAATGCTCTTGAGATGTAAAAGGTCGCAAAGACTTCCAGATAAAATGATGACACACGCCAAGGTTCTAGCTGTCCATCCGCGCTGAACCGAACAGACACTGTTAAATTGAGCCAAGCCGAGAAATGCACTGGTTTCAGTTATAAGGTTGATTTAAATGTGAAGAGTTTCTGCGTGACCCCCTGTTTTTCAGCGTCTCTTGTGCAAGTCTCGCATTAGACATCAGCTTTCATGGTTATTTCAGTATTTTTTTTAGCAAATATGTCAGACAACTGGCCCACTGTGTGCAGGGGTTTGTGACGTGTCATCATGGCGCACAGCCTGTTTCAAACAAACAAACACGCATACACACACACACACACACACACACACACACACTCACACATGCCCCTCTCTGGGGGTTTTTCAGGGAAATGTCAGTGGACGCAGCGTGCTGGAGGGTTCCAGCAGAAAGAGAGCGGGTCAGTTCAGACTCTGGACGCCCAGCCAGCAGTCAAACAGCTGCAGTCAATGATTCTCCTGCATTTTGTTCAGGATAACCCCCTCCCCCAAAACATGCACGCGCGCACACACACACACACACACACACACACACACACACACACACACACACACACTCACTCTCTCTCTCTCTCTCTCTCTC
>JBBPCX010000160.1:15867843-15879028 GCA_037974365.1 Hydrocynus forskahlii
CCCAAAACATGCACGCGCGCACACACACACACACACACACACACACACACACACACACACACACACACACACGCACACTCACTCTCTCTCTCTCTCTCTCTCTCTCTCTCACTCACTCACCCACATGTATACACAGATCAGCCATAACATTAAAACCAGCTGCCTAATATTTTGTTGATCATCCTCATGCCACCAAAACAGCTCGAACTTGTTGCGGCACAGACTCCACAAAGCTTTGTGGTCGCATCTGGCATCAAGAAATTAACATCGAAGTCCTGTATGTTGTGAGGTGGGGCGCTCATAGATTAGAATAGTTTGTCCAGCACCAGACTGAGATCTGGTTCATTTGGAGACCAAATCAACACTCTGAACTCTTTGTCATGTTCCTCAAACCATTCCTGAACACTTTCTTGCAGTGTAGCAGAGCACATCTGTCCTGCTGAACAAGGGCTCTGCCATTAGGGAATACCGCTGCCATTAAGGGGTGTGCTTGTTCTGCAGTAATGTTTAGGTGGTATGTGTCAAAGTAACATCTACCCAGGGACCCAAGGTTTCCAAGAGCATCACACTACTTCCACTGACTCGCCTTCTTCCAGTAGTGTGGCCTGGGGCCATCTCTTCCTCAAGTGATGCACCTGGCCTTCCGCTTCATGTAAAAATAAACATGATTCATCAGACCATGCCAAATGCTTCCATTGCTCCACAGTCAATTTTAGATGCTTGTGTCCATTATAGGCACTTTTTGTAATGGACAGGGGTGGGCATGGGCACTCTGACTGGTCTGCAACTACATGCCCTGTACATAGCAAGCTGCGATTCACTGTGTACTTTCTGTCATAGCCAGCATTACATTTTTCAGCAATTTCTGCTGTTTCGAAGATGCTCTGACCCAGTCATCAAGCCATCACAATTTGGCCCTTATCAAAGTCACTCCTTACACTTGGTCACATTTCCTGCTTCAAACACATCAAATGACTTTGTAATATATCATTTTGTAATGAGAGAATGTTATTCACTTAATCTGTCAGTGGTTTCAATGTTGTTGCAGATCTACCCTGTATTTATATTCCGTGTTCATTTCATCAGCTCCACACATAGGTACACTTTGTAGTTTACAATTATGGATTGTAGTAATCTATTACAATTACTCCATTAAAATGGTTCATTCTCAATTAATCCGCTAAGTGATTACCTTGTCCTTTAAATGATAAACGGAATCCACCAGGTATTATAAAGTCATATCCAACAATCTGAACATTCTCCACATGGGGGAGCTATTAGCTATATATCACTTTTGTGTCTGGATTAAAGGGAGCAAACCTACACCAGCTGGATCTGATGAATCTTTGTATCTGTGTAATTACGAATTTATTGTATATGGAGTAAAACTAAATCTTTGCCTTTATAAATTGTGTGTATATGATTATTCAATTAATTGTCAATGTAATTGATAGGCCTAATGGGAATCTTGCCCGGAGTGTATTGTTACACTCTCAAAATGTTTAATACATATGTAGTTACTGATATACAATAATAATTTGTTCCAGTATGCATTTTATGTTATACCCGTTTACAAACGCAACCGCAGTGACAAAAACAAAGTACAAAACAAATTAACAACACAAAGCCTTTAGTATTAACTACAGAATCTGCAGTTTGCTCCAAAAGTCTGTTACGCACTTCTACAAGAATAAACAATAATTTTGCAGAGTATTCCATTGTAGTTACCTAATAATAAGCCTTAGGACAGGGTAAGCTAAAAAAAAAGTCAATACATTTAAAGTGATTCGGTTGAGATTTTAAGGGATTAAAAACAAATCAGATTAGTTGTTTGGAGGAAAAAAGGTTGATCCGGACAGTGTACGTTGGCCTTGTTTTTCTTGGTTTTTACCAAAGAAGACGCAAACACATTTTTCTTCACACGCCCTGGATTTACTTGCTTGATATCATGTTGCTCTGATTCAGCCTTAAAAGGAGTTTTATTTTGCTGACACAAGTGGAAAAAGTTGACTTCTCTCTCTCTCTCTCTCTCTCTCTCTCTCTTTTTAAATGAAGGGACAATTCACTTTCTTTGGCAAATTGCCCTGTTGTTATTTTTATTGCCAGTGGCTGTGATGCACCATTGCTTACTTTTATTACAACGCCTTTGCATGTGCTGGTTTAGTCTAAATCCTAATCTGTTGCAGTTGAAAGGGTCTGATTCTATTAGCTAAAAGAACTGTAGCACATTACAGTCTGCTGTGTGAAAAGCAGACCGCTTGCTGCAGCCGTGTGAGAGCGAGAGACGGGTTTGTGGCTAACAGCATTCTTTTCTTTCTGTGAATACTAACTTAAACAATGCAAACCTACTCTGCCAGTCCAAGGACATAAACACAAGGAGCCTTACACTGCCTGTGCTGAGAGGACACACCCTCGGCAACTCACGTGTGTCATACTCATCAGGGGGAAAAAAATGAACAAGGCCTTTGAAGCTGTCCACTGTACGCATGGCTCCATAAAGCCCAGTGCAGCTCCATTGTATTGCCACTTTGTGTACTGAGAGTAGAAGTAAAACATAGGTAAGAACTGAGCTTTCTGTTTTCCAATGATTATTAATGGATGCGTCTGAATAGCGAGTGATGTGTTTTACACTCAACTGGAATTGAATGATTAGAACAGTATCAACAGAAATGTTGCTCTGTAACAATTCTTTAATGTTTGTTGTTTTATTTTATTATCATTTTATTGGTCTTCGGTTCTGCCAGGGCTATTGGTCGACAAATATTCCCACTCTTGATTTTTCAAAGTGACTAGTGTGAGGTAACTTGAGATGGGCAGCATTTTCCCTGTAAGTTGTAGCTTTTGCTAAAATCTTTCAATCTTTACGTTTCTGAGATCATACCCTCAGATAAGATATAAGATAAACCTTTATCAGTCCCACAAGTGGGAAATTTGCATTGCTACGGCAGAAAGTGGACAGTACAAAGGTAAGAGCAGCAAAACAATAGATTAAAAGCTATACAACACAACAAAATAAAACAAAAAGTATATATGCAACAATATAAATATAGGCCTAGTAATTTATATGTGTATGCAAATATGTGTGTATATAACCTGTATGTACCCAGGAGAAATACATAGTGTGTGTATGTATATGCATATGTGTGTGTGTGTGTGTGTGTGTGTGTGTGTGTGTATATATATAATATATATATGTGTGTGTGTGTGTGAGTGTGTATATGTATATATATGTGTGTATGTGTGTCTATATATATATGTAAACATATATATGTAGACACACACAAATACACACAATGCTGAAGGAAATAATGAGCAAGTTACAACCGTAGTAGTAGTAGTAACCTCTGGCTTGGCGAGAGCATTGTCCTCCGTATGGCTGACAAATCAGTCACAGTGAAATCCTGATTTAGCATTGAGCTCGTGTGTGTTGGATTTGAATAGTCAACCACAGGTCAGGACTAGTCCACTAATACCAGACCTCGTTAATTCCCATTAAATGTGTCCTCTGTGTAGGGCAGACTTGACTTTGCCAAGCTGGGGTCTATTTTAAGGCCCTGAGGGGTGTGACTGTTATAATGTTAGACATGGACCTCTCAAGTTATTGTATTGGATTGATTGGTGCTCTCTTTGTTATTAGTACAGGGGAAGATGAACATATTAAATGTTCTGAGCTGCAGTTGTACAGAAAAATATGTAAATCAGAACAGCTGAGCTGGCAAAAATAATATCAAGTTGACATCAAATATTAAATCAAATATAAATTTTCCACTTACTCCAATTGTAGTCAATCAGCCAGACACATGTGGCATGAAAATAGCGCTTTTTTATTTGCAGTGCTGGAGTTGCAAGGCTAACACTGCTAACACACACTAGAGGTCAATATCCACTGAAATATTTTCTTTTAATACGTCACCAACTTTTCTCAGCTTACTCAAGCTGCATTCAGCTCCTCATTAAGGTGGTGCACACTTCTTGATGTGGTCGGCAACATGACTTACTGTAAGCTATAAAACTGAGCAATATTTCACTGTGTAACTAAACTCTACCCACCTCCGTTTTAGACAAAGTCATTTTTCATAAACCACCTAAAGAGTAGAAGATCAATCCTCTCCGTCCTAAATGTTAACTAAAATATTGGCTTGTAGGGGTGAAGTTTTCTTTGTTATTTCACAGTAAGGCATACTGTGGCCTAAACCTCATTCTCCCATTAAGTCTTTGCCTCCTTAATGGAAGAGCTGGATGTGGTCTGAGCGGATACTGTCTTATCATCAAACATTTATTTTCCCTTGTATGAATTAAGAAACAAGATGTGGATGCCAGACATGTTCTTTCTGATTCTCTGCAGGTGGGGGAAGTGAAAAGGCTTGGGTACATTTTGGTTTTCATCAAACCACTCCTTTCCATGTAAAAATATGAGCAAAAACATGCACGAGTTTCCAAGCTTATGTCACCTTGGTAAGATCTTAACAAAGGAAAAATTCTAGTGATTCATACATTAACAAATCAGTCGTTGCTCTTGTTTTTCTAGTTCACTTGTCGGTCATGTAGTGGTGCTTCACTTTGAAGAATAAAGAATTGGCTATATTATCTCTGGCTTTGGCTGCAAGTGTTACAAAAAAAGCAGAGAACACCCTCGAGTACCCTTTGATCTTGTTGGTTCAACTTCTGAACAGGAAAAAACACAAAACTGGTTTCTTTGGTACTGAAGGCTGGTGTCAAGGCTCTCAGTACTGTGTGTAGTGAAAAAAATGTATGTTGCAAGAAAATGTAATAGAAATGGGCTCTGTTATGTTAAAATGCTCATTATAAAAATGCCACAATGCGGATGCCAACAAGACATTAATAGTGATAATCCTGCATGAACTGTGGTCACTGAAGTAGTTTGTTTTTGAGCCCATTGGCAAGACTTGTAGGACTGTCCCTGGATCTTTATGCTCAGATGATCAAAGTGCCTGCTAATCACCATCCAGAAATTTTGAATATTGCTCAAGTCTTGCAAAATAGGCACAAAATTAGTTTTGCTTACATTTGATTTACATTTGGAATTTTTTCTTCTTGTGTGTGTATTAAAGAGTTTTATCCTGCCCAGTTGACTAAAATTGGACATTCCCGTAACAGAGCAGACTCAAAAAGCTACATCTACGCTCAGCCTCGTCATTGCCATATGCATACCCACACACTAATACTTCGCCTCTCATGACATCTAATAGGGTTTAGTAATAGTAAAAATCTATGACATTACCCAAATGATTTGAAAATGGACTGTTTTTACAGCTTGTTGCCATATATGGACGGTATGGATGAGGATGTGATCATACATTTTGAAATTTAAAAAATACTTACACACCTCAGGCCTTTTTAGTTCCAGAAAAGTGATGATGTGATGATGTGGGCCCTTAATATAATACAATACACCACAATCTCAAAATGTTACAGTATAGTTACAATATAAATATAATATATAAATAGATTTTGGTCATATCTTGCAGCCTAGTTCTTAATATTGATTTTGCATTACAAATCCATTTAACAATTTAATTGCTTTGTCTAATAAATGTAGCAGCTGTTTTCTCTTCATATGACTCACTGTTTCACATGGCTGTAGGTTGGTCACATGCAAGAAAGGGTCACACATTAATGACCCTGAGTGCAGATTTTTAGTACAGATATTTTGCTTCGGTGGCTGTGTGTTTTAGATGCTTTACTCAGATTTTTTGCTTTAATTGCACTCACCAGGGCTGGACTGGCCATCGGGCATACCAGGCATTTGCCTGGTGCGCCGATGGTAAATTTGGGCCGGCGCGGAATCCCATTACCACTGAACCTCCGCGTCCCACTACTTGCTAATGGTGATAATGGACCATCTGTTGAAACATTTCTAAGAGAAACTGACCACATAGTTTTGTCTTGACACTGGGTAAGTTAAAGGAGATGTAGTAAACAAAACTGTGTTTTCAGTGACAGTTTACACATACGGAACTTGAAAGTGTGGAATTTGAATTCTCCTTTGTCTTGAAGTATTTGCCTTTTATAATTGGCATGTTATTCTGCATCGTACTGAACAAACTTCGACTTTCACCAGTGCTTTTATGTTACATTTTGCAAAGACTTAGCTTCTGTGTTTGTGGTCCAGCAGACCTTGTTTCTATAATGTTAACAGGCTCTCTGTGGAACATTTGGACTGTTTTCCGTTTTCAGTAGAGTGAGCTGGGCATGAAGGTAAGCTAACACAAGCTTTTAGTTAAATATTTATTGAAAAAGTCAGCTTTCTAGCTGTAACATGCAAAGTAAAGGATATGTCTGTTATATGTCTGCTATGAGCTTCAAAAATGGTCACTTAATGTAGAGAGCTGCTATAAAATACCAGAATTCATCTGCTAGTGTGGTGCTAATGTAAATTAAATCCTTCTTTCTAGATATTAGCATTACCTCAGCGGGGCAAGCAGGTAAACAAAAGTCACTTTCAAAGCAAAATGCAACGTTTTTGCGTTAAAACATTGGTTAAACACTGGCACGTACTCAAAATTTTGTGGGTTTATCTGGTCTTTTAGTGTAAGAAAGTTTAAGTCAGACGTGCAGTTTGTCTCTGTACTGGGCTCTGGTGCTGCCATTGTAGAACTCTCCACCAATGTAGAAGGTCCGCACAGCCTCCCCGGTCCCACCTTTGACACAGAAACGAGAGCAGTGGTCATAAACATGCACAATAAACCCCCCCGAAAATAAGCTATTCTCCAGAGAGGAATAAATGGCAGGCTGAAGCCCATCATTCGAAGAGAGCATTATGGTGTTTGTATAGTGCTGTGTGATCGTGGTTGAGGGGGAGCGCGCACCACTGACAATGGGGACTGTCCCTCTGTGAGCATCTTCTGTCCCTAATCCATGATCCCTCTCTGTCTGTGGTGGTGAACAAGCACTTAATATTGAATTAATCCAGGCTGGTTATTTTCAATGACTGTTATGTTTGTTTCTTTAGTGGTTGCTAAAAGTCCTCAGCATGTCCAGATCTTCAGTGTGACAGCCCAACTGCACCTGTGGACGCGACTCCTCTTAGTCTCACTTTTTTGTGGGATGTGAGTCTCTGCTGGTCTGTGAGAGAAGTACCAGCACGCTGCCGCAGCCACAGAGAAGTGTATGCCATTAGCGATACTCACGTTACTTTAGTCAGCCATAAACTGTGTAGATAAGATCAGGTTGCTGTATAGTCTTTACTGAAAGGCTGTTACTGAAAGAGATGAGAGCAGTGATAAGAGCTCAGCTAACACAGCTTGGACCGAAGAGAGAGATGCAGCATCTGCATCTTGTAAACGACAATGTAATATAGCCTGTTAGTGCCATTAAACTAAATTATTTGTAATATGTACACAGGGAGCAGGAGTGGGCATCAAGGTGTTGGATTAGATGATGGATTGATTGCATTGATTTATTTATTTTTTTGCTGTGGCGGTAGACTGCCACGGAGCAACATTGTCTGCAGAAACACCGGAGTGTAAATTATACTTTGACATTCAGGGGAGCTCGGCATTTATATCCACAGTGAATTGAATTATAGCATGATAAAATACAGATGCAAGCAAGATAAATTTAACAGTTAACTCTAGCAGAAAGGTGCTGTCAGAACTGGCAGATGCTATTTAAATTACTAACTAAAAGCCAGCTAACCAGTTCACAATAAAGGTTTGCCTAGATACTTGCATCTCTTTATAGACAACACATTTATACTGAAGTGGCCAGTATGGCCAATTGTAAGGATGTACAAAATTGTATTACACATACATTTTTGATGCAGCTTGGGGGTGACATTTTAGTGTTTAGTGAAATATTACTGTTCATATTATTTTAGTAACCTGTTTAAATTATTAGGGTCATGGATGGTCTTGTGTTGGTGTAACAGTGGCTACCGTACTGCACATGAAACCCTAACTGTGTCACTGAGCCATGTGGCCTTGACTGTGATTGCATTCAATTAGATCTATGTGGCCCATTTCCTTTATGAGCTGACATATTTTTAAGAGGTATATTTGTTAGAGTTGCCCTGAAGGCATTCTCTTTGAGTGTCGTCTCCAGCCTTCTTCCGCTTACTTTCTTTTGCTGTCTCTTTTTCTCTCCAGATTATACATTTAGAGAAAAAGATGCATCTTCTAAATTTAGGCATCTACTGTTGAATTAGAATATAGTCCATAGTCTGTCCACTTGTTATTATGTTTAAAACGTAAAAAAAAAAAAAGCATTTAAATCATATTTATTTCTTCATGTTGTCACGTAGGGGTGCCAAGGGACAGAGACGCAGATGCAGGATTCCATATTTTTGCTTAATTAATAAACCAAAACAAACCAAATGGCACATGGAAACCAAGGCCAGTGATCAGAGCTACACATGTAGGTGCATCCTGTCAAAGTAGAGTGGGTTGGAGAGCCGAGACTTTAAAATCAAATCCTCGATGTGGCAACTAAACATGCCTGAAAATTTGTATTGTTTTCCTCTAACATTTATGCTTTCAGCTGTTAGCCTCAGTTTGGCAGTGGGTCATTCTTCAAAGCACTGTGAGTACAAAACCTAAAGAACTATGAAGTTGCTCTGTCTAATGAGTGTGTATGCTTCATAGTTGATTGATTTTTCACAGCGTGGCCACGTAGCAGCATTTTGTACACATCAATGTTGAGTTCTTCTCAAAGCACTTAGTTATACAGCATACATCTCTGTTTTCCACAGTCCTTAATGCTCTGTACCTCTATGATTTGTGTTCTCAGTGATATTTCTGTAGTCTGACACATAAAGAGCCTGGAACTGAAGGTCTATTAGCTAACACACACACACACACACACACACACAAACTGCAGACCCTGCCAAGCCTGGCAGCAAGATGTGCTGCCACAGTCAAGTTTGTGTGTGAGTGTGTGAGTGTGTGTGTGTTTGAGCTGTTGTTACCATACAATGCTGTAATAGCCAAACTCATCTGCCCCAATTACAGTGATGGATTACAGGAAAAACATAGAAATTTTGACTGAAAATGTATTACTTATGTAGAGAACTGTGAAGAAAATAATTGCAGAAGACAAGTAAACTGGGAACTTTTTGAGTTATTTTCTATCTAACAAGATGACTCTCAAATTCACACACTATTACAGTTGTGCCCCCAGTTTAGTCATGTGTAGTTCACCCTCTAGCCGTATGCTGTAGTCTTGTGAAGTGCCACTGCATGTTTTCAAACTGCTGCTAACACAACATCGTTGAGAAGCTCAACCCACTTGGAGTAGATCTCCGTCTGTCAATTCTGTCACATGAGCTAACAGACACTGAGTAAAGGGGCAGAGAGAGAGGGACGTCGTCCTCACCCAGAGAGAAATCAAGGCCAGTTGTCTTCTCTTGTGCTGCTTCTCAAAAAACCATGGTCTGTAAAAAAAAAATAGCACACCATTACCATCACGAATATACAGCAGTGGCTTCACCACTCAGGAGCCCACTTTTGACCCCCCGTCAGAGCCAGGAGCCATCTCAAAATTGCTGGAAAAAACTGTCACTGTTATCATGATTATTATTTCTGTATCTGCTAATGCGTCTAGGAACATCACAGATGATTTCCAGAAGCATTAGCAGATGTACTTTCTAAGATACAACTTCTTCTAATAATTACAAATATTGATATTAACAATATTATTAATGTATTATATAACCTCATTCTAAAGGTTAATGTTTGTGAATTTCAGTGTTACCATGGTAACTTGGTCAGTGATTACTGTGCTCACTTAAGGAGCTGAATGACCACTTTGATCACTCACATTTAATCTATTACCAGGATTTTCAGCAATACTGGACATGGTTTGGTTCTGTAAAAGTAAACCGTCAGTGCAGTTTGCCTGTCATCCTATTTGGGTTGTATGCGCACACACACACACACACACACACACATAAACACACACACACACACACACACACACACACACACACACCAAGCCTTAGCAACAGGTGTTTGGCCTCAGAGCCAATAGTTGTTCCAGCATGCTGAGTCTCTCTTAGGGTGTGTGTGTGTGTGTGTGTGTGTGTGTGCTTGCGTTTGGTCGAAGTTTGGCTGCAGCACGGGTGTGGGGAGGGTGTAAGAGCGGCTGAGCCGCAGCAGGAAACAGTTCTTGTGGGATTGAGGCATGGATAATCCTGAGTAATCTCATAAACACTTCCAGCTCCTCCCCCAACAGCCCCTCACCTCATAGGTCCCACCCCTATAAACTTGTTTTCTCTGTCTTGGCTTTGTACGCCTGTGCATGGTTGTGTGTAATTGATTAATATCTGGTTGTCAGTAGTGTGGCCGGTGAGATTTCAACAGAAGTTTCCTCTTTTCAAACGTAGTCGATCAGCCAAGATGTTGTTGGTGTCTGAAGATTGCTTCTCAGTTTTGCATTTAATGTAGCTGACAAGTAAAAGACCATAGTACAAACATTTCATGTCCCAAGATGGTTGATCCTGCGATCACTGATTTATTGAAGAAGTATTCTTAATGATAAAAGTGAAATTTACATGCACAGCCTGTAAGTGCTAGCATTACTGTGAAGTTATTTGTCCAACTTAACAACTCCTAAAAAGGACAGATTCTGTAATAAGTACATCAGTGACTCTAGTTGAAACTGTGCTCCTCTGTGTGTGAGTGTGGAGTCCGATGTCCCACCTCGGAGCTTCGGAGACCCATTGAAAGAAGTGAACAAACCACTAGCAACCATGAGCTCTGATGTGGGGGGAAAACAATGCTAGTGTTAATGTGTATGCTTCCATAAAAGCTGTTTTTCAGTAATCAATATTGAATATAGTTTAATAACAGTTTAATAATGAATTGATACTTTACAGCAAACGTTGTTCTCATAGATAAGAGAGATACAGTTTTAGAGCTCACATAAGCACGTCTGTTTGAGGTTATTTTACAACTCATCATGTTCTGTGGTCGGTGTGTGATTCAGGCACGCAGACCGCATTGTGCTAACAGGTGGCTGTTAGCTTACATGTGTTATTTGTCTCATAACCTCAGAGCAGAACTGAAGACCACTCTTTGTATGCATTTACATTTACGACATTTAGCAGACGCTTTTATCCAAAGCGACTTCCATTCCCTAACTACAGGGGATAGTCTCCCTGGAGCAACTTGGGGTTAAGGGTCTTGCTCAGGAACCCAGTGGTGGTGTGCTGAAGGTAGGATTCGAA
>JBBPCX010000160.1:15904188-15928362 GCA_037974365.1 Hydrocynus forskahlii
GTGTATGTGTGTGTGTGTGTGTGTGTGTTTGTGTGTGGGTGTGAGTCGGTGGGGGACGGTTTGGGGGGAGGTGATGCAGGACTTGGCACTGAGTTCCTGGAAGACAAGGTGACTGCAGGAGGAAGGGTCGTGGTGGGCCAAGGAATGTATGGAGCCTTTCACACATACACACACACACACACACACACACACACACACACACACACACACACACACATATACACATACAGAGAGAGAGAGAGAGAGAGAGAGAGAGAGAGAGAGAGAGAAAAGAGAGAGCCAGGGACAGGACAGCCCTACTGACACATTGTCAAGATGTGTTAAATTAGCAAGACCCATCGGTGTGGCAACTGCAAGCTGGGGACAGCATATGGCCGTGTCGTCACAGTGTGCCGGCCCCCTACTGACCCCCCAAAAACACACTCCCTCACTTTCTCCCTCACAAACTCATACACACATTCTCACCTCCAAACACAAGAGCTCGAGCCAGGGTGGAGGAGATGAGCCGGAGGGAGACGAATGACAGCAGATCCGAACTCCTAGGTTCAAAGTATAAATAAGTTTATATCTTTATTACTTCCCAGAACAAAGCAACCCAGCATCCCACATTCCTCAGCAAACACCAACATTCAACACACAAGTTCCTGCCTATGGTAAATTGCGCTCGGTGGTTACCTGATGAGTCTTTTGAATTATAGAAAAGAAATATTGCTAAATATACTGCTCAAAAAATTAAAGGGAACACTTAAACAACAGCATGAATGTTTAAGTGTTCCCTTAAATTTTTTGAGCAGTATGTATTGTCTACATGCAAGCTAACACTTGTGTATATTTTATTAACATCATAATATTGAAATATTCCCCTAAAATATCCTGCAGACACCAACCAATGCGCTTAATGTGGAATTCAGCCACAAGAGCTTTAGTGACCATTAGTGAGGCTTGGAACATTTTTATTTACCACACAGTGCAATGGAGAAATGTTCAAAAACTAGAAAAAAACATTTGGGCCGACTGGTGGCCTGGTGGCTGGGGAGTTTCCCCTGCGATCACAAGGTCATGGGCTTGAATCCCAGAATTGCTCTTGGCACCACTGACGTACCCTTGAGCAAGGTACTGTCCCCACACACTGCTCCCCGGGTGCTACATCAGTGGCTGCTCGCTGCTTCACTCGGTGAATAGATTAAATGCAGAGAAAGAATTTTCACACTGTTCACACTGTGTACTTTATTTGCAGGTGTTTCTGACTATTAGCAATTTCCTCTGAGATCAATAGAGTCTGATTTGGTTCTGATATAAAATGATACCCATTCTTAGAGGTGTAATGAATCAGTATGAATGAAGGAGAACATTCCAGGACAAGGGTGTCCAGTCTTATCAGTATGGCTGCAGGTTTTCATTTCAAGAAAACAGGAGCACTAATTATCGGTTGTCTGAAGCTGATTAAACAACTGATTAAACAAGTGGCATCAGGTGAGCTCCTGCTTGAAATGAAAAGCCTTGGGTCCTGACATTAATGTGAATGTTACTTTGATTGTACCACCAATCTAAATATTGTGTCCGACCAATTACACCCCTTCATTGTGGCCTCTTTCAGGACACCTTCAAAGGTGTAACCTTATCTTGACAATAGAAACGTAATCACCCAACGCATTTGTGCCCAATTTGTGTAACAACATTATGAGGTGTGTGGCAGCTTTCAGAGGCCTTAAACTCTTCAGACATCTGAATTCTTTCTTAAGTATATTTCTCAAGAATTGAGCATTTCGCATCAAAACACTCTGGATGAAACATTTCATATCAAGTGCTTGATGTTTATTTTTTAGACTAAAGATCAAATCTAAAAGTCTTCACTTCCTCTGTTGAAAACATGTCAAAATGAAAATCTGTGGGGTCAAGTCCTTCCAAGCTGTCTTCTTTCACGTATTGGACACACCCACACACACACCGGCCCATCAGCTGAAGTGATAATGATGGAAAAATGACCACTGTGCCCTTAATAAGTGGACTGCAGCAGGCTGTGAAGTTGATAGAGGTCTTTAGGAGAAACGGGGAGTGGACCATATGCTCAGGGTGCTGAAGAGCCTTGAGGAGGGGGAGTGTATGTGTGCATGTGTGTGTGTGTGTGGTGAGAGTGGGCTCTTGGCTCGTACCTTGTGCTGAGGCATCTGGATAGCCTCGTGCCCGGTGGTGTCTCTGTTCTTGTCAGGGATGCTGCTCATCCAAGCATGAGCTTATATGACCTGACCAATTAGCCACATACCCAGCGTCTGGCAACGGCACCCACTAACTCACCGCTTAACCACATTTAATCCACCAGGGGCTCCTGGCTAGCCGGCCTAGTGTGCTGCTGACCAGGCTGGGTAGCAGAGTCTCTCTAAGTGGGTCAGCAGTGCTGCTGGAGCTGTTTGTTTGTGTGAACTCTAAGGAGATGTTGAAGGAGTTTGTCCCATGCAGGAGTAACATGATAAGTGCTGGGGTAAGGTAACTAGAGGACAACGGTATGCCTGACAACTGCAATAACCCGATGATATATGCAGACCAATTAAGTTGGTTGGCATTAGCATTAAATAAAAAATCACTGAGAGCTGTTATCATTGATTATATTATTTAGCTAGTAATCTACTGATTTATCAAGTTATCATATACAATGATGTCCAAATTGCAAAGAAATCACCAAACTAATTCACTGAGAATGTGAATTAATCCATTTTACCCAATTTATCATGATTCATCTGTGGAGTCCTTGAGTTCTTCTCACAAGCTGTTCAAATCTGATAGATGTTTGTGCATTGTTATGCAGCACTGACAGCATTCAGGAGATCGTTCACAGTAACAGCCTCTACTCTTCTGGGGTGTTTTAGCAACGCTTTCAACCTCAAGAGCATTAGTGAGGTTAGACCGTTACAATGCTCCACAGCCTAATGAAATGGCAGACAAAAATGAAAAGTGATGCGCCAAATTTGCATGAGTTAAATGTGTAAATACTTTCTATATGAGTAACCAAAAACTTGTTGAGGCGATATTTTATTCATGTGTAAAAGACAAAACATTTGAAATCATGTTTATGTTAACTCTCTCTTTTTAGATCTCCAGGAGCAGGGTTGGACATGTTTTGTTTTACATTAATATATTTAGTAATAATAATAATAATTATCCTCATCCTCATCATCATCATCATCATTTATATAGCACCTTTCTCAAACTCAAGGTTGCTTTACAGACAGTTACAAAACAAGAGCAGCATTTAACAGACAGTAGAAGACAAAAACATAAATGGTCCAAATTACAACAGCACAGAGTACAATACCAGGAAAGTACAGACAGAAAGCCGGATCAAGAAGAGGCATAACACTGAGAGAAAAGATTCGGTTTTAGTTTTGAAGGAAGCAAAAGAGGAGGCGTTGTGAAGCTTCTGAGGGAGGGAGTTCCATTGTTTCAGAGCCGCAACACTAAAAGATCTGCTACCCATTGAAGTAGAAATTTGGGGACATTAATCAAGCCGGATCCTATAATGGTCAGTGAGGCAATCTAAGACTCTACCCACCCATACAGTTAAGTGCCTTTTTTCTGATAGTACTGTCAGGATAACCTGAACAGCAACTTCTCTCTGGGGAGCCTGAGGTTTATTACCAAATAAAGATCAATAGGTCTATGCAGGTCTGAGTATCTTAAGGTTTAAAAGATTAGTCTCACTATCACGATAACCACGTTTAGAAGCCTCCAAGCAATGAAACAAACTCCTGGCTCTGTTTAGACAAACACTGCATTGCACACTGTGGAACCGTGCTTGTTCACCATGGTGGGGCTTCTAGACATGCACTCAGAGCTTGCAAGAGTTTATGTATCTTTAATGAAGCACATACAGTGGGTCCATTAAATCTTCTGAAGTCCTTGAGTTCTCGCAAGCTGTTCAAATCTGATAGATGTTTGTGCACTGACAGCATTCAGGAGATCATACACAGTAACAGCCTCTACTCTTCTGGGTTGTTTTAGCAACGCATTCAACCTCAAGAGCATTAGTGAGGTTAGACCGTTACATTGCTCCACAGCCTTATGCTAGGGGTCTTTAAACCTCATGTAGTTGACATCCCTCTCCTGGCCATGCTTTTCTATAGAGATTAGAGATTATACAAGCTGTGTTTGTACAGTTAAACACCTGTGTTATAAATGTTTGCACCTAATAGTAGCTGATTTAACACTGTAGAAGGGAGATCTAGATACTACTAGTTACTATCATGTAGGGTTTGAACATATTTGCACAGTTTTGTCCGTAACCCAAGTGTAGTCAATCATCTAAGAGATGCTTGGTGTCTTCTTTTTGCTTCTTTAGTTTTAGTGTATAAAATGAACAAATGTCAGTTTAATGAACAAATTAAAGCTTTAATATGTCTACTACTGTGCTCATCTACACAGCATAGTTTTGACATACTTATAGATGCCATTATGGCTGGATTTATAATTATAGTTATAATACATAATTATAATTTTGTCCTGATTTTTTGGTTTTCCTGATTTTTTTAATTGCCCCGCCCCACCTAAGTAAACTTATTGAGGGTAGATGCAAGTATGTGATGATTACATTTGCTTATCTAAATCGTCACACACTTGCCTCATATCTAAAATAGACTTGCTACCAGTGATGCCAAATGGGTGAGGTACTTGTTTAATCCTGCTGCTCTAGAAGCAAAACTTGTCTTTTATTAAGCATGTTTTGGTGTATCGACTGCAGTTGTAATCGAGGGGAGAATTACGTACATTTGATCAGGCCTTTGCTCACAGCTGATGTTTATTCCTGCCAGTGGTCGGGTCACTAATGGTTTTCCTCTAAACTCAACGTGACCATGCTTCACTTTAACCAGGATCAGCTCTCGCTTTCCTGGAATCTTCACTGAGGCACTGAAATATTAATCATCAAGACTCTTTCAGAGGTGGACTTTAAACTATGGTGCAAAAATGGACAGATCGAGTGATACCGCTCACAAAGAATCTGCAGGAAAGTAAGCTTCTGGTCAGCAGTGCTGTTAAATGCACCTTCTGGATACTCTGTAAAATCATTGTTTAGGACTGATAAGTTTGCAGTCTCCCCCTCTGAACTCTATAAAAATCTCTCTGTGTTTCCTTGGCGACCCCACAGCAACACTAATAGGTCTCAACAATGCAAGACTCTGGGATGTTTCAGTTCATGCTCTTCAGGAGGAATGTCAGTGTGTGAGCTGTGTGTTCGGGCCATTGTGTGTGCATACGTGCACCTGGACGCATACGTGCACCGGCAGCAATTCCTTTGGATTCTTAGGTTACATAATTAAAGCTCCAGTGTACATAGCAAGACAACTGTGAAGAAAGTAATGTATATTTACTGGATTATTTATTGGATTAAAAATAAAATGAAACAAATTTGTATTTCGCTGCACTTATTTTATCAAGGAAGGTACTGATGAAGCATTTTTAGAATTATGTATAAATGATGTACCCATTTCTTCATGTAAATTAATTTACTATTTGTTTTTCAGTGTCATTTGAACACTGCAACTGTCCCTCATACTGTGTGAACGTTTCATGGTGAATGGACTAATAGTGCTACCAAACAAACTGAGATCAATGTCATTGTATTGACTTTAAAGTTAGGAATGGTTTTCACTTCTCCTGCAAAGTTACTATTTTCAAAATACATGTTTTTGCACAGAAACAAATTTAAAGCACAAAAAGTGCAAAGACAGTGGCAATAAATAGAGCATTAGCACTAATGGAGCTGGTTTGCATATAAAATACAGTGAAATATGAAGTGATGTAGCGATGTGCCACACAGGCCAGAACTGAAATTGAAACATCATAAATTCCTTTCCGAAAGTGACATGAGCTTGTCTTGCTGGTCTTAGAGCTGCCCCACCTCTGGAGGCAGCGAACCCCCTGTCACCTTCATCCCAAACTCAAACCCAGCACACACGCACACACACACACACACACACACACACATACATATATACACACCCTACACACCCGCAGGGCGTAGAAATCTCAGCCCCCGGTCTGACAAACAGAAAATGCGGCGGCTGCCAGGACGGCACAATGCAGGCACGGCCCGGGGCCAGCGCTGCTATTGTCTGGGCTTTGGTTAAGTCCAGTTAAGATCTTTCCCTGGACCGGCCTCTCTCGCCGGGAGGCCTGCTTGCTGCTGCTCAGGCTGGAGCCACAGCCTGCAGAGTGCTTTTCTTCTGTGCTCCCCGGGAAGCCCTGCTCAGGCCCTGTCTCCGGTTGCTAGGCGCTAAGACGGCCTGCTCTCATCCTGCTGGGTGTGTGTGTGTGTGTCTGGGTGTCTTTTAGGGAAGGGCAGACAGGTTCCAAGGCAAAAATGACAGACTCGTCTGACTCCTGAAAAAGAGCAGCTCCACAGTATCCCTGGAATTTCTGAAAACAGCAACAATAGACAAGGAAGAGATAACTCACTAAATACATTGTCATTATTCTCATTGTCCTTTAAAAAAATTAAATCTATTTCTCACTTACCTCAAACGTCCTCGATCAGCCAAGACCAAAGTTTGATTCTTCAGTTTTGCAACAGAGCTACGAGTCTAATGTAGTACTGACAAATAATGGATGCTTGAAAATGGGCCTACATCTTGTAAACTGCATTCCTAATTCATCACCCACTTGCTTCAAATTACGTGGAGGTGTTAAGTCTATTTATTCAAGCCTATTTAAAGAAAAAGTGTGTCAAGTATTAAAGAAGTCTAAGTGTGTAAAGTCTATTTGAGTACTCTCAGACACAAATTGTGAGGTTCCGGGGCAGGAAGGTGTTTTATGTGTCTTAAATCTGAAGGAGGAGCTGATTTTGAACTTTAAACTTAGTGTGTTGTTTCACAAAGTCTTTGTATTTTGGTGTTCTTTTTTTCTTTTTTCTTTATTTTTTTTTCATTTTATCATTTAATTTGGACTGAATGTGTGAGTGAGGTGATGGATTCTTAGTGCTGATGTCTTTTACTTTCTTTCTTTCTCTCTGTCTGTGTTTCTCTCTCTTTTTCCTCCCTCTCTTTTTTCTCCCTTTCTTTCCCTCTCTTTTTCTATTTTTCTCTTATTCTTTCTCTTTCTCCCTCTCTCTTTTTCTCCCTCTCTTTCTTTGTCTTTCTCTCTCTCTCTTTCTCTGTCTGTCTTTTTCTCCCTGTCTCTCTCCTCTCTCTCTCTTTCTCTCTCTCTGTCTCTCTTTCTCTCTCTCTCTCTCCCTCTGTCTCTCTGTCTCTCTCTGGCTATCTCTCTCTCTTTCTCTCTCCCTCTCTTTTTTTTTCTTTTTTTTTTTCTCTTTCTCTCTCTCTCTCTCTCTCTCTCTCTCTCTCTCTCTCTCTCTCTCTCTCTGTCGCTCTGTCTCTCGGTCTCTCTCTCTGTAGGCTGTTCTTGGTGCACTGCAGGGCCTGTTCTGAGGTCATCTCGCCGGCTGAGCTGGTAATGCGTGCTGGTTCCGCTGTGTTCCACCTGCGCTGCTTCTGCTGCTCCGTGTGCTCCTGCCGGCTGCAGAAAGGAGACCGCTGCGTGCTGGTGGGAGACAGACTGCTCTGCACCCGAGACTACCAGCACTCACTGAGCAGCCCCGCCACCTCCGACTCAGGTACACAACAAACACACACACTCATCTTTCCATCAACTTCATTAACCCCTTAACTCTAGGCCTATTATTCATTTATTAATATTAGTTTAATTAGTTTATTTTAAAGATCACATGCAACATTTTTGCTTGTATTTTTTCCTCCTAAGGGCCAATTTGTGACAATATTATGGGTTTATTAACTAAAAAAAATGTTGTCACTCATCTTTCAGCGCGGGCCATTTTCTGCTTTACCCATAGTCTTAAACATGCTGTTTATATTATGGTGCTTTTATATGTAAATGAGTTTGTATGTAAATGATCTCTGCTCTGGTTGGCTGACCTGTATTGTGCCTAATTCAAAAAGCTGTCTGGCCTGTGACAAACTTCAGTATGAGTGTATGGAGATAAACAGCTGTTACATCATTTTATAACGATTTATGTCAGTTTAAAAATTTTATTCAATTTAAGTCCATTTAACACAGATGTCATATTTATATTTCTAGACTGTATAGTGCACATTTTATACTGTACAGTTGGTATAGTGTTTCATTCTATTCAATTGTTTGCTTAAGTTTTGCTGCTCTTGTCTTTGTACTGTCCACCTTCTGCCGTTACAAATCATATTTCCCACTTGTGGGACTAATAAAGGTTTATCTTTTTCTTATCTTTAAAATGAGCTGATTTGGCAACTTGTATGGACTGGGGAGCGAATGGTACTTTTGAAACTTTTGAAAACAATGTTTGAATAATTTAATTCACAAGCATTACATCACTCTGACACCATCTTCACTGTTATGTGTCTAACAAGCTCAATGCATTAAGTGAACAAGAATGTTTTTTCAAAGCTCTGGCCTGCTGTAGATTAAGGAGTAGTTTTACAATTGTGTTATGTGGTTTAATGGCAACAATGACTTTTTTAATTTGTGTGTAACTGCAGTATAAAAGTTCTCATTTCTCGTTTTTCTGTTGCTTAAATGAAATTCGCATGGACGCATTTCTTTAACACTCACATCGGTTAGACACAGCCTATGATATGCGTCAGTTTCATATAAAATGATAAAATACGTAACTGTTGCCATATGGCAACAATTGAACTGCAACTGCAAAATAAACGAATAGATAAATGAATATCCTGCCATTGGAAAATGCAATTTTCACAACCTCTCTACATTCTAAGTAGTTTTTTTTCTTCTTTTGATCTTTTTAAAAATGTCTCTAGAACTTTAAAACATTTATGCATAAATATCCTTTATGCATATATTTTTTATACCTTGATGATAAATTTAGTTATGTCCTGGTGTGTTGGTTATAACTTCCACTGTATGCATTGTTGATTGCAGTCATTGTTGCATACTGCTGCTTTTATGTTATTATTTTATTCTAAACCGTATATATACACAGACACAGACACAGACACTTACGAAGCCCAAATTTTATCCAATTACGAAGCCCAAATTCTGTCACGTAATTTAATACATATATACTCTCAGGAGTATGCGCAGCTATTTCGAGATCACAGAAATCTGTTAGATCCACTGAAAAAAGCCCTAAGATACTTAAACTTTTTAGTGTACTTTAGCATTAGAAGGCAGATTCAAATTCCACTTTTTAAAGAATTAAACTTTAAGTATGTATGCTAAGAGTTTATTTGTTTTCACCTTTTGCAGGTAGAAGTGAGGACGAGGATGATGAAGAGGAAAACAGCCTGAAGACAGCAGGAGACAGGAACACAGCTGGAGACAGCGAGCTGAAGAGGCCCAAACGACCGCGCACCATCCTCACCACGCAGCAGAGACGAGCTTTCAAAGCCTCATTTGAGGTCTCATCCAAACCCTGCAGAAAAGTAGGTCCAAAAAGACTAGTGCTTCTAACCTGCTAATGAACAAATAGCAAAAGCCAGTTAGTTTTATATGGCTGAGATTACTCTAACCTTTACCAGCCCTGGTCCTCAACACACATTGACGTGCATTTCTCAGTGCATCCCCTGCTTTGACACACACACTGTAGTTCAGTGAGACGTGTTAACGTGTCCTGTTATTAGAGAGCAGTGAAATGTCATGGCAGTTCGTCTCTTGGTCCAGGGTTGGGAAACAGGCAAAGATGCATTTTTTTAATTTTAATGTATTTTATTTATTTATTTTTCAATGTAATTTTCATTTTTAATTTTTCCATTTAATTCCAAGTGTAATTAGGACGATTTGCCTGGACCCAGATTAAGCTTAATTTTAGACCAACAAGGTTTTTTATCAGCAAATCACAAACATTACAATTCAGGGTTTGCTTGATGTAATGAGCTAAACTGGTGTCCTCCATGCAGTAAACTGCGGTCAGAGTCTCCATCTGGACAAACTTTGGGCAAGACTCATTAATCTGCATACATAACATATTTAGCTGTGAGTCACTCTGGATAAGGGCATAAAATGTACATAAAATCTAGTCCTAGACAAGGCTGAATTCAATAAAATTATATCAATATATTATACAAATGTTTTACAGCACAGTATTCTAGTTTTATATCCATACATTGGGGCAGCTGGTAGCCTAGTGGTTAGGGCGTTCGCCCTGCGGACAGGAAGTCGTGGATTCCATTCCCAAGACTGCTAAGCACCTCTGAGGTACTCTTGAGCAAGAGACCGTCCCCACACACTGCTCCCCGAGCGCTGTGTTCATGGCTGCCCGCTGCCTAACTTGGTGACTGGGTTAAATAAAGAGGAAGAATTTCACCCTGTTCACACTTTGTGCTGTGGTGTGTTCACATATGACAGAGCGGTCACTTTCACTTTCATAGCACAGTCATACCTATTTATAGAGTAGTTATATAGAACAATACATAATAAGCATATATAATTTTATAGTAGAATTGTATACGTATATACTTTTTAAATGCGGTTTCCACTATATGTCCACTATATGATCGTAAACATCTTCTCATTTCTGAAATCGAGGCGATTATCATGGAGTCTATCTGTATCTTTGTAACAAGACCCTCTACTCTTTTGAGGCGATTTTACGCCAGATGTTAGGCCACTGCTGTGAGGATTTGATTGCATTCAGCCATAAGAGCATTAGTGAGGTCAGGTACTGACAACTGGATGATAAGTTCTGGGTCAAAAACTTCAGTCCAACTCATCCCAAAGGCTTTAAAAGTGGCACCACTCCAGACAACATAGTTCCACTGGTCCACAGCCCAATTGTGGTGGGCTTTGTACTCCTGTAGTCGATGCTTGGTATTAGTCATGGTGACTTTAGACTCCAGAGCATCCCATTGTATTGGCAGAGCTTTTCAATGGAAAGATACAAGCTGTGTGTGTGCAGCTGAGCACTTAGGTCATCAGTGGGTGAGCCTGAAAGCAGCTAAATTCTCTCAGTAGGAGAGTTATTCTTCTGCCCCATAGGTATATATAGACCCATTATATACTACAGCAGCTTTCTTTAAGGTGTCTCTATCAGTAAGAGCAAGTTGGGATTAGTGTGTACAGGTTTTGTGCAAAAAGGAAGAATGAGAGGAAGACAGGATCACAAGAAAAACAAAAGCAACGCTTTGGTTCACGTGCAGCTGCCCTGGGCCCTGTATTTATCACTGTTGATCTGATACTCCAGTCAGGGTCAGTACATCAGTTAGCCTACATGACTCACAGACCATGAAGGTCACGCTGTCTCTCACTCTCTCTCTCTCTCTTTCTCTCTCTCTCTCTCTCTCTCTCTCGCATCCTCTGTCTCACTCTCTTTCTCTCTCTTTGTAAGGTAAGGGAAACTTTGGCAGCAGAGACGGGTCTGAGTGTACGAGTTGTTCAGGTCTGGTTCCAGAACCAAAGAGCCAAGGTAATGCAATGCTATTCACGCACACACAAACACACACACACACACACACACACACACACACACACACACACACACACACACACACACACACACACAAACACACACACATACCTGTAGATTTCATTTTTTGCCATGGACTAGCTTGCCAGTGAGGAAGTACACTGTGTTATCTGCTCATGTAGGAAACTGATGACATATTGCTAGTAGATCTTCTCAGATTAGCAGTGTATTTCCTGTCACACTGTGTGTGTGTGTGTGTGTGTGTGTGTGTGTGTGTGTTCTGTTCCTTGCCCTCTAACCTGAAACAAAAAATGAATTCTTTCTTCTATGTCCCATAGACTCTCCATTCTTGTAGAAACATACATGCTAACCTCCTTCCACAAAAATGTTACCAGGGTTCACAAATATTCTCATACATTTGTATGTCTAGCAACATAAAGATTTTTGATTACTAGGGCTGTTAATGCAATCACTAGATACTCTACAGAAGAAATTCCCCATGGAAAACATATTTATTCCCCAAGATTGTAAGACTGTAATAAGCTCAGTTTAAGGAGAATTGGTCAAAAATATGTTTTAATTATGAATAAATAACTAAGTCAGTTGCCAAAACTGTCAGTACCGTGGCCATTTACTGTAAACTAGTAATATGTCCTGTTTTATTTTGTACTGATGTAACCCCTGCGTGCAGCATCTTGCTTTTTGATGTTAGTCTATAATTTTAGAGAGACTAATACTGAATCTTTGCTGTGTAAGTAAACACAGTTACTGAGTGTATTATCAGACATCAGAACAGTAACACTAAGTCCAGTATCCTCATTTGAACTGTAGATGAAGAAACTGGCGAGACGACAGCAGCAACAGCAGCAGCAGCAGTGTCAGTCTCCACAGGAGCAGAGAGACTCCCAGACTCTTCCTACTGGTACAAATCCACTCACTTAAACACTCTTTCACTACATACAGTACTGCCTGCTACTTCTCCTCCCTCAAGCGGTACACATTACTCTGTCAGAGTCTGTTCTGAGCCAAGTGACAACAAAAAAATATTTCATTTAAAATATACTGCCTATCAAAGATCATAGTAATATTATTTACTAATTCTACTATCTGTATGCAGGGTATGTATACACTATATGGACAAAAGTATACACCATTAGTGTCTTTAATGATGCTGCATTCAAATACATAAACTTTAATATAGAGTTGGTCTCCCTTTGCAGCTATAACAGCTTCCACTCTTCTTGGAAGGCTTTCCACAAGATTTTGGAGTTCATGTGAGAATTTGTGCCCATTTGTTCTGTAGAGCATGTATGAGGTCAGACACTGATGTTGGACGAGAAGGCCGGGCTCACAATCTCCATTACAGTTCATCCAGTTCTTTTACAGTTCATAAAGGTTCTACTCCTACTACTATCCCAAAGGTGTTGGATGGGGTTAAGGTCAGGTCTCTGTGTGGACCAGTCAAGTTCTTCCACACCAAGCTCATCCAATCATGTCCTTATGGAGCTTGCTTTGAACACTGGGGAATAGAAAAGGTTCTTCCCCAAACTGTGTCCACAAAGTTGAAAGCATGGTGTTGTCCAAAATGTCTTGGTATACTGAAGCAATACGATTGGCCTTCACTGGAAATAAGGGGCCTAGCCCAAACTCTGAAAAACTGGTGTGTCCCAATACTTTGTTCAGATAGTATATTATGGAGTTTCAAATCTTTGTATGACAGTTTTGCCTACAAAAGAACCATTGTTTTACACATTTATACTCTAAACTGTTGTAAAATGTGTGAGTTTTTAATATTTATGTACTGATGAGTGCTGATATCACAACAAAAAAATGGTGATGCTATCAGGATACAGTTGTTCATTTTGGGTTTGCGTGTTTTGGAAAAGAAAACCTGTTAGATCCAAACACTTTACGCAAGCAGTCACAAAAAGAGACTAATGCTAATGTAAGTAATAATTTTAAATAATTGTATGCAAGCAATTTATGTATGAGTTGGCTTGTCTGTTTCTTTTCTCCCTCTCCTAGCGCCCTCATGTGGCCTGCCAGCAGAACTGAAGAGCCTGGATTTGTATGTGTCTGTAGCCCAGCAGCAGCAGGCTGTGTCTCTGGAAGGCAGCAGCTATAAGCTGGACCCTTTCCGTCAAGGTCTAACCCCTCCTCAGATGCCTGGAGACCACATGAACCCATACGGTACAGACCATAGACTTTGGCTCCAAGCCTTTTGTCTAGACGTCTATCTACCACCACTGTAAACAGAGGTTACTTCTGTTTTCTCTCTTGTGTCTAAGTCTTGTGTCTCTCACTTTAGGCTGTGAGATCTTCTACAGTAACATGGACGGCAACCCACTCAGTCACTTAGGAGACTGTCTGTCATCAGGGGACACAGCCCTCCTGACGCCAATTGACCGGCTGTACTCCATGCATGACTCTTACTTTGCCTCCTGAGTGTAAGGTGGTGTGTGTGTGTGTGTGTGTGTGTGTGTGTGTGTGTGTATGTGTATGTGAATGTGTGTGATTGTATATTCTCTCTTTGCATGGTTCAGGTACTCTGGGATTAATGGTAAATATTGATGAGAATGTATTTGCTCCTGATTTAGACGTTCTCAGTGTCATTTCTATTTATTGGTGTGTTTTGCCTGTAGTCATTGAACTCAAATTACAATGAAATAAATGACTGGCCCATTAAAAAAGTCTATGTATAAATAATAGGTTTAACCAAAGGAGAAATTCACAGAATGGCAAATTAAACATACAGCTATGCATTTAACATATAGTTTGCAGTTTTAAACAGATGGATATGTCTTTGCAGTCCATCTGTTATTCAGCACAATGTACAGAGGATTTTACTAATGAATGCTACCCAAGTTATTAACAGAATACACACATCACTTGCACTCTTTGATTTATGAGGTCCACACTACCTTATACTTCTGCCATGTCGTCGCTGTCGGAATAAAACCTTGTGTCTTCAGAATGGTAACATTACAGGTGGGAGGACAAAACAGTAACTGAGCTCTGCTACATAACATGGGCATGACCATGCCGTAAACATGTCCTGGTTTATGTCAAAGGCTGGCATGAATTGTTATGATCCGTCATTATATCTGTCCTGTAACGGCATTATGACACTAATTATATTAATGGACATAATCTATAGTAACAGTTCAGACAGTATATGAGATCTTCCATTACATGTTTGTAGTATGTTTATGTCAATATAATGTAGCAAGATTAAAGTAAAGGGAGAAGTAAACGGTGGACAATTTTCATTGGGCCATTTACCATGAAATGTTCACACAATGTAAAGGGCAGCTTGTGCTTTCAAATGATGTAAAAACACTGTCCCAACTACGACAATATACATGTAGAATTACAGGCTAAAAAGGACTGACTCTGTCCATCGTTAGTCAGTTTCTGACCACAGGACTGCTGTTGACCAGAGTGTGTTTGGGTAGTGGACCATTCTCAGCACAGCAGTGACATTGCCATAGTGCTGTGTGTGCTACTGCTCCTAGTAAATCAGTCAAAAAATGGGGTTTTCACACACATCAGGGTACTATAAATCTCGTTAGGAATTTTTTAAAAACCACAACTAGTCATGTTGTTTAGTCCACTAGCAGGCAAATCCATATTAAACCCTTTTCAGATCACTAAGTGTTTGTTGCTATGGAAGTCTCCAAACCACTGGGTGATAGAACTTCATGTCCATGAAGGAGAAGGAAAATTAAGTCAATGAGAAAAGTTCATGAACGAATCCATTTGGAATAATCACTATTTAGTCACTATTGACTTTAATTTTCCAAATTAAATCAGCAGAGTTTTCTAATATACACTTCTATAGTATTTATATTACTTCATTATATTCATAAGGTTTTGAAAAGACTAAAATAGATTTACATCACTAGATCTTCATAGAATGTTAATATTTCAGGAGTACTGGTCAGAATGTTCAGCTCTGTGCTCCCTGACCAGTACAAGTTCAGAAGCCAAGCACTCAGAGAGACAGTCCAGTTCAGAAATGAACGTCGGTATTGTGTTCCTCACCTCCACGTGCAGGCTGCCCCGCATTTTTCGGCCTTCTTTTTACCTTCGGATTGGCAGGGACCACCCAGCTGGCCAGGAGTTACCCCACTGGAATGCACTCATGTTTGGGTTGGGAGGGGGCACCAGAGCTATGGATGGATGGGTGGGTTCGGTTCGGAGCCATGTCAGGAGAAAATGTATGGCATGTCATTCAGATATGATCCATGGGGCCTTTTTGTCCTGGCGGTGAACCTTCATTCTCAACGGCTCAGGGCAGATCACGTTTCTTGAGGCTGAAATCAGAGCTGGAGATGCAAGAGCCATAAGTCACTGGTCAGGAACAATCTAACTGTCTGTCACCAGGCTCTGGTCCTGCCAAGTGAGGGTACGGGATGAAAAACAAAGACGAGCTGCAATCTGGGTGGTGCCGTGTGTGTTGAGAATCAAAGAGAAAGGAACCAATTTTGAAGAGTCCATGCCATGGAAAATGTTTGTTTTTGTCAATTTCTATTGGTGCATTCATCATGAAATGAAATGGTGCAGCAGGTGTTTTCAAATCCTTTAAAAACACAACAGCAATATTTCCAGCCATGGAAAAAAAATAAGAGACCACTTTTTCCTTTTTTTCTGTTCACTGTTTGTACAATTTGCGGCAGTGTGTGTGTAAAATGCACAGGTTGCTATTCTTTTATGAACTACTACAGTGTGAGCTGTGTAAAAAATAAGAAGCGCCTGCTGATGATTGGATTTTATTTGGGTCTGGATCTGGGTTGTGCCACGTGTGTTAGGAATCAAAGAGAGAGGTCTGGAAGATTATTTCTTCAATGAATTATTATTAAACATTGTTAAAACGTAAAATAATTTCTTTTGCCCCCTGCCCATACAGTCCATATTTGGCAATTAAGCTGCAAAACACACTCCATTTTGAATTTGTCAATTCAATCTACCTCTGTGTAGCCCTACTTATTTACACAGATGTGACAAGGAGTGTTGGAGTCAGTGGCATTTATTAGAGGAAAAATGTTTGAAAATGTTGTGCTCAGAAAGTGTCATTGTATAATCTAAATATGCAGAAATGCAAAAGATATATTTCCTGAAAAGGAATATATATATATATATATATATATATGTGTGTGTGTGTGTGTGTGTGTGTGTGTGTGTACATTTGTGTGTTTGTTCTGAGGGATAAAGAGAGGTTGCAAACTGTAATGCTACTTCGTTCATTATATCTGAATTTAAGGGGGTAAATGCAGCCATGCTTGTTCAAGTAACCATTTCCTAAAGTTTTTTTATTCAGTAACCATACTGAATTTGCTATATTTGTATTATCAAGTCAAAGGAATGAGAAATGTAAATTAATTTGAAACATATTCTGATTGAATTCCTGAAACACTAAGGTTACAACAATTCCTTCAATTCCAAACATGTAGTGTCCAGATCTACCAGACGTGTTGATGGCTAAAATACTCCACACTGTAATCAGGCCCAGACCTGCTTGGCCATGTCTTGCGGTCTCTGGTGCATTCCTTGGCACTGGGAAAGCACTTGGCTCACTCATTATGCAAGGCGAAGGAAAAATAATCAAACGGCTATCATGCGGTCACAGCGGGCACCAATAGCCTCGTTATAATTCTGATAGCAGCCAAGAGACTGGCAGTCAGCTGATCAGTTATTTATTACAGCGCCTGTGCCAGAACGTGCAGAAAACCCTCTGCCTCCTAACCGCTATAATTGGCATCACGCTGGGACACTGCAAAAACAGATGCGGCAGCTTCACCAAGGCAGCCTTCCCTGTTCCACAAAAGGGCTTTATCTACTGCCTGCCCCTCATCTGATCTGCCCTTCTGGCTTTCACTGGCTTCTCATTCATTAACTGATAGATCTTTTGTAGTCCACCCATCCCTGAGCATTGAGAGATTTTGCTTTTTGCATGCGGTAACACTTCAAACACAGAACAAAGTTCAAAGATCAGGATCTTTTCTATGTGGAAAAATTAAAAAAAAAAAATAATTGTGCACTGTCAATCAAAAGTTTGGAGACAGTTGGTTCTTCACAATATAAGTCAAATGAGCACACAGGCAACACCCTATACATAGTAAAGACTATTCAGGGTTATTTTGAGGAAAACATAAATCATTTCCATTATTTCTGACAGTATTTGTGACGGTGATGTCTTGGGAACGATGGTATACCCCACCTGCACCCCACTGTTGTGATGTCAGCACTCATTAGCATCAACTTTCAACTGTTTAAGACAGTATTTACACAAAACCTTTTTAATGCCAGGTGTGACACGCTTAAAAAAGAAGCAGGGGCCGCTTTTTAGGGGGCGGGTTAATGCATCTGATTGATAAGGGTGTAAACACCAAATGTTGACTTCGAAAGGCTAAGTAATAAACATTTCAGAACTGTCATATTTAATCATAAAATGTATTGTATGTCAACTTTGGACGAAAAAATTGTGTGCTTTTACTTCAGCAAAACCCGAAAACAGAGATACGGAGACAAGACCAACATAAAAAATAACAGAATCTGTGGAAAAACCTCAGTCTGAAAATAGACTATGCTATATACACAAATGCTGGGTTTAAATACTATAGATAAGTAACTTACAGTTAAAAATCTGGTCTCCTTTCAACATGAAGCATTGCAAAATCTACCCAACTCAGCATCTCTTAATCCTGCTCCTGGTGTACCACAGCACTGCACGGTTTCAGGTATTCCATGATTCAACACACCTGATCCAGCTGATAAACTGATTACGGAGCCCTTCACGAACCAGATCATGAGAGTTGGGGCAGGGAGTAGCAAAACTGTGGGGTACTGTGGTTTGCCAGGTGCAGGAATAAAAAAACACTGCCCAAAAAAGTATGAGTAAATAGCTAACACAACAACCGCATTTCTTTTTTTAATGCAAGAAAAAAAGAGACTGAAAAAATCAAGCATTACTTACTTTTTTCCTCGAAAAGAAACACTATTCAAGGGTACTTGAGTATACAAGAAGATTGATATAATATAATATAATATAATACATATAATATAATATAATATAATTAATTATATTTTATAAAACCTTTGTTGTGAAGGGTGTAAACTTTAGACAGGTAGTGAATGAACAGCTGAGAAATCTTAACAATCAAAAACTGCATGGACAAGTGTTAAAATGTGGTTATAATATGGTTATAATATGTTAATGTGGTTATAATGTGTTACAATATGGTTATAATATAATACAAAATTAAAAAATATATGTTTTGATCCACAAATATTCTCAACTATTCATCTCAGCAGCACTTAAACTATGGTCAGGAAAAAGTTCAACCCAAAACCCAGTCCATCCCAAACAGGTCTTTCACTCCACGGCAGAGATACAGGAACAGTCCTCAGAAGATCCCGCCTTGGAGGACCCCTCCCACCCCAACACCAAGGTGAACAGGCAGAGGTCAGTCTGCGGGCATGAAGCGAGCAACAGTGGGCAGAGTGCCCAGAGGCAGCTTGCCCTGCTCTGCCTGCCTGTCCGCTCCAGGGCCAGGCTGGAAAGAGCAGTGAGTGTGTGAGCAATCTTTCTGCAGGGAGCCACAGCAGGGGCCAGTCTTTATCCTCCCCTCCACCACCAGAAAGAGAGAGAGAGAGAGAGAGAGAGAGAGAGAGAGAGAGAGAGACCAAAGCATGACTGTGCTGTCGCTCACTGGCAATAAACGTCCCTGGCATTTTGTGTTCGCTTCGCGTTTCATCTGCTTCTTACCCTTTCTATGAATTAATTGTATCTGTATGTGGGTGTATATGATAAAGCATACTTGCATCAATTTAGTTCACAACTGATATTATGCCATGACTGACAACAATATCCTTTATGTTTGTATTTGTCATATACAAATGACAAACCTTCTGACAGAGTTACATTAGATTAGTCTCACAAGGCAGGAATACTTTGAGAAATGTTACAAATGTACAGTCAAGTTTGTACAGTTGTGGAAACGTGTGTAAAAATACAGTCTCACTACTGCACATGATGCACTAGCTTCACACACACTGCCCTGCTGCTACCATGCCAGCGTCTGATGATACATGGGTTACAACGGGACTGATGAATTGTGTTTGACAAGACGGACAACAGTGTGTAGCAGTGTGTAAGTTAGGCGGATGTTCTAAGGTGGCTGATGGATGGGTGTCTGAAGTTGGTGATGGCCAGTGAGTGTATATCAAATCATTTATGACTATAAGCAAGCATGAACTGTCACACCACTGCTCACGCAACCATATTTATTAATATTTCAGATACACAGACATACAGCTAACACGGTCAAATGCTAAAATCAACATTCTAAGCATCCACATACTTGATGCAAATATATACTTTTTTATTATACAAAGCCAGAAATTGCTAAGATGTCACGGCAGATGTGTAAAACTGCAATTGTGTTAAGTTAAACATCCTCGAAGGCTGGATTCAGATCCCCATCCCAAGCTGAGTTATCTGGTGTGAATTGATCTGGAGTGGAAGAAACAAAAAAAAAAATCTAAACTCATGCACATACAAAACCCGTACAGAAGAATGGAACAGATTTGAGTGTATGTTTATATTGACCCTAAAATCTCTGGGCCTTCCTCTTACTCTTCCTCGTGAAGTACTGCACCAGCAGCAGAATCACCCCAGCTACCATCAGCACGCCTATTGACGACCCAGCGCCAATGGCAGTGTACATGAGTAGGCTGGTGCCTAACGGCATCTCTTTCGCTGAAATACACACACAAGACCGTCAGTTAAATTACACAGTAGAGCTGTAAATCCCTCATTACTCAGTTTCTGAACAGAGGGCTGTTTGTGATCAGATATTTGCTGCTCTCTGGTGAGAAACTGACCACTAATGAAGGGCTAAATAATGACTAACAAAACAGGCCACAAAACAGGCCGCTGCTATACACTGCTGTGAATTTCCTCTATTTTTGCACATTTGGCACCTAGACAGTTCCAAACCTTCATAAAAAATGTAATACAGGACAAAGGAACGCCTGTATGACTTGTGTGAAAAGGGGTAACTATCCCCTAACCCCCACCCTTAGCAGCAGCTGGCTGGCCCCCCATTGCTGGCTGGCCACAGCTTCACTTGGTGAATGGGTTAAATGCAGAGAAAGAATTTCACGTTGTGTGCCGTGCTGTGGTGTGTTCACATGTGACTATAAGGGGCCACTTTACTAACAACTGAAACCAACGGATCCAGCAGCTGAGATCAGTCTTTTACATCGCTATGGAGGAATTATGGCCTTTAGCAGTTGCTTGTGCTTGAGGTCACAAACTGATGACCAGATCAAATTAATTAAGACTGACCTTATCTGAGGCAAAAACCTGCAGTTAAATAAAATGTTCATATTGGTTCTACTGTGACTTCCTGGATTAACTGTCGCTGTGCTCCTAAAGGAATTTTTGTAGGCTGACCACTTTTGGAAGATTCGAGTATTTTACCATTTGGAGGTAATGACTCTTCACTGCGCTTCACTGGAGTCCATAATAATGAAGGCTGTGTCCATTCTAACTGATCCCAATCATCAACTAAATCTGGTTTGTTAGCTGGTTAAGTAAATAATGCCAACAGGGCGAGTACTTTTTCACACAGGTTCAGTTGGTGTTGGTAAATGTTTCTCCTTCAATAAATCAAAATAATCTTTTAAAAACTGCATTCACACTTTTCCTCATCTTTGTCATAATACATTTTGTTTAGAAACGATTAAGTGTGACAATTAAAAAGTAGAAAAATCAGGTAAACGGCAAATATTCATGGTACTACAGTTGCTTTTGATAAAATTAGCGCGTACATCTTGCTTTTGGTGTTTTTCATTTCAGCGATCTGTACAATTGCAACACTGCATTTATACACACACTCACACGCACGCATACACACACACACACACAGTCAACAAGTTTATCAAGTTTATCTAGTGACTATGATGTGCTTTTGATATAAGATGGATGTGTTACCTCTTCCATTGAGTTAGTGTATCTATTACCTGTTATCGAATAAACTAGATTAATGACTAATTTACTGTAAATTCACTGAGAAACATGTTTTTAACAATATACAAATAACCATAAGTGACTTTGGAATCCAGGGTAAAGCACTTCCACAAGAAGCTTAGTGATCAAATGGACACATTTCATATCATGAAGGCTTACCGACACAGTTAGGCATCTGTTCTGTCCAAATCCCAGCAGAAGTACAGATCAGCTCGTTTGTTCCATTCAGTCTGTATCCCTCTGAACACTGGAACATACACTGAGAGCCAAAGCTGAAGTTGCCTCGTAGATGCAAGCAGTCCACAGACAGCTCAGCGCTGTCCGAGTGGGGTGGAGGTGAGGGCAAGAGAGGCTCGCACTGAACAACTGTGTGTATGTGAGTGAGAGCAAAAAAAGGTGAAAAATAGAGATTGTGTCACTTCCAATGGTCTGTAGAAACATTCTACCTACTTCACTTATTTCCTCTACAGTCTGCGTATCATTACAGGAACCGTTCTTAACCCAAAGGTGGTCAGTCAGACAAGGCATTTGTGGTGAAGACACGTCTTCACATTCTTAGCAAATGTGTAGCATCAGAAAGTTACCCTGACAACATTACAGGGGGTCCTCGACAGTGATGTTACCCGAATTTTGGTGTAAGTTGAAACACACCCTAGCCTCAGTTACTTACCGATCCGAACAGGGCTGTAAAATCTTAAAAATACAACGAAGCCACAGAAAAACGAAAAGGAAAACTATGCCGCTAACGGTGTAAGCTGAGTGGGAGTGAGCGTCGTAAACTCGAAACATCGTATGTCAAGACTGTTGTAAGTAGAGGACCTCCTGTATTACACATACACTATATGGACAAAAGCATTAAGACACACCTCCTAATTACGGAATTCAGACGGGCACTTATTTCCAGTGAAAGCAAGACATTTTGGACAACGCCATGCCTCTAACTTTGTGGAAACAGTTTGGGGGAAGAACCTTTTCTATTCCAGCATGACTGTCTCCCAGGGCACAAAGTAATCTCCAGAAAAACATGGTTGGATGAGTTTGGTGTGGAAGAACTTGACTGGCCCACACAGAGTCCTGACCTCAGCCTCATCCAACACCTTTGGGATGAACTGGAATGGGGATTGCGAGCCAGGCCTTCTCGTCCAACATCAGTGTCTGACCTCAGAAATGGTCTACAAAATGGATGGGCACAGATTCCCACAGAAACTCCAAAATCTTGTGGAAAGGCTTTCAAAAAGAGTGGAAGTTGTTATAGCTGTAAAGGGGAGACCAACTCCATATTAAAGTCTATGTATTTAAATGCAATGTCCATAAAGTGCCTGTTGGTGTAATGGTCAGGTGTTTCAATACTTTTGTCCAGATATTGGACTATTCAATCTTTCCAAAACCATTTAAAGATTAAAGTTGTTATTTGAGTTGTTGTGGTTTTATATATAACTGTTGCCTTTACTTTTGAGGAAGCTAAAAAGAGAAGCTGCTAATGAAGCTGGGCAATAGCAAAAGGGCGTCACATACTTTTGGAACAGAAATAAAGCAGGACTTTTGTTCAAATATAAATAACCTTATATTACACAGTTAGTTTAATGACACAATCTGATTGGGTGAGAAGATTTAGAGTTTATAATATCTAATATCTGATGAATCACAGCACTGCTGTGATGATCTTTAGGCAGTTTTAGCCTAGTTTATGATGTTCCTTAGACCAGAAGTTGACACAAGAGACATTAGCTACATTAGCTTCATAGCTTCAGTACAAGGCTAAAGAAGCTCATTTCAGACACAAAACATTTTGGCACAACAATTAATTTATATGTGGAGTAAAGGGAAACTAAATTATTTCAAATATTTAAGGGGAAACTAATTAATGTGTTGCTGAACTATTTCTTTAAGTCAAGCACATCGACAATCTCCTGGCACAAGTTGCTGTGCTGTTAATGAGTTGTTATGATGTTGTGTGGACCACTAAGCATTAGTGCATATGTGGAGCAAATGTCCTGAAACAGTACTAAACATATAGCCCATGTAAGAAATAATTTTGTTTAAAATTATTTTTGAACAAGTCGGTACATTGCTATCATTGCTATCAATTTTAATTCAATGAAAGTATGTATTGAATATGTGAATAATTGAATATTTTCTTGTCCCTGTTCTGGTAGATTTAAGAGTAGTGTTCAGGATCGGAACAAAATCAACTCCATATTAAAGTCTACTTATTTGAATGCAACGTTGTTAAAGTCCCTGTTGGTCACGCATTTGCTGCTAGAATGAAGCTGGGCAATCACAAAAGTGGGTCACATACTGCGACAGTAATAAAGCAGGACTTTTGTTCAGTTATAAACAACCTCATGTTACACAGTTAGTTCTAATGACACAATCTGACTGGGTGAGAAGTCTTTTTAAAAATAGTATCTGCATCAGTGATGAATCACAGCACTTCTGTGATGATCTACCGAAGCGGCGTTGGGCAAGTTTATGATGTTCCTTAGACAAGAAGCTGACACAACAGACATTAGCTGCATTAGCTTCACAAAACATCAGTTCATATATAAATCAATTAATTCATAAGGGGAAACTAAATTATTTACTCTAATAAAGGGGAAACTAAATTATTTTTTGCTGAACTATTTCTTTAAGTCAAGCATTTTTGTATTCATTTGTCTTCAGCCCTCGTTTACCATCACAAGAAGGTTTCTCCTGACTCCAGGATCCAGTGGCAGTGCAGTTCACTGTAGGTTCT
>JBBPCX010000160.1:15936764-15950645 GCA_037974365.1 Hydrocynus forskahlii
AGGTGTCTGCAATTGCTTTCAGTGATATAAAGAGCCCCGACACACATCACCATCCATGAGTTCAACTGACGAACAAACAAATTCTTACCTTATCACTCCTAAACACTTTTTGCATAATAATTTGGAACGCAGTGTATATGGACTCACTTTGACATTTTGCTTCTCTTGCTCTCTCCAATGGCACCCTCCCAAAAATGCATACTACCTCACTAAATAGTGCGCGGTGCAGGATGGGTAGATGATGCCAACCTGACTAACAAGGAAAGCTAAAAAAAAGATTCAGCCATTCCAGTTCTGATGTACAGGAGATTGATTGTGTGTGTTACACGCCCTCAAAGTCTTTGCCACTGCTAAAACCAAGTTAAGCATACAAAAGCATTGCAAATCGCAGTCATTCACTGGTAGTGAATATATTAAGGAGGCTTCTCTGTAGTTCAGAGGTTCTGTTTGAAGGTTTATCAAACAAAGAGACAATCAGATCAGGAGTCAAAAATATTCCCATGTCAGCTAGAAGTGCTGAGCGGCGCATCAAATAAATGACAGATTATCTCAGTTTAGCAAGGAGAGCAGGGCCAGGGATCACAATCTCTGATAGGCATCATTTTGTAGATTTGCATATGTGTACTTGTTTGTCCATCTTGTTTCTTTACAGTTTCCAGAGATGTGGATGTTTTCGTAAGGATGGCAGCATTCTTTTATTGTGCCCATGTTTTTTTACACTTCGGTCTACCCTTTTCACATTTGCTGCCATTGCAGTACTTTTATAAACAAGTTTAAAACAGCTGTGTGATGAAACTGGTCATGTGAATTTCATCTGCAGCCACATTGTGGTTAATAGTTAAGTTTATTGCTGATGATAAGTGGGCGGTTGGTACTCTCATACTCTCCAGATTTATTCTTGCTTCACTAGTAAGATAAACATTCCCATTCCACAATGTGCACAGATTGGGTGATAAGGTTTTGATCCTCAACAAGTTCCTTTATTCTCAGCCCTTTGTTCTTTCCTTCATCCTGAAACAAATTAATAGTTCTCTAGTTTCCTAATGGGAAACCTCTGTGGGAAGTCCTCATGCCGGGGTAGTTTTCCTTGTTTTGATTGTCCTCTACACACTTATGCCTACATGTTGAAAAGTGTTCTTGATTGGTTCATCTAAGACTTGGCAACGTGATGCCAATTTTGTTGTTGAAATTCTATTTTTTTTTTTCCCCTCTTGCTTTTGGTTTCTTACCCTGCTCAGAACAAAGCGCTTGACTGTATGTTGGTAGTGGTCCGAGGGGAACCCCTACAGGCTGAATGTTTGGGTTCTTCACTGAAGATTATTCACCAGCTGTGGAGTCGCATGTGTGCTAGTCAGGTGAGGGAAGCAAGTGCACTGGGCTTGCAGCTATAGTCATCTGGAAAAAACAGTAACAGCTTGTTCGTCAAATAACTCATGAGCTCGTTTAGCCAGACTCAAACCCGTTCAAAGATAATACTAACCAGCACGGCTTTCCTAGTTAGCAGTATCTTTTAACAGTCCTCAGTTGTAAGATCAGATCACTTTTTTGATAATTGCGACATTGGAGTGAATCATTAGACCCCTATTACTTAATCATTTATTTATGGGATAATTAGCCCAAAGACTATAATGAGAATATTACCTGCAATTATCTGCAATGTTTTAAACGTTAGTTTTAACAACATATTTAACATACGTTGTACATTGACAGAACTTGCTGGTTTATCAATCTTGTCTTCATCAACCTTGTCTCTTTGTTGTATAGGTTCAGGTCCATCCATCTCTTCAGCGTACCTTGAGACTGCTTTTGTCAATTTCATCCAACTTGATTAAAAATGTAGAACCACATGCCATAATTCCAGTAAGAAACACTCATCATTTTCTTTACAGCCCCTTTCAAACCGGCCATTTAGTAACATTGTTTTATTTGTAGGCATTTTCCTGTCTGAGTGGTGTAGATCTACAGAAGTGCCCAGATGACCTGGTCCTGGCTGTTTTGGAGTTTTTGGCCTCCATGGGAAAAGTGTTTGTTCCCTCTGATATTCAGGTAACTTCAATTTTGTAGTATGAATCTCTGTCGTCTTCTCTCCTCACAATGTGTGGTAATCAGTGTTGCATTGTCCTGCTATGTGTAGTCTCAGGTGGTGCCCAGACTCAGTTCTCTGTTTAGTACCCTTTTGGCTCATGAGTCCTGGCCAATCCATCAGCATGCCCTGGAGGCCTTCGCCATGTTTGCTGAGGTTAGCCTTTTCAATCATCAGCTGTTTGTCAAAGTCAGCTTACAGGTTACACAACAACAGATGTTTTATTGCCTTGACATTTTAGTGTTTTCACATCCTCTTGTTGAGGATGTTTTATTTATAATATTTTTGGTCAACCCTGATCTGAAGGTGCCTTTTCCTCTATTTAAAGGTCACCAATCATGAGGAGGTCATCTCTCAAAGCCTGGTTTCAGAGGAGACAAAGAACAAAGTGGTGAATTTTCTCAGTAAGGTACATGTCTCAGTGTGCCAGATAAACTCATAAAAAGATTCAGTGGGCCTCGTTTATGAAAACTGTCAGTAAATCTGTAGCCAAAGCTATAGGCTATATTTTAATAAATCAACAACTACCAGAAATGATCAAGAACAAAGCATTTATGAATTTATGGACACCGATCAATCAGAACATTAAAACCACCTGGCGACAATTGAGAAGGTTCTCTTGAACCATCAACATATCTCTGACCGTTCGAGGCATGGACTGTGAATACGTGCGTTGGTTTGTGGCTCCAAGAAGTTAGCAGCAGATCCTATAAGGTGGGACCTCCATAGATTGAACTAGTCCACATAGATGCTTGGTTGATTTGAGGTCTGGAGAATTTGGAGGATAAGTCAACACCCTGAACTTTTTGTCATGTCCTTCAAACCATTTTTGAACAATGTCTGCATAGTAACAGAGCGCAGAATCCTGCTGAAAGAATCCCCTTGCCATGAAAGGCCATGTACTTGGTCTACTACAATGTTTAGGTAGGTGGTACAAATCAAAGGAAAATCCACATAAATGCCAGGACCTGAGGTTTCCAGCAGAACATTGCCCAGAGCATCTCACAGCCTTTTTCACATCCTTTTGGTTTCCAATCCCTGCATAAGTGATTCACCTGGCCATACACAAGATGTAGAAGAAATTGTGAGTCCTCAGACCAGTCCACATTCGTCCATTGCTCCATGGGCAAGTTTGGACACTCACGTGCCCATTGTAGTTTTTTAGGCTGTGGACAAAGGTCAGCATGGGCACTTGACTTGGCAGCCACATTCAAGAACTGTCTGTCCTTTCTGTTATGGCCCTCATTAATTTTTTGAGCACTTTGTACTACAGTAGTTCTTTTGTGGAATCAGAATAAGTGGGCTAGCTTTTGATGAGCCTTGGGCACCCAAACCCTTGGACTACTTTTGATAAGTACTAACCACTGGACGCCAGGAACACACTACCAGCCCTGCCATTACCTTACGCATGCCCATTTTTCCTGCGTCCAACACATGAACTTCAGAAACTGTTCAGTTGCTGCCTAAAATATGTTGACAGGTGCCATGATAAGGAGAATCAGTGTTCTATGCTTGTTAGAGGTTTTAATGTTGTGACTGATGGGTGTACATGCTGTCATTTTATATTTTGCTGTTGTTTTATATTTTAAAAGAAGCAGAACACACATTTATCTTATGAGTTTATCTTTTTGAAACAGTTGATATTTGTACTAAAAAAAATCCCTTCGAGAATAGGCAACACTTTGGTTTATTTTACGTATGCTTTACACATGGTCAGGAGATGGTGTATAGTGGGTTTGTAGTCATGAAAGAAAGAATACAAGAATTTTCATGAATACCAAAGTGTTTAACCATCTATTAATGTACAAATTTGATCTGCATGCGTTTCACGAATGAGGCTCAGTTAATGTAAACATATCTGATTTGCCTCTTTGCAGACCATCATAGCGCAGGAGGCTGAACAGGTTCGTGTGGAGAGGCTGAGGACAGAAGCAAGTGTAATGGAAAGACACAGTAAGAAACTGGAGACAGAAGAAAAGCCTGTACGTACCCCTGTGGAGGAGGTAAGACACACACACACTTATTTTGACACAAGTGTGAAATGGAAATAAGGAAATCTCATACACAGTTTGCATGAAACACACTACAGTTCATGGAAGGGTTCCAATAAAAATAAAACTTAGGGGCTCATGAGCCACTGATTGTCCTCTGTGAAAGAAATTGTCTGTCATTGAATACTCCTTTATGTTCGAGCACAGCACTGCTCTCTTCAAGAGCATAGTCCCAAATGCCACCTGCAGCGGTCCTCAAACAATGTGCAGACCTAGGGGGTCAGGAAACTGAGGATATACTCGGGTGTATATATGCAGTGGTTCATTTCATATGATAAATATAGAGCAAGTAAATTTAATAAACAAGGGCATTTTGAGTCACATCTGAACATCAGCAGCAAAGACAGCAGTAAGGCTGCACAGGGGATGTGAGTACTGCTTTGAAAACCAAAATCAGAAATGTGAGACCTGATTGCCCGTTTGTGGACTGCAAGACTGTGAGTGCACCATGTGGGACTGGGCTTAGAACTGCTACATCTGCCATGATCCTCATTTGTCTTTATAAATGCTTCTCCTTTGAATGAGACATCATGTAATAAAGATCCAAGTCTGCAGGTTCCATTTTACAAGCTACATGCTGGCAATATTCAAACTGCCTTAACATTTAAAAAACATTTTAGGATTGTGCATTTATTGTCATTGTTTCCTGTTGCAATGAAATGTTGATTGTCCTTTGAATCAATGTGTTTTATACAGTTTTCAATTCCAGAGGAAGGATATAGTCAATCTCAGACACAACCTCTTATGAACTTAAATGCATTACGAAATAAAAATGCATTGAACAGCAGCAGTGAGGGGAGGTGGTGCTCCTGCTTCGTGTGTGTGTGCACAAGTGTGACAAGCCTGTGTTTGTCAGTTTACTTTGAAATAAGAGCAGGAATACACTTGTGTACACCTTTTACACCTTGCACAGTATGAATGAAGGTTAGTGTCTAAACTGATGTGTGCATTCAGCTGTGTCCTGAACCTCTTCCCTTCCTCCCCCAGCCGAGCGCAAAGCGCCCACGCCAGGAAAGCAGCAGGGAAGAAGAGTACGAGCGCTACCTGCAGACAGCAGAAAGTGCCCTGAAAGCACTCCAAGACTTAGAAGCACCCAGGACATCATCTCTTCCACAATGGGTGACAACCAGGCTCCAGGCTCTGATCACCCAAATCACCACTCTCACAACCCACAAAACCTGACACAAAGCACGTCTTTTTTCCTGCCTTTAATAAAGTGCAGGTTGAGCATGTTTTACAGTGTAACTGGCTTTCAGACCAGGTTTATGTTCCAGCACTTTTTTGTAAGTTTATATGGAAAGGATCCTCTGTCATTTGTATATTAAACTTTATACCTCAAGTATGACTCTTCTGGTCTTTAAGAACACTTATTAATCACAGATAGCTGCAAAAAAAAAGGCTGGGAACTCAAAAGAGCTTTCTATGGATGGGTGAGTTGGTCCTCTTTCCCTCATCACTCAGCGTGTGTGCCAATGTGGGCATCTATTTTCAGATGCAATAGAATTTGCAGTTAGTCCCAGAGGAAACATTCACATTCCCAATATTACAGCATTGTGTGATTGGGGAGACCCAGCAGCTGGAGGTTAAGGAGTTGCCCCTGTGATCAGAAGGTTGCACGTTTGAATCCCAGGAGTGGATAGGAACTGACAATGCCTAAAGTAGACAGAAATTTGAGGGGAAAAAAGCTTGAATAAGCTCAAGCCACTACACAGTTTTCAGGTGTATGAAAACTGTTCACAGAAGATTTGTATTAAAACACATACCATAAAACCTCTTTATTTCATCAGCAGTTGACAGTACAAATAAATTATACCATTCTCTCTCTCTCTCTCACACACACACGCAACCCCACACCAAACCAGAAATAAACATTTATTTTAATATATACTTCTATTGACACTGGCTATGCTTTAAGCGGCTTCTTGCGATAGAACATGTATAAGAAATGTATGGCACAAAAAAAATCCAGACTAAAACTGAAGACAAATGCAACACAGTGAAATTCTTCTTCACTGCAGGTGGATATGTTCCATCAAGTCTTGGCAAGGTGTAATATCAGGTTCCTAGATTTTAAGGGAAGGAACTACTTCAAAACAATAACTTCAAGTGGCTCTGTTAAAATAAACTAATCTCATGGGACATTAATTCTCCTGGCTGTCCATTATCAGTCCGAGCAAATCATTATCAGAATGTTTCAGTTTTCTGAAGATTACACAACATGCTCAACAGCGGGCTCATACCATTAAAATTTGTATTTCACAGCTCTTTATAAAAAGTGATGCAAATGGAAAGAGGAAAACATAGCCTTGATAATGCAGTTTTAAATGGATGATTGTTCAAGACACCATAAACAGAATGTTGGCAAAGCTAACCTCTAATACTCCTGGAGTAGTAGCACTGAAAATAGTGTTGACGGTGGACATGGCAGTTTCCATTCATATTTGCAATGTCCGAGTAAACTGATTTGTCTTGCACAGCCTCCTATGGCTTTACGGAAAGAATCACCAGGCGTTTTCATTATCCCAGCTGATGTCATCAGCGTCGCCCCAGCCCTCTGCTTCAGTCTGTGAGAAACAAGTAGACAGTCATTACGCCCCTGCCAGTCAGAATTGGTTAAAAACGTTTTTTTTAAGTTTTTTTTTTTAACAGGTGACGTTAGTCACACTTCTATAATGCAAACACACTATACAAAAAAAACCCAACTTGTATTATTAGACTGGCCTTGGGGGCTCCTGCTACATCTAATACCAGGATAAACTGTTCAAACAATAATGGAACAGGTACAAACAGTAAAACTATGTTAAATGACTGATATCCTGCAGTCTTCTTGCATTTAGCTGCCATCACAAAAAAAGAGTGAATTAAAAACAGGCTGTTTTTACAGCACAGTTTGTATATATGGATCATTGAGTGGGGAGTAAATGATACATTCTGAAACTTTAACAGTGTTCATATACCACACCAACCTCTTATTAAAATATATATGATACACTAATGGATTGAAAATAATGAATTTGAGGTTGTCCTTTCAGAGGTTTGACTGACTTGACTTCAAGACTAATGTTATAGTAAGTAAATTTGGGGTTCAATATGATTGAGTTGATAACATAATACATTACATAGAAAACTTAAGCTAAAATAAGCCAAATCATCTCACCTCTGTCAGATCTACTGCAGCAAACCTAGCAGTCAGGTTCAGTGTGTCTACAGTTTGTGTACTGGCTGGCTCAGAGTGAGAAACTGGCAACGCTGGAAGGTCTGCAGGCTTGCTGAGTGAATTCCCCACAGGGAAGAGCACAGAAGAAGATATCTTTATGTCTGGTACCATGTCAGAAAAAAAGTCCAATTCTGGATCACTCTGTAGTTTCTTTTTGACTTCAATGGTAAACTCCTCTCCCAGCTTTCCAGTTTCCACACCCCTGAGTGCGGTTTTAGGTGTGGGTTCTGAAGCTAAACTTGGTTTGCTGGCCCTGAGATCCTCCATGTTCTCGTTCCAGCCAGTATGCCATGATGTGTTCTTTTGCTCTTGAACAGGTTTCACAGTAGAAGTCAATCTGAGTGCTTTAGATGCTCTTTCAGGTCCAGAACTTGATGTTGATATAGATACGGCAACACGCTCTCTTGAGGGCTTTGAGCTGGGTAGAGTCATGGTAGGTGACTGGTCTGAGGTAACCTCTGAATCCTCAAAATCGTCCCAGGGTTCCTCTAAATCATCTGCAGCGATGTTGTGGAATTTAGAGGCACTGTTTGTAGGCTGTATGCTGATTTGGACAGGTTGGCTTTCATCTCTGCACAATTTCTCCTCTGCATCACTCCAGTCAGGCCACTCCTCGTCAAGCTTCACAATGCTGTTGACATGCTCTCCTTGCTTCCCTTTGCTGAAGCCATTCAGAGGGAGACCCATGTCACTGCTCACCACTGGACAAATGTAGAAATCAGCCATATTAGATACCACCTCCAGACTAACATGGTAACCAAGACTAACAGAAAAAAACTTGATTTTCAGACTAGGAGCAGATGGTAAACAGCATGCATTAAAGCTCTTCCCAGCCTCCTTCTACCTTACCAGTCTTTGAAGCTGAAGAGTGGTTGACTGCAGTTACTTCTCTGACTGTCTGGATGGTGCTTAAGTGCTCCAGAACTAGTGACTTGCCTTCAGAGGGCTTAGGAAACAGACTGACAATCTTTGAGGGCTGTGAAACATGGGGAATTGTTGACCCAACAATGTGAACTGGTGAGGCTGCAAAAGAACGTCAAAAGTCATTTGTAAAATACAAGTCCAGCAAGGCTTAGAAGGTTGAAGAAAAGCCCACTTATGTGTTCATGCAGTCCACGGACTGATGTTAAGCAACATTGAAAAGCTCATTATTAACCAATTCACAGAGAGAATTTTACTTTCTGGGGTGACCTCCGTTGACTTGGTGAAGTTTGGCGTGGTCCGTTTGAAGACTTTGGTCCTCTCTCCACCCACCACCACTTGTGCCCCCAGCAGTGGGACCAGCACTGCCAGGCTCTGTAATGTCATGGCTACCAGAGTATCATTAGTGTCCCTCATTCCCAGCAACACCTGAAAATAGTTTTAAAATAATGTACAAATGACCTTCATTAAAATTCAATTAATATAAACAGGGGTGCAGTTTTTTTCAGGTTACAAATTAATTTAAGCGTTTTCAGTGACACATGGCATCTTCTTTTTGATGGTGTCTAAATGTTTGTATTTTCTACAGATGGTGTTTACAGCCCTATAATGTACATTCTATAAATAAATTAGAACAAAGACATGCCTCTCAGCACTGAGCATGATGTATGTAGGTGACGCAGAGGCGTTCCTGAACCTGCTTGGTTGTGCTGCACAAAACTGCAGATTTATTCAGTGCATACTATAACATACTTGATTCTTTCTGAAGATTACTGTTAATCATGGCATTGAAAAAGTCAGAAAATTGTGGTAAGTCAAAGAAGGTAGGTACCTGAGGTAGGATCTGGTTCTTGAGCTCATCGTGCGAGAAGAACTGAGCATAGACATGGATATGGGAGAGAAGCACCATCCGCACATGTTCTTCGTTAACTTTGAAGAGTTTCAGAAGTTGTGGGGCCACATACCTCCGGTAGAGTGTCACAGACAGCAGGCACTCCTCACTAGCCCCAACATCTGTGACCAAAATGAATACATGACTAAATAAAACAAATAACGTGGTGTAATTCTACAATCTACTTCAGACGAGACACCCAGATGACACAAGACCCCTGATGAGGTACCTGGATGCGGTCACTCATCTTCGGAGACTTCAACTTTCATGCAGTTTGTGGACTGCCCTTCTAGTGACAATAAGACACTGGACGTTCAGTATGCTAATGTAAAAGAGGCATACAGATGCAAAGCCATCCCAAGACTGGGCAGATCAGACCATGACATGGTGCAACTCCAACCCACTAACATACCACTGGTGAAGTGGGTGCCAGCCACTGTGAGGGCAGTGAGGGAGTGGTCAAATGAGGCCAACTCAGCCCTGCAGGACTTTCTGGAGACAACAGACTGGGAGGTTCTTTATGAGCTGCATGGCAAGGACAGTGAGAGCCTCTCAGACTGTGTCAGAGTACACCAACTTCTGTGTTGACAACACTGTGCCAGTAAAATCCATACACTGCCTCCCCAACAAGAAGCCATGTGTCACCAAAGACATCCAAGCCCTTCTGAATGAGAAGAAGGAAGCATGGAAGTCAGGTGACGGAGCGGCAGTCAAGACAATAGTCTGTGAAATTAAAGTATGAAAGGGACAACTACAGGAGCAAGCAGGAGCAAAAGCTGTGGCAGAACACCACCAGGGACAGGAATACATTCACATGGAGGGGCATGAATACATCCACAGGGTTCAAGTCCAGCAGCCACTGGAGACACTGAAAAGGCTACCAAGTTGAACATGCTTTTTTTTTTTTTTTTTAACAGTTTCGATAACAGGCCTCAGCCCAATGTCGCCTCAAGCTCCAACATGACCCTCACGGTACACAACACCTCCATCAGTGACTCCCCAGAATGCTGCTCTCCATCTGTCTTCTCGCCTCCTTCCACCATCTCTCACCTATTAAGGCCTCCACCTCCTCTCCTGCAGATGACTGACACCCACAGATTCCATCCTGCCAAGATGGCATAAAACCTAAGGTGCTCAAGCTCTGCGTCTCCCAGCTATGTGGAGTACTGGGGAGGATCTTTAACTTGAGCTTGTTCTGTGAAAAACATTAGGTGTGTCCGAAATCGCACACTTGCACACTTTTAGTGCATGGTGCGCTCACTTTGACAACCAGGCTAAGGGGAGGGACTTTCAACAAGTTTTCAGAGTTGAATAATGGCGGCCAATAGTGAAATGCAAGCCTAAGCGGAGGCAGCTGGTTCGTATAAATGTAAGTAACGTTAATAAAATAATTTTACTGATGTATACTGCGGTATAACCGGCAGATATTTTGGTGGGCTGGAGAATCGCGAGCAAATGTTAGGCCGTCATTTCCGCTAAGTGCACAACTTCAGTGTTCCATTTCAGACAACACTTCCCCACAGCAGTGAGCACTACAGAAGGAAGTGCTCAGTGTGCACTATGCACTGCATTCCAGTGCACTCAAGTAAATGCGCGATTTCGGACGCAGTTCAGTTGCCCTATCAGACTACAGTTCAGTTGCACGCACCCCACAGCATAAAGATCTTCAAGAGACTGGCCCTGGACACCCTCTGCCCCATGGTTAGGTCAGCATCAGATCCCCTTCAGTTTACCTACCAGGCCAAGATTGGAGTGGATGATGCCATCTACATGCTGCACCGTGCCTACATCCACCTACACAAGCCAGGAGATCAATAAAGATCATGATCTTTGGGGCAGCTTGCGGCTTGGTGGTTGAATGCCCATGCAATCGGAAGGCCATGGGTTCAAGTCCCAGGATTGCCAGTGGCACCACTGAGGTACCCTTAGCTAGGTGCCATCCCCACACACTGCTCCCTAGGCACCCCACCGGTGTCTGCCCACTGCTTCACTTGGAGAATTTGTTAAATGCAAAGAAGAAATTTTACACTGATCACACTGTGTGCTGTGTCAACGCATGACTGTGAGGGGCCACTTTACTTTACTTTGATTTGACTTCCAATGCATTTAGCCCACCCAGCTGGGGAGTAAGATTTGTGCTATGCAGGTTCATCTGGGGATTATGGACTACCTGACTGAAAGGCCACAGTATGTGCAGCTACAGGGCTGCGTGTCTGACACAGTGCTGTGTAGTACAGGAGCTCCTGAGGGAACCGTCTGTCATCGTTCCTCTTCACCTTCACAAAACTGACTTCAAGTACACAGGTGGCAAGCCACCTGCAAATTCTCAGCTGACTTAGTAATAGTTAAATGTATCAAGTATGGGGACGACAGGATGTCAGTGGACAGTTTTAATTATGTTTATATGATATATTTATATTTTTTTATATTGTTCTTGTCTGAGTATGTGTGCCTGTGCAGTCATAGCATGAGCAATTTCTGCTGAAGCTGTCTGATTTTGAATCTAGTTCACACACTGTGACCATATATCATTAGAAAACTCACATAAGAGTTCATGAATACATACTCAATTCTTTCTTACCACCTACACTTGTATTTATACAATGTATACAATATGTTTTTAAATCTATTAAATACAAAATACATTCAAATCATTACAATACCTTTCTTTGGCTGTAATAGGTGAGGCAGAAAGCTTTTAACAGCTGTTGGCTCAGCAAACACCAGGGAGTTTAAGAGCTTGGGAGCCAAACGAGCACCAATTAACTCCTCTGGAAGGCTATGAACTCGGTCCATTAGAAATCTGTTAAAAAAAAAACAACACACATTAAGGGCACTGAACACCAAGTTTACAGTTTGTTACAGTCAAATCACACTGAATTAAAGGAAAAGGAAATATACAGAAATGCTTACTTAAAGAACTCATGCTTTTGCTCCTCGGATTTCAAAGTCAAGCTTTTAAGAAAGTTCATGATGTCCAGAAAGTCATTCCTGTTAGGAAAAAGTCAATGTACAGTTCTGAACCACTTTTTTTAAACAAGCAAAAGTACCAAGCAAGAAGAAACTCAATTCATACAATGAACAGCTTAATCGGTGTAACAGATTAAATGGCATTTCATCCAAAATGCCCTAAATTTAATACATTTAGTCATTTACTCCTAGTATGAAATATTTATGTTTAAAAGGGAAACGGGGAAAAAAGTGTCTCAAGCCACACCTGAAAAACTCATGATTCACTAGTATGCTGAGTGGCGGTCGGGCCGTGGGGTCATGGGTGAGCAGACTGACCTGCAGCGTGCTCCTTAGACTCTCTGCCAGCACCTCAGACACTGAGAGGGAGATTGAGAGAAATGAGCAAAATACACCATGTTGAAGAATAGACTGACATTTAGAAAAGGGAGAAGAGGGACATAAGGGAAGACCTAAAAGAACTGAAGCACAACGGAGGGAATGAAAAAACAAATGTGGGACAAATGTGAGGCAAGGATTTGTCACTAGCTGTAGAGTGCTGGTTCTTTCCAACAATTTTTCCCCCTGAAAATGTCATAAAACAATAAAACTGTAATTATTCATAATAAGACTTTTCAAGTCCCATTACAGTTGTAGATATTCTCAATAGACTGAACACTGAGACGATCCTTAGTGCATGCTAATATTCTGAAGACTGATAGTTAGGAGTATGTCCTCATTGTCTCTTTGTGAAATCCACACATAATCAAGTAATATAAATCATATTGAGCTGTGGAGGCTAAATGTCTGCCACAACAGGATGTTTCTCAGACACACAGCTTACTTGGCACATGACTGTTGAACAGAGAGTATTACTAACCATATCCATTTAGGCAGGGAATAAGAGCCTCCACCAGCATGCCGAAAGAGTAGGCGTCTCGAGAGTGAGCGTGCTTGTCGGGAAGCGTTTTGAACCCGTCCAGCTACAAAGAACAAACTGTTACTGAGTCACTGAAGCGTAATTGCTAATGTGCTAATGGAAAAATCATACATTTTGCTTTGATTGAGAATATGCTGCACCTTCTCCTCGGGAGGAATGGCACTGCTTTCTCGTACCGTCTGAACGCTGGCGAGAAACTGGAGACAAAGCCACACAGAACAAACTGCTCTCTTTAGAAATCATTTTTTTTCTATTCTCACAATATATCAGACACTGCTCTTGGTTTAACATGTCTGAATAATAAGCTAACAAATATCAAATGACACTGAATCAATTTTCTATAAATTTGTATGGTGTGAAGAAGTGATACAGTTATGTTTAAGCAGCACTGAGAGCTGCTGGCTGATCTTTTGCAAAAGCAAAGCTGTACATTGGTTTCACCTCTGGTGTTGCTTCGGCAAACTTGCAAACGGTTTCCATCCCCCCAAGCTTCCAGTGTCCATCCTCACTGACAAACACAGAGGACACGCACACGTTGTTGTGGCTTAATTTGCCCTTAAGACACAAAGGCAGACAGAAATGTAAGTACAAAGTGCAGTAGTGAACATACCGAACAAGCCAAAAACCTCTCTCTAAGGCGTAGTCCACACATATGCAGGTATTTTTAAAAACATTTTTTAAAGTTTCCCTTCTATGTTCTTTAAAACAATCTCTTCCCCTGTCAAGAGCATGCTAAACCAATGGACTGGTCTATCATAAGCATGAAGACAAAGCTGTGTATGGAACACCCCAAAATAACCAGGACAGAGGTAGTCTAGGTTGAGAATC
>JBBPCX010000160.1:15950745-15985970 GCA_037974365.1 Hydrocynus forskahlii
TATCTATCTATCTATCTATCTATCTATCTATCTATATATTAGGGCTGCAGCTTTTGAATATATATGTATAAGGGGTGTTGAATTAAAAATTTAATCACGTAATCGATGCATCGCGATGCAGATGTTGACGATTCTGCATCGATGCAGTGGCAGAACATAATCGATTATTATGACATTGCTCGATTGAGTAGTCCCGGTAGTGACTGAGGCTGCCTGATCTGAGTACAGCACTGCTCCAGGCAGGTAACTCAACTCACTGAGGTTACTCTCCGCATGTGCGCCATCCAAAAATGGCGGAGGGAGGCTGAGAGATTAAAAACGCTCCAAACATTTTAAAAGCTGGTGTCTGGACACATTTTGGATTTTATGAACAGATTGGAAAGCATGAATTGGACAAGTCACATGCAGTGTAAAGCATGTCACACAAAAAAAGGCTTCCCCCACAGCCAGAGATGTGGTCACTGCAGAAAGGTCCACTCTCAAACCAGAGCATGTTGTTCACCTGGGGTTCATATTCAAAAGTCCCAAAAGCTGAACACTGACTAGTATTTGTAATGTTTCAGGAAGTGCCCTGTGTCCAGTGCTGTTATTTTATGTTATATATTTTATTTTGTATTTAATACCACTGCGGAATGTTTTGTTTTTGAAGACTGACCATATTCATTGAAGATGTAGGCTAGGCCTATACCATTTATTTTGGTTACAATTTAATGTTATGGGAACATAACATTTTCTGGTTTTGTTGAATAAAAACAGGAGCTTACATCTCAGTTTGTATTTGAAAACATAATGTGAAGTAATGTAGAAAATTGATGGAATGCATCATGATGCATTAAGATATAGAATCGAATCGTTGACATGATAATCGTAATATATGTATATAGTACAGCTTATATATCTATGGGCTATAACATTTCCCAAGAAACACAATAAGAAAGTGGGTGTTAATGCCATAGTGAACAAAGCTCACCCATCCCCTCCCGACTCTAGCAGGAGGTCATCATGCTCTTCGGCAGTGCTGGGGCCAGCTGCAGCTGTCAGGCCGGGCGTGGAGGTGCTTACTGTGGGCACAGACTGGGAGGCATGCTCCATCACCTCTGCAGGGAGTGTCTCTGAAAACGCAGTCACTGATGAGAGAGAAGGAAAAGCCTTCGGCATTAACAAACAATAAGAAAGTACCTAATACGGAAAAGGAGTGTGTCAAGATAATCCAGGTAATGACCGAGTACACCTTGGACACCTTCAACAATTTGACACTGTCTGACCTGCTCACCAAACATCTACAGTACGTTATTAAATCTCATTTTAAAAAGGTCTGTGTGGGTGTGTTTGTGATGCTGATACGACATACCAGGAGCAGCGATCGGGAGAGGTGTGGTGGGGACACTCCGTCCCCCTGACTCCTCCTCATGAGCAGGCAGGAACAGGGGGCTGTCGTACATGCCCAGCCCTGCAAAATGCACACAGCCATGCCATCAGCTCGATACACACCTCACCAGGCCTCGTATGCAGCTTAGCTATGCACTGCCAGTATGAGTTACGCCTACCACATGGGTGCACTGGGAGGTTTACTGTTTATCATCATCTCGGGTCATCACCTCTAATCAACTGACGGACCAAAAGAGGACCACTACAGACCAGATCTGCATTATCTGGATGGTAGCTGTGACACCAACATGATGGTGGTATGTTGTGCTGGTATACGAGTGGTTGGGATTTTTAAATACCGTAATTTGAGTACTGTGTTGAGAATGACCCACCAATCAAAACTACCCACCAGCACCTGATGACTGATGAAAGGCTGGAGAATGGCTAACAAAGAGTGCATGAGAAAAGATGAACTGTAACAGCATATCTACCAGGTGTACCAGCAGTGTTAAATAAAGTGAATAAGTGTACACAGATTAAATGCTGCTGCCCCTTATACACTAGAACCAGCACAGCACACCAACACATCCCAACCATGTCAGTGTCACTATTTCACTGTGAATGCTTCCAAAATACAACATGGCTTGTTGTAGTCTAGTGGTGGTCCCTTTCCACTTTGGTGTAGTCAGTTGACCAACCAAAACTCACTTGCAGCTTGATCATTTTCAATGTTACAATGACATGGTGCAACAAAAAGCAGAAGCAGGCAGAAGCGCAGAAAAACAATTTGCACCAAGGTCCGAGACACAACAGACATGTCAACCCTCGCACACTGTCAGGCTCTAGGTAGTTTTTCAGACTCCGTGCCAGGCTGCCAATTCACTTATTGCTTACTGCATTTTGTTATTAATTCTCCCATTACAATTAAAATAACATCAAATTATGTTGCAGCTTATGTTGCAGTAGTGATTAAAATTGCAATCAGATTCAAATTGCAATTTCAATAAAAATTCAATGTTCAGCTATATCGAATGTTTGTGGCTGACAGTTAGCTATAGGCATTGCATTGGGTACGGCACTACTAGCTTCTCTGGCTAACCGAACATGCTGAATTGGTGTTAGTGTGTGGAAGACCACACAAGGAGAGAAACAAGCATGAAACAGAAAGAGCATCCAGATAATAACCTGATTTAGTGCAAGTAGCATTTAGTGGAAGTAGCATTTTATGTGTGATTATAATATCTAAAAAATACTGATGTGCAAGAGCATAGAAGATACTCTGATAACACATTTCCATAGTTTGAATACTCACATATTCCAACCTTGCATTTTATTTTACTGTTTAATTGAGATTGTAAACATTCACAAATGTCGGGTACACGGACACGTCGGGTTTTACTTATTTGTCTGGTGTGACTTGGTCTGGTGTGCGTGAGACCAACCTTGCAAAATCTGTAATGCATGCAAGTGGCCGAAATAACAATCACAAATCACTCCATGATCTCCATCTGATGTCAGTTAACTGGCCTTCTGTCACACCCAACAAACACTAGAAGTGGGTTTGTAGGTCAAGAAATTTTAACTGGATAATTACTCAGGCAGGCTTGCAATTGTGTCTGTCTGAGAAATTAAACCTCTTGAAGCCACAACACAACGTTGCAGACATATTACAGATGCTATTTGAACATTTCTGTGACACATAATAGAGTGGCTCCAAGACCTGTAAAATGCATTATCCTGAAATATATATACAAATATAGTGTGGAAAATGTGTAGTTTTGACAGAATAAATTAACCAAAGAAATGGTTCTTACATGATTACTAACTCTGCTTAAATAATTCACCATTTCACAGACCATGTCTGGACTACCACGCTAGGAAGAATTTATCACTATGGGAGCAAACCTAAAGCTGCCTGATTGCAGGGCTCCTATTGTGTGACTGGTCTGACTACTTGTGTTGATTTATTCTACATGTGTCTCACTGAGATTTTACAAGATAGCAGGTGGGGTCAGAGGGTGCAGGCTACCTCCTTGCGATGCCAGCTGGCCCAGGTCTGAGAGTGAGGAGCTGGTCTGCGGGACATCGTCCGGGAGTCCGAACCCAATCCGCGACACGCCTGCCACCTGTGGAGAACTTTCACAAAACCACAGGTGTGGTCTCGGTCACCACCACAATACGACACAATTACACAAAGTACTTTAACCCAAAAAAGGACCATCTGACTGAAAAAATTCTGCATAATCACATATTAGTACAAACGAACAGACAAAATTAAGGCTCCAAGGTGGCTGCTACTGCTGTTTTTAGCTATGAAGCATACTTTTATCCAGGATCAGTAAGTCCATTTGAAATTAATCATAAACTCACCATGAAGTGATAATTATTTAAAATTACATTGTATAAAAAAGGAATGCATGAACTCTCATGTAATAAAATAAATGTGTGTTACAGTCTAAAGCTATACACTATGCTATTAGAACTTACCTGATGGCCTCAGAGAAGCAGTCTGAGCGATGAGGTACAATCAGAGTTGGAGCACTGGGGACGATACGGTCATCCTCTTCATAAAAGTGCTGCTGGGGCTGATATATATGCAGTAAGGAACAAAAAGATGAGAAACATACATGCAACAAACTGCCAATTGATTACCAACCTTTTACATTCACTATCCACTTCATTAGGTACAAACACAGTATAATGTAGGCTTACAATTACTTACAATTAACCATCTGTTGCTGCATAGTTTATAAGTCCCCCCTTCATCAGTGCTAAGGGACCACACAGCTGGCTTTTTCAAAATATTCATTAAAATACATTCCTGGGTCACAGGTCCTTACACTAGTTGTTTTCAGCCTCAATTAGCTGCAAAACGTCTTCTCTCCCACTGAGCCCTTTTTACACAGTATTGATAGATGGTACTGTATGTCTGTTGCTAACACACTGGTAAGTAGTAATGACATGGCAAACACCAAACAGAACAGTATTATTGGCCAAAAGTAAACCCAACCACAACTTATATCTAACAACTTTAACAACCTGTTCTGAACAAGTCATGTGGATACTTTCCATACACTGTAGTAACTGATGGCTAATACAATGATGATCTATGATGTTTGCTACTTGTCTCAGAGCTGAACACGGTCAGACAGCCACGCCAATGAGAGGCCCACCACTTGTACACTGACACCTTGCTTATGCTTTTAATGTCAATGGGACGACACTGAAATTTTATGGAAAAGCTATTCTCAAAAACTCAAACATCCATGATTCCTGTACCCGTCTGCCTAGTGATGGACTGGTGACCTGTCCAGGGTAATTGTGGAACAGGCTCCAGCACGCTCTGAGACGCTGGTTAATGACGAGAAGCTTGGATAATGAATAACGAATGAAAATGAATTAAAATCAAGGATTCCCAAAAGTAAACCTCAGGAGAATAATGCCTTAAACAATACAATGGCCTATACATATCTATACAAAAATACTGGCTATTTGTGGTAGTTTTTTTAAAAATAGCAATTCCATTTCATGCACAGGTATGAACAAAAATATTTTGCACTTCACAAAAAGCTGAGATTTTTCAAACCTAACACTCAAGAATAATGTCAAGGTAATATGTTAAAGTGAACATGCAAATAAATTGGTTCATTTTTCGAGGATTATTTTTCTTTAATTTTCACCACATTCAGGTGTTTAAAATTTGTCGTGCACATTATCAATTAACTTGCTCTACATACACATCTCTGCCACACTTCAATTAAGGGAACTTTCTTTTATGTATAACACGTTAACCCTCTGGCCCTCCTCGTTTTTACTATACATTCAGCTTCCTCGTGAACACTTTTAGCCAATTGAAACCCATGAAAACTATATTTTTAAATTCCTTGTTGTTTACACTGTTAAATCATACAATTTAGGCTAAAATTCTTTCATTCTAAACTCAACACTTGAGAAATGTAGTTTTTAGTGTTTTCTTCCAGACCATGTAATTTATCCATTTTTGGCCAAGCGAGCACTTTTATATAATATTTTATATAATGGCCATATATTTATATATAACCTTTATATATTGTTTTTTTTGGCTATTTTTACTACATAAAGTTTGTAACTAACATCAGTTCTTGTCATAAGTATCAAATATCTATTCCTTTGGGTTTTTTAAATCCTTCAAATACCAGTTTGTTTGCACAATGCACTTGTTAGTAAACAACCTCAAAAACGGCCATTTTGGTAGAAAACACTAAAAACTACATTTCTCAAGTGTTGAGTTTAGAATGAAAGCATTTTAACCTAAATTGTATGACTTAGCAGTGCAAATAACAAGGAATTAAAAAACGTAGTGTTCATGGGTTTCAATTGGCCAAAAGTGGCCACGAGGGAGGCAAGTGTTACAACTGGATGTATGGAGCATATTATTGATATATTTAATGAGTTGAAGTTAAAAATGTAAAGACCTGAAAAAACTCCAGACCCTTGGGAAGTTTCATTTCATACGCATTAACAGCTAAAATAGTCAAAAAGAGAGAGTGAAGAAGACAAAAATGTCCCACAGGGGGGCCAGAGGGTTAAACTCGATCTTTATCTGGTGAACCATTCTCAGTGATAACGTGGCTGTGGTGAGTTAGTGGATGCTGCCTGATGATAAAATGGCCTGTATGTGAAGAGGTAAGTATACATAATAAGCTGACATCTCTGTACACTCACACATGCACACAAAGGGAGAGGGCTACTCACTGCACTACTGGCAACTCCTGAAGTGAGCTGAGGGCCTCGTGCAGCCGTCTGCCGTCGGACTGGGATGCGCTGCAAAAACAATCATTTGAGCGTCAAGCAAACTTTCACAGAACACAAAGGCAATCAGTCACACACCTATAAACTCAACAGTTTCATCTTACTATGGCTTGCTGATGAGACCACATACCTGGACTTGAGCAGGGGGGGCAAGGTCCTGTGTGGGTGGGGCTAGTACATTAAGTCGAGATGGCAGTGGATGTTGCGGTCTCCGTGGTGACGGTGGATGGCGGGGAACAGAGCTGCTGATTGGTTGCTCAGTGGAAAAGGCATCAGACGGACTGGGAGTCACTGACGGGTAAGAAAGTTATGTTTTGGTGGGATATTAACACTGCAGCAGTTCAGATGAAAAAAAAAAGATTGCTTAGATATTGAAGTATGTACTTCAAAGACACACATTAGGTAGGGGTGTACATAGACATTGTATAAGACAAACTAATTTATCATTAGTCTGATCAGAATCATAGCCAATGGTGGGCATTTCAATTGTTTTCAGCTAACTCACAGAGAGCAGAGAGGATAGAACTGCCCCAAAAACCACAAAACTGGAGGCCGGTTCCACCCAAGAAACACACTGCTATACCAATGAGGACACTTGGGCAAGACTTGCAACTTACTTTGACCAAACACTGAACGTTTTTCAATTTCTTCCATTTCATGTGAAAAAAGTTCCATTATTTAGCAAACTGATTTACAATAATAAGTAGCATCTAAGGACAATGTTCTCCAATCCAAATATTCAGCCTGTGTAATATAAGAACGGCTCAAAATCCCACCCCCGAGTGAAGAGTGGGCAGTATACAATAACTTCTGCTTCTTCTCTTGTAGTTCAAAACTAAATGATTTTTGACTATCATATCACTAAGACAGCTTTTTCAGCCAGAAATGCATATCTAGTGATGAGGACATAGATTTTACATGCAACACTGATGAACTGCCTCTTTACTCAATGAATTATTCATAAAGTTTTAATCTGTATCATACTTGCTGCACTTATACATGGATGTAAATGTGCACTTGTTTAAAAATGCAAATATCTCAAATTTCATAAACTGGTCCGTGCCTCAACCACAGTAGCTAGTTTAACTTCCAGAAGCCGTTAAAGCAAACCAGGAAGACTTACTGTCAAAAGCCTGGGAGTCCAGCGCACCAAGACTTTCCTCCGTCTCAGTGCCTGGATCTGTGGCATCAGGACCCTGAGAGAAAGTCAAAGTAAAAGAATCAGTAACAACAAAATAAAGGGCTGATAAACAGAGGAAAAACATTTAAGAGAGTTTCCATTTAAGGTAGGCTGACTTACATATGCCAGTTGGAAATGAATATGCCTGGGTTTAAGCAATTCAGTGGGTATGGAAACAAATCACCCTCTTCAAAATATTAACATTTTGTTGCTTTACACCCTGACATGAAGACACAAGAAAAACATTTCTTCCAGCTTATTTAATCAATGGAACTTCATGTGATTTTTTTTCCAATTTTTATTTTTTGCTATCGTATCTTTAGTTTAAATATTGTAAGTTGCATTGAAAAAATGAAAGCTGATATTTTTATGTGTGTCTTCATTTCAGGCTGCAAAGCAGCAAAATGTGAATATTTTGAAGGCAATTCTTTTCTATACCCACTGTATGTCTATGTATAAATTCCCTATACTGTTCAAGAAATCCAGTGAAGTCTCTCTCCAGACAGGGTGTGGGGAGGGTTAATGTCTGGGATGAAGCATGTGCATATTATTCCTTGTTCCCAGACACTTTGACGTGCCAGCAATTAACACAAATAGTGAACACATGGCACATTTTGAACTAAAAACAGTACAACTCCCATGTGGAAAATACACTGAAGTGTATCTGGCGGTTGAAAGTGTGTCAGCGTGTCTACCTCTGCGTCATCTCCTTCATAGGCTTCATTGGGATCTCCACTGCCACTCCCCTCGTTGCTCTCCTCTCCTTCCTCTCCAATTCCTCCCTCATCATACTCATCATCCTCCTCTTCCTCTTCTTCTTGGTAATCCTGTAACAAGGAAACATCAACATGTCAAAAAACCACCATTTACTCAGGAAGCTGGAACACTCCAATCTGAAATTGTACAGTGTGTAGATTAAAAAGTAGCATTGACTGTTTTGGACTATGCAATACAAAAGGTTACCACAAGTAATGGTAAATTAAAATTAAGACCATGTATCCTATATATATCATGGGAGGAAGCTGCAGGGACACAGTGAAAAAGTGTGTTCTGTTACCTGCTCCTCTTCATCCGTCTCCTCCTCTTGCTCCTCCTCACTTTCCGAGTCACTGACGATGACAATGACCGGCTCATCAGGCTCATCCTGGCTGTGTGTATGGGGGGTCTCAATTTCCTCAGATAGGATTAACTCCTGAGACAGAGATCCATGACCTAATTCCTGTGGCCTCTCCAGGACGGGGTAGTTAAGCTCCAGCACCTCCAAACACAAACATGGTCATTTGTTATTGCAGTTAAAATCTCCAAAAATGCCCTAAGGCACAAGCATACACACACAAACTTACTTCACTAGCATCAGGGGCCTCTTGGCTATCGCCTGGTACAACACTCTCAGCTTCAGTGCTATCCTCAGTAAGCATCTCTTCCTACAACACACACATACACACGCTCATCAGTACCATTCACTAAAACATGATATAGACAGAACTCAAGAGTCTCACCTCCAGCCCCACTCTCTGCATGCGGAGCTTCTTGGATATGGGGGGCTCGGTGGGCTCCTCCTGAGACTCAGCATCCACAGGCATGTTCTCCTGATCCTCCTCCCGAGGTCGCTTGCTTAAAGCACTGCCAGGAGTTGCCAACACTAGAGCACGAGAGCACATGCCAAATGTTACTGTATGTGTTATTATTCATAATGGCCATCTAGGCCAGAAAGCTCATGAGCATCTGCTCTGCGTGTAATTTACACAATGTTCATGATTGCTGAATTCATTTTTAGCTACCACCCCTTTGATGTTCACCTGTTCCAAATACGGTTGTAGACGTGGAAGGCCTCTCCATCTGTGAAGTGCTGGGGGCGGCCTCCATCATCACAGCAGCTGCAGCAGCAGTAGCAGTAGCAGGCTCCTGGCTTGCCGGCTCAGCAGGGGGCAGGCTTTGCTGTTGTGTGGGCTGGACGAAAGCAGTGGTCTGGCTCTGCTGAACACTTAGCATGGGCTGGGCCAGTGTGGTCTGTACATTGGGGCTGGTGGAGCGCACCGAGCCACTAGCATTGCCATACACTGGCACATGCTCCAGCGGAGTCTCTGAAGACTGCAAGGCTGGAAGAAAAAAAAAAAATGACACTGGTGGGCTGCTTCAGCTCTTAGCCCTTTGTCAGTGGCAAAAGTGCTGAGTGTCATGTATCAGTTCTATAGTATGATATCATGGTCATTGGCTCACAGATGCTGATCAGACTGGCTACTTGGGAATTTTTTTTTTTAATACTGGAGGTAATACAGCCCATGCTAATACTTCTTAAAATAGGATACCAAGTTCAAGTTATGGTGTGATCAAACTTTTTTGTACATAGAAACATATTAATGCACTTCCACACATGCAATTCTTTTTGTTGCCATCAAAAAGATTACAACACGTGGCCTACTTCCTAAACAGACTGATGTTAAAAGACAATTTAGTGCCTTACTAAATCATAAATATACATCACACAAAATTGTTTCTAAAATAAGACAAATTTCCTAATGCTTGTTTAGTAATGTAAGTTTGATGGTCCACTGTAGGTAGCTTGTTGATCCGTACCATATACTGAGCTAAATACATTAATTTGACTAAATTTAGATAACTAAATATGCTTTAAATTCTTTAAGTTTTCAAAAACCTAAACCCAAACCTCAAACAATTTAACCTCTATGAAAATCCTTTCACTGAACTGAAAAAAACCTGTAGGGAATCAAATTGAATAAGCCTTGTAGACAGATACTACAAAAGTACCAAAGCCATGGCTTACCTTCCTGGGTCTCCAGCTGTGTGGTGGGCATGACTGTGGCTGTAGGAGTAGGAGTGGGCACTGGGGCAGGAGTGACCATTGGCTTGATGCTTGCTCTTGGAGGGGGCTTGTTCCCGGGAATGGCTGGAGGTTTGCTGGGGGTCGCCACCAGCGGAGTGGGTTTTATATTAGCAGTGGGAGGTTCAGAGGTGCTGGCACTTTAGAAACACAGTGTGATATAAACAAGATTTAAGGTATTATTCACAAACAGCGATGCAAAGAAAATGAAGAGAAGCCTGTCTGTAAACGTACCTTCCCCTTTCAGTCACAGGTGTGGACTTCAAAGAGATTTGTCTCTGTTCTGTGGTCCTCTGCTGCTCCTGAGCCTGAAAGCGCAAAGGGATGCATCAGCACTAATCAATATGACAAACAATGGACAATGAGTCATTCACAAAAAAAACCCCAAAACAAAAAAAAAACAAAAAACAAAAAACAAAACAAAAAAAAAACAAAACAGTGTTCTAGATAGGAAGCTTCACTCTCAAATACTTTATATTGTTTTTTGGCTTGGGGTTTTCTCTACAACTTGATCATTATACAGTTAACAGAACAAGTGCTTACAATATCAGTAAATGACTACTGATATACTAAAATGGCAGTAAAAACTTAAAAGCTTTTACTTCATAAATGAAAAATGAACAAAGTGGATATACGCTGAGATCAAGAAAGGCAGACTAAGTTTTCACTGAACTATTCGGGAACATCTATTCCAAGAACAAACACCACTGCTAAACAATTAGGAGTCCTGGGCAAGACTCCTAACTTTACATTCACCTACAATTGTGACTAAAAATGGACATCTTAAAAAACAAAAAACAAAAAAAAACATAACCAAGTCTGTGTTGTGTATTGTATAATAAAGCAAGTTGCAGTATAACAATAACTTGAGTATCACATCACAAAAAAATGCAACCAAATAATTATGCAGCTGTATCATGTATCACGACACTGTTCTGAGGGGCCTCAAATGATTCCCCTTCTAAGTTTACAGCGCCCAAAAGTTCCTGGTGATTACTCAGCATGTTTTCATAATGCTACCTTGCTAGATCCCTGCTCTGTAGGCTCGTCTCTCTGCTCTCCATGTCTCTCCTGTTGCTCGCGCAGGTCCCGTAGCTCCTTTTCCTGTCGACTCAAGCGGCCCTCATACTGTGAGCGGAGGGCGTTCACTCGCACCTCCAGCTCTTCACGCTGCTGCTTCAGTTCCTCGTTCTCTTTCACAAGTTGACCTTTCACATCTGCAAGAGGGACATGTCAAAATACTGCAAGATCTACTACAAGCATCTACAAGTTTTCCACTGGCATACAGACTTTGAGAAAGTGAAAGCTGATGAAAGTTTTGAGCTCCTCACCCACAAGCTGGTTGATTTTCTGCTTGGCCCCCATGAATGCCTTCCTGGTCCTTTCCTCCTTCTCAGCCAGCTGCTGCCGGAGCTGCTCCTCCTGACCCGATTTGTCTTGCAGCTCCTGGCGCAGACGGTTCAGCTCTCCCTGAAGACGGGAGACTTGCTCCTGTGCATTGCGTGTCTCTGCCTCACGTTCCCCTACCGTCTGCAAAGAGACACACATTTTAATTTTAGTTGGGGTGTAAATGAGGAAACAACATCTGCTAGTTGTCATCAAAATAAACAAAGCACAAATCAGTTTGACACTTAATTTGAAACTGGTTTGACATTAGACTCACTTTTTTGAGGGTCTCTACTTGACCTTCCAGCTCCCTGGTACGGGTCTCTGACTGGGACAGTGACTCTCGCAGGCTCTGCAGCTCCTGGGCCGAGGCCTGCTGAGCCTCTTGGTCTTGAGCTGGAGCTGAGGCTGCAGCTGCCACCATCTGAAAGATAGGAGAGTAGGGATGTGTGTAGATTCTCCAGAGCTTTAACTCTTCCAGGTGCCAGTATTCAAATAATTCATTACACCATATAATGTAAAGTCAGGAAGAAAACACACCAACAATTCAAAACAACTCTTCTGTTTCCCAAGTCTGAAAAATGGGGTTTAACCCACTGTTAAACTCCAAGGATTTCCCACAAAACTACTAGTGTTTAAACATTTAATACAAATGCTAATGGTCAAAGTATGAAGCTAGTGGGGGTCAAATTACACCATTATACACAGCATTCTTTCAACATAAAAATGAATAATGCAAAGTTAACTTTGGATACCTTCTCATGCTGAACTTTGAGCTCCTCAAACTGAGTTTTGTATCGACGGCCAATCTTCTTGACCTGCGTGATGGTCTTGACTTTCTCCTGGATATCAAGAGTCTTGGCTTCTAGCTCTTTCTTCAGATTGTCTCTCTCCAGAGTCAGCCTACCAAGGCTTTCCCGTAGGTTCTGAACTTGAGACTGTAGCATTGTGACTGATCCACTGCTCCTGAAGGCGAATCAGAGCAGAAACAATGTTTAGCACACCTACATAGCATCAAAAAAACCTAGGACTGTATACTCAAAAAAGAGATCTGACTGTACCTGGCTGCCTCAGACTTGAGTCGGCTGGTCTCCTCAGTGAGCTGCTGGATGCGTTTGAGGTGTGCCTCTTTTTCTGAGTGCAGCCGCTTGTACTCTTCTGGGTCTGTGTCCTTCTGCTGACTCATGAGGTGCTGCACGAAGACAGTTTCGAACATGTGAACATGACTGGGTAAGCTATAATACAGCAAAAAAGGAGACAAATTATGAGGTTTATATGACAATTACGTGAGTGCGGGCCTTCCAGCGTTTGATGTCCTCTTCTAAAAGTTTCTTCTCAGCCTGCAGCATACCACTCTTCTCACTCAGCTCAGCGTTCGACTCCTGCATTGGCAGGATGTCGGACTCCAGTTTGTGTATCTGCAAGCCAAGAACCAAACATGGCTACAGAGTAGCTCAAGCTTTTCATAGCTATTTAGCAATCATCTTAAACATAATTCTTTTGGATCATTAGGTATAGCCCCTCTAGCAACAGATTAACTTTACCAGGGGAGGTACTGAAATTTTAGTGATTACTAATAATTTTTATTCCAGTATGATTTCTGCAATGTCAGCAACACTGAACCTGCAGCACCCTAAGTAATTAGTCCTGATGTTATGGGCACAGATGCGTGCCATGACTACGATGAAATTACGCAGAAATTTTATCCCAACTAAACTGATTAGCCATATTCCTTAAAAACTCTAAACCTCTTAGAATAACTAATTCAACTCTAATTCAGAGCTGTTAGCAAAACCCTCAAACATAATCCCAGCCTGTCATACTTTCGCTTGAGTTTGCTGAAGCTCCTGTTCCAGTCTCTCCTTCTCTTCCCTTAGCATCTTGTTGGTCTCAACCAGCACATTCATGGTCTCGGTCTTCTTCATCAGCTCATCGTGTTGGGCCAAGGTCTTGGCAGTTACCTTCAAAGAGTATAAGTTAGTATGCCACATAGTACAAAACATTTTTTAAAAAAACAATTAATCTTAAAATGCTGACATACCTGCATTCTCTCTCGCTCAGCACTGAGTGAGCCCTGTACCTCCTTCAGTTCCCGTTCCAGGTGTTCCACTCTCAGTTTGTGCCTCAGACTCTCACCCTGAGCCACCTCAAAACGTGACTCCGCTATCTCCTTCTCCCGTCGCAAAAACCTAAGCATACACATACAAGACCACATTCCATACAAAGAGCCTTAAATCAGGACAAGCCACAACATGCGACATATACACCTGATACAATCATGTTTTTTTTTTTTTTTTTAGTTTGTCAAATAAATGCAATTAATGATTTGCCATTTTTGTAAAATAACTTCTTGTCTATTATATGCCACTTTGAGCCTAATGTGTCCACATCACATGCAAGCACACATAAATGCATTCAGGCCAACTGAGATCGGCCTAATAGTGAATGACAGAATGATGATTCACGAGGATTCTTGGGGCAAGGTGAGGGTGATGATAAAAGGGAAAGGTGGATGGTAAATACTGGTTCAAATCAAGGTGTTTAACTGTCATACAAACAATAAAACAAGGAGTTACTTTGCACAATGAAATTAGTCTGCTTTTACTTCCACTCCTAGCTATAAAAAAGTAACAAACAAAGACTCTCAGGTTAAAGTGTAAACAAAAAAGTCAAGAACAGGAAGTCACCTGAGGATCTCAAGGAGCTGCTCCTGAGACTTGCCCTCCTCAGTCAAGGAAACATTCAGGGAGCTCTCGCTTGTTGCCTGCTGCAACTGGGTAGCTATCTTGCCACTCATGGTCTGAATCTGCTCGTAGAGAAGCTCGTTCTGCCTCTGCAAATCTACACACCGGGACTCCACCTTACTCTGTTCCTCCTGAGAGACAGAAAGAGAGTGTATCTAACATCTTTTGAAATAAAATGTAGATTCCAAATCTCAGACACACTCGCTTACATAGATCACTATTCAAAAGCATAATTATGAATATACAGTCAATTCCCGCAAATACGAGGCTCAGAGTTCGTGGCTTCAGTCGTTTGCTGTTTTTACACTCATTTGCTGATCCACAATTTCCCATGTGTAGCTAACGCGAGTGTTTCGCTGAGTGTTCTCATGTTTTCCATTTTGTTGTTCTTGTATTTTTATTAAATAATAATAATGATGTTACATTTATCTAGCGCGTTTAGCCCAAGGTGGCTTTACATAACAAGGAAAAAAAAATACTAATTTATTACTGTAAGTAATTTACTATAAATTAAATTACTGTATTTGCCTTGCTTAAAACATGAATAACAGTACAGTCTATATAGGGATAATATCGGTATTTTACATTCCAGCACCGTTGGAGACAGCCATGTACACTGTACAGTACGGACACACATTTACCTTTACATTTTTTTAAAGGGTAATGTATTAAGCTGAGTTTAAAATTAAATTAAAGTGTTTTGGGGGCATGTTTAGGGTTCACACTATACAATAGGCATTTTTAGGCATTTAATAAACATCTAATGTGATTTATGATGATTAAACTACACAAGCAAAAAACAAAAATTCACTGAATTATCTGAAAATGACCTTCTGGAGTTGAATTTATGAGAAATCAGTCGACAGTGAATAAACTATTACTGAAAAAAAATCAAACAAAACTTGACTAATATAAAAAGACAATTACAATGTGATGAAGCAAGTGTAAATTTTTGAGTAGTACTGCACGTACCTTGAGGATCTTCTCCTGTTCTTCCCAGGACACACGGGCCTCCAGTAGCTGTGCGCTAGACCTCTGGGCGCTCTCCTCCAGCTGCTGGCGAACCTGGGCTGCTCTCAGCGCCTGGGCTTTGGCGGTCTGCAGGGCCTCAACATTAGCAGCATGCAGCATCATCTCTCTCTCATACTTATCCTGGGCCTCAGCAGCCAACCTTGCCTGCTCTTGACTGTCCAGCAGGGCCTGCTGCTCCTGAGCTGCTGCCACAGAGACCCTCTGCAGGGCATCCTGGTGGTCAGCTTGCAAGTTGTTCAGACTCCTCTGCAACTCCCTCATCTGGGGTAGACACATCACTGTTCTTTACAGAACTAGCATTCTCAAGGACTTTAAAAATACTCTAGGAAGGTGAAAATTTATGTTTACTTTGACACTGACAGTGATATTAGAGTGGAGAAAATTACAAATCTTATATGTCCACAAACAATTTTCACTCATGCATATACTGATCTTTTTATGGTATGACCATAAACATATATATATAATTTTCTGCATGGATCGGATCAAAGCCTTACACATACAGATCAGCTTTGTTGCAAAAGCTGATGCAGCGAAATAACATTTTTATAAGTGCTTAGAGTTAAGTACCTGAGGCAGCATTTTAGTTCCAGGTTGGAGTTTACTAGAAGTACTAGTGTTATAGAACTAAATCTGGATGCAGTGATGGTACCTTTTCCTCAACAGCTGCCACAGCTTTCTGTTTCTCCTCCTGGATTTCTTGTTTTTCCTTCTCAACTTCTAGGAGCTTCTTTTCTAGCTGTCGGAGTTGCTCCTGAGCCTCCATCAACTGAGTCTCCACCGAGGCTCTTACTTGTTCAGTCACCTGTAAGAGAGAGAGGAAAGGCAGGCAAAATAAATAGACAGTAGGGGTGTAACGGTACAGAAAGGTCACGGTTCGGTTCACACTATAGTACTGACATCACGGGTTGGTACGGTTCCGATTCAGCAAAGTTAAAGTAATAAAAAATTCTAAAGCATGAGGCTTGCTTTGTTTTCGTTTATTTTAAATAAACAGCAGTGTATTAACCAGTAAACACACACTCTTGCTTATATTTTCACGTTTGGATGACAAAAAATAACTGAAACATCTTGTGTTATTAATAGAAATGGGTAATTAATATTAGTCTTACCTAATAGAAAGTAAGTGAGATGGCAGGTATGGCATTGAAACTTTAGTTTCAGTTTTACAAAACTGGGAACCTAAAATAATCCCACACGCTCAATTTAAAAGATGCAGGCGGGTCTTCAAACTCATCTGTGCCGTTTTCAGTAGCCATGTTATAAGCACTTTCATGAGATAGGCCTACGAATCAGCTTGAAGCTAAACTTTTTAAAGGTCACTGTTTAATGTTTCCATGTTTTCCAGAATACACGGTACGACGGAGCAGACGCGATTAAAGTAATGCGGAACTAAATTTACAAAACTCACACTTGTAAATTCAGTTCCGCATTATTTTAATCGCATCTTCTCCGTCGTACCGTGTATTCTCTGTATGACATCATGTACCGAACCATGACCCGAGTACCGTGACGGTTTGGAACGAATACATGTACCGTTACAGCCCTAATAGGCAGACAAACAAATTAAGACTACATCAATACAGTAACCCCTCACTTTCACACTGATCAGCAGTCGCTGTTTCAGTCCATTTTCGAACCTTCCTCCTCTGAGTACAGCTGACTGTGACATCCGGGCCCCGTGCGTTTCTACCAAGGCAATCAGCCACCTGAACACTCAGCTGTAATCAGATGCGGGAGGTTTGAAAGTAGCCAATCCAAGAACGTTATATATTTCTCCTTGCTGCTGACTGGCTACTGCCCTGTGACGCTGCAGTCCAGAATTTCACCGTGGAGCATCTCCAGTGTTCTCATGGTTTTCGTTTTGTTCTTCTTAAAGCCCTGTATTTTTATTACTGTAAATTAAATTCATTTATTACTGCATTTACTCTTCTTATACCAAACAAAACAGCGCATACCAAAGAAAACACCCGTGCATGAATTACAGTACAGTCTATTCAGGGGTAACATCGATATTTTACATTCTAGCACTGCAGGAGTTCAATGTAAACTGTACAGTGCGAATACAGGTTTACCATTTTCTTAAAGGCTAATGAGTTTAAACCGAAATTGAAGTATTTTGGGAGCATATTTGGGGACATATTTAGGGTTTAGACGATAAAAATAGGCATTTTTTAACCACATCACAACAATGCAGTTTTTCACTATATGCAGGTGCTCTTGGAACGCAACCCCCGTGAAAAGCAGAGGGTTACTGTACTTATCTAATGCCTTACATGTTTAGGACAAATTGTCTAGACATGAACTAGAAACATGTCCTGTAACTGCAGATACTGTACACAATTTACATAAAGATTGCTTGAGCTCTGACAAAAGTCAAAGTCTGTTCAACCCATGTCACCTGTTTCTCTTTCTCCAGGGCCTCCTCGAGGCTGAGGCACATGGTTCTGTATTGCTCAACGGAGGCGGTGCTGCTCTTCACTCTCTCAGCCAGATCCTCTGCCTTGCTCTCAGCCTGCTTGAGACGAGCACGCAACTCCTCCACGTCTCCTTCACCACCTTGCAGTCCTGAAGAATACAGCCAGGGAAGAGAAGAATGGTTGCATACAGAGTTAACAGTCAATGGAGCTGTGAAAAAGTTACAGATATTAAACTAAATTAGAGTTTTGCAGTAGCCTTGGTCAAAAGTATGCAATCTCTAACCTGTGAGGCTGGTGTTTGTGGTAGGTGAGGCCAGACGATTCTCTGCACTGCTCAGTTGTGCCTGGAGGGTGGCGAGTTCTTGCTGGGCGGAATTCAACTGCTCTCTGGCCCTCTGGTGCAACGCAGTCTGTGCCTCAAGCTGTTTCCTAGCATCCAGTAGCTGCATCTGTGAACAGTGATCCACATTTAAACTCCTCAGATTGATATTGATGACCATTTTCATTTGGATTAAATTCATGCCTTAAAACACAAATTTTTAATCTAACTAATCATCTAACTCACGGAATCTGGGATTAGCGATGACAAGTTAGCTTTCAGGATAATCGTGAAGTTTATCAGCAAAAATTACTTGTTCGGTCGACAAATAGTTTGAAGTTTAATAAATAAATTAATGACAAACAAACATTAATATTGGTTCAGTGTTTTTACAACCTAATCTTTCAATAAAATCTGTAGCACAAGTGAAGCAGTGGGTAGCCGGTGACACAGCACCGTGGAAACAATGTGTGGGGACGGTATCTTGCTCAAGGGTACCTCATTGGTGCCACTGGGAGTCTTAGTATTCAAACCCATGCAGCCCCCCCCAAATCTTTCCTTTTTAAGATGTGACTGTTGTGTTGGTAATCATCCCAAAAGCAGTCCAAAGAGGGCTATAAAAGTAGGCAGTATAGGAAAGTAAGTGGCTGAGGTGAAAAAATGTGGGTAAGATGATGCTTACATCATGGTTGCGACACAGCAGGTGCCTCTGCTCCACCTCGTGCTCTAGCCTCTTCTGGAGCTGACTGATCTCCCGCTCCTGCTTCTCTACCTGTGCAGTCAACCTCTGCCTGGTCTCTGTCTCAGAACGCTCCAGAGTCGCCTTGGAAAACAACAGAATCAACTTTTCAGAACATAATTGGACATATCTTAGACCCATGCTTTGTGCGCAACTCTAAAAAGTGGCAGAACATTGTGGAGGGCTTCAGTACCTGAATGGATTTGAGGTTGGTAAGCAGAAGGTTCTGGCTGCGCTGCTGTGAGATCATGGACTCTTTCTCCTGGATCAGGCCAGACTCCACCATCTTCAGCATATCCCTCTCTTTGCGGAGACTTTCTACTCGAGCCTGAGAACAGCCACAATAAAAAGCTCGTCATGCAGGGTTCATTACAACCGTTCACTAAGGCTGAAAGATATCTGCACTCTTTATACTGTTATCAATTATGATTGTACATGGCATTATTGAGGGGGACGTGCGATGGGGTTGACAGACAAACTCACTCACTTCAGCCATTGTTCGTTTCTCATTAGCTGCACGCAGGTCTTGCGTGAGGGTGTGGATGGTCTGTTCACTTTTCTGGATATCTGTGGCCTGTTTTTGGCTTTTCTCCCTCAGAGAAGCAATCTCCTTTCGGTAACCGTCCACATTATCCTGCAGCATCTCATACCTGACAAAATGATACACACAGCATGACTGAGCCATGAACCTATAACAGAACTGCATTTTAAGATGAGAGGTTTAGAGAACTTGCCACTCACCGTTTGGAGGCAAACTCCAGCTGAGTAGAGATTTTTGAGTTCTGGGAGCGCAATTCTGACACTTGATCTTGCAGCTTATCACACTGCTCAGTCTGAGCCTTCTCACTCTCAGCCTTCTCCTTCTTATAGGCCCCAAACACCTCCTGGAGCTGTTCACATTTACACATACTGCTATGAGAGCTTTTCCTGAACCATCAACTACTGTACGTTAACCTAATAAGCTATGACAGTGTGATTTTACCAAAGATATAATATACACCATTATTCAACAACCAAAAAAAAAAAAAAAAATATTTATAATCAATAGTAACAAGAAACAAGTTTTACATCAAGCAATGCAGTTTATTTACAATAGCCTATTTTTGCTGAGCAACAGAACTCGTTATGTATTTATATAACTATTCTTTCTAATAATGTTAATGCATTTTTATAGAATTAAATGTGATGTGTATTAAGGGGTAGGCATTGAGGGGTAGAGGCAATTAAACAATATGACAATGATCGATACTTCAGTGCAATATTAGTTTAACAGTTTAACACCACTCTACAATTTATTTCTCCCAAATATTATTAAAATGTATTACAAATCAATAGAACATGACTCATCTCACTTGAATCACTCCATTTAGTTCGCTAAATACTTTGCATCTGTGACCTCTAAGGTTTTTGATTCAAAGCTTTCTAGCATTCAGGGTCTTACTAAACAATAAAGCACATTAATTCAAGACCATTCACTTTTCCAGGCATACCTGCTTTAAAGCAGCTTTGGCCTCAACTGTTTCTGCTGACTCCAAAGCCGTGGCGACGAGTCCAGTGGGCGTGGCAGTGGTGGGCGTGACTGCAGGGGAGCGGCGGGGTGTGGAGGTAAGGGAAAACTCCTCAGGGGTGGTTCCTGGGTTACAAAAGTGATTAACCAAAATTGAAAAGCCTCCCTTTTACAACACAGTGAGTATATGAGTGTGCATGTGCGCACCTTGCTGAGGGAAATTGACCCCTGTGGCTTGGGCTAGCAGGATGCGGTACATGTCTCGCTGGCGCACAATGGACTCTGCCAGCTGCATTTGGTGAGCACGCTGCTCTCTCAGCTGCTCCAGTTCACTCTGGGCCTTCTCCAGACTCTTTTGCAGCTCACTGTGTCTGTATACACACACACACACAGGCATATTTTACTTAATTTCACACTATCCTACTCATAGGCCAGTGCAATTTGTTGCAAAAATTTGACTGCAGCTTTAGTAATAACTTATAGCTGGCTTTTGTACTGACAGTTGCATTAATTTCTCTCAACTAATTGTACTGATCTCAACAATGATTGTCCGGTAAACAAAGAACTTAAAATGATAAAGGAAAAATGGTCATGTAATACTCCATTATACTTATTGCCACTTATCTGCATTTCACTTACTTCGTGCTCTCGCCCTCCATCTCTTCTCTCTCGTGTGCATCCCCAAGCTCTCTGAGGGCCATCAGGAGGCGCTGGTTCTGTTGCTGCAGCTCCTCCACGCCTCGGAAGGTTACCAGGTGCTGGGAGATCACCTCTGAAGTGCTACTGACATCCGCTGAGCTCACATCATCTTCACGCAACACATGGTTGCCACGGGCCTCCTCCAGTTCTATCAGCAGCACTCGCACCTGAGAGACATAACAAGGACAAAAAGATTCAGCCAATGAGGAAGAAACAGGTAGACTGAGGGCAAAACACTAACATTATTAAAGCTGAACAAAAGCTAGGATGTGATCACAGGCATCAAGTCTTTAGCTATTCTCAACAGATCAATGCCACATTATAGCATTTGGGTCCAGAGGTCATTTAAGGTCAGTAAACAGCAAATCATGGAACATTATGATACCTCACCTGCTGAGCCATATCAGCCAGCTGCACCTCAAATCTCTGATTGTCCCTCTCCAGTACAGATGCCCGTTTGTTGGCCTCGTCTGCCTCCCTCTGCAAGCGCTGCACTTCCTGTCAAACCAAAGAACTGAGTTTTGTAATTACTGGTTACATATGATACAAACTGGTCCATCACTTATACCACAAATTAAATTAACTACAAGTGACAACAAAATCAAGGACTATAAATTAGGTTCAGGGTCCAGATCTGAAGAAATGTCTGTATCTAACACTGTCAGACAAGTAGGAATGGTTTGTGATGCATCATTTTGGAAGTGATAATTAAACTGCACTGCAGTGTTGCAAAGTTACTACCAATCTTGAAGTGTTTTCATTTTTTTTATAATATCGCAACAACGCTGCTATAATATAAAAGCTGGAAAGAAGAATGCTCTGTTAACAGTGAAAGGATATTAATGAACAAAAACACAAAAGGATACAAATTTGCTAGCTGGACAGACTACAATTTCAAAGACACAGCTGGATAGATAGGAGAGTTCCTCAACAAATACAGGACCTCACCTGCACAGCTTGCTCCAGCTTAGTTGACAGGCTGGCCACAGACTTCTGCATACGCTCAAACTCTTCCCGCTGCCTCTTCAGAACTGGTGCCTTGGCCTCTACTTCCTGCACAATGTCGTCCAGGTACTTATTTACACGCTTGTTCTCCAGTCTCTCCAGCTGCAGCTGTTCCTGGGATTCTATGTACGCTGTGTAGATCTGCACAAGCATATGGTGGCGAGCCATAAAGACACATAAAAATGGAAGCATGGCACCAAATTCAGTAACACTGCCACTGGTGTCATTTCAGCCCTTGGTCAACAAATTAAACACCAAGTAGTCCAATGTTTCTCGTATAATGAATCCTATTGCTATACTGGTTTGTATTTTTTTAATATGTTTGCATTTGACAGATCTACTCTGAAATATCTGTTTATCTAAAGCACCTCAGTGAGCTTCATGCCTGGCTTGATCTTGCTGACTGCTGCTGCAGTGGGAGACATGGTGGTCAACTGCTCCTCTGTGAGAACTGAAGATGATGTGGTGCCACCTGCCAAAAACAAAACAAACCTTCAATACAACAACCAGAGTTACTGAGCACCACCAGTGGAAACCCATTCCCACCACTGCTCACCTCTGTGCTTTGTGTCTGACAGGAGTTTGTTGGCATTGTCCAGTTCTTTCTCCAGGCTGCTAATTTGCTCCCTCAGCTCATCCATTTCCCTTTGCTTTCCACTCTCCATTTCTGCCATTTTCACCTCCAGAGCTTTGTGGGCTGTCCAGACAAAATTTAAAGCCATACTTCAACACACGGGCCTCTCCTAGTTCACTACTGCAATCGCAAAACTGAGAATTAACTACAGCCAAGTATATTTTAACAAAGGTCATTCAACAGTTTAATTTTCTAAGTTACTTATGTTGAGTTATGTTATTTAAAATAACCTAACGGAAATTTGATTAGTATCACATTGAAATCACAAAAAATATATGTATTTTAAGAAAATGAATAAAAATTGATCTGTTTATTTGTTTGTAAATCTATATCATTTCAAGAAAAAGACTTAATAAATAGTAAAAACTTGGGATGTTATCAGGCAGACATTCTACATGGCGAACCTCCCCTGACCCCCAAACGCAGAAATCTGATCAAGAATTAATAAGGAAATTGATAATTGGAACCAGACCAATGCGCAGAATCTGTAAATAAAATGATCAATTCCCATCCCTACTATAGACATGTAACTCCTCCCAATACAAATGAGATACATCACTGGTTATCTTTCTTGTCCCTTCCTAACAGTTTCCCCATATTTCCTGACACCTAAAGGGAGAACATAACAGAAAAAGCTTCTTAGCAGGCCTGTTAAGAATACACTTGTATAACAGGGTGTGTGGATGGAACTGAAGGTTGTTAGAGTGCAGCGTCTCTTACCCTCTCCTGCCTCTTTTAGCAGCTTATGCAGCTCCTCTACAGCTCTGTTCAACTCCTCACTCTTGGCCTCTGCATCATCTGCTGCTCCCTGACAAATTACCAGCATAGTACTGAGTCAACAAGACATCCCACTCTTTATAATAAACTCTTTTAACATTTGCTCACTTCATATGCAGAGAATGGTCTAAACATTTTTTTACAGTAAACCCCAGGGTTAAAAAAGACAAAAAAAAAAAAGAAATGTTTAATAGTTGTCTTTACCTTGTATAAGTTGGATAGCTTGATGTTAGCATTAAGCTCATTCCTGAACTTCTCTTCCAATCTTCCTTGCTGTTCTTTGGCCTATAGAAGAGATGTTGTGTTGACAGTGGAAGAATGCAGTGAAGTTAGTAAGAACTGTAATACTGACTCCATGACTCACCTCTTTCAGCTTGCTGATCATGTCCTCTGTTTGCTTCTGAAGGTTTTCATTGGAGGACTTCAAACTGGACACTTGGTCCTGGAATCTGGCAATCTGTACAAACACATTTAACAACAGGGACTGAATTCATATTTTCCATCCTACTCACATTATCTGTACCAACAGCTAGCTTGATCCTCAGCATATTGCTTTAAAAAGTTCTTTGTAAGGAAACCAACCCAACCTGCCTTTGAAATCCACTAATGTCGAACCTAAACTATGAACCTGGGCCTGTTCATTCTCGTACCTCATCCTCTTTGTTGTTCAGGCTGCACTTGAGCTCCAGGATCTCACTGCCTTTCTGTCGGGAAAGGGAGAGCAGCTCCTCACTTTTAGCCTTCAACTCATCATTCAGCCAGGTCACCTGAGCCTGCAGAAGCTCTTTCTCCTGCTCCATCCGCTTTTCCTTATACTGGAGACACAGACAAAGAGCTGCAGTCAATATTTAGGTTTCTTTTAGCTAAGATGTGACAACAATTAAGGCCCAGTTTTACCACCCCCCCTTAAACACTATCAGGACAACTACAAGTTTTAGCAATAATTCCATAAATGTTAAAGTTTCCAAACCCTTTGCAGAAATACACTATAGGGACAAACGTATTTGACAAGTCTTAATTACTGAATTCAGGAAGCCCCTTAATTCCAGTGAAGGCATCCCCAGACATTACAAACAACGCCATGTTACCTACGTAGTGGACAAAGTTCAGGGAATTTTTTTTTCTAAAATCATTAAATGTCCTGTTTGTGTAATGGTCATGCGTCCCAATATTTTTGTGCATATAATGGATGAATTCCTATGCTCAAAAGGCGCAACATACCTTAATTGCGACTTCTGAGGATTCAAGCTCATCCAGCTTCAGTTGCAGTTGCATCTTTGCAGCATTAGCCTCTACTAGTCGGTCATTAAGGCGTTTTAAATCCTCTGAAGAAATAATGCAAAGTAAATGAATAAGTTAAGAAAATGCCAGTTTCCTGACAGGGAAGTCTAGTCCAACACTATATTTTCTTTTCAATTGAGAATTTCCATTCAGAGTCCTGTGTCGTTCAAGACTAGGCTTCATTCCTGTTTGGGAAACCGAACAATAGTTTAAGTAGGGTGACCATGGCAGAACAGCACTCACCACTCTGGCTCTCCACTTCCTGGGACCTTCTCTCCAATGTCCGCACGAGCTCTCGTTTCTCTGCCTCCAGCTCATCCTTAACTTTGGAAAGTTGACTCTGCATGAAGAATATAGATGAGTTTGAGGTGCTGTAAATGATATATAGGTCAGGGGAGGGAATTCCAAAAACTAGAGGTTTATGACGAAGTTTATCTAGGCAGGTATTTAAGTAAGAATCAAACGGAATCTCTCCAGGAGCTCAGCATGGCTTCAACACTTTTACCTGCTCCGACTCCAGCTTTGCATATGAGGTTTCATGTTCTTTGGCCTTTTCACGAAGACATTTGAGCTCTTCATCTAAAAACAAAGACAAGTTCTTAGCATGTGCAATTTTTGGACCTTGCACCACCTTCTCTTACATATCAGCACTTCTTCTGCACTTTCAATCTTCTCCTATTGATTTTCTATGTATTCTTTTATTTCTTCTTTTTTTATTATTCTATTTTATTTTTAATCTATTCTTGTAAGGCACATTGAATGACCTTAATGCACTGAATGTGCTATATAAATAAACATGATGACCAATGAGACACAGCAACAGACAGATCAACTACTTACTAAGCTTATCCGATTCTTCTTTTAGTTTATGATGGTCTTTAGTCAGAGACAAAAACTGGTCTTGGCTCTCAGTGTGCCGCTTCTCCAAGTCAAAGTATTGTTGTTCTAAATGAAACAAAAAAGAAACTGTTTTAACACCTGTCACTCACATGTTTTTTAGTTGTTTAAACAGAAAATCCAGAATTCAACATTTTTAATAATGGATTAACAAAGTTATTCAAAGTTTTGATGTAAAATGTAGCTTTACAGAAACATGATCGCAGTCACAGAAAACATACATCAGAGGCATTTAATACCACAAAAACAGAAGTAAAGCTAGTACATGTGACCCTGATGTTGAAATAAGATTCTGGCCAAAAACACATTCATGGTGAAGACATACATCCAGGGAGGCAAAAATTATCCAGGGTGGTAAAATAAACAGATTTTTCCAGATCTAACACTATATTACATTTACCGGCATCACACATAAAAAACCTAAAAGATAAAAAGGTCTGAATAGGTTCACTTGCCATTTTTCAAACAGGTGTAAATATGCTGCAAATTTTGCGACCACCTAGTTCCTATCCCCACTATGGTAACGCAATCAAGAAGTTTATTTACAATTAATCAGTTCACATTAAATTTGTAAAAAAAAAGCTTTAGGCAAAAAAGCTTAACAATCACTGGAATTCCTCTTCAATATATCCACTGAAGTGACCAAAGCACATAATTAACATGATACCTCTTTTATAATCAACCTGTCCCATTAGCCATGAACTTGCAGATGGTATCACGGAAACATTTCTCTTCTGCATTTTAATCTCAAATCCTTGATATTTAACTTGCATTCTGGGACACAAAATACCATTATAATTCCTTAATATTCAATAAACATTTTATCATCACTGAAGCTTGACAACATTTGCATAAACTCCTATTATCCTCACTATAAAACTGTACAAAGCTTGTTTAGCAGAGGCTGCTGCTCTTGACCTCTCCAGCTCAAACTGCGCGTCCCAAACCGCGTACAACCACACTAAATCCTCTGCAACAAAACTATACACAACCATTATAAATACAAACTGCGCGTCACTTACATTTATAATGGTTTGTGTGTGAAGTGCAGAAGCGTGTGATTTGGGACGCTGCTCCGTTTGTTTACCACCTAAAATATTAGCCCTGCTGAAGCTAATACTTCCTTACAAGAAAATTTACTTAACGGGGAAAATTAATACAGTCAGTAATCGTTTGATACCTAACAACAACCACAGCATACTGATATTAAATTAACGAGTTTTGTAATATTATAACTTAGTTTCTCTTCGACAGCGTGTCGGTAAATCATAAATTGGCGAATTTGCCTTTTCATTATTTAATTTTTACTTTCACTCATTTTTCTCCCAACGTTGAACCCGTTGTTCTTTCAGATATTGATACTCACATCCGTGTTAACTGTATTTAAATTAGTGTAATATAAAGTTGTTTTTAGCTAACTGTCAATTGCTAGGTGAGGAAGCTAACACAAGGATTTCTAAGGTTATTTGACTGTAGTTCGTATCGACCAACTGAAAAACGGGCTTCTTGGTGCAAGATCGAGATATTCAAATTCTGGTCATTTATATTCACTTAGAGAGCCAGTAATTTACCGCAACTTCATAAAATAACAGACTTCAGCTCCGGTGGCTAGCTGCGAGTGGACTGTTTGAGGGTGTTTTTATCAGTCTCGTGATGTTTCTCTCACCACTGTCCACGCGGAACTGCTCCTGGTGGGCTTTCAGACCATCGAACTCATTCTGCTGGTCGGTGAAATATCTCTCCAGTTTAGTCTGAACTACTTTGGGGAGTTTGGAGATCTCAGTCCGTTCTAAAATCTGCTGCAGCACTGCCGCCATTTTTCCATCCAAAGCGCCTCTTCTCCACAGGACTTTATTTTAGTATTGCATAGAAGAGCAGCTTACTGCCGCCTAACGACCAGGAGCTCTACTGAAAACTACACTATAGGCACCCACCTGTTTTTCAGGGTTTGGGCTAGGCCCCTTACTGCCAGTGAAGGGCATCTTAATGCTTCTGCATACCAAGACCTTTTGGACAACGTCATGCTAATTTTGTGGACACAGTTTGGTGAAGAAGCTTTTCTATTCCAGCATGACTGTGTACCAATGCCCAAGCCATGTCCATAAAGACATTTTTGGATCAGCTGGGTGTGGAAGAACTTGACTGGCCGGCACATAGCCCTGACCTCAACCCCATCCGACATTCTTAAAATGAACTGGATTGGAGACTGCGAGCCAGGCTTTCTCGTCCAACATCTCATAAATGCTCTACAGAATGAATGGGCACAAAATTTTTTTTTAAAATAGATCCAGATTTGATTTCTCTTTTGTCTGGTAGCCAAGGGAAATGAGAAACCCGTTCAGTGAAATAACTTTCTTCCTTTTTTTGCCAAACATGTGCAGTGTGTTATGGTAAATAAACAGGTTTACCTTCTTGGTGAACCGGCAATGGATAGTTGTCAATGGCCTGATGATGAAGCGTGTTTAAAGAAACAACCTAATGGACGCACCTACTTATGTAGCCATGATTTTTGCCATGTGGTGTTTCTATTTGTCGTTTTTAACAGTTTCATATATTCTTTTTTCAGTATTTTTTTTTTTTAATCTTTGAAATGCTTTGTTATGTCAGTTTAATTTTTTAATGGTACCCTGCTTACCCAAGTAATCATGAAAAAAATGATAAACTATAAGAAACACTTACATTTCATACTAACCAGTACAGTCGGCAGTGGCAGCTCGACTTACGTGTTTAAAACCGTGACCAGTATACAGTGTGGTGCGTAAGATGGCGCTGTTGATCTTATTTTAGGCGCACCTTGAGTCAGGAGTAGTGACTCCCTTATAGAATTTTTTTCTTTGGCGTTTCCAAAAGCACGCATTCCTTTCATATCAACTTTATAGTGCATGTGTGTTTTCTGAGTATACAGATACACTGTGTGTGTACATGCTCCTTAATGACACCATCATTCAAGTGATGTTGAATATGAAGCAGGGTGGACTTCACATGAACAGCTGGTTGCGTGGTTCCTAATTCTGATCCTGAAGTCCCCCATTACTTGTTCAGTGTTTTTCTTGTTCATCTCATCAGTCTCAGCCACATGTGACCTTAGTTCTACCTTCCCTTAGCATGAAAAAATGCTCTACTTCGCTTGAAAAAGGCCTTTTTGGTAGATAGAAATCACATGTTTATATTCTGAATGCATAAAATTACCCTGACTTTTTCCATCATAGGGTGAGTGCTATAGCCCTGCTATATCTATATCTCAAAGTGATTCGCAAATAGCCAGATGATTTAAGTGTTGAAGTGTGAGCGAACAGTGTACACTGAGAGATCCGATATCATTTGTTCTTAAATAATGAAGTTAAAATGACTTAATTTCTTGCAATTACTTGTTATTATTTATCTAATTAAAATGTAAGTGAACTTCTTTGTAAGAATAACTGAGGGTTGGTGTGGGGGTACACAGGTTTGCAAATTTCTGATTTCAGGTTCTTATTTTCTGTTCACTGTGTATGTGTGTGAATGTAACAACGTTACTTACTTGTTCTTGTCAGCAGTCATTTTAAAGGTTGCTTCTGACTTTAAAGGCTGCTTAAAGACCATTTGTCTTAAAAATTTCTTGTTGAAAGATATGCTCTCCCTTACATGTCAGACACAGCAAGAAAAGGTTTATGTAATCAGTGCAATCGGCACTTTAACATCAAAACTTGAGTCAACATAGCACTATATATAGAATTCTAATAACTTACACGTTATCTATTTGCCTGTTAAAGATTTCTAGTTGTTTACCACAATAAATAAATACAATTGAAAAAATGCATTCGAAATTTCTTTCAATTTGAGGTTTGAGCAAATGTGTTGATCTGATCTTGAAACATTTGGGGCTCCAGTTTTGACAACTGGAGCGGCAGGGCAGGGCTGAGCTTTTTGAGATCCGGGGAAATTCATAAAACATCCAGGACTGTAGCCCCAGATCCCCAGGACTCAAACACTCCATGGGTTTGAGTAAACTGAACTTACCAGGGTTTACAGTATAGAGCTTAGTCTGGAATTTAGACTTTTACATTAGATACGGAAGAGTAATTCACAGATTTAAAAGATGAAAAAATATTCACCTAACTTTCCACCTAACTCAGTGTTCACACTATCACGACAAAAAAGATTTGCATGTGTCTTGGCTTTACATATTCAGTGTTTACTGCCATGCAAGGAACTGCACACGGCTACAGTGCCAGCAAACACACTGAACTTTGGTCCACACTATTGCTGTAGAACACCAATGAACCTGTGGCCTGTGTTTTGGGTATCCATGAATCATAAAATGGTTAGTTATACAAGTGTGTTGGGGTGTTTGCTTGTCTGCTTGGTAACCCAGTTGCCCCTACTGATACCTTAGGAATGCCTTCATGAGTTCCCTCAGTGTGTGGTTCTTATTGTGGAGCATGTCAAGTACAGACTTGCATTGTTGGAAGTTTGGACTGAGTTAGAAGTCCAGACTTGGGAGTTTGGAGTCCAGACCTTTGAAGACGTGAGGAGGCAGTCTCTCAGTCTGTATCTGGAGTGTTCTTGCTGACATCATAGATCAAGGCTTGAGACCCTGCATTTTCCCCTAATTCATATTTTCCATAATATGGATAATATAGTGTATGACACTCCAAATAGCCTGTGTTAATTTTCAACTAAAAAACTGCATATTCACAATGTGCCCATATACAAGGGCAAATGGTGGGAATTAACTGTAGTAGGTAGTAATTGTGAAACATATAAAGTTTATATGGGGGAATTTGTGGTGAGCACACCACAGCACACAGTTTGAACAATGTGAAATTTAACCCATTCACTAAGTGAGGCAGTGGGCAGCCAGTAACATGGCTCCCAGGGAGCCCTGTGTGAGGATGGTACATTGCTCAAGGGTATCTCAGAGGTGCCACTAGCAGTCCTCAGTTCTGATCACAGGAGCAACTCCTGAATCACCAGGCCACCAGCTGCCCCACCTAAATTATGGCAGAAGTACTTTGTGTTTGCTGGGTGAGGAGTACAAAATAGTCAAATAAAACCTTAAGAATGTAGAATGGATTAGGCTGTGGACACTGCTATGCCTAACCCTGAAGACAAAGAAACAGTTGCAGTTGGAAGGCCGTGGGTTTGAATCCACTGAGGTCTTTGATTAAAGGATCATCCCCACACACTGCTACCCAGACGCTGTGTTCCTGGCCGCTCGGTTAAATGGGTTAAATGCAGAGAACAATTTCGTGCTGTTCACACTGTGTGCTGTGGTGTGTTCACATATGACAAATGGACACTTTGCACGCACACTTTACTTTTTGTGTAATGCATTCTGGGAAACATGACTATGCAAGGCCTTACAAGCCCCCATCCCCCCCGAAGCATCCTTGATAAATTCCAAAAATCAAGGATGCCTCCAGATTCATATTCATTTGCTCTTGAGTCGACGCGAATCTTGAACTGGATATGCTCCCCTCCACAATGCAGGATTTCTTAGTTTGCCAGAGTCAAACCTCTGCTGTAAGTATTTACAGCCATTTTTATTAGACACTTGCCACTTTGTCCATAAGTATTCAGCTAATTTAGATACTCTGTTTTCTGAAACACGCCCCTGGACTGAGGACCTGTGACCTGACTAAGCAGTGGGTGCAGTGGTGTGAAAGTGGGCAGCATTTCTTCTTAGGATTTCCTCCGCTCATATTCTCTTGTTCCTAATCTCTCGCGTTCTTTCTCTCACTCTCCATCTGTCTCTGTCTAAACCAGTCATAACACATATGAGAGTCTGTAGATGAGCAATCAATATGGAATTTCTAAATGAGTGGCAGAACATAGGGAGCACTTAATGCAGTTATTGCCCCCTCAGGCAGCAGACAGTTACTTACAGTAAGGTCGTCTGGATGGAGCGATACTGTAACCTCGCCTCTCTCTGCTATGCAGCTCTTTCTGGAACATATCAAGACCTCACACACCATGCGTTGAACACGACTGTTTGAAGAGGGCAGATACGTCTGGCTGGCTCATGGACTAATATTTGCCTTCAGGGACCTTTTGTTGTTGAACTTAAATATATTTGTACTAAACCAGTTAACAAGCTGAACCAGTGCTCCACTAACTGTTGTGTTATAATTTCTGTGTTATCTTGCAATAGAAGATGCATCTATTTCAGAGACAGAAAGCATGTGTCCAAAAAATGGCAGAAATGAGGGTGTGCGCATGTTTTTTGTGTCCCAAAGAGTGAGGCAAGTGAGTGCTCGTCACTGGCTTCCGCTCATGGAAAAGTTTATGTGAGGAATTTTCTGTTCAGTCATTTGTTGTATCTTTTATTTAGTCATTTGTTTGATCTTTTCTCTTTCCGCTCGTTCTGGTGCCATGGTAACACGTACAGAAAATAAACCTCTTAGGCTATGCCCTTGCGTGAGAGCACCAGATAAGATACTGTGTAGGAGGCCGTCTGATTTGTGTAAAGGTGTGTGTTTGTGCGTTTGCGGGTTGTAATTTTCGCATAGCAGCAATGTCTTTCCTCCAGTCGCCTCATTCCTGGGCCCCATCACAACCCTCCCCAGCCACTTCATTGCCTCAGAGCTCACCTTTATCACCAATCCACTTAAAAGGAGAAGCAGGCTGTGCTTCCGTTGCTGACAATGACTAAAAGCTGGCATTGTATGTTAGGATTACGTCACGGGAGCAGCCAGCATTTCTGCCATTCTTGGCCAGGTGAACTTTCCCTTTCAAATTGCATCAACTTCCCTTTTTGGCATCTCTTGGTTTGGTGGGTCCCTACCAACCCTATCTGCTCTCTACCCCACAGTTGTTCCATTTGTACAGGACAATTTGTAGAACACTGTAGGGCAAGGAAACAATTTATTAATTGTTAATTATTAACTTATTTATAATGGAATATTTTTTCCATGTAATATTGGTCCATTTATTGTGATCAATTTGCTATACAGACCTGTGATACATTTTAATACATTAGTAATATATTAGTAAAAAGCAAATTTTTATTGTTATTTTTATTTATGTCCAAAAACAACTTCAGCAAAGGTTATATGAAGTTTTGTCCTGACAGTGCTGATTTACAGTAACTGATCTACAGTGAGACAATGCAAAGTGTGATTGTGTGGTTTCTATAAAACCAGTGTTTTTAGACACCTAAATGTTTTGTGGACAAAAAAAAAAACGTTTGAATTAAAAAAAACAAAAACGTTTGAAGTTCTCACACCATGGATCTGAACTTGTGATCTTCTAAATCAGTAGCCAGCACTCTACTGCTGCACTGCCTGATCACCTGAAAAGTTGATCCTAAAGTTTTATACAAGCAAATTCCCCTGGGTTTTAATGGACGTTTTGACGTTCATTTTTCCAAAACGAATATTTCTAAAATTTCAACTATAGGAACAGATGAGGGGCCAAATTTAGCTATAAAATGACTAATGATAAAGACAAAACTTACATAGAACAGTAATCACACTAGTTAGTGCCGTGGTAGTGAGTTCAGTGTATAGGCCTGCACATTTAATCCAGAGAGCTGTAGTGTAACATGTAGCAAGAGAAGTCATATAGCTAGAAATTGCTCAAGTGACGGCACAGTGGTGGGACAGCCAGACACGTTAATACCCAGTGTTACTTCATACTTGGTGGTTGAGGAGAGGGTGTGGAAACCAAACAGAGAAACTGAATGTTGTGACAAAGATTTTTGGTTTTGTTCCAGTGTCTTCCTATTTTCCTATCAAAACCTTTTTTTCAGTGGATAGATAAATTAATTTTTAGATTCATATGGAGTAGTGAGACACTTGGAAATCCTTGAAATTTTCATTTAACAACAGAGACTAGAAGGTAGATTGGCTCTACCTAATCTTAGAGGTTATTACTGGGCAGAAAATATCCAAAAAATATCCAAACATAGACTGGTGTGATTAGAGTCTAGGTTCTCTCTCCATGCTCTTTCCACATCAGATTCACTAGTTACTCTCTACTCCTGAGGCAGTTGTTATGGGGCTCAATTTTGACTGTATACTAATAAGAACAAGTTTTCTGACAGCCAACTTGGATCAGACATTTACAATGTGGAAGAGAAAGGGAATCCTAAAATTTGGAGACCTATGTGGATGGGATCTTCTCTGCTTTTAATGATCTGAGATCCAAATATAATCCACAACAAACTTATATTTTTCTTTATTTTCAAGCCTGTCAGTTTGCAAAGAATCGTACTCCACAATTCCCTAACATTCCTGAAAAGTCCCTAATGGAGATTCATTTTAACTTCTACAGCTCATTCTTATTCATTGATTACATCAATTAACAACATTAAACTAGGCAGTATCAAAAGTAGTTGGTAAAAATAACTTGAGATAAAAATTTCAGAGAAAGAGTGGTCTGATCCTCTGAAAAGAGTAAATAAATGTACCTCTTGAATCCAGTTCAAGGTTTTATGAATACATCTAAGTAGAGCTAAGTTATCCACATTCTTTCCTAATGTAGATTGCACACATATTTTAGTCATGTCATAAACTGGCAGGACACTGGGTCACTGTATTCGATGTACTGTCTGAAGTTCTGGGTGTGATTTTAAAACCATTACATTTGGTATCTGGAAAAGACAAAAAATCCAACAGTATGTTCTAATAAATTCTGAGTCTGCAAACCTCTTTTAGCATTCTGTAGTAACCTTCAATCACTTCCTGTAAGTTTATCTATTGTTTCTCAATTCCAGAGAAATGGTTACCCTTGTACCCACCTTACAGTATTTATAGCACTAATGTAAGCAATGCCAAGAAACTCATTATGGTGTATCAAGCCCCTAAATCCTGCTGTACTCAGTGAAAGTATCAAAATTGAAAACAATATTTATTTATTATTATTTTATTTTAAAAAGGTAAGAAAAGATAAGATGAGATAACCCTTTATTAGTCCCACAGGTGGGAAATGTGCATTGTTGCAGTACAATTCAATACTATACAATGTAGCAGCATGACATAAAAACTGCACAGTAGTCAAAATGTGATGAAAAATAAATACACAAGTGCGTATATATACCCACAATGGATTAAAATAAACAAGTACCACTCATAGTGCACATTTTATTTGTTTATTATTTTAAAACCGGATTGGCATTAATCACCAAACTGTAACAAACTGTACTTCTCCTCCAACAGTGAGGCTCGAGCTGAATTTGGCCTACAGTCCCAAAGTGTTTCTATATTGACAAACTGTTTGTGTTCATTACACAAGCTGAAAGAGGGAGGCTTTTGTGCGGAGGAAGTAGAGCATTGTGAAACACCATTATTTCCTCGTAACATTCAGCTCTACCAACAGAATGACTTTGCAAGACACTGTCAAGCGGCAATAACTGCACTGCTGTTGGCAGCAATAACTAGGGAACATGTTAGCATAGCTTCTGGAAATAAAAATCATTCTTAAACAAGACAGAAAAGCGTTTTTCCTACTGCATGTCTTCCAGAGGCACGTAATAAACAAAGAAACTCTTTTCTCATTGCCTTAATTTTTAATTTCAAGGATAAACACTTTTAAATATAAGTTGTCTAAAATGTTTGCATGATACTAAAAGTAAGTGTTTAAACATCCAGCAACATTTGAATGAAAAAAACAAACAGAAATA
>JBBPCX010000160.1:15986070-16002570 GCA_037974365.1 Hydrocynus forskahlii
TACATACATGATTATGATTCTTTGCTTTCATTATGCTTTCACAGAACACAAACTGCCATTAGTTGGTTTAATAAAAAAGCTTTTAATTAATATAAAACTGACCAGTAAAACAACCAAACCCAAGATCCTCCAAAAAATGAAAAAGTTAAGTGTAATCCTTGTTTAAAAAATTAAAAGTTAACTCAGTATACTGAGTCTGTTGTCCTGTGTTGCTCTGTTTTTTCCCCTATTTTGTATAGTCTCTCACTATTTATGTTTTTAAATACATCTTCACCTGCACATGTAATTTACTGTGCACAATCGAGTCCAATACTGTTGCTCACAGCTCCTGAGGCGTTCTTAATTTCAAGAATAAGCTTGTAGAACTATACACTATATGCAAATATCATCGCTTACATTTTTCTTTCACTGCATTCACCAACCCACTCAAAACTCTATTTGTACTGAATCCAGGTAAGCATTTTACAGGACATATATTGTGAGATTATCCCAAACACTGAAATGCATTTGTTTCTTTCTTGCGTGTAATTATGATGTATTTATTAAAACCTACAACTTAAAAAGTTAATAATTTATTGCATTCCATATGCACAAATCTGGCAAATATATTTCCTTTGTGTCAAAGGTAACAAACAAGGAGGATCATCTTTATTTCAGTTTGGAATAGTTCACTTCTTTGTGTGGATTTATTAACCAAAAACAATCATAATTCATTTTTACACCATAATTATTCAACAAGCATATAACCAGCTGACAAAGAGAGCAAGCCAGGCTAAAGTATAGCCGCCACTATATAATCATTTTTCTACCGTGTAGTCAAAAATAGGCTTGTTGTATGTTTATTAGGTGTACATCTATTTTTTATGTGTTTAGGCTGGAAAACAAATTTGATTGAAAGAACACAAAACTGTATTTAATTAACTGTATTTACATTAACTCACCAAAAATTCTTAGTAACTTCAATAACTAGCCCCTCAGTTGTGTGTTGTTGTCTCCACTGGACATTGATTGCTCCCCATCTCCATACCTGGACCCATGAACTCCAGTCTCAATGACTCTGGAACAATGACAAGGACTAAAAGTGGATGAGATTCTAATGAGAGAGGACCTCTAATGAGAGCTCCGCTCACTGTCACAGCTGAAACTCAATGCCAAATGCCATATTTGCACATGAACGGCATAATATGTACATCAAAAGCGCTTCATCTTTTAGTTTTTGTCTCTAATGTTTTAACGGTACTTATTTATGTATTTATTTATAATAAATACCTGTATCATTATGACTTTCCTAAAGCAAAGACCGCATCTCAGACAGACTGTTTAGAAGTTCAAGTCTTCCATTCTGGAATACACGAATAGCAGAGAAAGCCAGTCCATCACCTCTTATGTGTTTTCACATTAATGTACACACTGTGTACACATTAATGTGAAACACTTGCCTGTTGCAGGTTCAACACCCCCATTTTCTATTGTTGTGTTCTTGAGCAAGACACTTAACCCTCAGTTGCTCCAGGGGTACTGTCCCTGTTACTAATGATGGTAAGTCACTCTGGTTAAGGGTGTCTGCCAAATGTTCTTTTACAAGGTCTACATCCTAGACCCTGTTTCAAGAAAGTGCCTTAAACAATTGAGAATAAATTTGGCCAGATCTGATCAGGAGCTAAGCTCGAGTTTCACAAACATGGTTTATAGTTAGATTAAACAATCCAGCATTCAGTAATCAGGTGATCATGTTCTGCAATAAAGGAGAGATGAAATGCAAGGATTGCACACATTATGTGGATGATGAAGTAATATACAGGAACATGTGACATACTGAACCTTAGAGGGTACTGTTACATTATATTACCATCATTTGGCAGATGCTTTTATCCAAACAACATGAGGACACATTCAAGATCAGGACAGTGTGAGAACCAGAGGAGATTATTAAGTGTTAAATCTTTATGTAAGAGTAGGAGAGGATGTTAGGAGAGGAGATGCTCTCTGAACAGACGAGTCTTCGGGAGGTTTTTGAAGCTTGAGAGGGATTCTGCTGCTCTTCTGCTGCTGTTACCTTTAGAAAGGCTTTTCATGATTTTATGATATATTTCATACAGGGCCTGTATCATAGATAACCCAGTTTTCCCTAAAAGAGCTTGATGCAGGATAAAAACATTGTCATTGTTTTGAAACATACTATTCACTTTCTAGTCTCTACACATACAGAAACTGTCAAGTCTGCGTTAGAGAGGGAAGGGTAGGATGCCACAGTACGGTTAAGAATATATACAGGTTTGATAATACAAAACACAAAACAGAAATCCCAACACAAAACCCCGGCTCTAAACAGAACTAGAAACACAAGAACACAAGATAAATAAGGACAGGGCAAATACACGAAACACGAGACCCGTGCTCCTCAAACGAACAAAGCAAAAACAAAACTCAGGACTCCGGGATATAGCTTCCCACAAAGCATTCACGACCGGACAACGTGGAGACAGGCTGAAGGTGCAGATCGTGCACCACCTCAGTTAAGGCTGAGGAACACGGGCCTGCAAAACAGAACAGGGGGGACAAGGAAACCTAACGTAAACTGGAAACAAATATAGGGACGAAGGGAAAATAAAGGGAGACAGGGAGTACAGGGGAAAGAAAGAAAAGAAAACTAATACTCAGGAGACGGGGAATGGGTTCTACAAGGCGGGGACGAGGTGGCCGTCACAGAAACAAGCAAAAACAGCTTTTGAATTAATTTTTTTGTGATGTCACAAAAACCAAAATCCATCCTACAACAGTTTAGCGCCATCTATTCAAGATATAGTGTAAAAGTTTAAGAGAAAAGACAGGCTGTTTAACTTAAAGAGATTAACAGACTTGGTACACAAACCCATATAACTGTTATAAATGAAACTGAAAATATAAAAGTATATAGACAAATCTCACTGAGGCAAATTACATATTAAGAATTAAGTAGGAGGTACTACAGTAATCGATTTTTGAAATGGAAAAATTAGGTACTATACTTCCTGTACAGCAACTGTTTAAATGTACAAACGAACTACTAAGCTGTGAATTAAGACACTAGAGGATGCTTTAATAAAGAGAATAAAAAATCTAATATTTCAGGTTAAAAAACACCTAGTGCAGTGGGCCTGATGTGAATGTTGCACTTTTGAGGGATAATGTACATTGGCCTGGTAAGATCTTTCCTTTTAAAAGGAAATATATATATAATAGATACTATAATATATATATATATATAATAGATTAATAGATACTCAACTGGCTGCACTAAAAGATCTATCTTTTAAAAATGCATTACATCCTCAACAAAAACCTCTTACTCAAGTGTTGCATTACTACTAGTTGAATTGTTTGCATGTGGTTTGATCATATCCATTCATGAGACACAGCTAATGTCAGCGTAAGCCTGTGATTTTCAGGTTTGGGCTGAAGGTATTGTTGCTCTAGTCACAAGCCTGGCAGAATTGAGCTGGCTTTGTGAAACAAAAAAATGCTGGGCTTATCCAAAAAGATCATTAAACTAATCTGGCTCAATTAGCCACATACCTGAAACAAGGAACTATTTTCAATACAGAATCTGTCTTCACTGTTACTTTTTCTCCAGCATCACTGCCTGAGGTGAATGTCTGTGGATCCACAGCACTACGCCTTAGGAATGGCGTCCAGATGAGGGCAGAGATGTTTGGGCCACTCCGCCACCCATGCAGCGAGCACAGTCTACACGGAGGCTGTCGGAACATGCTCTTCTCTGAGCGCAGACGGCCTCATCGCACGAAGGATCCAGGCATGGCGTGACACATGCACAGTGTTCACCGCAAAAAAGAAAGCCTCCCCAGAGACCCACAGGCCTTCACCGGGTGTGTCTACACTGGAGAAAATGTGTTAGTGTGTCACGTTACTGTGCCTTAGCAGTGAATGATAAAGTGTTTAAGGATTAGTTGAAAAGTTCAAGTGGTGAGGGCCCCCCAAAAGAAAAGGTTTACAGAAGAATTTGCAGAAGCTGCATACCAGCATAGTTACATGAAATTAGGCTCCATAGTTCCTAGTCTAAGGTCTTTTCTATCACTTGAGTGAAAGTAAATGTACCCTGACTATACATTAGGCCTACTTAAATTGAAGATCACGTGAAGATCAGTAGGACTTTAAAGTTAAACTTTCCACAATTTTAAAACTGTATTTAGAGTTATTGTCCTGAACCCAGTAGCAGCTGTGACTGTTAGCTGCACGTGATTATTTTTCTGTTAACACGTAGCACATTCACACAAGTAAGCAGTTCTCACACAGTCTGAATACAGCACTGCAGATAAATCAAATACACAGCACTCTCCCACAGTGCTCCTATACTTCACATGCAAGGAGAAAAAGCATGAGGGGATTATGACCTCAAAGAGGAAGGAAAATGTTTCCACAAATAAACCCACTAAAATAACAAAAAAATAGTCCCATGGCCAACTAATGCCTCTCATTGGCCAGAAAAAACCCCATAAAGAACCCAGACTAACCTTGGCGGACCTTATCAACCAGGATTTAAAAGAAAAAGACAACCCACAACCCATAATCCCTGAGGCAAGGACCTGTGTCTCATTCCCCTTTGATGGCTTCACTGACTGGAACTCCCTGCCACAGTCATACTGGATCTTGGTTCGCAGGATCTTCTTCCCGTGTCCCAGCAGCTACTGAAAACAGCCCAGGCTCAATCGCACAGCTCATCCTTGGTTGCACACTGGGAAAAGGCAGAGATAATGCTCCTGGTCTACAGGAGGCCATAGGATACGGCTAAACAGTTCTCAGAAGGGATACAGGGTGGTTCTTCTATGGGGAGTACAGTTATAAGCCTTCACCAGCTTCAGCATGCATTCTACCCTGTGGCCCTGTTCTAAGGCAGCATACTCAACATCTGTAATAATGTCCAGTTCCATTACTCACAGGCCCCATGTCTCTGGGGATGGTAGGGTGTTGTGCACACCTTCTTACATCCATATGTTTCACACACCTCTTTTACCAGCTGGGACTCAAAGGCCAGCTCCTGGTTGAAGAGCAGCCACTCAGGGCGCCTGTAGCATTGGATGACCACCCTCAAGATCTCACTGCTTTTATGGCTGACTAATCATGCGTCAGCATGGTGAAGGTAAAACCTGGTAAAGATGTCAGTAACCATCAACACATATGGGTAAGTGGTCCATGTCAGGAATGTGAATACATTTCTACAGGGCCATTGTCATCTGTTGACTCCTCTTTCCATATTCACATGTCCCATATGTCCCATTCCTCCAGCAGCCACCGGCCTATCTCTGGCAAGTCTGTCCTTCCATAGTGGGGCACCTTCTGGCTGACAACCAATAGGATACCTGGGCTGATGCAGGAGCTTGGTCTTGCTGATCTACAGGGTCTCCCATGGCCCCCATCTGTGCCTACCTGGTCATCTGGAAAATATGTCTGCATATTGTCCAAAATAAAAGGATGCCAGCTGACCAGCCCAAAGCTGCCTCACTGCCCCGAGCTTGGCAGTCTTTACATGCAGGGGAGTGATGATCCAAAAAGACTGTGAATCACAAACCCCATAAATAGACCTTAAACTTCCCATGAACGCCCACTTTAGTGCTAGCAGCTCCAGCTTTAACACACTGTAGTTTTGGTAATTCTTCTCTGTGTTATACAGGCTATGAGTTGCATAAGTGATCACATGCTCTTGCCCCCCCTGCATCTGGGTCAGGACAGCCCCTAGACTTTGTAAGATGGCATACTTGGGCTGCCAGGCTGAAGGGCTGCTTGTGATCTAAAATCCAGAGGATACACAATCACATCATCTAGGTTGATTAATAAGAAGTCATGTACACTGTTGCATTGATCCTTGGAAGGTCACTGGGGTATCATACAGTCCAAATGGCATCCTCTCAAACTGGTAATGGCCCATGGGTGTGGTGAAGGCAGTTCTTCCCCTGGCAACTGTACCAAGTCCCTCACAACCAAGGAAGGCAGTCATATTAAATAGGGAAATCTCCCCACCCGCTGCCTCATTTCCTCTCCGCCAGCGAACAGATCACTACCAGGAAGTTCTACGTGACATCAGCCCAGAGTCCTGCACGGGTCTTTTGGAGACCCGACCCCACCCGTACACTGCAAAAACCCCTGATCTAACCAAGACTTGCAATCTTATTTCTAACCTAAAAGCCTTCTTGATCTTGTTTTGAGAATAATATACTATATAAGAGCAGATTTTTTGCTCTTATATAGTGTATTAAGATTGTTTTAAGATTTTTTTTCCTATTTCTAGAAACAAGTGACTAGAATCAAGTGAAATTATCTGCCAGTGCAGTAAGAAATTTAAGCTAGAAACAAGTGAAATTATCTGCCAGTGCAGTAAGATATTTACACTTGGTAAGATTTCTTGAAATAGGAAAAAATATCTTAAAACAATCTTAATATACTATATCAGAGCAAAAAAAAGTTGCTCTTATATAGTATATTATTCTCAAAACAAGATCAAGAAGACTTTTAGGCTAGGAATAAGATTGCAAGTCTTGGTTAGATCAGGAATGTACCCACAAAGTTTGGCACCAGACTGAACCCGTCACCCGTGATTATATCAAAATCAAACCCACACCCACCTGGACCCATTAATATTTGGCCCGTGACCCATCCCCGTACCTGTGATAAATCAGGCACAAGCTAAAATCATTAAAATCAAAGTGCTTTCTTTTTAACTTGCACCTGCGCTGACCCTCACATTAGTAAAAATGAAAAGTGCGCTAAAGTGTGCAAAAACCTAACGATTCTATTGACTTGCACTTGACAACTTGTACAAATCTGCACTTGACTTACACTTGACAATCTTGTACAAATAATAATCTAATAATAAAAAAGAGCAATCTGAGGCTTTTGATCACAAACATTATTCATGTGTGCCACAGCCTACAATGCTATTTGAGTACTATGCAGAAAACAACCTGAACCCGTTGATCAATATTTGTGTATGTGGAGATTTACTTTCCGTTACTGTGCAGAAAAAGGATACTGTCCACAGTCCCAGGTCTAAGTTGAGTTCTCCATTCTTGAATCACAAATTCAGCCGATGAAAAATCCCTCTCACTGGCCGTGCTTGATGCTGGGATGGAGAGTACATTTTGCACAATCACTGCCAGGGTAGGAAATGTTTTTGAATGCTCCTTCCACCAAAACAGAACATCAAAGGGATCTCCCTTGGGTGTCTTGAACTCGATGTATACTGAGACCTCGTCTTCGGGCAGTGCAGCATCATCGCTGGTGCCCTCCAGATCAGACAACTGCTGGAGCCTGCCAAGCGTTCAATCTTGAGTTCTGTTTTTGAAGTTTTGCTAAAATTATTCATTCGTCCATAATGGATTCTTCTCGTTCCTCCAGAAAATCACAGATGGCCACGTACTGTCTGCTAATGGAGTCCAGCATCATGTGAACCAAGTTCCATCGTGGCTCATCGGATGCTTTCAGTGTTTTTTGGAGATGTGTCTGGAGATGTGACTGCTTGAAGTAAGTCACAAGCATCTTTGATAGAGTTTTGATTCTGATACTTCTAATGGCAAGCAAGAAAGCCATCATGAGGAAATGGCTTAAACCGGAACCACCCACAGTGGAAGATTGGAAAGAAATAACAGAAGAAATATACATAATGGAAAAATTGACTTTCTCTCTCAGACTTCAGAAAGAGAAATTCCTTGGGATTTGGGCTAAATGGACTGACTATATCGCGTCTACATAGATACTTTTGTAATGAGTTCATTTAGATTGTTGAACTACTTCTCCTTTGACCCCCTGCATTACGTGACGAGAAAATCCCCCTTACTGTTTGGGTTCTTTTTCGTTTGTTTCTTTATTTTATTGTTCCGTGTGTTTTTGTGTATTTTCTTTTTTTCTTTTTGGTTCTGAAAAGGTCATGACAAAGTTCAGAAATAATTACCATTCTTGGATTGCATTATTGATGTAAACTGGTTGACCACAATAAAAGTATAAATATAAAAAAAAAAGAAGTAAGTCACAAGCGAGTGTTCCCGAGTGTGGTATGCAATACTGTATTCAGGATATGTGCTGCGCAATTCAGTCCTGTGAGTGTGCAAAGGGTATGGTGTATCCTCCTTTGTCAGTCACATACACCAGTATGGGAAATAATTCATCCAGTCCAAATGTATGTAATGCTTGGATGATGGCTGGTCTTAGGTTGTCAGCTGTTTTACGTTAATTTCTGTCACATTCAGGTGTGCAAAGCACACGTTCCTGCAGCTCCCAATTACTCTTAATGTTGTCACACAAAGATTTCTGATTTTTTGGAAATCGTCTGTCCACAAAATCCAACGTCACAGCAGCATTGCTCTCGGTCAATTGCAACCTCAGCTCCGGAGTGGTGCTTTGTCTGATATCCTCTGCATATTTACTGAGCCTATGGGAGACAGTGGTTGGATCGGGCAGAAGCTGATGCGCGCCCACAAGGCCAGCTCATGCCCCGGTGTCAATTAAACCCTGTGCCAGTTCCAAAAATCCATCGCTGCTTACAGTCTCAATCGTGTCCCGGCACACAAATTTCACAGCCAAGTCTGTTATAGCGTCCTTGTCCTCCCATCTTGGAAGTTTGTAGCCTTTGTAAAAGTGCCTGTCAGTTGCATTAGCTGTGGCTGTGCTCCTGCAGTTTTCAACATGTCTCCTCAGAGAAGACACGCCTAGCTTCCAGCTATCAAACGCCAAAACTTTATGGCATGTTTTGCAAGTGGCAAAGCCGCTTATGATGTTATTTTTTTCGTCTCTTATTAAACTACACTTTTTTCCAAACATCATAACTACCCCCACCAGCCAACTTCACTTTTATTTCATTCATTCCTCCAATGCTCCAGCTTGGTGCGGAATCCATGAAATCAAATGGTCGCACTAGTGACGTGATGGGGTCAAAGGTTGTCATATTGTTGCTGAAAATAAGTTGCGGTAATTCTGACATGAAAATAACACTGTTTTGGTTCCCTTTGCTACCCACTCGCATTTAGCTCATTTTCCGCCCGCACCCAACCTGTGAATTTTCTTGCGGGTACCCGACCCGCTGCAGGAAATAAGGAAACAGAAAAATTCCCCGACTATTAAGCAGGACACTACATTACTTATTTAGCTGACATACCTACTTACTTGTTCAATTTATAGGCTATCATTCAATTTTATGTATTTTTACATAGCTGTACTAGAATGCTTATTCTCTGTGGTTACTTTGTAACCACCTGTCACCGAATATTTACACTACCAGTTGTTTTACATTAGCAAGTTAGTCACTTAATATTTACTAAAACTGTTCACAATTTGAGTACCTGAATTAGCCAGAAAATGTCATATTTTTTTATTTTTTATTCATCACACTGACCCATAAAAAAATCACCTAACATATTTATTAATTAGAATTATAATGTTGATCACGAGACGAGTGACAGCCAATGGGATGAAACAGTTAATTTGTGCATTTAAAGGCACAGCCTAGAATTTGCACTGCTACAGATTCTTACATTATACAAAGGAAACTCATTTTATTTGAAATATTGTAATGCATAGTTGTTTATGCAACAATTATCCAGTGCTTAACATTTTTAAAAATGCAGTTCATAAAATAAATAATGGTGAAAACCTGTGCTGTGCAAAAACTTTGACTGGTAGTGTACAACTGTAATACACATTACAAGATTGTCACAAATACAAATGTACTGAAATAGCCAGTAGCAACTAATAGAGTATAAAGTGGCCAAATTGGCTGCATGCTTTCTAATTGGCTCATACTACCATGTATTAACAGGAAATGAAGTACTACCCTGTGTTGTACATGTATACACCAACATATAGCACATGATTCAAGCCAAACTTAAGAGCTCAAAACAAAATATGAGCCTAAAACACCTGTTTGTACAAGCGTACAAGCCGCTACTTTGCTAAAAATAGCTTGGTGCTACCCTTTAAACATGTTATAGCACCAAGTTTAATGACATGTCTGAGGGTCGGTTTCCCAGACAGGGATTAAGCCTAGTCTCGGGCTACCCTTTCCTTTTCAATGGAAAGTCTATTCACTGCACCACGTAATCCAGGACTAGGCTTAATCCCTGTCTGGGAAACCGACCCTAAAAGGCATGTCTCACAATTCTCTTCAAATAATTGTAAACTGATGATTATGTCATTATTGTAACAGGCCTAGAAATAGCACCACTGTCTTGAAAGGCGCTATGGGGATGATGGACAGTAGGAATATTCGTATTATATTATCATTGTTATTAAGCTGTAAATATTAATCAATAACATTTTTTTTCTTCTCAGGTTTAGTAGCGAGACTGAAGTAACTGGACCGTGATATGGAAAAGCTTTGCACATTCATCAACTGCATTTTTAAAAAACTGTTTGGTAATCATGATTAAAATAGCCGGAGCAGGGACAGTGTGTGGAAAATAACAATTTACTTTCAAGTAAGTTTTTCGCGGTGTTTAAAAAAAGGTTCAAATGTAGTTGACTGGAATAGTAAAAATGCTGTGTATACGATGCCCAGGTTTGAGTAGTTCTGTTACAGAATTGCTTTAGGGAACTTATTATGTTCTGAATACAGCCACAGAAAAAGGATTTAATAACAGCCTTTACAGGAACTGAGGATTGCGGTAATTACATGTTGCTACTTTAGTGCTACTTTATAGCCAGATTTTATTGCTCTCTGTGTGTCTATCAGCATAACACGCTTCTTCCTCTGTAGGCCTCAGCACCAACCCCATACATCACATTAAGACAGATGACATAAAAAAGCTGACAAATGATGCCTCGTGACTGTACACATATTTTCAGGCTCAGTGTGTTTTCCTGTTCTGAGGTTGAGATTTGCTTCCATTTTCCAGAGGTGTTTCAAGTTGATACTGGAGCAGCATATACACATGGTGGTTTCAAGAAAAAATATCCATTTTAAAAATGATTACATACATAATGTGGTGACAGATACGCACAGTTACGTTAAGATTCAACACTCGAGCGCACTTATAGCTCTGCATACACTTACTCAATTTGCACCTCCGCCTGCAACACAGCCCCCCAAAGTGATGAAGCGATCCAACTAATGAAGCGATTCAGCTCAATGTAATGAATATATAAATAAAATGTAATTAAAATCCAGACTCCACCCAAAAACAAAACCACTTAGGTCAGTTACACGTCATGCTGTAATGACTTTAAAAATCATTACTTTAATTTTAATTTTTGCCATTGAAAACAGTATGTTTTGATTAAATGGTATGGAGAACAAATCATGTTTTAAAAAGTGTTATACGGTAATAATAACAATAAAAAAAACTAACTAACTAACTAACTAACTAAATAACTAAATAAATAATTAAATACAAAAATAAAATAATAACTATTATTATTATTATTATTACTACTACTATTGTTGTTGTTGTTGTTATTATTACTATTATCATTACAATAATAATAATTTGAATAAAATTAACAATATTCCCTCCACCCCTCTCTACGTGAAAATGCTCAACTATCTCAGAGATTCTACTTGATACCACATTTCTAATTCATTCTGAATTTTGTTCAATCTTAATAGGTTATTATGCTTCCTTTTGTTAAATCCCAGTGTGCTGTTTGCTCTGTTTTTGCATGCTCAGTCTAAAACATTACATTATTGTTTCATCATGCATGTTGTCACAACAGATTAATCCATCTAAGGCTAATGCGAAAGTGTGGGAGATTTCAGCATGAGCAGGCCAGGCTAGACGAAACAAGAGCTTAGATCTGAATCCAGTAAGAAGATTTCAGCCTAAGCTGTTCAACAAAGATTGCAACTATCACAGTCGCAGAGAGCTTTAGAGCACCGCAGCGAGTCACTGATAATACAGATAAAAGAGCATGAAGTGTATGTTTGCCATGTGCCCTATCAGTTTGTGCAGGATCCACTGTCAGCCATGACATGCATGCATGTTGGAAATGTGGTAACTGCTCTGAATGTTTTGGTCAGATTGTTTCATAAGATCCATGTACATAAAAATTGTTTCTCTTTTGTTTAAAGCAATGCTAAATCCACTTTGACCAAAAGGACTAATGCTGTTAAACATTTTGCTGAATAAAAACAGTCAAATGAACCCCTAAAATATATATAAATGATCAGGATGGTGTATTATTTTGGAATAATACTTAATGGAATAAGAAGCAAAATTTAAACACAATTTCCAGTTTTTGTTTATATACAGTTTCAAACAAAAAAAAATCCCTGAAAAAAAACACCGTCATCGTCTGAAGTTTTCGGAGTCAATCCAAGCCACTGTTTCCCATCAAGCAGAGAGCCAGTGTGCTTCACTGGGAGGCCCTGCCTCTGCTGACTCTGGCTCAGTTCTCAGGTTCTCATTCTGATGGATGGTAAAAAGGAATGAAATTTGGGTTCCTCTAAAATATTATGTGCACAGCAGGTGCCCCAGTAACCAGAATATAATGAGACACCTGTACTACACATACTACTGATAAATACCCATGTCGTGAGACTTTATTAACAGAAAATGATTTTTTAAAAATCATGTTATTACTAACTTTGCTGTTATACTCAGGTAATTTTTCAGCTCAGCTCAGTGATCCTGACATGTAACTCATGTAAAAAAATGTGCACGCCTTTTGTCTCTTTTTACAGATAATATTGGGTAGCTGTTTTTTTTTGTGCAGTTTGTTTCCAACTATTTTATTAATATGTATTCAGGAGGATATTTCCTTGCATTTATCTCACACAAGTAAAATCCTAACATGATGTGATTCATTATATCATTTTAGCATTGACCACTAAAGGAAAACTGTCATTAAGGCACAATGCTCTGCAAAACAGGGACGGTGGGTTATTAATAATTTGGAGTGCATTAAAAGTAAGATAGGCTGTTGAAGTCCAAGTCCAAAACCTGGGAAGTCTCATGATCTTTATTCTGCACTTAGGTGTTTGGTAGCACAGGGTTCAAGAGCAGTTCAACCGAACGCACTGCTTGATCTTCTCTACATAGGTCTGTCGGCTTCTGCAAAAGGAAGCTGCTTCACAATTACATTTATGACCTTAAATTAAGGGTAAATAATGAGACACAATTTTGAACGACTTTGCTATGTCGGGATTTTATGTAATGCATGAACTTTTCAACCTGTGGCGGGTCATGCAAGAGGCAAGCACAGAGATGGCAAGTGCAATCTTGCTGCTAAAACCACACTGAGGGAAAAAGTCAATTCTCCTCATATATTTCCTTGAGACATTTTTCTTTGTTTTCTTTGATGGGGCGCTAACAAGCCTGCAACTGTTCCAGAGGTAAACTGTAAATTAAAGCAATTTGCCAACCAAATTCTACCAAAAATGGGACAATCTTAAACTAAATTGCATTTCTGTGAGAATATGTGAAGTGTGATTGCTTGGTTGCTATAAAAGTGTTTTACAGCAACCACGAGACACCCAAGCATTGATTTTATAGGGGAGAAAAAAGTTTGAAAATAATCTACTCACAGCGTGGATTTGAACCGGTGGCTGTTCTCATTCGCTTCGTTTACCGCTGAACCACCAACGGGGTGTTAACTTGCTGGCTGAACATGTAGCCGCAATCACAGGCTGATTATTTTTAATTAAACCACAACAAACAGTGACACGCGTCTTTTATAACAGCTGTCCGGAGCTTTAGTGTCTTGAAGTCTGTTTATGAGTCTCTTGTGTGTTTTGCACAGCAAGATTGATATGCAGATCCGTGTTTTGTCCCTTTCCAGCCGCCTTAGCCATTATAGCAGAGACTCTCTCTCCCCATACATTACAGAAGCAACTCGATCACAAAACTCAATTTTTTAAATGATCAGTACTCAACCCTGATCAACTGATCAAAAAATTTAATACACTCGGACCTGATATTAACTGACATTTTGATGTTGGAATCATGACAATGTTTCAAAACCTGTAAGAGGAGAAGAGGTGCCAAATTCCAGCTATAAATAATAAATAATAATAAATAATGATAATAGTAATAATATTAATAATAATAACAATAATAATAATAATAAACATAAGAAGAACATAAGAAGAACATAAGAAAAGTGTGATTGCGGAAGCAACAAATAATTGGAATAAAGTCGGTGTTTTGAGTCAGTTCTACATATACTTTATTTCATTTTAAGACATACGGTTCATGGAAATTAGAGCCCTTGTCAGATAACTGGCTATTTTATACGTTAAAGCTTTCATTCCATTTCCTAACAGTGATCAAAACCTAAAGCAACGACACACTTTACAACTTAAATTCTTCACAGATGTCTCTATGTAGCCTTTTACCTGAGATAGTGGTCACTTTACAAACATCACATCACGTAACATGATTTGTCATGAACACTCTAGATGTCTTTGTTATCCAACACAAAAGTATCCTTTTTATCTTCACTCCATACATTGCATTTAATATGTAATATATTATTTTGTCGAACATCACAATTATTGATTAAAGTCGTTTCTGAATGAATACTGAAGCTGCAGTATGTTCTCCATTAGGGTCTTTAGGGTCATGTAAACGTGATGTTTTTGATGAACACAAGTCTAAAAAACAGTGTTACTCATCAACACCACCTGCAAAGATAAATTAGTGCTAAAGATTATAAAAAAAATTCTTTCCCTCTAAATTTTTTTTGCCTCAAGATGAACAGACATAATGAAGATCAGGCAAGCCTAGTGCGCAGGCTACAAAGGCCGGTCCCTAGCTCAGCACTTTGCCGACACTTGTTTGAGCCTGTGAGCCTGAAGAATAATTGAACTTATTCTCTTCAAATCTTCGCATCTCTTCAAGTATCATCCCCTTCTCTTCTCCCAGCCTCCCTCACTCCACATCTGCCTCCTCCCCGTCTAGCCTGATCTCTTTCTCGGGCAGCAGTCCATAGTCGTTGAGAAAAGCCTCCACGTCAGTGGCAAAGAACTCCTCGTTGAAGTGCTGCGTGACAGCTAGGAAGTTCCCCAACATCTCTCCAGCCTTGTAGACCAACACAGCCGGCAGCACGTCATCAGAGAACCGCTCCCCCGCGCCGGTGGCAGCTGCGTTGATGCGGCAGAACTTGACACTGGGGTACTCAGTGGCCAGGCAGTCCAAGCAGTTGTTGAGTGCATCACAGCCCTTTATGCCCTCTTTGTAGATGTGCACCAACACCACCGTGAGCCTGTGCTCCTTCTCGATCACGTCAAGGAAGGCTTCCCCGTTGTCCAGTTCATGCACACATTCAAACTTGGGCCCAAAGCTTAGGCGCTCATGCATCTCCTGCATGCACTGCTTGCGATACTTACGCAGGCACTGCTCATCATCCTCCTTGAGCAGCTCATACTCCTGGACACTCATCTGAAATGATACAGGATAAGCAACTAAAGTGTCCATTTGACAACCATGACCACATCACAGCACAACGTACAGTGTGAATGCATTTAACCCATTCACTAACTGAAGCAACACTGACACAGCACCCAGGGAGCAGTGTGTGAGGATGGTACTTTGCTCAAATGTACCTAAGTGGCACCAGTCGTAGTCCTGGGATTCAAACCCCTAACCTTCTGGTCACAGGGGCAACTCCCAGACCACTAGGCCGCCAGCTGCCCCACCTCATTAGGATGTGTGAGATGAGGACCAGGCTGAATTACAATACAGATTTGTTCACTTTCTGCTCTACCCAGAAGAAAAGCCTACCTTTCGGTTGAGGCTCCCTAAGGAATCATTCTTTGGCTTTTGTGGAGATGACATTTGTCTCAGCAGCTCTCTCTTGCTGGGCGGCAAAGCCTCCTGATCCATGCTCTCCAGCTTGAACTTTCGCCAGTCATTAATTACCCCTTTCGGTCCTGGAGGTGGTTGCAAAAATGATTAGACGATTAATGAATGATATTAATGACAATGATAAACTACTGACTGTTAACCAGTTTAATTTGAATTCAAATATTATCTTACTATAACACTTGAGTATTTCTGACAGACGTTTTCGGACAGACCCATTAGAGTCAGTGCAGGCTTGGGCTGAAAAAAGCATTTTAATCCACCCTCTTAATTGAACCGTGCTTGAAACAGCTGCCAAAGCAGCTTTGCATGTCAAGACAGGATGGCATTGTCCCCTCTGATGGCACTGATAGCAGTGTCTGTATCTCATGTCAAGATTTTTCCTCAGTCACATGGTCATTGCCATACTCAGTAGCGTTTATTTATATGACTCTTCAGATGAACATCAAGTCACAAAAAGCCGGACACAATGGTTGCTCTGAAATCTAAAGTTTGAAAAGTTGAATGCTTACCTGTGTGACTGACAGGCACCTCCTCCTCCTCTTCTAATCCCCTGCCAGACATTTTGGTTTCTATGTGAACAGATGGAATATTTTCATTAAATAATGAATAAAAACACAAAAAAACAACAACACACACACACACACACACACACACACACACACACACCCACAACCTATATATATCTATGTATATATATCGCTATCGTGTGTGTGTG
>JBBPCX010000160.1:16002670-16034060 GCA_037974365.1 Hydrocynus forskahlii
TTTTTTCCTGTTTACACTGTCATGGAACAGATCCGATCTGTGTCACATATGAGCAAAAAATCGGAATTGGGTCACATGGAACTGACAGTGTAAACGAGGCCAAAGAGATCAGAATCAGGCCTTGTAGGAATGGAAAACACTCCACCGGTACTCCCCTGAGGCCATCGTGCTGATAGTTAGTATGTGGTGATAAATAGGGCGGAACTCCTTTTGGAGCTGTCCAGAAAGGGGGACACTGCACACTATCATACAAGCAAACACCAAAAGCAAACGATAATGTGAGGGGAATCTAAGACACTGCTGGGAGTTAACAAGAACGACTTTGTTAGAGAGCCAGATTTGGACATTTTGCTCTCAATTTAGACATCTTGATTTATGGGTTTAATAGGTGACGTGGTCGGCCACACTGTTTAATCCAGATCTTACACCTTTCCAGCTGTCTCATTTACTTAATAAAATTAATCAATTTAAGTATGGAGTGTATTCATTCCGCAGCACTACAGTTCTGTGGCATAGTGTTCTGAGCTAAATTCTGATTGGACACTTAGTAGTACTTATTGTGAGCTTTAGCTATTTGGACTTTTGTAACAGAACAAGTAAACTGAAATGTTTACTGAGGGGCAAGAAGATGCCATCTTCACTGCGCTAGGCCTGGCAGGCCTTTAGTATAAAAAAAAAAATCAACTCCAGTATAGACCTTATTTCACAGAGGAGAATATGACAGGCTTACATTTTGAGTCCTTTTCTAATTAATACATTTTCAATTGCAAATGTATTAAACGGATCCACACTTTAGTGAAAAGAACTTCTTCAATAGACCTTCTTGCTCAAAGACCTTAACATAGTGAGTGTCAGAAAATGTGGTTAAATTTGAAAAAGTGCCCAAGAAAGAGTACAGAATTTTTCATATTTTTTCTGCCTTTTTCTGTTCATCCCTTTTCCTTGTTTTCATTATGTTCAACATTCTAAAACATTCTGTCTTTTGTTCCTAGATGTACTCCTTGATTTCCAATCTGGCCTCAGACATTTTGCTATCACTGAAATTATTTTTCCCACTAAATCAGTCAAATAAAGTTTGTTTAAAACCAAACATTTTGTCCCTTTTCTCTGTTTTTATCAGAATTCACATTTGAAAGAACTACTAGGTGAATCTTTTTGTCAATTTGTTGTACGGATGCTCTGTTAGGATGACAGAACCTCTTAAGTAAACTACATTTGTTTTGTTTTTTCCAGAGACTGGTTTACAGCTCGACAAAGCACTGAAAGCACGGGAACACGAATACCTATTTCTCACCTCAGACGGAAACTGATGATGCAATTCTGAACCCTCCTGTGTCTGGTGTGAACAGAAGCTTCACAGACTCTTGCTTGATTCACACGCTTTCACTTCCCCACTTCCTCCTGGCAGAGGCCATTCGTTTAAAACCACAAATACCATGACGGTGGAGGACTAAGTATAGACCTTACTAATGTAGCTGGCATGTTGCTGGTTGCTTCATCCTCGTCTGATTAAGTGTGAAAGCCTAAGCAATAAATGTGCAATGACCTGCAGGAATACGTTGATGTAGCATCCATGCTTGCTTGTTGATAAAGTTCATCAGCGGCCTTATATGGCTTGAGAATACAGCGGGAGTTGGAAGGGGGCCAGGACTGCTAGAGTGGCATCTGGGGATTGGAGCTGTCTTGTAAACAAAAGTCTGGCATCTGGGATTCTTCTTTGCCAACGGTCATGGCATCAAGTAAGCATCAAACACGGCACACAAACATATGGATGACAATCTCGTTGTTTTGACTTCCCTAGAGTCCTTCATATTAGATGGTGATGGTGAAAAACCGTGTGGGGCAGTCCCCCTCAGTCGCATTCCTGTGTTGTGTGAATGGAACATACACAATGTGGACAAAAGTATTGGGACACACCTGTTTTTCAGGGTTTGGTCTAGGCCCCTTACTTCCAGTGAAGGACAGTCTCAATGCTTCCGTATACCATGACATTTTGGACAACACCATGCTTCTAACTTTATGGACAAAGTTTGGGGAAGAATCCTTTCTATTTCAGCATGACTGTGCCGCAGTGCACAAAGCAAGCTCCATAAAGGCATGGTTGGATGAATTTTGGTGTGGAAGGACTTGACTTGCCCACGCAGAGCCCCGACCTCAACCCCATCCAACACCTCTGGGATGAACTGGAACGGAGATTGCGAGCCAGGCCTTCTCAACATCAGAGCCTGACGCTCTACAGAATGAATGGGCACAAATTCTCACAGAAACACTCTTAACATCTTGTGTAAAGCCTTCCAAGAAGGGTGGATATATTTACTATATATTAACTTTATATCAATGTCTATATATTTGAACGCAATGTCATTAAAGTACCTGTTGGTGTAATATTCAGGCTTTCCAATACTTTTGTCCATATAGTGTATTTTTACCTGTTTACAGAGCCACTCCTCTGATTGCCTTTAAGTGAATCACGGTGAGGAGGAAGTCTGATGAGGATTCAATAGCAAAGCGTTTCCTGGAAAGTAAATACTGTCAGAAACTCATTCTAGGAAAAACTCAAACAAGGAATTTTTAACTTATCAGATGTTACATTGCATTTACATTAACTATTCTGAGTTGACATGAAAGGATACACTCATTTGAGAAGCGCTTGACTCACAGCACTGTACCTGTCTCATCATGTCTCTCGTAATTTACCTCGCAACAAAATATTGGGGTTTTTATGGAGTTCCTTGTAATCAGAATTAGACAATTGATTCCAGTTCAGTAGAACATCTTTCCCTGTGCTTCCTTGGAAACTTGGGCATAATACTACAAACACTTTTTTTTGGCCCTCTTACTAGGCCTGTGGTCTGTATGCGCACGCCGTGACACATGTTTTGCAGAATATGGTGAAAGATAAATTTAGCAAATTTGATCACATTAAAAAATCCATTAATAATGACACAAACTGGATTTGCCTTGACATGGTAATGTTAACAATGAACATTAGCAGTGCAGACTCATGGAAACTTCTGAAATGACTGGTAAAATTACAAGCAAGTACACAGTTAATGCAAACAATCAAAACAGTTCAGTCTCACTGGGCTCATCATCAGGAGAATGAGAATGTGATCCAGAACAATGCCACAGTCATCTGCAACCAGATGTCCATCAGCTGCCTTTAACTGGCATCATAGGATCCTCTGGATGACCCTCCCTCTTCCCATCCCTTCGCTAGACTACTTTACTTTACGTTGCATTAGTACAAAAAGATGTGGCGGCTGGCTGGCTTCCCGCGTCGGAGGAAGCTCGTTAATCTTTACCCTCCCAGCTTGGATGTATCATGTGGTGAAAGAGAGCTAGCATGTGTCATGAGGGGGTTGGTAAATATAAATAATTGAAAAGAAAACAAAAAAGAACAAGACCATGTTAGCTACAACTTAAAGATTTTATTAATTATTGCCCACCAGGATGACGCTGTGAACTACCCAATGTAAAATTATAATGGGCACCTATAATGACTCACACCATTATCGTTTCAGAGGCTTTGACCTCCACAAAATCGAAACTTGTGCAATTCAGATGACTTTGAGGAAGAATGTGGGCATGGCGGTGCTGTTAGAGGGTCTGGAGAATGATTAACAGCTCAAAGCAAGGTGTGGCCTGATAAATGACACCATTTTTTTCTCCTTATAAATGACTAGCAGCAAGCATATCAGCGGAGCTTTCAGTAATGACAGTAAGTCTTTTTCCATGGAAGTCAAAGTGATTGAAGGTTTCCTATGCAAAACTAAACAATTTTAGTTTGGATACTGCAGGTGATTATTAGGTTCAGTAAACTGATGTTTCTTTACTGATGCCTCAGTACAGGCAACATACAGAAGTGCCTCCACATCTTTTCAGTTTTAAAGTCTGTTAAAGGCTTCCATTGTGCTGTGATGGGGGACAGGGAGGTCCGTCCTGCCCACCTAAACTGAGCAAAGTCAAGTTTACTCTCTTGCACTCCTGACCAGATGGCTGTGACTGAAGTCACGATCTGGCCAGACATGTGGCAGATGTCACAGGTAACCTCCAGTGAGTTAGTCCTCTGTCATGTTTCCGATACTCAGATGCAACCTGAAAGCATGACCTCATGGGTGCGAAAGACATGGCTCAAAGTCATTTGAAGGCAAGCAGTGACAGGCTCTGTTCACAAACCGGGTTTCACCTAGACGAGCACAAACACTAGAAAGTAAACACGCCGCGTCTGCCTCGGCCCCTCACAAATATAGATGGAATGTCCTCATTGTAACAGTGCGGGGACTGCACTTCAAGCACCCCAAGTGGCCTGAAAAGTCCTCTGAGAATGATCAGTAAGTAAACTGCCGTTAATTGCCCTCTGTGGCACATTGTTCTTTGTTCCTCGCTGACTCTTGGAAAGAGTTCCCTTTCGCTCTGAACGCCACTGCCTCTGCCAACTGAGAGCATGGGGCAGCGAGCGGGAACCAAGTCCAAATGCCCCATCAGTTTCCACCTGTGAAACGGCACGTATCTCTGGCCGGGCCTCACGGCCTCCCCGGCTCTGCCGCCAGTGCCGTCACTGCTGCCATGAGTGGGAGGACTGGAGGGGGTACCAGCCTGAGCTATCAAGCAATGGGAACACTTAATCAGCATTGTTCTGATGGAAACATGGAAACAACGCAATCTTCCCATCTGACAGCCTCGGCCCACGTCGCTAATTTCACGCTAATTAAGCACAGAGAATGGCGGGCTGTCCCTGCTTCTTGCCATCAAACTGAAACCTGCAGTGCGGACTTTGGACATCAAGAGCTCCCGTAGGGTCTTGCTGCTAGCTAAGAGGGCAGATACCAAGGCCTAATCAGCAAAACAATCGGTGAGCCTAATCCGATCCTCCAGCCAGCATCAGCTCGCCTTATAGCATGTTGTCTTTGATCTGGGGCCAGTGGTTCGAAGGATTGCGTCAGACCTGATATGATGTTTCCCTGATGTCGCCCCTGTGATTTTTTTGCATTAAGTGATGCGATGTAACATCGAGATTGTCCCCCAGCCAAGAGGACTTGAGATAAGGTTTTAGTTTCATGTGGAGGTTGAGTGTGGGCCTGTTCTTACATTTCTCACTCGTTTAAACGATCTCTTACATATTTCCTACTAAATAGCTCACGTATAAGAAGCCTAGTTCCTGTCATGTATCTTAGTGCGACAGTTAAATTAAGTGGTAGAGCGAGTTCAGTGTAATGGTTTTTTTTAAACATGGGAGTCATGTTTGCGCCAAGCGACTTTCAGGAAATTCAACAAGGCCCGTCATCATGATGAACTTTTAGCTGACATGAAAAGAGCTCTTTCTCAGTAAAGCCACAAAAGGTTGCATCAAAAATGCGTAATCCCATTAATATTAGATGTTAAATACAGAGCCTTGTTCACTCAGCATGTTCTTAAGGGAAGACAATATACAGTACAGCCAAACATTCACCACACTGTTCAACACACATTCAAATCAAGCTTAACTGAGTGTTTCTAGGAGCATAAGGCCACATTACTGAATAGAACTTTTCACTTGCGCACATATGTCCAATACAACAATAAAGCACACTATAAAGTCAATACAGTGTTAAATTACTTGAGGAAAAACTGAATCTACCAAATGTTTGGGCAACTGTTGATGCATCAGGCTACACTTTAATCAAAAACTGATCACTGAATTATAAGCCTCCAGTTTTATGATTTATGTATCCCTGTGTTTGTGCATTGAACCTGCTTTGTTTTCATTTTTCCTTTCTAGTGATCCTCAGCATCATCAGCATGTCTAAAACAAATGGATAATCTACACTCTCTCTAAAAAACATTTTAGTTCCACAAAGATCAACTTTTGGATCTCTGCATTATGTGAAGGTTATTAATAAACTGTTAAAAAAAGAAACTGTTCTTTACCTCAAAGTATCAGGGCACCATGGTGCATTAAGAATCTGGAGTTTTCAGCAATGATAGATGGTCATTTATATATATATATATATATATATATATACATAAAAAGGTCATTTGTACTGAAAACATACCATATCACAAGTATTAAATAAGTAACTGGAGAATTCAGGGAACCTTTAGAAAGTGATTATGCGTGTGCTGTTCACCAGCCCTCCTGGCAGTGTGAAACTTTTATTACATACTTGTTGAGACTTGGCGTGTGTGTGTATGCAGGAGAAATGGCAATGGTAACATTACCTCTCTGGTCTTAAGACAGTGGTTGTTATGGCAAAGTGGGTAACACCAAGAATGTGACTGAAGCGAGGGTTTTGATTTGGGCTTAAACATTTAAAAACAATAGGAAACAGCGCCAGATCAGCTGCAACATCTCTGCTGTACAGATACCATCAGTGGCAACAGGTATTCCACCCAAAGATACTAATGTATATTAATGTGTACAGTTACAGAATGCATCCAGAACACACATTATCATTTAACATCTTTCACATCTTTTAGATGATCAAAGTGTGGTGACTGAATATAAAGCAATGAGCATGAAAATACTATTTCATCTATTCTGCTTTGTCTATATTTCTGTTAGGTGGACCAAGGGGGTAAGCAGAAACACCCAAAGCCAAGTAAACAGTAACAGACAGCAAGGAAATTCTCCATTTTCTTCTTTCATGTTGCACTAATTCATTTGTTAAAGTGATTACATGAAGTAATCTAAACCCGACTGTAAGGAGTGCAGCAGCGTCTGACACACTACTGTTCTACTTATTGGCTTGATTGTGTCAGCAATCACACTGTTCTTCTTAAGTTTTATTTTTATTATTATTTTTCGGAGCTGAATTTTGTGCCTCTTCTCTTCCTACAGTTTTTAAAATATATGAGAAGTTACTATCGCTGTACACAGCCTTTTGATGACTTGATCAGGGGCTGAGTATTGATGATAAAAAAAAAAACGATTTTTGTGGTCGAGTCGCCTCTGTAGTATTCGGGGATAGAGAGCTGACTGTCGATCCTTCAAAATGAGTGTCGCAAGGAGAGTCTCTGATGTCACAGCTTAGGAGGGACAAAACGTGGAGAAACAAGCAGCAGCCTCATGAACATGAACATGCTTCAAGACACTAATGCTAAGGTCAGTTATAAAAGGTCAGTTATAAAACAAAAGATGTTTGTTGTGGTTTTATTAAAATAATCCGCCCGTGAATGCGGCTATGTGTCCAGCAGTCCTTAACCATAAATGGCTTGGTAAGAGCCAGCAAATTCATTCCCCCATAGTCCAGCAGTAGAGTGCTGGGCAATGAATCAGAAGATCAGTGGTTTGAATAGGGTTTTTCTTTTTTTAACACGAACATTTTTTGTCCAAGCACTGGTTTTATAGCAACCACACAATCACACTTCACAAATGCATCTAGTTTATCCTTGTAATGCACACTGATTATTAATATTCATTCATTTTCTGAGCCTCACATCCTTAACTAGAGCTGCTGGAGCACGAAAGGCAGAATAAAACACAGGTCAGATGTGCAGACAAGCACACTCACACAGGGGCAATTTGCTCTCCACACATCTGGCTGAGGTACGGTTCTTCACTCAGGGGGGAGATCATGCTGTATCACTGAGCTTTCCTGGGAAAGACTCATAATGCTGCATTAGTCAGTAAATGTGCTTCATAGTAGATTAATGATACTTCATGTTGCCTTGACATTTTAAGTCCTCTTGACATTTCCTTACAGTGAGGCTCTTTAAGAACCATCCGTTTTAAGGTTTTTTTGGAGAACCCAAAATGGTTCTTCTACGTCTTCATGCAAAGGTAATAGTGACATTTAATATTGTCTGTAAATTTTTGCTTTGCATTCGGCATTTGTGCACTTTATGTCTTTATCTTCAGTTTGACTTTACACACACACACAGACACACAGACACATAGACACACACACACACACACACACACACACACACACACACACATCCACACATACTTTTTACTTGACCTATCGTTTTTGTATTTTTCCCTCAGTTTAATTGCAAAAGCCACAAAAGTACATACAATGAAAGAGTAAGAGCAAGACATATTAAATTTATAAATGAAATTTACAAATGAATGAATTTATGTGTCAAGCACTTTTGTTTTCTTTTTGGTTTCTCACTACATGCATGCAGAGCTGACGCTCCAGAAGCATCGCTGTTTAAAGTAGAGCACCACTGACCAAGCGTTTGTATTTGACATTCATGAAAGAGATTGTGCAGACAATGAATAAATGACTCATCACACTGACTATCCGTCTACTCAGGCTTTATCAGGCTTTTTTCAGTTTTTGTAGCGAAGCCTCTTTTCAGTCTGTGTAATGTAATGTGTGTTTGCTGCATGCTGTGTGAGTAAAGCGTCCCCTTAGAGTCACGCATGAACACCACACCACACAGTGTGAAATTCTATCTCTTTATTTATCCCATTCACCACGTGACGCAGTGGCCAGCCACCAACAGGGCACCCGGGGAGCAGTGTGTGGGCAGGGTATCTTGCTCAAGCGTACCTCAGTGGTGCCACTGGCAGTCCTGGGATTCAAACCCATGATTTTCTGAAGGCAGGGGCAACTCCCTAACCAACAGGCTAATAAACCATAATAAACAAGCGCTGATGGTGTTTCTTTAAAAATGTGTTTTAGTTATTGGCTAAATATTCAGAAGTATGCTGATAAAACGTAACTGTATTCTAAATACTGTCTTTTCATGTAGACTGAATACAGGTACCTCATTACTGTATTCTCATTATGTATTCTTGTATTCTGTTATATTTTTAAACGTAACCTAACATTTTCTGCAATTAAGGAATGTACACATTTTATAAGTCAAAGGCATTAACAAACAGCTTCACATTTATTCTATATTTACAGTGTAATGGTAATAGCATGTCAGAATATTATTTATTGAATGGTTTACAGATATATGCCTATGTGTGACCTAAAACACACATTTTTAATGTGTACATTTATGTGTAATTGTTAAATATTTAATATCATTTTTGTGTACATATTGCCTATTAAAACACTTTACTACATTTTAATTTATCATATAAGTCATTCTCTGTCTTATTTGAAAGCAAAAAGGATAGTTCTTTTCTTATCTGTCCATTATTAGCATGGATGTGCTGGATGGCAGTACTAGTTACTTTTCATGTCTGATTTTTAAACACGTCAGAGTTCCTGGAACAAACTGCATTTTCTAAAATGCCAGTGTGTCCTACATTTCTGCACCAAACAAGTTGTGACAAATGTGTTTCCCCCCACTTGCCCATCTCATTCTCAAATCAGATATCCTTCTTTCTCTTATTCTCTACCTGCAAGGTCGTTTGGCATAAATGATCTTTTGCCTTAATCTTACTGCAAATCTGTTGTTGGCTGCTGGTCTACAGTATTCTAGTGGGAGGAGAGGGTAGGAAGGGTATTGGCTGAGACAGAGGAGTGCCTGTCACTTGACTCACACCTTTACAGTGCTGAAGATTCTGTCAGGGTCATGGACAACTGTACACTCCAACAAACAGACTCAGAGAAAGGAGATTTTAAAGAAAGCCTTGTTTATTAACATTCTGCATTATTTCCTATTTTGTTTTTTTTTTAACCAGACTTCAAGTATTAAAAAACACTCAATACTTTCAAAGATTAGTTACTGGTAAAAGTAAAAACAAAAGAAATTACATTTTATGTTGCACCTGTGAAATATAAATAAGGATTTGTCAGTAGGACAAAGTGGTAAAAACTGACTGAAGAGATTGTTAGATTAAAAAAAAAAAACTTTCACGGTGGCATGTAGCATATTGTAAACTAAAAATGCTCTGTTCAAGTACAATTATCTTGAAAAATGACACAAACTAAAAAGCAGAATTACAGTGCTAAAATCTGAGGTCAGGAGTAGAAAATTCAGGCACAATGAAAATAAATACCGAAAATATAGGAATATTTTTTAAACTTTCATAGAAAATACATAGTTGCTCCATACAGCAAATATCCAATTCTTTTGACAAAATAAGTTAAATAAATATGGTGTCAATAAATAAATAAATAATGCTAGGGATAAATTTCTCATATGGACTATTTTATCACAGTAGTGGGTTATCAGAGCTCAGAAGTCCTTTCTTTAAGTATTACGGTTGGGTTAACCTCTTTTTGACTTGAATGGGCTGCACTTGCGTTTATAGTGGTCGGTACAGAGTCCTTTACATTGTGTACGTGAAAAGACGCCACGGGACAAGGCCCCTTCACATTATTGCAGACCAGCTTCTGCAGGGAGGCAGTGTTGACAATGTTGAAGCCAACTTTGCCGCCAAAGGTGCTGGGCTTCCAGTACTCAGGGGAACAGATGGGGTTTCCCATAAGGCCTTTCAGGGAGTATGGGGCACCCATCTCCACCATGGTTTCTCCAAAGATGGCATTCATCCGGGGCTTCTCGACTAGCAGGCCGGTGTAAAGCTCCACAGCGTCCACATCTCCGTACAGCTCTTCCAGCTCCGCAGCCATCTCTTTCTCACCTATAGCACCAAACAAGCTCAGTCAGTTCATTCCTTCCACAGATGCTAACTGATAGTGATCTTAAAATAGCCCTAGGGTGATTCCAAAGCAGAACAAAAGTGTGGCTGAGGGTGAATGAAAGTCAGTGGAAATCACCTTATTCACACAATGCTAAACGGCCCCAACCAGCTTTGTTTGTTGTTATTATTGTTATTAGCAACATAATCAAGTGAAGTATGATTTTATGATACTGTAAAAAAAAATGTGCTTGGGTAGAGCTCCCAACAGTTTGTGCTGCTTCCAAGTTCTAACTTGACTCCATCTTAGCGTCCGTCAGCAACTTACGTTTGTCAACACAGGGAGGAAATAGAACTGAGGCAAAGGCACCAGTTGGGATCCTGACTCATCTCCTCCAAATCCACACATTAGTAGATCTAAACCTTTTAATCCTAATATAATGTGTGGCTCAACATGTAAATATCCCATAATGACAGAAGAGCCCTCTCTTCCTGTGGACTACAGGCTTGTCTGTGCGAGACTGTGCAGGACTGAAGCTTCCACTGTTTATACCATGTTTGCCAAATTGCTGTTGGGAGCAGCTGCCTAAAGAGTTTCAGTACACAAAGTTGTCAGACAACATCCGTAGTCAAGAGTATCTTCTCTAGTGGTTTTTAGTTATCGCCCTAGGAAAGGTAAACCTTTATCCCTTGTGTTTGAGTGGAGGTTGGTTAAAAAAATAAGAAATGAATTTAATGTTTGATTTACCTGTCATATCTTCAAAGGACGTGTAGGGCTTCATGTTGAAGCGTTTTCTGTAGGCATTAAGAGACTGGTAACGCATCAGCCTGCTGTTCTCTATCGACTTCATGGCCACCATCATCACTGCAGGCGCAACATTACGACCACCAGCCACCTGTAGAACAGACACTTCACTGATTAGACTCACGGAACGTTTTCAATAACATAACTTTACAGTACACTTTTTTCTACACTTTGGGCTTAGCATTCAAACACAAAGACCACAAACATAATACATCTCGCTTTCTGTAATATAATATATCTGCATAAAGAGAACTCCAGCTGAAACGCTGCTCACCCTGCCTGCTAACTGCTTGGTGAAAGACTCCACCAGATTGTTGACCCCATAGTGTGTCAAAATGGAAGTGTTGAAGAGGAACTGCTTGTAGTTGTAGACTTCATCCTGGATGTGGAAGTCGTCAGGCATTAGTGGGTGCCAGTGGTAGAGCGTGTTAAACTCGGAGGAGATCCGATTCTGATACTGGAATCGCTGGTTGAAGAGAAGCTCCGGATCGAATTTGAGCTTGAAGTGGTAGCCGCTCAAGTGCTGCACATAATCCTCAATTACAATCTTGATGGTTTCTCCTGCAGAAAGAAAACAAAAGCAGGCTTCCTGTGAGATGTGTTATGTAAGATTATGAAGACTCACATTTCTGTGGTGAAACCTGAGCAAAAAGAAAAAAAAGTGCTTCCTGGTAAAACCTGAGAAAGTGCCTTTTACAACACACAGTGTGTGTGTTAAAATGGATCTCCAAAATGTATGATCATTTAAACTGAGATGTGACCTGAGATGAGAACTGATTAAATTGTGCATCGTAGAGAACATGCAGACACAGTAGTGGTAAATCTGAAAACGTCTTCAGAACATAATCGTTTAATGCCATCATGTAACACTGAGTCCTATCACCACAGCTACTTAAAACAAGTGAAATACATTCCCCTTTAAATATTCTGCAGCATAAGAATGCATTTTTTGTGGTGGGCAAGATGAAGTATGGTCATGTGAGCTTTCTTTTGTAGAAAGGGAAGTAAAAGTTAAAAAAGGTCAGTGCTTGAGTGTCTCAGGTTTTGAAGGTTCAAACCTCTGTCAAAAACTAATTTAACGAATGCACAAAACATTATGAAACATCACAACAACAAATAGACTATCACTTAATGAACTGCTTTTGGGATATTTGTAAGAATAAGCCTGTGTTCCACATAGATAACATATAAAATGCGAACATTGTAAAGGACATTCAAAGGCTAGTACTTTGTTTTGCTCACCAATGAGAATGAGTCGCGCAGTCTGGAAGAGTCGCTCATCATCCCAGTTCGGGTGCTCCAGTTTGAGAACATCGCAGACGCGGTTGTGTTCCCGAAGCCAGATTGTGGCGTACATCATGAGGCCCGGGACCAGACCAAAGGCCTCGTGACCCACAGCAAAGCGATGTGACTCGGGCACGTGTGGAGGATAGTGCATGTCTACTTGGGTATCACTGACTGTGGGAGGGTACACCTCACCATCCAGAACCTAAACAGGACGAAGAAAAGAACATTTGTTTCCATCATAAGTTACATATTCGTTTCGTAGTAGTTCCAAATCTTTTTAGTAGTTACTAATTACATCTCCAAATGAATAATAAATTGCTTAATAATAAACAGTTACAGGAAAAAGCTACAATTATAAAAACAGAGACTTAATAGCTTTCATTAATTATTAGACCCAAGGAAGTATTCCTTTAGGGGTGAGTGTGGAGTTCGCTACGAATGAGGAAGAATGCTGAACTTACGTTACAGCATTTGAATCTAATAAAACATTCACGGATAAGAAAATGTAGCATAAAAGTAACTGACCTGAAATTTTAGCTTGCCGTCCCTAAAGAGCCTCAGCTTGTGCTGACGTTCCAGTTCCTCTCCATAAATATGACTCAGATCGACCTGACCAGAGCACATACAGACCAGTTAAATCTCAGCCATGAAAATAAATGGCCTGAGAGCTGGATGAAAACATCACTCCCTCAAATACCACACATTCAAAATGATGCAAAGAAGCCGTTTAGATGAGTTTAAACGTCTTCAGAAGGTTTCACACTCACCCCATGATTCTTTGCCCTTGTGAAGGCTGGGCCTTTCTTCATGTCGGTTTTGAAGAACTGGTGCGTGAAGTGCTGGGCGAAGAAGGCGAACATGAGGCTGGTTTGCTGAGGGTCGGGGATGAACTTTCTCCTCAGCAGAAGCTTCTCCATGACCATCTTGACGTCCGGCAACTCTTTCTTACCTGCGAAAGAACATCAGTGTCCAACTTTAGAATATCAAAGAGGAGCGACAGGTTCCAGAAAGCCCACTGAAAATGCCTGGAGATGCACACACGTCTCTTGGAATGCACATTTTTCCACTAGTGTATACACTTGCCTAAAGCCTTTCTTACACACTCAAGCATGCAGGCAAGCTGGTTGGACACGCAGTCTTGTGCTGTACGTAGCCTGGAGGGTGGTGATGTAATGAACCCTTAATAGAAATCCTAAAGAACAGGTTGGGAGAGGAAAAGAACAACACTCACCTGCAACACCCATCGGTGTTGGGCAGTCCTGAGCGACGGGGGGTAAGGTGCGTGTGAAGTAGGACAGATTGGAATAGGCCTCCCAGCTCTTGTATCCATAGTCAGAATTAAAGGTTGGTGGACTGTCAATCAAATGGGCCCGTGCTGATTGGGAGAATAAAAAGACACATTAGTCTGCACCAGCCTTCACGGCTTAATTCCTTTGTATCTTCAGGGTTGGAAAGTACATTTTCAAAGAACTATGAACCTGGTCTTTACTGGCTTATTTGAGAAGCGTGTTAAAGTAGGTTTTATGGCTTACATGTCAGAACATAGCGCATGATGGCGTCCCGCAAAAATGAAATGTTGTTGATGATGTTCCACAGCCCTTTGAAATGAGTGAGAATGTAATGCACCGTGTTTGGCGTCGGCTTCAGAGACATTTTGAGCCAGGTGAGGAATTCGGCTGTTGAACAGAACACATAGTGTGAAAGGAAGGCTAAAACTCTTTTTTTGTTTTTTACTTCATCAATGCCAACTGGGTCCCACTTACGTGTCGTGCAGGTCTGCCCATAGTACCCAGTACGTGTGCAGTCACATTCATAGGAGTCAGTGCCAAGTGCTGTACACACACCTCGATTCTGGCATGGCTGGGAACAACAGGGGCTGGCTGCATTCAGAATGAAAATACAGGTTAGGACACACCACAGCTTAACTAGGGCACTTTACACTTCCTTACATCTTACATCCCCATGACAATCAGTAGGACATGACAATTAAGACACAGATCCACACCACATGTAGAGTTCTTCATGTAGTGTGTAAGTACATTCCGAAGTCTTTACTAGTACTACAACTACATTCAGAAGCATTCACTACTACAACTACATTCAGAAGCATTCACTACTACAACTACAATCAGAAGCATTCACTACTACAACTACATTCAGAAGGGTTCACTGGTACAACAATTACATTCAAGAGCCTTCGTTGGTACTACAGCTACATTCAGAAGCATTCACTGGCACCCCTGTTGAGTTTGTGTGTATCTTTAATAAACTCTCGAATAACTCACCTCCTTCACAAGCCAAGAACCCCACAGAAAAAAGCAAAAGGAGGGACACAGTCCTGTGCATTCCTCAAAGTGTACCTCGTCCTGTCTAGCCTGAAGACTGAATGAACTGGAGTGAAAGTAGGCGCGTGCTTTATACTCTGAGTGACGACACCTCCCTCTTCCGAGCCTCAGCATCGGCAGTCCTGCTTCACTCAATGAATGTAAAATAACAGTATGACTGCCAAAACAGCATCTCGACAAGTGTTTTTAAAGTTTCGAGTAAAAACGTAGTTTAGTATCGAACTGCACGTGTTAGTGGAGTTTGTTACACCACTCTCGTGGTTCAAGTTTTAATGACATTTCTGTATTTTTTACGGTTTAAATAATGTTCAACCACACAAATTTCACTCCAACATGAAGCTGTCTTTGAATACAGATGTTACAGTGAGCGTTGGGGGCAGCAGGTCCAGGTTCTGTTGAGCTCCTTTCCTCACAAACGTACTATTAACACAGGTAATAATGGAAGTACATTGAACACAGTTCCCCTCACTCTAAACACTCTACCTTGTGTTTTCCATCATTTACTCATAACATACTCAGATGGTGACCTGGTGGTTAGGGAGCTGCCCCTGTGATCAGAGGGTCGTGGTTTTGAAACCCAGGACTGCCAGTAGCACCAATGGTACCCTTGAGCACGGTACCATCCACACAGTGGTGGGTGCTCTGTCGTTGACTGCCCAGTGCTTCACTTGGTGAATGACTTAAATACAGAGAGAATTTCTCGTTGTTCACACTGTATGCTGTATTGTGGTGTGTTCACGCGTAAGGGGCCACATTACCTTCTATAGAAACCTTTATAATGGGCGAAGACAGAAACATGTGGGTAATCAGGGCTCCAGGGCTTGTGAGTCACTCATATAGACAGTGATGTATGGGCTCTGTACAGTGATTATACGGGGAAATGGTTTACCCAGTAAGAGCAGTAAACCGGATGGTTTAGGAATAGGGTCAACTGTTCAGCTTCCCTATCACACTTAAATAAATAAATAAATACCTACCTACCTACATACATATATATTTCTTTCAGTTTGGCAGGGAAACTAAACAGTTGATTCTATCCCTTATACCATCAGTTTGACTGGTTTTATTGGGTAAACGATTCGCTGTATAATCACTAGTGTTCGTGTGTCTGTTTGTTGTATAATAAAATGTAATCATTAAAACTGCATTTTTAGAAATAAATTTTAATATTTCATTTCACTAGTATCACATATTTGGAACCGAAGCAGTAATAACTTTTTCTTAGCAGTAAAACACAACAGCCTGGATATTTTTTACCATTTGGTTGAAATAATAATACCAATAATTAAACGTTTCAATGAATTAAACGTTTCAGTTAAATTGTTACAATAGCAGAACAAACAATTTAATTCGAGAAAATTAAAAGAAATGTTCAGGTTTACAAAATTATAGCACTGATTAAAGAAAACAATCCAAATACATACTTTTAGATCAGATCCTGCCAGAGAGGATCACTGTAGAGATGTTTTCCACGTCCTAATTTATTCAAGCCCCGCCCTCCTGAGCTGGGACTGGTTGATAGCTCGACACACTGCATAATCGATTAGCTAACTATAAGCCAATTATGGTGAAAGGGGCGGTGCTTCATAAAAGGGGTGTGGCTTAAAGTAACGGACCTTGTGGGTAATTTATAACGGCTTTAGTGCGCCCCCTTGTGGAAGAAATTACATTCGCTCTGCAAGTAGACGGTTCTATCTGCAGCCTGTACTCGTCCTCTAATTTTACTCTCCTTCTTGCAGCTGATCCGTTAAAATCGGGCTGTTCTGGAGCTGAAGACTACAGAAGAATATTGACATTTCCAACTCAATATTTAACGGCACTTTAAAGTGTTAAAACGGCACTTCAGTCCTCACACACACACACGCGTCTTGCACTTCTGGATATATGGGTCTCCCAGCTGTAGTCTGCGGTTCTGTTTACGATTAGGGCGTGTTATAGCGCCAGCACCGTCCTGCCAGCACCTCCTCCTCTTCCTCCGATGATGGTCACATTTATGCCCGGGAGAAGAGTGAGGCTGTCTGACTTCCCGGACCTGCCTTCGCCTGCAGCCTCCATCTTCGGGTAAGTGCCAGAATTATTTTTCTGCACGACTTCTCAAGCCTCTGCTCCTCTGTGTGCCTGGAGTTTAATATTGTGCAATGCATGGAGAATACGAGATGAGTTTCTGGAGCAGAGATGTTTGCATATGCTTTTTCTCCACGTGTTAAAGTGAGATAGCAAATGAGAAGTCAGACTGGGGGGGGGTTCTGTCAGTTAACACACACGGTTATGAAATACACCAGTGGTAAAACCATTCGGTATCTCTCTGTCTTTCTCTCTCTCTGCCTCTCTCTTGTCTTGCTCTCTGTCTGTCTCTACTTCTCTCTCTCCCTCTCTGTCTGTCACTCTCTGCCTCTCCCTGTCTGTCTTTCTCTGTCTCTCTCTTTCTGTCACCCCTCCCCGTCTCTCTGGCTCTGGCTCTCGGTCTCTCTCTCTCTCTTTGTCACTCTTTCTTTCTCTCTCTCTTTGGCTCTCTGCCTCCCCCCATATCCCTCGCTCTCTTTCCCTGAATGGTACTCTCATTACCGGTTCCATGCTGTTAAATGACCTTCCTTCTCTGATGCACAATGAGGCAAACAATTTAAAGCCCCTTTTTAGCCTTCAAGTGTGTGTTTCTTTGAGACCTGCCTCTGCCTGGTCTCCGAGTCACTGCGAGTGTAGTCGACTGCATCCGTCCTCTCACTCGAACCAGGTAGAGTTTTTAGTCTGATTTTTTTCTCCACCCGTTTTCACTACCCCGCTCTGGGATTGGCTGGTAGTTCATGTTCATTAATTGTAGTTGTGTGGACTAATTTGCCAATCCCGGTGCAGGAGCGGGGCCTGCTGGGTGTCAGCCGCCATGATCCTCTTGGGCCCGTTGGCCCTGTTCCTCCAGAGCTACGTGACCAGCAGCACCGCAAGCAGCCAGACGCACTTGCAGGAGTTCAGCTCAAAAACATTCTGGCTTGGTTGAACGGAACCATAGCCAGTAACCGACCCCTTTGACGCTGTGCTCCAAACTAGGTGTTGATTTAACGTTTTGGGTGTTCATACAAGCATTATTAGAAGGATGAACAGAAGTAGACATTCATACTTCTTGCTGAGGGTGTTGTAATTCAACACTGTTGGCGTTCATTCTCCAATAGGGGTGTTTATTCAACCCTGTAGATGTTCATTTAACACTGAAAGTGTCTATTCAACTCTTTACATGTTCAGTCATTATTGGAGATGTTAATTCAACACCGGAAGTGTTTATTAAAGACTGGAAGAGTTCAGCGGATTTTGTTGACCATGGGGTGGATGGGGGAAGTGATGGGGTCATTCAACACTGGAGGTTATTCAACACTCTAAATGCCCATTCAACACTTTTAGTATTCATTCTTTCATCACTTTAGCTGTGTACTCAAAACTAGTGTTCAATCAACACTTTAACTGTTCATCAGTTTTCATTCAATACTGGAGTTTTTCATTTAACTTAACCTGAAGTAAGCAGCTATTTATGTACAAAGTTGGACCTATTTATTATAATTTACCTTCCGCCAACTGAAAGAAAACACCCCTGTCAGCTGTTCCACCTTAAAGGCAAACCAGACTATAACTACTTCATGAGGACATAACACTTTAAGTTTCATAATGTGTTAACCCTTAAAAAAAGCATATAAGCTCAGCATGTTACATTACTGACACTGCCTGTAGAATATCAAAGATATCTGGAATATCTAAGAGCTGTAATGTTAATGCATATATTTATTAATATATTTCCGATTTTAGCTATTGCTTATTTCTTACACTAGTTCAGAATTATGAGCAGGCTTAGGATAGACACATGAAACAAAGCAATGCTGCTATTTTAACTCCTTCTTAACTCTTCAATACCACAGTTTGTCAAAACACTGCCAGACAGAATTGTATTTGTGCGAAAAGGTTTTTCCTGAAATTTAGTGTGAAAGTATATATAGTAACGATATGCTAATAGAGTTGCTTTTCTCAGTTCATTTTATATTATTTAATGATTCAACACTTAGGCCTTCATCACTTCCAAATTTAAGTGTAAATTCAGCATTTTAGGTATTAAATTGCCATTCACGGTTTTCATTTAGCACTCAAAGAGTTCCTCCAACACTGTAGGCGTTCAACATTGTAAGTAATTACTTGAAAGTGCTCACTGAACACTGGAAATGTATACAATGACGCCTTGAGGGACTTTTGCAAGAATTCGATCACATATGTGAGTGTGCTAGTAAACCAAAGGTGACATTTGTCCTCAAATGAAGTTTGAGTGACAGCACCTTTCTGCTGTCATCCAGACCGTCCAAGATTGAAAAAACTCATATAACAGTGAGCAACAGAATTACAACAGAAGGATCTAGCCGTGATATACGAGACATGTCACATTTTTATCTGTACACCTTTTGTCAGTTCACCCTTTACCTCTGTAAATCGTGCACAATGGACATTAATAGCCAGTAGCATCCACAGAGAGTTCAGTCCATTGATGAAAGACTGTCTGCACTCTTGAAAAGGACACAAAAGGGTTGGAAACCTAATGTGGCTCTTCTATGGCCTGAAGATCTAGCTCCAACCCCAATGATTAAGGCCTACAGCGGTGTCTGAATATTCACAACAAATCTCATCTCTCCAGGGTGGTAGATCTCCTGAACAGAAGTGTAGTATTGAAACTAGATGCATTTCCAGGAGAAAATGTGAAGCGTGATTGCGTTGTTGCTATGAAACCAGTGCTTGGAGATGCCCAAACAGTGGTTTTATGGCCAAAAAAAGTTTACTTTGTGTTTAAAAAAATAAATTCTGAGTCTAGCGCCTCACCGCTGTGCCACGGTGTGTGTGTGTGTGTGTGTGTGTATGTTTGTGTAAGCTCACTGGTTTTTACCCACCCATTTAGAGGCAAAGATGGCTGAATGCACAGGCTGATTAATTTTAACTAGTCCACAGCAAACAGCGACACATGTCTTTTTTTTTTTATAAGTGACCTGAGCTTCACGTTTGGTTTTTCACCTTTTTGTCTGTCCACGGCACCCGTACGTGTGATGTCACTGACTACCTCTGTATCTCTCGCCTGTTTTGGCTTGTAAAAAGAATAATAAAAGAAATCTGAAGAAGAATAATGGTGTGATTGAAGATGCAACCACACTACTAAACCTTAAGAAGAATGTGGTCACAATCATAACGTTCAGTTATGTTCAATTATTCTTCACTAGTGTTGGATGATTACTGACTTTCGCTATAGTCTTCAATACAGCATATTTTATAGAGAGTATTTCTCTCATTAGAGGACTTTTGAGGTTCAGTTAGTCCCTCCTTTCTGCCCACCTCATTCTAATAGGACGCATCCAGATGCTCAGTTTTAAACACAGTTGTTTTTTTTCATAACAGATGACAGCTAATGATAAATGAGAGGGAGGTAGAGATCAATGGGCGTATCTGTGATGCACAACAGTTAGGCTGATTTGAATATTTATTTTGACCAGTGTATTAGCGTCATCATCCAGCATGATTCATTTTTCCAAGTGAAAGATTATAACATTTGTCTCGACCTACCTGTCAGAGCGCACTGGCTCTTTGTACAGTCTGCTGACTCAGAGTTTAGTCTAAAGTAGAGAAATGAGACTTGAAATGTCTGTACTTCCATCCTGTTACCATGCACCCTATCTTGGTTTTCTACTGACACACTTCCCCCTCTCTCTCTCTCACACACACTCTCTCTCACTCTCGCTGTCCCACTTGCACGTAACACTGCATATCTACAAATTGTTGGCATTACGCAGAGGCGTTTATTACATGTAATGTGACTAATTCAAATATTGAATTACGCTATTTCTGTTTTAGACTTTGTTTGTTGTGTTTTTTGTACACTAAAAAAAAAGATGCATTGAATTTTTATTGTTCAAAAGTGAGTGAAATATGAACCAAATATATCACTTTATATTTCATAGCGCAAAGGCACCAGCCTGCTGCAGGTTTTTATGACTGCTCTTGAAGGGGTATTTTACTAATCGGTGATGACTGGCTTGGCACAATTATATGGGTTTTAACATAAAAATCAATTAAGTTTAAACTCATGTCTGACCAATGTCTGTACAACACAGTTCAAGCTCAGTAAACTGTCTCCCTCAGAAGCTGTAAGGGGGGGGGGGGGTCCCTTAAGGTGAAAATAAAACAATAATGCCATACTGTGTAAGATGGCCTTGAAGGCCAGGCTGGACACAACAAGTATCTTTGCAGGTCAGACTGAGGGCGCCAAGAGGTTGGGGTTAAGCAAATAAGGTGATAAAATCTTACTGGTCAAAAGGCAGACTGAAGGCGTCAACTGAATATTAATTAAAAGATGAACGAATCCTGTAATTATTGTTTGAACCAAAGAGGTGGGGATAAACAAATCAGGTGATAAAATGTTATAGGTAGAAACAAAGGAAGATGGAGCTAAGATTGGCACAAACAAAAGAAAAGGTGGATTCAACTGATACAACTTTGTTGGTAAAAAAAAAAAATCAATCAGTGGGACGTATTAGAAAAATGGGTGTTGATTTTGAGGTCTATAAGAACTCTGTACAGAGCCAGTGGATGAGCGAGCGAGGAGGCAGCCCCCACGGGCCCACGGCTGTAATCTTTGAGTAAAACAGCGACATCGTATCTTTCTGACTCTGCTTGACTTTGACAAAGTGTCGGACTGTTTTTCGTCCCAATTCTCCACGACACTCCGAGTCTCATCATCGTAGTTCAGCGTTTTTAAACGTTCTTGTTTTAGTATAAACTGTTATTTTAGCGGTTATTTAAACTGTTATTTCAGTATATTTACCGTTAGTAAGCTGTGCCCTCACTATACGGGCTGAGAGGGTTATTTCTGTCTTTCTGATATTTATGGCTGCTAATGCTAAGGCTGACGCAGCGAGCAGTTTCCTCTAGGATCAAAAAAGTTTTCTCATTCTCTGATTCATTTGACTAACTTTTGGCAGTGAGTGTGTTGTGCCAGTGTATCATGTTTTATTCATGTGAAAAAGATGAGGTCGTTTTAATGCTGTCATTGCTCATTTTTGGCTTGGTCCTACAGATGAACCTGAAATCGCTTTGATCTTGCCAGCTGTCAGAGTCGTGTCTGTCTTATGTGCTTTGCAGAGGAGATAGATGAGCACTCTTCTTCCCTCAAGATTTCTCGGTTGGTGAAGACGTGGCCTTTCAGGAGGACGAAGGATAGTCAGTCCCCGATCACCGTAGCTAAAGGCAACTATGTCTGCTCTTGACCCTTACCAGTACATTGTCGTAAGTTCAGCAAATTTTACTGCATCATTTTCGATATGAATTGACACTATGCACCCTCAGTTCCTCACTGTACCCAATGTAATGCTGCGCTAAGCCAAATCTGTAGTTAGGTTAAAAAACCCTCTTGAGTCCGCTTCATGGGAATGCCACATTGATATCATCCCTGATATAGTTTGTCCACATCTATATATAGCTGTAGAAATATGTGGTAAACTGTGTATAGCTATGGTTGACCTGTCGCTTGAAATTATGTGAAGATCTGGATGTCAGAGTTTTCTGTAACCCAATCTACTGCAGTTGTTTTTCATGTGGTTTTTGTTTGTTGAGTTGTTTTTTTGTATTGCAGCAATAAAGCAGCCTGTGGTCTTAGGATACGCATATTAATGGCCGCTTTGTTTATATAAACTTGGGGTTGCTATACAGTGCGCCTATGCCCCAACGTGCGAACATTGCACCTTTAAGAGTACAACTGTACAACATTTCAAAACATAACTGTAAAGGAACAAGGACTAATTCTCCCTGAAGGTACTGAAGATGGCCCACCGCAGTGGATTAAAATATGTGACAGACAAACAGACACGTTTCAATTTGCTCCCTACTTTTATGATGCTCTATTAAAAAAGAAATAGTGAAATGTATTTCATGCTGAATGTCTATAAGACTTAATATGCCTTAAGAATTTCGAGATATTTAATATCTGTATGCCGTTGGCTACCAACACTTTTGAAAAGTGAGAGGGTGTTCTGTTAAATGTGTGTTCACACTTGCATCCCATTCTTACTAATAACCATGCTGCAAGCCCCCTTTCATGCAAAATACACGTTCTCATAGTAACTCCAGGGCTACTCTGTCACACTTTGAATTATTAGAACGAGTCAAGCATGGATTATCGTCTGTTTGAGGTATGCTTAGCACATGCAGATACAAAGATTCTTCTCACTGAATCAAGATACAAAATTCTGTTAGCAGTGTGGATACCAAACTTTTTTGAATCAATACCACATTTGTGTCTGTAAACAGAAGAGCGGATTTAAGACTTGAATTTAATGAAAATGTCTTGTATAGAAGCTTGTTTCTCAGAATGAAAAAAGCATTCTTTACGTTTTTTTTTACAATGTCGGAAGTTCTTTCTTTCTTTCTTTGCTTCTTGCTTGCTTCGTAAAGGGTTCAATTTGTATAGATTAGAGTTTTTTGGGGGGAGTTACATAGATTTTTTACCTGATTATACATGCAACATGATTATACATGCAACATAAAACATAACAAGATTAGTTATTGACAAATAGCTATTTTTTTTTTGTTTTCTTTGTGTAAATGCTTGTGTGGGAATTGGAGATGTAGTTCCCTGTGTTTCCATTTTTTTTAGTTTTGAGTGGGTATAAGAACGTTTTTTTCCCCTCATTGTTTACTACCCACATAGACTATGACTTTCAGCATCTGTAAAAGTTTTATGTTTTGTGTTTATTGTGTGTGTTTGTGTTCTTAAGGTTGAACAGCAGTACTCTCACAAGTTCAGAGTGAAAGTGCTACGGGCAGAAAATGTCACCAAAGGAGCTCTGGGTGACTTGTGTGAGTTATGAAACCGTTTTCTGTGGTTTCTCCACATCAAAGGTCTGATCTTGCGTGCTCAGAATCCACCAAAATGAAGACGTGCCGATGCACGTTTTAATAAAACCTAAACAAAAAAAAAAAGAGTGTTTTAATGAACTCTAAACCCTAGGGCTAGGGCTAAATGGACATAAATCAAATGTATGCAAATGTAGCCCTCATACCCAAAATGTATTTGATCAACCTGGACATGTTTGGTGTCAAAAGTTTCCTTCTTTAACTTTGCACTCCAGGTCACCATCCAATGAGTGAACGCATGTAATTTAAGGTGCACCCAGTACTGACATAGCTTGCATAATCTCCGTAAAAACGGATTGCCAACGTGAACGGATGTTATAGAGTAGCCACAGTTGAGCCTGAGGCTATTATGCCCAATTTTGATCATTAGCTAGAGGAGTCTAACGCCTCCCAAATCTGAAGTTTTAGAGTGATGGAGCTCCATCTGATACCTTTGGAATGAGTTAGAGTGGTCCAAAACTAATCATTCTACATCTGTACCTAACTCTTGGTTAAATCCCTTAATTTTAGAAGAATCGCTGGGAAAGCAGGGTGTGTACAAATTTAGGATGTATGAGAATAATGTCACCAACAAGTAATATAAGCCTTTCTTGTTGCTCCAGTTCAAAACAATAGACCTAAAACATGTACTGACTGCCCTTTTGGGAGCGTTGTGTACTTTTTTTTTTACAGAAATGGTCCTTTAACTAGTGCAGAAAAGATCTCATGTCATTGAAAAGAACAAAGCCTTACTTATGTACCATTCACTGTTTCTTGTTATTTCTGTGCCTGTAGTGGACACCCCAGACCCCTACGTGGAGCTGTTCATTCCCACAGCACCTGAGAGCAGGAAGAGAACACGGCATATAGATAACGACATTCACCCAGAGTGGAATGAAAGCTTTGAATTCATACTGGACCCCAACCAGGACAATATTCTGGAGGTAGCCATCAATGGTTTTGCTGAATGCCTTTATTTCCTTTTAATTGTAATCACGCAAACATAAGCATGTGACAACTACTAAATCTGAACAATCAAACTAATGCTTACTGGTCTCATGGAATGTTTCCAGTTGACTTTAATGGATGCCAATTATGTAATGGACGAAACACTGGGTTCGGCCGCATACAGCATTTCCAACCTCAGAGTGGGACAAACGGAACTGGTGCCATTTCTCATAGGAAAAGTAAGAATCTTGACAATAAATGGAAAGTCTAAAGCCACCCCTCATTGCTTTATATTTTGTTTTGTTATCACCTTGTTGGTGCAAAAATACAATTTTACGTCTGTCGCCTGGCCTATCTTTGGCATACTGAGCAGATTTAAGTGAAGAAATAGGAATACATGTTTTACTGCATCAGGCTGCAAAGTGCCTAAAGATACAAGGTGACACAGAAAGACATTCCGACCGCTTAGCATTCAGCACCACCAGTATACTGATCACCGCCTGATTGTCTGGAATCGTCTGCACCTGTTTCTTCACTGGTTCAGGCCTTAAGTTAGAGAGCGTTGTTCTGCTTGAATGGTTCATATGTAGGTCCGTGGATGACTTAACAAAAAACATTCCTCTGAAACTGTTGAGGTTCAGGGACTGGACTGAAAAGGAGAGCCTTTGAAAGTCCTTTAGGAAGCCTGGGGAACTGTTCCTCAAGACTGCATTAAATTTACAAGAAAGTCTGGTTCATTGGAAGCAAAGTATGAAAATGAGTTGTGGCTCAAGAGTTTTGTACAGTATTGTAGATTTCTTTTTATCTTTCTTTCTTTCTTATTTTTCCTGCTACTTTTTTATCTTTCTTTCCTGCGACAGTTTTTGTCACACATCAGTGCTGATTCAGAATACACTAATAGTTTGCCTTTGTGTTGTTCTGACAGGCAACCAATGTGTACTTAGAGCTGAGTCTGGAGGTGTGGTACGTATTCCGGTGAATGAGACACAGTTATCAAAGCTCTGCTGGCTCACGTATTGCATGGAGGGTTTGCAGGGTTTATTTTTGGTTTTCTTCTGGAACGCCATTGTAGTCATAGAGTAAACAGAAAGGAGGAACCCCCTTTCACACTCCTATCTGTGTTTGGTGCTCACAGCAATGCTGCGTCAGTACATCTGGAATGTTTTGAATCAGAGTAGTGGTGTCTCTGACTTCGCAGGTCAGTGACCGCTGCCTGTGTCACAGCCGACGGGTTCCACCCTGGTGCGTTTTCAAACCCAGCCAGTCTGACCTCACTGACCTGCCAGGCTTGTGATTAAGGGACATTACTATGAGAATGGTATAGGTTATTTCAAAATTATTATTACTATTATTATAACAACTCTTCAGGGAATGTAAACAGAAGGGTTTTTTATAACCTAAATAAACAAAACAGTTCTATAGTTCTAAACACTTATGGAAGTATGTGTAAAAAACTATGTGTGAAAAGAAATAATCAGAAGTCTAATTATTGAATAATTGGAATGGAATAACAATCGAATCATGGAGAAAATAATCGCTATTTCTCCATGTTTCGATTGTTATTTGATTTGATTGTTGTTTTTTTTCTTCTGAAAACAGTGAGAAACTGTCAATTTACTGAAGGTGCGCAACTGCAAGACTGACCCTGTCTGTACCTTTAACTCATGCACACACTCGTTAAGCCGGCCCCTCAACCTTGAAACCACTCAAAGTTATAAACAGGACCCGCGCTTTGATCTGCATGAAGTGATGTGGTTCTTAAAAATGAAAAAGCGTGTTTGATGTGTTTCTCCATTCGACAGCCACGTTGCGTCCATATTTTTTGCAAACCGGATGTCCGTTCTGACAGAATCACCCCTTGTTTATTTTTGGTATGTCTTAGGCAATCCTTCGCTGCTGATTTAATTTCTTTTCAGAGGATGCAGATCAATACCAGTCTTGCTTTTCACTAGTTGTCTGACAGGCAGTCAAGAAGGAAAGGAGATAAGCATGTGAGATTCTCGGTTCGGCTGCATTTGTTTTTTGTAAATACCCATAATAAGTAATTGTACACAGTATGATAGCCATTTTCATACTAGGGTATACCCCGAGACCGGTACACTGCTGCAATCCTAATTTCACTATTTGGGGATCAGTACAGCACCGAGGTCTTAAAGAAATCCTCTTCTTGCCCCAAATATGGTTGATCAGCCAAGACATGTTTGGTGCTACTTCTTTAGTCCTGCTCTTATTGATAAAACTATACCATATAGTTTTGTACGTTATGTGGTCTGGGGCAGAAGTGTGATGGCTCAGGCATGTTTGCACAGTCCTACTTGGTGAGGTATTAGTTTCCATGACATGTTAGCTGCATTATTCTCATCGCTCCTGTCAAATATGAAAGAAGCAAACTCAGGGCACCAAACATGTCTTGACTGATGAACCACATTTAGGGTACAGGGGAAGCTGTCACCGAACTATTCGTTTAACATAATGAATAACACAAATGATGGTACATATTTAGATGGCGCCCGTGAGTAATAGTACACAGCTAGTAAGCAAGCTTTCATGTGAAAGCTAACTACTATATGCATGTTGTTTCTTATATATCAACCTCAATGGCCCTCTAGTCTAAACTTATCCTGCATGAATAAGTAGTGGTATTTTCCCAACGCCACGAGTCAAGTCCCCCAAACTATATGAGGAGTTTCCTGTGCCCGTGTTTTAAAACACGCAGTACATTGCAATGTACTGTGGAATATATGTTTAAAAAAACTCATACCTCTTGTGTGTGGTCTGTTTGTGACTGTTCCCAGTTCTGCCATGGACTTGCGCTTCAGCCTGGCTCTGTGCGACAAGGAGAAGCTTTACAGGCAGCGGCGGAGAGAGCGAGTCATGCTGGGCATTAAGAAGCTGCTGGATATGGAGAAACATCACTTTCTGCCTTCTTCGCCCCGGGAGGTATGCTAAACCCTAGCCCTTGAGTTATGCAGGGATGTCTGGTGATGTGTCATTTTAACTTCTGGATATAACAGAGACTGACATTTGACTGGGTTTGATCACTTCGGGTCAAGTATCACCTATACATTCGCTTAAAGAGCGTGTTGTTTAAAGCATCTGTAGCACATGGCCTTTACCCACAGACGCTCTGCCAAAATAACAGCCCCCTGTAAAGGTGAAAACACATTTACCAATAGGCACCAAAATGTAAGCGGTGGCCCTTTCATCAGGACAGCTGTGACAGGGATTCCTTGCTCTCTTTGGGTGGGTGTGATTGCCCTCCCTCTCTGTCCATTTTTGGCAGTGCTAGTGATCACAGGCGTCTGTGAACTGATGAAACATTTTTTTTTGACGTGAATGTTTTGTCTACAAGCGTGCCAAGTTGTCCAGTGATGTTGCATTAGCAGCGGTTCAAATAGGAGCCTCCTGAGTCCTAGCTAGTGGGTGGGAATTAAAACTCATTTACTGCTGGTTTGAATGTAACATGAACATATTTGAACTTTTAAGTACGTCGGATAATGTAATGTCCTGCATTAATGTAATGTCCTGCATTCATGATACATTTATTCTGCTTGGGATATACAAGATTGATCTGTAAACCTGGTTGGTTGAATCCACATGCTATCGGTGTGTTTGGTTCTGTACCAGCTTTAATGTTTAGACAGCAAAAAGTGAGCAAACACCTTGTGATAAGACCTTAGGTCCTCCCCCCCCCACACCTGGTGCAGCTGCACATGCCCCATTCCTGGTGCCGCGGAGCAGCTAGAGGCGTACAAATCCCCCAGCACTGCAGCTGTGTTCTCTGTTCTAATGTCACTCCATTCGGGATCTGCAGGATGAGTTAGAGTGCTGTTTGTGATCCAGAAAGAATGATCTTGTACCTGACCTCACTAATGCTCTTGTTACTGCATGCCATCATATCCTCTCAGCAATGTTCCAGCATCTAGTGTAATGCCTTTCCAGAAAAGTAGAAGGAGGCTATTGCGAAATGCGGGGAGGGGGGGGGCTTTTAACCGGTTACATAATTTTCATTACAATTTGCTGAGCCAGGAAATAATAAAGAAGTACTAAAGATCACGTGAAAAAGCTGTGTAGTGTTCATGTCAAAACAAAGCAAGGTGGCCGTGCCCGCGTCAGTAACTTATACACTGCTGATGCAACCTTTGCTAGATGCTTCTAGGGTAAAATCAGTAAGATTCAGGTCGGTTTTTCATAATAGCTACCTTCCATACTGTGTATTCTAGCATAGTTCAGAAAACACTTTATCCTCACAAAACCCCCATTCCCTACTTATAGAAATAATAGACAGACAGTTGGAGTGGCGTCTAAGTGCGAAGTAGCAAACAGCAAAGCACATGGCAGCAGTGCAGTTCAGCAGTCTTAACAGACCTAGTGGTATTTCTAACAAAGTGCTATAAGCCATTACACAATCTGTGGTAATTCCTGGCACACTTTCGGTGCTTATCACGAAGCTGCTTTGATTTCTGATAACAGATTTTGTGAGAGCTTGGGTATTTGGCCTTGGGAAGCATGTAGTCATTGCTGATCATGGTGAATGTACACACTTGACCTTTACAAGACTGAAGAAGAAAACTCTTGCCTTTCTTCTTTGAATTAATTGCACATTCTGTTGCTCCTACTATGGACACTAGGTTTGTTTGAGCCTGAAGACTACAGCATAATCTGACCCTGGACCTGGAAGTATAAGCCACTGTGAAATTTGAAGTGAATGTATGATGTTAAGTATGTTATATTTTGAATTGTGTGGGTGATTTCATGGATTATGTTTTTTTTTTTTTTTTTCCCAGTTTGTCTTGGACTGATTGGTTGAGAAGGGTTGAACGCTGTCTCAGCCATTTAGATTGTGACCTCAGAGCTAACTGCTATATAATCTAAGATATGTTACTGCTTATCTATTGCTATGTAGTTTGAAATGTTTTTGGAGAGAGATATTAAACAACGCCCTGATACTTTTGAAAAGTAAATGGGTGGAAACTGGCATATCTGCACGGTGTGCTCAGTGTAAACAGTGTTCTGATTTTTCTATCAGGTTTAGCGTGATGTTTCTTCACATTTTCATCAAAATTGAACCAAACGAATGAAATCAAGTGCCACCTTTCTATGCTGACAAAAGAGTCTAATAATCTACTCACATTCAGTGTCCTATCAGATATTTTTAAATTGAGATAGTGCTTAAATCACCACACTGCTCTCCTGCAACATTGCTGTTAGCTTAGTTGTTAAATCTGAGAGATTATGGTTTTAGATCCCGCCTGGCACATTTTTTGCTACTGCGTTCTGTGGTTGCTGTCCTTTAATGTTTTCAAGTATGATTTTTTATATTTATATTTATGTTTATATTTATATTGATTATAGGCCTCCTGACCAGTACATAAAGAATGAATATTTCACTAGGCTTCTAACCAGAGATCAGTTCAGAACTTCCCACCTGTTAAATGAAAATTGTCTCGTATAGACAAACAATAAGGCATGTCCTCCTATCCCATCTTTTGTTCCTGTATAGGTGTAAAACGGGGTGTTTAGATCTTCTTTTAAGGGGTGATGATAGTTCCTATGGCGTCTCAATGTTGAGATCATGCCATTTTATTTATCATACAAAATGTCTGCATGTCTTTTGCTTTTTTTACACGTAGTGTTAAATCTTAATCCTTCTGTGGGAACACAAATTAATTTTAAAGTTACAGATAAATCTGATCTCAGAACTATCGTAAAACAATGTCTCAGGCATCAGGAAGTGTAGTCATAACCATCATAGCTTTCTGTGATAGTAGTGTAGTTTTTAGAGAGCTGAAGATTTAACAAGAAAGCCAGTGCATGCACACACACACACACACACACACACACACACAATGTGTTTACAATATTTTTTGCACAGATGTAAAGGGTGGCTGGTGTTTTCAAATGATGGAAAAATGTGAATTCAAAGTTATGTTCCAATATCTATTTAGCTGTTGCAAAGGAAAGGAGTCAGAAGATGGTTGGCCTTGAAGATGTTTATTTCTTGTGCACATCAGTATGTGTGACAGATTGTTCAGTGCTGGCATGCAACTTTATAGTTTGAAATTTCCCTCTCACCTTGTTGTGATGGAGCAGTAGCTCAGGTGGGCTCCTTGTAGTCTAGAGACCTTTGCATTCATGTAATTACAGAGATGGGCATTCGTGATAAGGGTCAGCACCTTCAGAGCTGTCAGTAAATAAGTTAATAAACATCAACCATTGAACCTGACAATCAGTTCATTAAAAGCTGTATTTCCACACTACCAATATGTTCCACACAGGAATGTGGTATAACTTATTAACTGATAGCCTGTGTGTGGCAGTAATGGCAGAAATGGCTTCCGGAAGAGAAGCAATCACATGTTTTAGAAGCAATCACTTGTTTCATCCACTACAAACACTCATTTACAAACAAGTGACAAAGACTGACTCTCTTTCCTCCGGCTCTTTAGGGGAACTCACTCACTTGAGCTGTGGTTTAGTTATTATTGGAGAGAGAGATCCAGAAGCAGAACCAAAACCCCAAAAAGCAGAACCTCAAAACTGGAACTGGGTGGATGCAGTTAATTCCTCTGTTCCTAAAGAAGGAAGTCTGGAGATGGCAGGCCTGAAAGAATTTTTGTTTGTTTTGTGTATCAG
>JBBPCX010000160.1:16034160-16064839 GCA_037974365.1 Hydrocynus forskahlii
GTTAATTCCTCTGTTCCTAAAGAAGGAAGTCTGGAGATGGCAGGCCTGAAAGAATTTTTGTTTGTTTTGTGTATCAGTATGTCTGTCAGATTCTGTTTGACTTGTGCAGTTACAGGAAGAGTCATGAGCAGTTCAGGCAGGTGCCTTGTGTTTTGGAAGCATATGCATTAGGTCAATTACAAAGACCTTCACACTGAAGTTATAAGGAATGTTTCAGCCTGGACTGATTTTGGGCACCCAGTTAGAAAAGAGGTCATTTACATGTTTCAGTTTTAAAGGGACAGCTGCAGCTCGTTTACATCTAAGCGATGGAACAAAAATGAAATCTGGTTTTGAAACATAAACCCATGAAACAAAAGTGATTGACCTAAGGGAGCAAAATATAACACAGGAAAAGGATCCTTTAAGCACTTAAGGAGCATCTATAGGCAACATCCAATCCAGCATCCTATGGGATGACTGGTGGCCTGGTGGTTCGGGAGTTGCCCCTGTGATCAGAAGGTCATGGGTTTGAATCCCAGGACTGCTAGTGGTACCACTGAGGTACCCTTTAGCAAGGGACCGTCCCCACACGCTGCAGCCGTGCGCCGCGTCAAGTGAAAGGATTAAATACAGAGAAGAATTTCGCACTGGGTGCTGTCTTGTGTTCACTTGCGACAAAAATGGTCACTTTTACTTGTTTTTTAAGATCCCCCTGTTTGATCATTTTTAGTTCACATGTTGATGTATTGGGTGAAACACACTGATAGGAGATTCACTCACTGTGAGTAATGCTAACAGAATTACCCAGAAGTAGCTGTATTCTTCATGTGTCAGAACATGAAGAAAATCTGAAAACCTTGCAGCTAAATTCAAGAAATCATGTAATACATATCTGTGTCCACACAGGTCCCTGTGATAGCTGTAGTAGGATCAGGCGGAGGTTTCAGGGCGATGGTCGGGTTCTCAGGGGTGATGAAGGCCCTGTATGAGTCGGGAGTCTTGGACTGCGCCACTTACGTCGCCGGCCTCTCTGGATCCACCTGGTATGGTGATGTTGCACCACATTACACAATATTATTGGTCCATAGTAGAAAAAAAAAAAGGAAGAATCTCATTGACAACGGAAACTGGCTCTGAATGTTATCCATCCATCAATCCATCCAAGTAACCTGCTTTCCATTGTGATTCCATATCTTTATCACAACTTTGCAACTGCCTCTCATTCCAAGGTACATGTCCACATTGTACTCTCACCCGGAGTTCCCTAAGAAGGGTCCGGAGCAAATCAACAAGGAGCTGATGAAGAGTGTGAGCAGCAACCCACTCCGACTGCTCCTGCCTCAACACATCACCAACTACGTCCAGGCTCTGTGGAGCAAAAAGGCTGGTGGACAGCCTGTCACGTTCACGGACATATTTGGCATGCTGATTGGAGAAACGCTGATTCCTGCTGTATGTATGAACTTGATGTTGAGGTTTAATAGCTGTAATCTTGTAGAAGGGTTGCGGGGAAAAAGTTCTTAAACTTTTTTAGTGTGCTCGTCTAGATTGTTCTTCATTGTTCATGTTTTCTGAATAAATAAGTAAAGTTCAACATGCGTGGTGATGTCTGCCTCGAATTGTCTCTATACAGAGGATGGACACCAAGTTGAGTGAGCTGCAGGAGAAGATAAATGAGGCACAGTCTCCATTGCCTCTCTTTACCTGCCTGCATGTCAAACCAGACGTATCTGAGCTCATGTTTGCTGGTAAACGTGTGAAAGTGTTTTTCTGTATGTGCTATTCCTGTGAATTAGTATTGTGGGTTTGCACTGTAGATGGGTGCAAGTGTTTTTATGGATGTTAGGAATGTGTTTAATTTTTAGAAAAATCATGACTATAAGTTTAGGGAAGTAGAATAGGATGTAAAGAAGACACATTTGCATTCTGTTTGGTAGATGAATTATAGTCCAATAAGAAGCATTTAGCTGTTTTGAGTGTATAGTGTTTCTGTTTATAACACTTTGGCCTGTAAAGCTGAAATCCAACTGATCTAGCAACATTCCGGAGGCACTTAATGTCATATAAATCAGTCAAGGGAAAACTTGAAAAGATCTCTTAGTGAAATATGTTGAACCTTTCACTTGTTTTGTTTTTAAGACAGGCATTGTTATTTTTGAAGCCTTAAAGAACAGCACCGCTTGGAGTGTGTGTGCATCTGAAATTTAATAAGGACATCGGACATTCCTCTAAACAGGCAATACGTCAGTGGATTTCCAGTCGCATTTAAAGCAGCAGAATGTGTACGGACCCTTATACTGGCTCCCAAGCCTGTTATCAGTTTATGTGCACCGCTGAACATGCTTTTGTTGTGATAAATATTACACACCCTTTGAAAGTTATTAAGATAAGATTATTAAATGTGATTATTAAGTGTTGTGGGTACAAATACATCTCAGAGGTGCTGGTCCAGAGGTACACATCTGACATTACTGAATTACTAATTATTTCTCTCAGACTGTAAATAGGATGACTTTTAATTTTTTTTAATTTCAGTTCACAGTTTTATAATAGAATTGTAAGCAGATAAAGCAGCACATAAGGCAAACTGAAAGACAAGGAATTACGAGGAATTACAGAGGCATAAAAAAGACTACAGTGGCAACTAATTAAAACTAATTAAATATATATATACCCCAGCGGGGTGGCACAGGGGTTAGTGCTGTTGCCTCACAGCAAGAAGGTCCTGGGTTCGACTCCTGGGTTGGGCGCAGGGTCTTTCTGTGTGGAGTTTGCATGTTCTCCCCGTGACTGTGTGGGTTTCCTCCAGGAGCTCCGGTTTCTTCCCACCACCAAGAAAAACATGCATGCAATGGGGATAGGTCAATTGAGCACACTAAATTGCTCCTAGGTGTGACTGTGGTTGTCTGTCTCTGTATGTGGCCCTGCGACGTGCTGGCGACTGTCCAGCGTGTACCCTGCCTTCGCCCATAGCAACTGGGATAGGCTCCAGCCTGACCCTGAATGCGGGACAAAGGGGTAGAAAATGGATGGACATACCCAAGCATTTTTAACAAACTACAATTTAGAGATGTTGTAACCAGCATATTTAAGGAACGGGTACCAGATTTTGTTCTCCAAATAATTTTTCCAAATAAGTCCTGTGTTGCTCTCTAAAATCTTAAATGCTAAAAAGCTAGCTGACCTGTCTTTGAATGAGTCTGGCCTGTTTTGGTTATTTAGCAACAATCTGTTTTTCAACACATATTTTCAGGCCCAAGTTTTCTATTAGCTCAATTTGATGCTGTAATAGACTTGTGCTCGTGATTGCGAGAATTTGCTTTACACTGCTTGCAATCAAAAACTGTCTGCAGCGAATTACAGCAGCAGTGGACTAATAGAAACTGCCAGAGACCAACCCTCTTTGGCACTGCTGAAGCCAAAGTCTGAATTATATAAATACCAAATTGGCACTGGAAGGAGAGAAAAAGCCGGTTTGTCAAGGTGTTTTTAATGCTTTGTGGAATGCCCTTATGTACTTGTAATGAACATTGCTGAACAATGTGGACAAAATGGAAGTAATAATTATAAAATAATTTAAAAGGGTAAAGGGGACATTTGGCTGACGCATTTATCCAGAGCGACTTACGGTCATTTGTAACAGGGACAGTCCCCCTGGAGCAACTGAGAGTTAAGTGTCTTGCTTAAAGACACAGTAGTAGATAGTGGGGGGTTAAACTTGCAACTTTGTGGTCACTGGGTTCACAGGCAAGTGTTTCATTTCAGTTAAGTTTTATTTCAGTAATACGTTTTATTTCAGTGTGAAGTAAATTTTTCATTTTATAAATTTGAATAAGTGTATATCATTATATATTGATTGTCATATTATTATTTTCTCCTTAATTACCTTATATAACCTGGTCTATTACTTAATGACCTTTACGTCTTAATTTTGTCCATTTACTTTGATTTTGTACAGCACTTTGTAACTTTGTTTTTGAAAAGTGCTGTATAAATAAAGATTAGTATTATTATTATTCATTTACCCACTAGGCTACTACCAATTAAAATACTTGTAAATTGTACCATATTTTGATGCTTGTAATTGAACGTGCGCTGTGATTTTCAGACGAATAAACACTAAATCTAATAGAGTAAAGTTCACCTCAGCTTTGCTGGATAAGTTAAAAGCACCAGCTTAAAAGCAATTGTCCGTTAGTGTTACAGTTTACGTTCCACTGTGGTGCACATCTGCGCTGTGCAGTAACATAAAAGAGACCTGAGGTTTTAGTGACTGTCGAAAGGGATTATATAGGGAAGAAGAGAATTATTCATCAAAGCACTGTTTGTTTTCTTACATGCATCTTCACACAATAACCCTTGTCATTCCAGCTCTAAAATAGACACTCCAAACAAAACATTAAAAGAGTAACATGATCTACCTTGTACAGTCTGTCCATTCCACAATGCTGCATAGCACCGGAATGTGGAAATATACTTAAGGCCTTTGTCATATGCTCATGTAATTGCGGTGGCAGGAATGACGTACATTCCGGCATCTTCTGATAGGCAGGGCCAAGACCTTCAGAGAAGCTGAAATGTATTGTATTAACTTGTCGCAGTGAAATGAGAACTTGTTTTTGGCATGTTTTGATTGACAGACTGGGTGGAGTTTAGCCCCTACGAGATTGGCATGGCTAAATATGGCACGTTCATGACCCCTGACCTCTTTGGGAGTAAGTTCTTCATGGGAACTGTAGTGAAGAAGTACGAGGAGAACCCTCTGCACTTCTTAATGGGTAATGTCACACCTTGTCTCTTCTCCCATAATCCACCTTAGTCTCAGTCAAAATCATTTCATGTCACAAGTGACAACAGCCATGTGTACGATATTTATATACCTTCACCTCAAATATGTTCTCTCATCAGATAAAGATGTATAAAGATGAAACTTTAGACATTCAAGCTAAACAGGCAGTCATTTTGATGAAAAAGTGTCAGTGTTCAGAAATTGACTTCACAAAAAATATATTCTTGCAACTTTCTAATCTTTCAGCATTTTACTCTTGAGGAAAAATGTCTGTACTACATTGTCTGTACTAACATCTTCGAACTAAATGTCTGTACTAACTAAATGTCTGGATTAACATCTTCATCCATTTCCATCAGAATCAATTCGAGTGTAAATGCACTTTGTTACCTGAACGTGAAATGTGTAATGATTGGCCGAAACTAATTCGATGTTGCTAACGTTATTAGCACAAAGGCCCAAAATACCACTTAAAGATACAATTTTGAAATGTATTTTGACTTTTATTTCACTCTGGACAGTATGAACCCAAAATATTTCAGATTTTGTCTGGCCATATTCGCTTCATGTCTATACATGGATTCCTACATGGACAACACATTAAGTATTTCTTCATACTGTCAACAGCGAAATAAAAGTAAATGTAAATTAAAGAATAACTGTTTTTTTATCTACATTTTTCTGATTTGGGGTGCAAAATCTTAATTAATACATTTTAGACTAATGGTATGCATTGTGTTTTGAGGTAAGGAATCGTTTATTTCACAGCAGGCTGTTCTTCTTGTTTATTTAATAGGCAGTGTTTTTTGTTATTTTTTATTTTAAAAGCTCAAGCAACATTTTCGTACACTTTATTTGTAAAACACATCCATTTAGGTCTGTTATTTGTCAATTTGGTATAAGATAAAATAATGGACAAGTTTTTGTATTTTTATCCGATTCATTTTTTCATATACAAATTATTCATATTTATACATAGGTGTTGAAAATGTTCGGAACAAGGATAGTGATTTTCAGAGGTGCTGGACCAAAAATCAAATTTCAAAACTTTGAAAATGAATATATTTATAAAGTAATACATTTGTTTTTAAAGAAGCAAAGGATGCAGAAAAAGGTTTCTGCAACCTAACACAGAAATGATATTGCAAGTAATATTGACAGTGCTCAAGTTGTAAACCCTGAGTGGTTTAGGTGTGAAGTGTTGAGTCTATGATTTTTTCATTCTGTCTAAGCTTGTTTGTGAAAAAAATCTAAAAGTGTAGCGTTTTAATAATGCTGTTACTTACACTTTATATGTGTGTGTGTTTAGGGGTGTGGGGCAGCGCCTTTTCCATCCTCTTCAACCGAGTGCTGGGACTGAAGGATGTGCCTGGTGGAAGCACCATGGAGGAGGAGCTCGGTATGATGCAAATTGACCTACAAATATACGACATCTTGCAGTTTCACACCACCAGGGCAAAGTTCACTTTTCCCAGAATTGTGTCAACAAGGGTTAATCCAGAATCCAGCATCGTTGTGCAAAAACAGACTGCACTGTAAAAATCAAGTCAGTTTAACATTTTTAAATAACTAATTTTACTTACTGAGTTAACTTGGTCTAGGCAATCTGACAGTAATTGAAACTGGTCGAGTGTGCCACGCTAGTTTACCTGCACAAGGGCTTACCTATCATGAAAATGACCAGGAAGGCTAATGTGTGAACAGAAGCTGATACTTTATCAGGAGCTACAGCGACGCCTAGATGTCTAGCTGCCACAGCGGAATATTTTTGGGACCCTTTTTTTTTTTCTCGCAGTTTTGTTGTTTAGTTTCACAGGTAAAAACATGGGAGTGTATTACGAACACAGTTGTAGAGAGTAGTAACCAAAAATCTGCCTTGCATGAGTGCATGACGTAGCCACCGAGGTTTCTGTTTTTTCCAGTCACATCCGGCTTAACAGGATTTAATGGCAGGTATGAATGTGTGCACTCTGGCAAACCCCAGTTTAAGAGGTGCATGTGTGAATGGCACAAGCTAAAAAAGTATCCAGACAATATCTTGGGTTTTGGGTGTGAAAAGGGCTTGAAAGTAATGGCACCCAGAAACACGTATTCACGAGGCCCTTTGCTGGACAAGGCCCCAGGTGTTAATCTACCCTGTGCCTTATATTAGAGCTGCCTGTGCTAAACTGTCAACCCTTTCTTCATAAAGCCTGAATTTCATTCATCATTTTGTCCATTTGCAGTATTAACATTAGGTCCACACACAATGTCAGAAATCATAGATAGTAAAAGCTTGGGTGCCCTTGGTCCGATGGCATGTATTGTTGATGTGAAAATAGGTACACCTCCTCCACGGAGCTGCACAGTTATGTTTGCTGGCCTGTGGAAAAGCTGTACTTAACATTTTTCAAAACAATTTTATATATAACAGTGCACTAAAATATCACTGTTTAAATGTGTTCTCCGTTGAAGATTATCACTTAAAACATAAACAAACACACTTTGACAGGGGGTCTTCAAACATTTGCATAAGAATGTCATGCGACACAGATTGTGGAAAGTGTGTAATCATTGTAATCTGTGATGATGAAAAATGGCCATAGATTGTTAGACACATGAGCCTCATCGCTCCAGTGCAGCTACAGAAGCAACCTTTAAACACCAAATCCTGTGGTGGCTCATTTGACCACATTCGGGGGAAGGGAAAAATTGTGCAAGTTTTTTTTTTTTTTCTCTCTAAACTACTCCTTCAACTGATCGTGGCTTTTGAGATGTGAGATACTCTTCCTGTGTGATCGTTATCAGACTTATCTAATGTTTGATAGTGTTCAGACTGGTGTGTGAACCAAATGCTTCAAGCTGCGCTTAGTTCTTGTAAAATGAGTTTGCGTTTTACTCACATTAACAGAAAAAATGATGCAGGAGTCTGATTAGCTAATGACCTCTTTCGCTTTCTGTAATGAGACATCAAAACTAATGCACACCCACTGTCATCTGCGGTAGCATGAGTGTTATGAGACATAGCATGAAAGTAGCAATAACACCAAATTCACACCAGATGTGACTCATAAAGGTGGCATAAGTGAGGCATAAACAACTGTGCATTTAGTCCACACTATCTCAGTCTCAAATCTTTCATATGAACACTCGCAGCCTAAGTAAAGAGGTTAATAAAGTAAACCAAGGGAACTCAAATATATTTACACTGATTACAAATATATTCCACAATCAAATTCCAAACACAGATCCTAGTAGGACAGGTGCAGACAGATTCGTGAAGGGTCGACCAGGCACGTAATCCACAAGAAACAGAGCAAAAGTCCAAAAAACGCAAAGAGGAGTGTCAAAGGCTGGCCTAGAAGCATAGTTAAAAAAAATTAAACACTGACGTCAAGAAATGGCAATAGATACAAATACTCATTACATCATGAGAGGCAAAACTTCACAAAATCTCTTGAAAAATCTTTAAATCGTGCGAAAACAGGAAGTCCTCCATGAACTCATAGTTCCGGAGCTCCACTAGCAGCGAGGAGGGTGAACAGAATTGCTGCATGTCACAAAGAGGTCCAGATATGAAACATCGATATACAGTGGCAGAGGTTAGGAAAACCTCCAGCAAAAGCTAATAAAACAGTGCATTGTTGCGCAGTCTGCTTGGACTTCTTGGTCTTAGTGTTTGACTTTCGGTATTTAGGTCAATGAATGTCACTCAACTGTGGTTATGCTTATGTGTTTCACAGAACAGATAAAGCCGGAGCACATTGTGGGGGAAGACAGCCTGGACGATGAAGAGCCACGCAAAGGTGAGAAACATGTACTGTCGTTCTGCAATGTGTTCATCCTGACTCGTGAAGTCATAATCATACACGTGACACTGTACTTCAGGTAGAACAAGAAAAAACATGCAAACCCATTTCTGCCCCGATCTGACAGTTTGCTGTTCTCCAATCACCCATTTTGCCTTCGACTTTTAGCTGGAGTGGAGGACGACCATCATCAGGCCAGCTGGATCCAGCGCATGGTCACCTCGCTGTTCAGCGACTCCACCCTGTTCAACACACGCGAGGGCAGGGCTGGAAAAGTGCACAACTTCATGCTGGGCCTCAACCTCAACACTAGCATTCCTTTCTCGCCCTTCACTGAACTCCTGTCACCCAACAGTCCTGAAGAGGAGGTCGACGCTGTCACAGGTTAGGGATTATCCCTTTTTACTACTACTTTGTTATGATCCTATATCCAGTAATGTAGCGGATAGTGAATGAAAGCTATTAAAGAACTTGTCCGCTTGATTTGTTTTGTATAAAGCTATTTGGCCTCTGCTAGCATTTTTTTTTTAAGTGTAGTTTTGTTTGTACAGTAATTTAGCAATGAAAGTAACTTGTCGTTTGTCTTCTGCTTTTTTTTTTGCCTCTCTTTCTCTGCTCTGTGAAAACACCTCAGACCCAGACGAGTTTGACCGCATCTACGAGCCACTAGATGTGAAGAGCAAGAAGATCCATGTTGTGGACAGTGGCCTGACCTTTAACCTCCCCTATCCTTTGATCCTGAGACCTCAGAGGGGCGTTGACCTCATTATCTCCTTTGACTTTTCAGCCCGGCCTAGTGATTCTAGTCCCCCATTTAAGGTTATTATGTACACATACACATACAAATACACTGATAAGCACGTCATGCACTGAGACACACACAGACACACAGGCACAGTCTCATTGTTTATTTAGCAAGGGAGCTGGTGTGTTCAAAAATAAGAAACAACAAAACTAGAGGTTCAAGGTTTTGTTCTGGCAGCAACAGTAATAATATAATATAATATAATATAATATAATGTTTCAGTTAATGAAAGTTTACAACACAAATGGTGATGCATTCAGTAATGCTCCTTTTAAAATCCTTCTTTATGCATGAACCGGTGAGCTCTGTCTCTCGGGCTTATACTCATATCATAGCAGTGACCAAGACTAGATGCTTAAACTCTGGGATTATTATTCAGTTAGTAATCTCGAGACCTACTATGTATTCTATTTAAGGAGTCTGTATGGCTGTTGTTAAGTCTGTGCTCTTCTTCTCTGCTAAGCTGTGTGACCAGAGCACTTTGTGTCACTGACTAAGAGCTGGTCGACGGCACTCTGGAAACGCAAGAAAGCAGGAAGTTCGATGAAAAAGATTCAGCGTTGGGCTTAAAATGGATTATTTTGAATGGGTGTTTGCTAGCACTTCCCTGTGTTAGTTTTTGATTTTTGGGAAAGGACCTAATAGCAATACCAATCAATAAAACAACAAGAATAGACAATAAAATATGTGCAAAACATGTTTAAAACAAATTGGTGTTTTTTTTCTCTACAGGAGCTGTTGTTGGCTGAGAAATGGGCTCGCATGAACAAGCTTCCCTTTCCCAAGATTGATCCCAAAGTGTTTGACCGGGAAGGAATGAAAGAGTGTTATGTGTTCAAGCCCAAAAAGGGAGACAAGCACTGCCCGACTGTTATCCATTTTGTATTGGTTAACATAGACTTCAGGAAGTTCAAAGCCCCAGGTAAGAGAGTAAGAGTGTATGTGTGTGTGTGTGTGTGTATGTGTGTGTGTGTGTGCTTAACACAAAAATTACACCATAAATCACAGACTGGAATTTATATTTAAAAATGAAATGCAGTGGAGGATGCCTGTCAATTTATCAAATCATCTTAATAATTCAACTTTTAATACATAAACTAGGCAACAAAAACAGACAATAAAATTGAAGCCACTGACGTTGTGTTTGTTAATACTATTATTATTATTAGTAGCAGTAGTAGTAATAGTAGTAGATGTAGCAGTAGAATGGCATAATAATAGCAAAATAAAACAATTTAGGAATTTAAAAGCAATTATCAAGTTAAGGTTAATGGTGGAAGAACATTTTTCTTCTCAAACTCAAAGGTACTGCTCTCTCTCCACAACTCTCTAACACACATGTGAGATTAAATACTCCTGAAAATTTTCTGGGGAATAAATCACAGGAATGTAGTCATCCAGATATTATCCAGAATCCTGAATTTATAAAAAACATTCTCTTTCAGTAAATGTGTCAAAATGTGATTTGGCCCCATCATTTGGTCAGGAGGAAAAAATATGGAAAGCGGTACATCTTTTCCTAGAGGACTTCTTCCGACTGCATATACTTTATACCCCTGTATATATGTAATCTGACTTTTCCTACAGTGCCCATTTCTCTTTACTACACTTTAATGCTGTTTCTATTCAGTTGGGCTCCTTTAGCTGTCTGTATAAGAAGTGCAGACCTCTCTATACACACGTTTGTAGAGAGTGTGGGTGGAGTGGGGGAGGGATGCTTAAGAAAGCAAACAAAAAAAACCTGACAGTGCCAGGGAGAGGCCCAAGCAAACAAATCAAAGAGAGACAGAAGAGCGATAAAGAGAATAAGACCTTGTACCACCATACCTCAAAGATCATCTGTACATGTGCAGCTGTAGCCTGTGTCTGTGTCATCATATGTCAGACTTAAGAGGTACTTTGAAACCTAAAAAGTATTTGAGTCATTCCATTAAAAGAGTCCCATTAACCTTTAGAATGTGGGCGGCACAGATCCGGAAGTGCAGTAAATGGTAAATTGTTATCATGTGGCAAAACAGCTCCTTATACAGAAATTCTGAGTTCTGAGGGTTAAGAGTGCCAGTGCTTGATGATCTGATGCTGCACTGTTTGTGTTAGTGGTTTAGTTGGGTCAGTGGACTATTTTCTGCCTGTCAGGGACACTGCTGTTCACAGCACAGCTGTTTGTGATCCATGTTATTGTCACTGTTGCACTGCGAAAGATCCTCCACCCTTCGAACTGGTGGTCCCGTGGGAGTCCTGACCTCTTATTAATGGGCCAAAGGGTGCTACTAAATGCTGCAGTCGCCAGCGTATGGCATAAATACTTGGTGTAAATATGCCTAATGAGCTGTGAAAACATGCAAGTTGATATGGAGGACAAAAAGGTCAAATTATCATATCCATTTGGCACCGATCTCATGGGATAAGTTGGCTGTACATAACTGAGAGATGACTGAGAAATAACTGTACCTATACTGGTTTATTCAGTGTTGTTATCTCCAGTAAAGTGGTGTAAGTTTGGATTACAGTGGATGGATTATAAAACCAAAAACGCAGTGTCCTACTCTTAAACATATAACAAGCCAGATTGCTCTTTTATCTATGCTTTAATCATTTCTCCAAATTACTAACAAGTTTCGGTATTTTAAACACTTAACTGATTGCTAAGCAAAGTTATCATGTTGTTCCGAAGGCGTTCCTCGGGAGACAGAAAAGGAGAAAGAGTTCGCCGACTTCGACATCTTTGATGATCCCCAGACACCTTACTCCACCTTCAACTTCCAGTATTCCAACCAGGCTTTCACCCAGCTCCATGACCTCATGGAGTTCAACACACTCAACAACATAGAGGTGAGGCCGCACTCAGAGACACGCTGTCCTGTAGTGTCCTGAGAGCATCCATTAACATCCTGACCGTGCCCTGACAAATCAGGTGACAACTTTGAACCTCAGTGACACTGACACATTATGCCAATCTTTAAAATGTATAACTGTGAGATACAATCACTGGCACTCCTCTGATATAAACCTCAGAGGCAAGCCAAGCATCCTGGTTGGGACAGGACATATATTTTAATAAAAAAAAAAAAAAAAGTTAGCATACATGTGCTAAACACCTATGCTTCTAAGGAAAAAACTGCAAGAATAACAAATTATCAGAGTAACACAGTAGCTAATTGGCTACTGGCTTTAACTGGAGTGACGTAGTAAAGGACTGTTTAGTTCTTGTCCATCTGCTTCTCTAGGAGCCCTCTGGAAAACTTGACCTGCGCGGGTATTAATATGTGGGATTAATAAATATTTTAATTTGTTCATTCATTTTGCCTATTTTAATCAGGCTGTCCTGTTGGTAATCCACTGTTGTCCTGTTATTTTCCCAGGTGATTAAAGAGGCTATAAAAGAAAGCATTGTATACAGGAAGGAGAATCCATCTCGCTGCTCTGTGTCCCTCTCGCTCAATGAGATCCAGAACAAGAGGTTTCTAAAGAGGGATACCAGAGGGCAGGCCCATAAATGAATAAGCGGAGGATGCTGGCCTGTCAACCATAGGTGTTACAGGACGAGCAATTTCCAGGGATACGTGGTCCTTGAGGAAGAGCAGAGTTACTGTCTGATCATTCAAACTGCGCCAACCATTAACATTAAACCAAGTGTAATCCCCGATGATGCTACAGCCATCCATGGCTGGGAGTCCAAGAGAGCACAACTGGCCCTCTCCTCTGGGTGGAGGAGGCCCCCCCTCTTCCTCAGCGCGATGTTAGGGAGTCGGTTGGCATACATAACAGAGTTGGTATTTAGTGTTCTCCCTCAGGTGCCAATGACGTTGTTTTAGCTGCAGTTCAAAAAGCTGCTGGGATGCTTAACATTACATGGAGGAAGCGCATGCTACCGTTGGTGGTATCCTGTGTTTGGGGTGGGGGGTGGGGGGTTCTTAGCTAGTGGGTTAGAATTGGGATAAAATGGGGGGAAAAACTGCTCTAAACAAACATCATTTATTACAAGTGAGGTAATAACTCCTCATTGTAATCTGGGCTCTTGCCAAGGAAACGACTCAGAAGAATCTTGCTCTGCAACACAGGTGTTCCGGGTGTTCTGTGTTTACAGATGTCACACATCTCATTAAGGAAATGTAACTTTTTTTTTTTCATTCACTTACGTCTCAAATGTGAATTCAGAAGCTCTAGTTCGGTACTGTCACTAATGAAGCTAATGGTTTTTTGAAAGGATTGGTGTAACATTAGGTTTTTTAAAAAATACTAAAGAAAGGCAAGGTTACGTGGTAATAGTGGTGCATATTGTGGCGCTCCTGAAGTTCTCTCAGCACTGGTGTTCAATTTGCAGTGCCTCCCTTGTGTTAAAATACCTTTCAAGTCGGGGGACATTTCCGCATAATTGAATCATTAAGTTATTTACAAAGTTAACAAAGTCAATTGTGAAATAGTTCATTGTAGAGAAGCTTTCTGACTCTGATTTATTTGTAAAGGTGGTTACAGGAACCAGGGTTCCTGGTCTGCCTAGTTTTTATGTAATGTTGAAAATAGTGAAATAGTGCTTTTTCTTGGGTACTATTTTGCCTAACAACTACTTGCAAGGACCTCTTTACCATGAATTTATCTTAAAGAATACTTTATAGGCTTTTACTTTACTATTTAGACACTGTATTTCTAACCATGTCATGTTAAAACTTTCTGAAACTCTCTACAAAGCAGCAGTTAGTGATTTTAAACACTTTGAAATTCTGGTCCCTGTTATATCCCTGCGGGAACAATTTTCACTTGATTAAGCTTCCCTACGATGGAGTACTTCACATCAGATCACTAAAATCAAAGGAATTCCTGTTTTAATCACTTATCTATCCCATTTTCTATTAGGATAGCAGAGGTTCCAATAATGGGAGGTCAGAAGTGCAATGGTAGACAAAATTCATTATTCGAATTGATATGAAGCAGTGGTTTTACGGTATTGATGCCATTGTGTAGTGTTGTCTTCTGGCCAATTGTGTGTATATATATATATATACAGGAGTTTTTTAAATTAACTTTATAACTGAATAATTGAAGAGCAAATTTCCAAAACTCACTCAGTCCAAAAGCATTTTTTTCCAGAAAATCATGTTTTACTTGTTTTACCTATTGGAAAACAATTCTTACAGGAAATAATTTTTTAAATTGAAAATGTACATGTCATTTTTCAATGCCTGTTTCTAAAGTGCAACTCCTGCACATGTTTGCATGGGCAAATTTGTTTAAAAATTGTAATGCAAACCATTTTTAAGTAAATGGATATTCAATGTCACAAATTTATGTACAAGTTTAATATTTATATTTTACTACATGACACAGCATAGAGTCAATGACAGCTAACTGCACAAAAATTGTAAACATACTTCTACCTACCAGTTCTGGTAAAGATACAGGTTGGACTGAGTGAGTTTTGGAAATTCACCTAATCTTGTACCGTGTATTATGCAAGGACTGAGTGAGTTTTGGTCGGTTATACTATTGCACATAAAGAGGTAATGTAAAAATATGCCAATAGTCAGTGTTGTGCCAATTCACACGGAAAAAGAACTAGTTCAAAATGTAGTTCATTCAAATAAAAATGAACTAGTTCACGTTCTTAGTTATTTAAAAAAAAAAATTGAACCAAGTTCACAGCTCAGAAAAAGAGCTAGTTCACGTTCATTCATTAGTTTTTTGGGGGGTTTTTTTATATCATGTTCGTTTTTTAGTTTTTTGGTTGTTTTTTACATTTTCAATTCAACGTCCTTCTATCTGAGCCTCATTCAATCTTCTCCTTCTATCTGTCATACCACTGAACAATCACAGACATAAGTTACATTAAAAACCAATTCTGAGGTTGAGAATAGATCATACCACTTAAGCAACGCATCATGCTATGCTGAAAGTGAAAAAAACGAGGTGCTGGTATACTGGAGAGGGAAATTTTATTCAGACAATATTAACACAAAATGTAAACAAACCAACAAACCGCGTCTGCCTAAAATGCAACATTCAGACAATATCTTTTAAAGTGCTCAGAAAAGAACAGACCTAAAAGTAAACAAAACGTGTGGTTCTCCCCATCTAAATCCACACCCATTTCTTCAAAAAACGGACTCAAATGTTCAAACAAACTGCCTCCTGCAGAGGCATCTGAACTCGAAGCACCGACCATGCTAGCCTGTAATCACGTCACTCACATCCCCGTTCATAATTTGTGAACTGATTTGTTCAGTTCAGCGTTCACGAAAAATAGGAACATGTTCAATGAACGCCGCTCATTGAATGTGTTCGTGCACAGCACTGCCAATAGTAGTGGTACCTAAAAAATCACAAAAAAGTGAGTTTTGGAAATTTGCTCTTCAATTTTAGACAGGCCTGGAGCAACTGAGTGTCCAAAGTATTTGCACGTGGGTGTTTGATACTGGTGACTATAACAACTTCAAGTGTCTTCTCACAACTCCCTCATTAAGGATTGGCTCCAGACTAGGACTGTGTACCGAGATTCAAAATAAGAGGCAAGAACCATGGAAATGGCCAGCTCCCTGTTATTATGCACATCACCCAGGTGTTTATGTTTTTGACTCTGTTATTTCTCCCACTTAGATACCTAGATACACATCTGTTAACCCTAATTTGTCCTCACTATAAGCCTGAGAGAGAGAGAGAGAGAGAGGTGTTTAAGCATGTTATCTTAGCTTCAGACGGGTTTCCTAACTCTGGCTCACGGGGGGGAAACACACACTCGCCGCACCTTTTCCACACGTGACGTGTGGATGGCGACAACACACAATAGAAACTTTGCACACTACAGCGCTGCAGTGGGGCACGCTACGCATTGAAACTGGATCTCACTGCACTGCACTCTTATCCAGAATATACAGACCTCCTACCCTGCCTGATGCCTTTTCCATTTTTATGGAGGACATTTTTATGTCTCCAAGACTGAAACTAGTTCAACAGATCTGTTTTCTTTCTTTATAGTATGGGCTGTTTTTTTTTTCTTTTTTTTTTTTTCTTCTAATTTTCAAGGTTTGAAGTACAGTACATGTAGAGAAACTGGCTGTAAGAAATGTTATGTTATTATAAAGAATAAATGTATAAAGGAAACTTAGGGTGACTCGGATTGAACTTTGGTAATAAAAATGTTCTTTATCTAAACTTTTTAATGCTCCTTCATGGTTGCTTAGTCCTGTACATAGGACATACATGTTGGGACTTTCCGTGTTGTTCCAAATGAACAGGACAACTTCTCCCTTTCTGGGTTTTCTTCATAGTCCTGTGACTAAGGAATAAAATGAATGCTAAATCATTCAGTGTTCTTTTAACACTGATCTGCTATTCGGCTGCGTCACAGGATTTGGATTATGTGGGTTTCTGAAAAAGATATCGAAAGCATTCACAGACCTGCAGCTTGAACCATGACCCAATAACCACAAAGAGTAAAAGATCCTGTCAGCTGGGAGAGAACCTGGCATTGTGAGGCTTTTATTTTTGGTAAAGATAAGCAAGTGGAACGGTTAGCAGCTAAAGTTTCCCTCTGCAATCACAGTGAACTCTAAACTCTTTTCAGGGTGTGTGCTCCTTTGTTTATATAGACATAAAGAGAGCAGCAATTCTCACGTTTTTCATACCTGTTGTTAAAGTGCTGTTTCTCCTAAAAAATGCCAACGTTTCCATGACATGGTATGTTTACATAGAAGGCCTATTGTAGAGGTGGCCAGTCTCTGAGGAATGATTTACTGTAAACCCACTTCAAACAGCGAGACGTGTTTGTGTCTGTGATTTTGGCAGAATTTTGTCCATGTTTAATGAGAGCAAATGTTTTATCTTTGTCGTGCTCTATAGTCATTGATGAAACTTAACATTAAAACGCTAGACAGCTTGCATGCCGGCAGAAATGAACACATCTTTTCATTCGAGTGGACTTCTAATATCGGATTAAAGCTGTTACTGAATTTCAAGAAATCACGAAATTATTTTTAAAATCAAGAAATACGCATGAAAACGCACTTAATACTGAGCTTCATTATGTGATAATATCCTTTAATTGTTTTGATGATTATTAAACTTTTACAATTGTGACCAAATATTATGTTCAGGGTCATATCAACTGTAGTGTATTTAACATTACAGTTTACATTAATGCACTGTTTGACCAGCTTCGTATCACTGTAGTAAGTATAGTGTGTATTGAGCCGGGGGTCCTGTATGAACAACAGTACACCCACCAATCCAGACACAGCAACACCAGTGCACAGAAGTCTACAAAGAACACATGTCATGCAAATATAGTTCCATGTTTTCAGTGTTATCAGTACTTTAACATTAAGCATAAAGTCCTGATGCTGCTTGTTTTATTAATGCCGATTGTTTTATTACCCAGTAGTCTAAATTCATGTTATAAGTTCTTCAACATGTGATCAGTTCTCTATCATTAAGCACAAAGTCGTGATGCTGCTTGTTTTAATTGTTCAATTACCCAAAAGAGCCTAAATTCATGTTATCACTACTTTAGTGTTATCAATATTTTAACCATGTTATCAGCACTATAACCATGTTAGCAGCACTTTAACATCAAGCATAAAGCCTTGATGCTGATTGTTTTATTAATGCTGATAGTTTTATTCCCCATTAGAGCCTAAATTTGCACAAGTTCATAATCGAGCACATCTTTGCTTTTAAAAAGGCCAAACTGAGACATTCTGAGTTTAACACACTGTCTTGAAGATTGAAAGCCAATATTGTTTGTTACCCGGATCTTTAGGCTCAGTTTTACTTTGTATTGGGCTTCCAATGGACTAGCACATCTGTAACTGAACCGATGTTAGCTCTGCTGTGTCAGGCTTGGTAGGCTGTGGTAAGTTCCCATGGGAAGAAAGAGAAGTTGGCACCGATGGCTTTTTTTTATATTACCTATTCATGTGAATAAAAACAAGTTAGACTGGCCAGTGAGAAATGGTGCCCTAGATCATAGGCCTAAACACTTTGGGCACAGGTAGTTCGGCAGGATGTGACCTCCTTATTGTTGCGCTTCACCAGGCTGGAATAAACCGAGACACACACAGACAGACACACACACACACACACACACATTGTGAGCACAGCCTTCCTACTCACAGTGAAGGGAGAGACCTGACCTGTCACAGCTTGCTTCAGTCATTACACCATCAATTAAATCACTGTTTGGCGGGCAGAGTTCCCATCAAGCCAAATATTTATGAGAACATGAATCCTGCGTTGTTATGATGAGGAGGATACTAATTAGCAAGGACAAGCCAGACAAAACTTGTGTTTTGAGTGACACCCTTGCTAAATATCACTAATATTGTTGCTAACATACTCAAGGACAAGTCCTGGATTCATCGACTTCACTTAGTGCAACACTTTTAAACATGTTTAAGTACCAAAATATGAAGTTCTGCAATGCCATTAATGCCTTTAATGTTCATTTATTTTGAGCAATTTCTATTAAGACCTTCACAGCTGTGGAAATACACTATATGGAGAAAAGTATAGGGACATACAGGGTTTGGGCAAGGCCCCTTACTTCCAGTGAAGGGCAATCTTAATGCTTCAGCATAACAAGATATTTCCGACAACGCCGTGCTTCCAGCATGACTGTGCCCCGGTGCATAAAGGAAGGTCCATAAACACATGATTGGGTGAGTTCAGTGTGGAAGAACTTGACTGGCCCACACGGAGTCCTGACCTCAGTCCCATCCAACACCTTTGGGATGAACTGGAATGGAGATTGCGTTCCAGACCTTCTCGTCCAACATCAGCGTCTGACCTCATAAATGCTCTACAGAATAAATGGGTACAGGTTCCCACAGAAACTCCAAAATCTTGTGGAAAGCCTTTAAAGAAGCATGGAAGCTGTTATAGCTATGAAGGGGGACCAACTCCATATTAAAGTCTTGAATTTGACTGCAAAGTCAATAAAGGCCTTGTTGGTATTATGGTCAGGTGTCCCAATACTTTTGTCCATATAGTGTAAGTGTTTAAGAGAAACTTTCTTGATCTTTAGGCAACATGTTACATTTCCATTAGAGGAACATTATATGTGCAAGAGTAATTTTATCTATTTTAATGTGCACCCATTTCTGAAAATGTTTATTTGCACAGTCTAGTGTTTCATCAACACAGAGACTTATTGCCAATTCAATGGGACGCTCTATAGCAAACGCACACCAACAAGTGTTTGCCCATGGATAGGAATCCCCTAAACTTTATTCTCTGCAGTTATGGAGCTCCAGCCAGAACCTTTGGGATGAGTTGCAGTGATGTTCATGATCAATCATCCAACGCAGTACCTGAAATCACTAATGCTCTTGCTGTCGAATGCAATCAGATCCTCACAGCAATGTTCCAACGCCTAGTAGAAAGCCACCTCAGAAGAGTAGAGGCTGTTACTGCAGCAAAGGGGACATTTTATTTTAGTAAAAACTTAAATATATATTTAAGTTTTACATATATTGTATAAAGGCCAGTTAGAAGGTCATGAGCTCGAATGCTAATGATGCCACAGCCAATCGTAAGTGAGTGCCCGAAATGAGAAAATGACTGATGGCCTAAACTACAGCACATTTTATCAGGGCTTTAAAAGACAGTTATTGCTACAATATGAACAATGTAAAAAAATAAAAAAATAAAATAATAATAATAATAATAATAATAATAATAATAATAAAAGTATGAGTACGATAAGAGGCTGGGATGACCAGTTTGTTGGATCATCCTGAGGTGTAAGTTCACTGATACTTTTCTGACTACTACTTTCATCAGTGACAGTTATACTAAAACTGGAAACTGAGCAAACAAACCTGGTTTCTGTCAGTTGATGAGGTTTCTGCTGACACTACAGTGGTGGTCCTCCACATCAGGTGGGCCTGTAGCTCCAGAAAAACTCTCTGCAGCCATGACTGGCCTCAACTCAGCTCGTGTGCCACACTTACTGTAAAATGTAAAGTTATAGTGAACTATAAAAGTAAAATAAGGTTCTAAAAGTGATTAAGGATGATAAAACGATCCTTCTGATCTGATACATTCTCACAGCCCATGTAATACAAAAAAGATATATTTGAACTAGAGGCAGCCTGTAATGAAAACTTGCAAAAGCAACGTACTGCTGACAGTTCATACATTGCTGCCCCAAATGGAAATATTTTTGCAGCACAATATGTAGTCTGGAGACACCAATGGATAGTTAAAGCATATAAAATGTTTTTCAGGTCAGCCTTAATACTGCTGCTGCTGCTACTACTACTACTACTACTACTACTATTAATAATAATATAAATAATAATAACAAGAAGAAGAAGAAGAAGAATCATACTAATAATAAAAAATAACATTGCTATTATTATTATTATTATTAGTAGTAGTAGTAGTAGTAGCAGCATTAGTTGTAGTAATAGTAGTAGTATATTTATATATATAGCGCCATCAAGCTCCAGGTCATACTTACAGTCAGTGATTGAACATATAGGGATGCAACAAAGTGCAAAATAGAGAACAGATGTGTAAATAAAGCTGTAACAGCAGCGAATTTCACCTACTTTGTGACAGTAGACTAGACGGATTTAAGGATTTATTCTACCAACAATATTGTCATCCTTTTTCACAGTGTTGTGGAAGCACAGATGTAGAAATAAAGTCCTGGATCATAACAATGCGTGTGTAATTTGCTATGGCATTCGTAGGGACAGTTAATTGTCCCCTATATTTAGCAGCTCGAGCGTACGCTTGTGTTCTCTTCTCTCTTTGCTGAGTCACTGTTTGTGACGAATGAGTTTCAGACATTTCTTGCATCAGTGAGGCGCATGTTGTGGTTCTCTGTGGAAGTGGTGGGTAGTATCTGTTTTTATGTGTCTGTGTTCATTTATACACACCTATTTCCATCTGTGTGTGCTGTCTTATGCTCCCCTCTTCCTCTAGAGTGACCTTATCTAAATTAGTATTCAGTCTCTGGGCTCTGAGGAGAAAAGAGAATGGAAAAAACAGGCCTTTGGCTGGTTTCAGCACTGGAAACTGAATCACATAGAGTGGGAAACTGATTATGAAAGAGTTTTATGAAGTAAACGAACACATTCATTTCATTCTAAGAAATGTAGTGTTAAGATAAAGTTGGTATAAAGTTGGTACATTTCAGGTTTGGGATAAAATAAAAGCCCACTCACTGGGGTATTAAGTACATGAGTACTTTCCATTTCTGAAAACATCCATTATTTTAATACAAACGTTGTTCAAACGTTTTTACAGTAACCCCATATTAAAATACCCTGTAGAAATTATTTTTCAGTTCAGCCGAAAACAAGACTACACCATGTACAACTACACAACAATACACAACTACACTACAATATACATATGACTACACAACAATACTTGACCACACAACAATATACAACTAGAAAACAAAACACAATTACACAACAATATATAAATACACAACAATACTCAACTACACTACAATACTTAATTACACAATACAAAATACACAATAATACATGACTACACAACAATATACAGTAAAACACTGACATTCGCGGGGGTTACTTTCCAAGAGCGCCCGCGAATTGTGAAAAACTGCGAATTTGTGATGTGGTAAATGCCTAAAATGCCTTTTTTTTAGTGTAAACCCTAAATATGCTCCCAAAATACTTTCATTTCATTTTAAGCTCAGCTTAATGCATTACACTTAAAAAAATGTAAAAGTAAACCCATATACGCACTGTATCTGCCAAAGATGCGTTACAGGACAGCAGCCAATCAGCAGCAGGGAGAAATGAATAGCGCTCTCGGATTGGCTACTTTCAAGCCTCCCAACTCTGAGCACAGCAGTATTTTACCATCCCAAGACACACTTTCTTTGTGTTCTCTCCACAGTACCAAATATGTATGTTGTTATATTTTATATGGAAATGTAGCTGAATTTATGTTAATATTTATGTTAGAAAAATTAGTAAATTATATTTTGCTTAATAATTTAGCTCTAACATGCATGAAAAATTATATATTGCCACGAAACAAGCAAAAAATAAATGCGGAGGATATTCGCTGGGGTTTCTGCGACCATGTATTAGTTACATTCTAAGAAAAAAGGGGTTACTGTACAACTACATAATACATGACTACACAACAGTACCTGGGTTCACAGCAATATACAACTACATAAAAATACATGCCTACACTATACACAGATAAGTCCATGTACAATTAAGGAATGAATTCCCAAGAGGGCACGTCACATCTCACTTTTAAACAAGGTTCTACAGAAAAACATCACTCGCAATGTTCTTTAGGGAACCAAATGTTGCCTGCAAAGAATGCTTTCTGGTACCTGTTTTTGAGTGTACACAATTATCCTTCACATTTTTAATGCTGCTAATCTTTTTTAAAAGACTAATTTCTTTTATTTGAAGAAGTGTATGTTGAAATGTTTCCCTGTGGTTCCAGAAGTTGATGTATTAGGCATTGCAAAGCCTCCACAAAGATGGGAATACAGGCCTGTGTGCTAATGTGTGTAGTAAACAGTGGTGAAACTCCTTTTTTGCATCACACGAGGATCACGTCACCATTACACTGTGAATGCACCATCTGTTTACAGTAAGGCCATGATTTATGATGGGAAAGTGTTCAGTTATCTATTACACAGAACCACTCATCTGATCGGTGACTGTGGATTTTTTGACACAGACTGTAAAAATTAAACAAGTAAAGGTCAGGTGTGAGTAAGTTTAACTCCTCTGGCCTAATCCAGCACAGGTTTCCCGTCACACAACTGGAGTGAACAGTGGTGGACAGGGTAATAAATTAGTGCCCAGTCTACAGTGGATGTCAGTGGTTGGGTCACTCTGGACTGACTGGAATAAACTGGAGGAGGTTTTATGCTCTTAGGTGGGCAGCAGTAATGAGTGAGTCAAGGCTGGAGAGTCGCTACTACTTCTAAATTTACTTCTACTAGAGGAGGAGAGGAAGTAATGCAATATATGCAACCAGTTCCAATGCAACAATATAATGCAATCTGCTCTCTCTCTCTCTCTCTCTCTCTCTCTCTCATTTTCACTCTGTCTATCTGTGCTAAGAGTGCTATTTTGATCCAATGGTTTTGATCCAATGGTACTACTACTTCTACTACTTGTACTACTACTACAACAACTCCTACTACTATTAAACATCCCATGGCATGAAAATGTCACTTTATGAGATTTTTTAACATTAAAACGAGTTCCCCTAGCCTGCCTATGGTCCTTCAGTGGCTAGAAATGGCGATAGGTGTATAAAGAGTGCCTTGATTATCCTGCTCCGCCGTTGAGGGAATGTCAATATGATCCTGTGAGAGAACACTATTTCCTCTAGAGACAGCATGGCTTGCAAACAAGTGAAGCATGACAGTTGCTCGGGGCTTAGATGTACAAATGAGCACACGTATTTTTTTAGTTCCTTCATGCAAGCCTCTGAAGAACCAGTGGGTTAATTTTATTTTCTCTGGAAATACTGGGTCAAACTGGAAAGCTTGAAGGACTGCGTGTCTACAAGCCATTGCTATACACTGTACACATTAGTGCCTGGTAGGCCTGCCGTGGCCGCAGGCTGCATGGCAGTTTTATTAAACTCTTGAATAAGATTTGGTTATAACTGTTGATGTTATGTACCTGTAGATGTGACACAAACTATTGCTTTCTGAAAGATCTTGTTAAAGACGAGGGCAAAATTAACTTGTTTTAAAATGTACTTTGCATTACTTATAACTCCTGTTTAAAATGTTCATGAGGCAAAGATATTGATCAAACTCATGGAAATGTAAGGTATTCTATACAGTTTGTTCAATGTTATCTGACTCTCCAGATAAGAATGAAAGGCGGAATTATGTCTTTAGAGTTGTTCACGTCTGCCTGAGAGGCTTATATTTGGTTACATTGCCATTTGAAAAATAAGGGCAACTGTGACAATGAAAATTGTTTTAGAACAGCGTGTATTTCCATGTAACTTTTGTGGTTAAAAAAACGGATGGAACTTTTGGCCCCCGGGTATCTTCACTTTATCAAATTTGGCCCTCTTTGCAAAAAGTTTGGACACCCCTGTCCTAGGGAAATTTCATTGTGGGACCGGCTCGAAGTGGCTGTAATTCTGCATCAAGGCTGAATTTCAGAAAGAGACTTCAGATACAGCATTAGAGGACCACTAAGACCTATATAAAAACATACAAAAGCAGCATGTCATGGGATCTTTAACACTATTAACACCATTACTATTACTACTACTCCATTACTATTACTACTAGTACCAGTACCACCACCACCACCACCACTACTACTACTAGTACTACTACTGCTAATACTACTACTGGGCAGATGGTGGCCTAGTGGTAAATACCCCATGATCATAAGGTAGTGGGTTTGAATCCCAGGTCTGCTAGTAGCACCACCAAGATAGCCTTGAGCAAGGTACTGTCCCCACACACTGCCCCATGTCTGCTGCATTCCTGGTGGTGTGGATTTCCTCTGGGGTCTCTGGTTTCTCCCACAGTACAAGGACATGTGTGTCAGGAAAATAAATATTAAGGTTGAAATAAATATAATAGAACAATAACAATAAGTAAACTAAGCTAAGTAGTAGTAATAGTAAAATGAATTATAAGTGTTCAATTATGTCTTCAGTTGCTTCCTTAAAATGACTTTTTGGGGACATTTGGGATGGTTCACTAATGAAAGGCAGATGTCCGATGGGGAGATAGCGCTGAGACTCAGGAAAACTTGTGTTCTGCTGCCATCTGCTGCTCGTTTAGCTCTAAAACAGCTCCTGCCCGCACAATTTTCATAACACGTTCTAATTTAATCACTATTTGAAGACGATTCCATTAAGTTAACAATTGACGAATGCTTGTGCATCATCACAAATAATAACTGTTCACATGTTCTACTCTCATTGGTCTTCAGGGATGCAGTTTTACTGATTTTGTGGATTGAAACTTACACAGAAACACACAAAACTGAAACTCACACAAGGGTAACAAGTGTGACATTGCTCAATGTGTGCTGAAGTACAATTTTGACCTTTTGAGTATTTTCAGTGTACATTTTGAGTATATTTCTTCGTGAAGAACTATAGTCTATAGTTTATCATTTCGTTCTTAATTTCGTGTTTAATTCAATACTGGCTTGTTGCTGAGATAACCAGAGCTGCATTACTGTTCCTCGCGACCCTCGTTTACGTGGTTTTAACAACTGCGTTCAAAAACAGTGCCTGACCTACACCAACACGGATTTTAACGACATTGCATTCAAATACATACACTTTAATACAGAGTTGGTCCCCACTTTACAGCTATAACAGCTTCCACTCTTTTTCTGTTGGAATTCGTACCCATTCATTCTGTAGAGCATTTCTGAGGTCAGGCACTGATGTTGGACGAGAAGGCCTGGCTCCCAATCTCCGTTCCAGTTCATGCCAGAGGTGTTGGATGGGGTTGAGGTCAGGGCTCTGTGCGGACCAGTCAAGTTCTTCCACACTGAACTCATCCAACCATGTTTTTATGGAGCTTGCTTTGTGCACTGGGGCACAACCGAGCTGGGATAGAAAAGGCTCTTCCCCAAACTGTGTCCACAAAGTTGGAAGACTGGCGTCATCCAAAACGTCTTTATATGCTGAAGCATTAATATTGCCCTTCACTGGAAGTAAGGGGCCTAGACCAAACCCTGAAAAACAGATGTGTCCCAATACTTTTGTCTATATAGTGTAAAAAAAAGAAAAGTGCCCCCTTATAGTCACAAACACAGCTCACAGTGTGAACAGTGTGAAATTCTTTCTCTGTATTTAACCCATTCACCAACTGAAGCAGTGGGCAGCCAGGAACACAGCACCCACGGAGCAATGTGTGGGGACGGTACCTTTCTCAAGGGTACCTCAGTGGTGCCAGTGGGATTCAAACCCAAAACCCTCTGATTGCAGGGGTAACTCCATAACCACCAGGCCACCAGCTGCCCACAAAATGTGAGAGGGTGAAAGAGATGGGAAAGTCATGTCAGAAATGGGATTTGAACCCACGCCTCCATTCAGAGACCAGAAACCTCACTTCAGAGGAAGGAGTAAACCTTGAGTGCTCAGACATCTGAGACTGTAGGATACAGACTACTATCAAGTCCTCCTACAACTATAATGAAGCTAGTAATTTTTTTGTTGTAACGGTACTTATATCTGTGTTTTCAAGATCATGTTGATTTAAATAGCACATTATCACACAAAAGGTCATTCAGTGTGTTTTATAAGAATAGAATACAAAATAAAATAGAATAAAATAAGTGACGAAATAAAAGAATACATCAAAGAAAACTGAAAGTGCAGTAGAAGTGCACATGTCTAAAAGAAGGCATAGGAGAATAGTGCAGTTTTTAGAAGATTTTTAAAGCTAGCTACAGACTACTGTGGTGTTTAAATGGACAGTCCTGATTGAGATCAAAACATTAACAATATGCAATGTGCAATCTGTCCGGTGCATTATTACTGTTTAATATATACACATTTGTAAAGACAAACATTATATTTTTTGTATTATTTGTATAGTGCTCTTTCCCTTGTTCTGTCCACTTACTGCTGTAACAATGCAAAGTTCCCACCTGTAGGACTAATGAAGCTGTATCTGTATCTTATCTCATCTTATCTTAACACAGACCCCCATTCTGTCCTCCTGCCTGGAGCACGTGGAGCACGGTTACCAGGACAACACTTCAACACAACCGCAAAGAGGGAGGATGGAAAACTTGTTAGCACGGTAGCTAGCTCTTACTACTTGTTTTGGTAAGAATATTCATGTTATACCCTGTATTAAACTATAATTACTAAACTACAAAAATGTATGCACCACTTTAATACCGAGATCGTTCAAAACAACTCGAAATAGCCGCCTGTTTAAGTAACCTTACTGTGCTATACTGACAGCACGAACGTGTAGATATTCGGTTTGTTTTTATGTTAAAGAAATTGAGGTAGATTGTGTTGCTTTCAGTATTGTACAACTACAGATAACTGTGAGTAAACTGTGATAATAGTGATTTCTGCTATAATTTAGTTAACTCATGACGACAAATGGTTCCTTTGGACTGCCTTTTCAAGAAAGTTTCTAAAGACGTTCGTCTACTGTTTTTTTTTGTAACTAAATAGCCCCCTAATTTGGACCGGGCCTGTGACTTTCACATATATGTTCATACATAAGGTATTGGGACACCCCTCTTAATCATTGAATTCTGATGTTTGAGTGCAATGTCATAAGTCCCTGCTGATGTAATGGTCAGGCGTCCCAATACATTTGTCCATATGGTGTATATATCCCTTTGCACTGTCTTGCAGGCTTCCAATTCCCTATGGCGTCCCGTGCCCATAAAGGTCCTGCCAACTCGTTTGTTGACAGCTTGATAGAAGATGAAGCTGAGAATGACTTTCTACTAACCAAGCCTACCTGTTTTATTATCATCGGGAAACCGGTGAGTTACATCAATGTAGCCCGTAGGACAACCGTCGCTAGATCGTATTTGGGTGATGGATCATTTCAGTGACACTAAGTGTGTGAGGCATTGGTGCGAGTTTGATAGACGCAGCAGTGTTGAGGTTTTCAACACACTGAGTGCACTTCCTAAACCACTTTATTAAACACATCTACTTCACAGGTGTCGCTTGTTGATGACAGTAACAGTGTTTTCATTTGCGGAATCTCTAAAATAATCAGTAGAGCTTCACCAGGAAAGTTAAGTCCTTACATCTGTCAAACAACCCTTAATTTGTTTTACTAGGCTACCATACATGCATTTGAATAAGACATGAAAGTCTCATTACACAGGATGTGACATCCTCAACTGAAGAAAGGCAGGGCCCTCATCTCTCATGAATACAAAAGTCAATTGAAGTTTGTGACACCGAGCACACAACATGATTTGCATCTTTGCTACATTCAGCAGCTAAAACCTGAACGTATCGCTGCAAAAGTGTTCATTCCTTTGTAAAACAAACAGCTGGTTTTAAATCCTTCAATTACTTGTCCAGCCAGAGCCACTTTGTCTTTGCACCCAACAAAACTTCCTCTTTTCCCAGACTATAGGATGAGAATCCCTCTTTAATTTTTTTCAACACAAAATTGTAGTAATTTGTTTTGGTAAGGGGTTTCAGATTTTTAATTTTCTGGATGGTGTGTTTATTTTGCTTTGATTACAGAGGTCTGGCATTCTGAATTATGAAAAATCTGTTTTTATTATTATTTTTTTTTGTAGGGGATAGGCAAGTCTACCCTTGCTAGAAAAATAGCCCAAACTTGGAGATGTGTCCTCATAGATGGTAAACTTTCATCTTGTTTTTTTTTTATTTATTCAACACTTTTATTTGCTGTATTTTGTTGCAATGTTTTTGTTTTCTGTTTTCAGACACAGAATTACTCATCAACCATATTCATGATGCTACGGAGCAAGGGAAAGAGGTATGTGTCTGTTTTCATTTGTATTTTCTCTATATATCTGTGTTCATCTATTTTATAGGTTACGTTCTACATTCTGACACTGTACCATGTTTAATATGATATTTGGGTTTTAGCTCTCAGCTGTCCTGGCTCAAGGAAAGAGCATTTCTGAGGAGAAGGTGCTTGCACTCATTCTTGATAAACTTAAGTCAGCAGAGGTGGAAAACTCTGGTAAGAATTACCTTTGATAATTTGTACAAAGACCAAGCAAACCTAATAAGACCGGTCAAAGCAGAAATGAAGATTACTCAGTTAACTCAGTTTCATTTATTAGCTATTTGTAAAGATTTGTTTTAGTTCATAATAAATAAAGTGCTCCTATTCAGTTATGTCCAGCTAGTGCTAATAATGAATGTGTTGACTGTTTACATGTATTTGTGATTTTTGTCCAGGCTATGTTCTTTCATGTCTGCCATCACTGTCTGAGGAATGCCTAAATATACGTGAGCAAATGGAGTTGATTAAAAACCTAACAATTCCACCAGACATCATCATCAACATCAAGGTAACCCTCTTTTGTAAACTTGGACTTCTTCGGCTGTATTTCAGAGAATGAGTGAACTGAATGAATAGGCTGGTCGTGGACGTGGTTATATGCATAATACACCAAACCCCAGGGTTTACGTTCCAAGAGCACCCATGTATAGTGAAAAACCGCAAATATGTGATGCGGTAAAAAATGCCTAAAAATGCCTATTTATACAGTGTAAACCCTAAATATGCCCCCAGATATGCTCCCAAAACACTTTAATTTCATTTTAAACTCAGCTTAATACATTACCCTTAAAGATAATGTAAAGGTAAACCCGTATTCGTACTGTACAGTGTACACTGAACTGCTGTCTCCCGCAGTGCTAGAATATAAAATACCAATGTTACCCCTGTATAGACTGTACTCTATAGACTGCCCAAACCTAAACAACCAGCACGAGGACGAGGGGGTGTGGCGGATGAGGCCCAGATGTCACAAGAGTAAAAAAAATGCGGAGGATATCTGCAGTTTTCGAGGACAATTATTCGTTTGGTTCCCAGAGAAAATCTGAGAGAGTATTTGTAAACACTGCATTATTATTACTATTATATATAGAGACTGAAGCCACGACTGCTGAGCAATGATTAAGCGGGGCGTTACTGTATTGAAAAAGCAAAACATGTGCACAGCATTATTCAATGCACTGTGAGTGTACAACAGCAATCAGAGCTATTTACTTTTTAAACTTTCTGAGTGTAGTGTGCAGATGAGGATCTGATCCACCGACTGGCGGGCCTGAGGCAGTACCCAGAGACAGGCCAGGTGTTTTCGAGAGAGCAGTGGGAACCTGTGAAAAAGGAGACAGCCAAGAAGAGGCATGACACTGAGGAGGAGGAGGGTGAGGAAGATGGTAAAGAAGAAGAGCAGGAGGAGGAAGGAGAAGCAGAGGTATGGCCGTTGTCAAACGAATGAGCTAATGAAAGAACCCGTGAAAGAATGCATATATTAATTGGACCCGTGAAAGAATGCATATATTAAGAGAAAGAGAACTGTAAATCACAATGATATTGTGAAGGAAAATGTAATGGCTGAATAATTATGGTTCTAAATGTGTGCAAGGAGGAGGAACAAGAACTACAGAAGGACATGATCACTCACCTGGTGAGAGAGAAGGCAAATTCCCCAGAGGAGGCCTATAAGAGGATTCTGCTGTATAAAGACACTATACTCAGGCCTTTGGAGGTGAGGAACCTTGATGGTGCACTTATACACCTGAAAACACACACACGTATGTATATTTAAGAGAAAAAAAATAAGAGACCACTGCAATTTATTTTTAATTCAGCATCTC
>JBBPCX010000160.1:16064939-16098045 GCA_037974365.1 Hydrocynus forskahlii
CTGTGTAGTTTGGTGATTTCCTATTGTAATACACCAAACTAAACCAAGCGTGTTTGAGCAGGGAATTCCTCAGGTAGGGAAGGAAATGTGATACGTTTCAAAGCGCTTCGTATTGGATTTCATGTTTGTGTTGGTCTGTAGGTGAAACCAGCTCTGACGGATGAAGAAGAAGCCATAAAGTCATATCTGTCTGATGGAGAGCCACTGCCACAGGAGATCATGGAGATGGTTTTGCCACAGCTGTGGAATCAAGAGCCATACAAGTAAAGTGTTGCATGCACACCACAAAGGCCCAGGTATGACAGAGCAAACAAATCTTCAGTTTCCACCTCTTTCCTGTTCTCAGATCCACTGGGTTTATTCTGGAGGGCTTTCCTCAGAATCCAGAGGAGGTGTCCTTTCTGGCAGAGCATCACTTGTACCCTGATGCTGTGGCTGTCATGACGTTGGCTGTGACAGAAGTGGTGAGCCGCCTGCTTCCCCCACGACTTGCCCGCTGGAGGGAAAGATGTGAACGAAAGAGAGAGCAGAATCAACTGCTTAAGGAGCTGCGTGGCAAAATAAGGGTAAGGCTCTTAGCACCCAGTTTTGATAGCACCTAAGTCAGAAACACAATGGTAAGCACATGGTTAAAGCCGTTTTAAAATAACGTGAATATTTTTGCCTTCTGCATCAGTGCTGTCTTGCTACCACATACAGCATTAAAGAGCACTTGAGTTTCTGGGTTTCTGAGTAAGTATGAGCCTACACCTGTCCACAGGAGGAGGCCATCGCACAAAGAAGAGCTGAACTGATGGCTGATTTTGCACCTGAAACACCCAAAGTAAGAAATGTTCTCATAACTAGCATTGAAGCACATTTTAGCAAACCTTCTATTTGACTTTGGCAGACTTTTCTCATCTAGGAAATAGAAAATGAGGAAGAAGCCCAGGAAGAGGTCGAAGGTGGGGAAGAAGAACAGCCGAACTGGGAGCAAGAGCTGGAGGCCACACTGCTAAAAGAGTTTCCCCCTGAAGAAGAGGAGGACGTGGAAGAAGAGTCCGAGGCTGATGCAGCAGAGCGACTTGAAATGGAGATTAGTGAGAGGTTTGAAATGGACGACAACAGTGTAACTAGAATGGTGGTAAGAACTTTGGCTACAGGAAAAGCTGAGCAACAAAAGCTGAGCAACTAGTGTAGTGTTTTCTATGCTCTAATATATGTGTATCAAAATATGTAAACAGGGAGGAGCAAGTACACTGGGTTTTTTTTGGAGTATAGTATATCGTAGTGTAGTACATGGGACAGTGTGTTTGTTTTTCAAAGCTGTTCATATTAAGCTGTTTCATTTTAAGCCAAACTTTATTTCATCCAAAGTTTGAATCCATTATAAACATATGTCCTGTTTTCTAGGATCTCCTTGTGGAACTCCAGATTCCTCGCCTCAGTATCAGAGCAGGCCGTAAGCCTCACATTGTGCGATACCAGCTACAGCAGACATTCCAGCCTCTGGTGGAGAACAGAGAAGCTGTGTTTCAGCAATGTCATCCCATCAGCCATGACGTTGCCAAAAAACTCCTACACTCATCTTACAAATTCTACAGTGCCTTCGGATGCTGGGACCCTGTCCGGGTTAGTGACAATATAGTCCAACATGATCATTTTATCATACTCTCAAATTTACTTTTGAATAATGCTTTTAAAATATATCAAATACTTTATTAACATGGAACATGCTTTAATTACCATCTGAAATCGATGAACCAGTAGATGGGCCTCCTCACAAAAATGTGTTTGTGTCTTGCTAAGACAAAAGCAATAGCTAACATCTGCATTGCACCAGTGTCATGCTTAATGTTTTATCATTTCTGATTTCCTACTGTTTCTCCACTAATGACTCTCTTCTTTTGTTTTCATATTGTGTAGTATGCAAAGGGAGATCTGATGCAACATGTGCAGGACCCCCTCAGTGCCAGCTTTGCTGTCCTCTTCCACAACTTCATTTACTTCTGTGCCTCCAAGGAGACACGCAACACTTTCATGCTGAACCCCATCAAATACCTCCGGCAGCCCAAGCCCCACGCCTCCCTGCCCGTTAAACTTGCAATAATTGGTCCGCCTAAATCAGGCAAAACCACAGGTCAGTGCCTCCCGAAGTCAACCCTTAAAACTAGGCATTGACCACTGCCATATTTTGTGTGTTTGTAAGTCTTTGAAAGTGTCTGTATAGAACAAAAACAAAAAAAACTAAACAAGAACTTGTTTCTATGTTTGTGTTTTTGTGGTGTATTGCGATAGTTTCCCACATGTTTGCCCGTGAGTATGGTCTGGCACGCCTTTCTATTGGCGAGGTGATGCGGACAGTGCTCAGTACCCAGGGCAACACAGAGCTGGCCACGCAGATGCTGAATCACCTGAACCAGGGCCTGACTGTGCCTGACGAACTGGCCATTCAGTGCCTGGAGGTGATCCTGATGAACCTGAGCTGCAGCACCCGGGGGTAATGAACCATTTCAAACTACAGACCAGTTAACAATAAATTATTAATACTGGACCCAGTTGTAGAAAGGACAATGCCCTTCAAGTAGGGTTGCTTTATATGATGATGGTGCTGGCTGATAACCACTAACCAGTCGGCTTCTCCTGCCCCTTGTTACATTGAATTCACATTTAAATAATAGTGCTCATAGGGTAGTTATCCAGAATTTGCTCTATTTGATACTTCTGTTATTAAGTTGCATTATGTCTTTTAAAAACATACATATGGACCATAGCCCACTGTGCCATATTGCCCACCTCTGCTTTCATGTATGGTCCATGCTAAGTGTGTGTGTACTGCCCTGGCATTCATCTGAAGCTTTCTGCAGATACATATTGGATGGTTTTCCTATGACCAAGAGGCAGGCTGATCTGATGGAGGCTCATAGCATTATTCCCATTCGAGTGATTGAACTGCAGTTGGATACAGTGGAAGTGCTGAAGAGAGGCTTGACAGACAATATGAAACCCAACAGGTTCATAATTATCACGACTGGTTCAGGCTGAGTATTGTTTTTCATGGATTTGCACGTACAATATTTATTTGCTGCCTTATCTTATAGTAAAATTTGGTCTCTCATAAGCACAGTAAAACCTGCATCTTCCTTTATTTGGAAGGTCATGTCCAGTGCATGACAGCCCTCAGGTCCTGAATATCCGGAAGTCCTGCTTTAAGCGCGAGATAGAAGCGCTCCAGTATCACTTCCAACAGCAGTACCACAACTGGGTTCCCATAGATGGACAAAGAAGCAAGTGGTGGGTATGGAGTAAAGTTCTAGATGAAGCCCGGATAAGTATGAGACACATCCACAACTACTTAGAGAGACTTCGCCAAGGTTAGTGCCCCAAGCAGAACACACCTTTTATTAGGTAAGCACTACACCACTTTGTATGATTAATCAGCTCAACATAACCTACATGTGCACTTCGTAGTTTATATTTACAGACTATAGTCTGTCTGTCCGTCGAGAAAATAATGTACTGTAGTCTGTAATTGTAAACTATAAAGTGAACCTACCTAATGAAGTGGTTTGTTGGTGTATACTCATTTATATACTGACCTATATGTGTACACGAACTTTCCTATTCTTTTAAGTGTTACGGTTTGATTCCTGTAACTTAAAATCCATGTATATTCTACAGCTATTTGCCAGAAATCTTCTCCCCATTTGGATGCATTCTGAAACCAAACCAACCAAATAATTTTTCTACATTAATTCCTTTATTTGCTTTGTTTCTTTTAGGCCAGGCTGCCAGCATTGCCCGCCTGTGCATTACTCCGCGAGAGTTTCAGTCTCGGCTGGGCGAGTTTGGCCACTATTGCCCTGTCAGTCTGGCTCTCCATCAGCACCTCGTAGACTGCTCTCTTAACACCACCCTGGAGTTTGCTGCAGAGTTCAAGGGCCACTACTATAAAATGGCCTCCCAGGAGTTTCTCCAGGTGGGGAGGAGGAGTCTAAACTTACCATACTCTATACCATAAGATTGCATGTACATAAAGTAGCACACTGTAGCACACAATCTCCTGTTATCCTCTGTACTTTATTACAAAAGAGGTTTCTGGAAACCCCGGAGCAGTTTGTGGTTCCAGGGTGCCCTCATCCATTGCCTCCTCCTCAACTTCTACCCTGCAAGCTGAGCGCAACGCAGGTGAAAAGTCGCTTCCCTCAACAAGTGGAGATGAAAGGCTTTTGCCCAGTGACCTACTTAGATGGTCAGCAGAGGTAAACCTTGATAAGCTATTATAATGTGTAATATAGCCCAGCAGGCTGAAATGTTATATCCGTTTATATAACTTTGTCCTTAGAAAAATGGAAAAAAACCCTGAACATTTAGCTGGATAACATTTGCACTGTTCAGATGTGGTGTATGTAAATGATGACAAATGTGTGTATAATACATAACTGTGATAATTTTGCTTCTTTATCTGAAGATATGAGGCTCTGGTACGAGGGAACATGGACTTTGCTGTGGAATATCGTGAGAAAATCTACATCTTTGAGTCGGAAGAGAAACAAAACAAGTTTCTACGGTGAGTAGCCAAAGTAGCTAAAGTGCCCCTTTATTTTTACTTATTGTCATTACTTTACCATTATGGTTATTGACTAATCACAAATTGTCTTAAACAGGTCACCTGAGACTTACTGGGACCAGAAACTTCCGCATAAACTTCCACCAATGGGAGATCCAGTACATCTGACCTCTTTACCAATGCTAGGCTACTTGGAGCAGGTACTTGGACAATATCAGAGACACATTCATCATTTAGGCAAAAAATTATGTATTATCATCTTTATCTCTTATTTCAATCCTCAAAGGGAGTGGCAAAAGCCATTATCAAAGGCATGACAGAAGTGGGAAACCTTAAGCCGAAGTTCCCTTACCTCAGCATGAAGAAATCCGCTATACTTTATCTGGCCTTCCATCTGAAAGGTATGTAACCCTCCGGCTTTAGATGTGGAGCAAAAGCATATTTCAGATTAAAATTATTACTCTAATCAATTCTACATTTTTACATAAAAATATCCCCAAAATATTTGGATGCATCATCTTAGATAAATGGGAAAAAATTTAAAGGGCCCATGACATGGAAAAAAACCCAGGAAAACCGAAGTTCCAGCTTTGTGTTTGGTTAACATTTACGCAGGCTCTTGCACAGATGTATGTAAGAACTGTCTGTAAATATGTAGTATGTAAGCATTGGTAAAGTTGTATTGTATTGTCGTGTGAATGGCTTAAAATGTACTTTTCACTTGCTTGTCCAAACTACTAAGCTGCAAAACCTGCATTTTTTTTTTTTGTCATATTACACAAACACATTAAAATATATATATCTATTCACCCTTCAGCAGTTTAGACCTTTCCATTGAAGCCGAGGTTAGGAGTGCTTCAGCCCAGACTGCTTTTTTAATGAGGCACAATGCAGGGCAGCCAATCAGAACACAGTTATTTACAGATATAATGGCAAAGTAACTTAAAGCAGCCTGTTGAATTATGAGGCATAAAGAGAGATTGGAAACTGGTCTTATAAAAATGAATTACGAATGATTTTTGTCCATAATCTGATGTGAACGCAGATGTTATTAGCGGATCCCAAAGGGAAAAAAATAAATAAATACATTTTCCCATCTTCCACACAGCATATAACCCAAAGAGCTCGGATTACATTCGGCAGAAGTACAAGAAGAAGCTGACCCAGTTTGAGGATGCCTGCGAGCTCATTTGCTATCTAGGTTCTACCATGACTCCCATGTACCGGCCGACTCATGACCAGCCCTTAGACTTTGAACACAAGCTCCACAGGTTTCTGGCCCTAGAAGAATCCACGAAAACTGCATCAGGGTTAATACAGCTTGGAGGAAATTAAAATGATCTGCGCTTAATAAATTGAAAGAATCAAATTCCAGTGTTCAGTGTATTGGTATGAAGTAATTGGTATGAAGTAAAATGAAGTTAAATGTTAATTCAATGAAGCACATTTCATTTCACTACTGGAGATTGTGTTTATTTACTTCAAATAATCAAACTCTTTTCTTGCCTGCAGGGTGCATTGTATTGCTTTAGTAACATAAATGACGCACTGATGTGTTATGGACTCTGATTTCTAGAAATAAGTATTATTATTACTATTATTATTATTTAATTTGCTATTTTTACATTGAAAATACACTATGTGGACTAACATATTAGGACGCCTGATCTTTACACCAACCAGGACTTTAATGACACTGCATTCAAATACATGGACTTCAATACTAAGCTGGTTCCTCTTTGCAGCTACAACAGCTTCCACTTGTCTTGGAAGGCTTTCCGCAAATTTTTTCTGTGAGAAATTTGTGCCCATTCATTCTGTAGAGCATTTATGAGGTCAGGCACTGATGTTGGATGAGAAGGCCTGGATCACCATCTCTGTTCCAGTTCATCCCAAAGGTGTTGGATGGGACTGAGGTCAGGGCTCTGTGTGGGCCAGTCAAGTTGTTCCACACCAGACTCACCCAACCATGTCTTTATGTATCTTGTTTTATGCGCTGGGGCACGGTCATGCTAGAATAGAAAAGGTTCTTCCTCAAACTGTGTCACAAAGTTGGAGGCAAAAATGTTGTCCAAAATGTTTTGGTATGCTGAAGCATTAAGATTGTGCTTCATTGGAAGTCAGGCCCAAACCCTGAAAAACTGGTTTGTCCCAATACTTTTGTCCATATAGTGCATCATCATAGCAACACCAAGATTATCCAGTCAAGTTAAACTGTGAAATAGCATCAGAGGTAAGTCTGGAAATGGTTAAATACTAAATTTTTCAGACAATATTTTTTTCATTTCTGTTTTGTTAAAATGTAGGTTATATTTAATATAAAACGTCAAATTAATTGTTTTGCAACTGGGAGCCACGTGGACGTCATGTTGGTGCTCATTGAGGCAGTTACCATAGCAACCGTACACTCAAGTTGTTTACGCTGGCAGCACTGGACTGAGAAATGGCTCCTGAAGTGCATCTGGAAATCATCGGTTTGGTGAAAACGAGTAATTTTCAAGTCGCTAAAAGCATTGCAGAGGTATTGAACCACTAGATTTTTTATAGTTCTGCCTGGTTTCGGGTCCAGAGCAGTGACTTGTGAGCAAATATTAGCTCATTAGCTAAGTCATGATCTGATCAGTGCAGAGTTCCAGTCAGATTTCTGATCCCTGTTCCAGTTAGATTACATGGATCCCTATCGACGCTTCTAAGGTTTTAGCCACTGTGAACTATACTATGTGGACAAAAGTATTGGGACGCCTGACCATTACACCAACAGGGACTTTAATGACATTGCATTCAAAAACACTATTTTTTGTGGAAAAACAAGTGTGTTCCAATACATTTGTCCATATTATGTACAAGTATTGACACTACTACTAATGACTAACGCTCAGTTACATAGATTGTTGTTCACATTAATCAAATAAATATACAAAAGCGACCCACATTTGTAACAGCACTGACCAAGGAAATGAAAAGTCCTTTCCTTTATTTTTTAACAATTGTTAAATAGCTAATGTGTTTCTACTGTTTTTTGCTGCAGGGGCTGAAACATAAATTTCCAACCTCGTTTTCTGAGCCGGCCATTCGACCCTTGCTTGAGTTCGATTGGCGTGTCTATTTAACAGATAAAAAAAAGGTATGTTACTTGAGTTAGCCATGTTATGCTAGATAATAAAGGCATTTAGTCACCTTGGCTAAAAGTCCTGTTGTCTAGGAACTAAAAGGGGAGACGTGGGAGTACAGCAGAAGTCTCATGTGTTTCGTGAATGGCCAGCTGCTTGGAGATGAGAAAGAACTCTCCAGGTGGGCAGAAAAACAGTGGGCGTTCAGTTTTTACCGCCCACAAGCACTTTACGCCGCCATGACGGAGGAGTCCTACCGCCAGCACCTCCACGGCACAGGGGCAAGTACACATGCTTTCTAGCACCATGGTGTAAAAGTGAACAAAAATGTTTTATTGAGTCCCAAGCTATTTAGGGGAAACAGCAGTGGCCGATTTAGGCATGGGCAACATTGCAGCCGACCATGCACACACACACACACACACACACACACACACACACACACACACAGTACAGACAGAAGTATTGGGAGACACCTGTTTTTCAGGGTTTAGGTTAGGCAACCTTAATGCTTCAGCATACACCACGAAACCAAACCCCTTAATTTTACCCCTTAAAATTTCCAAGAAATTAAGGACAATTAAGGGGAAAGAATGGACAGATTAAGGCTGACTAAGGGGTAAAACTACTGGATTTTCCCCTTACTTTTTAAAATTTACCCCTTAAATAATAGAAACTCCTAAATGAATGCCTTATGTTTAAGATTAAGGGGTTTCATGCCTTAATCTTAAACTCATGCCTTAAATCCACTTTTAAGGTAAAATTATAGGCTTGGTTGACAAATTAATGGCCACTTCATTCACATTAAGGGGTTTGGTTTATTTTCAGGGGTAAATTAAGGTAGGGTTAAGCACATTTAAGTACATTGTGTTTCATAGTGATACCAAGACATTTTGGACGATGCCCTGCTTCCAACTGTTTGGACACAGTTTGGGGAAGGACCTTTTCTATTCCAGGCCTTCTCGTCCAACCTTAGAGTCTGACCTCATAAATGCTTTACAGGATGAATGGGCACAAATTCCCACAGAAACTCCAAAATCATGTGGAAAGCCTTCCAAGAAGAGTGGAAGCTGTTATAGCTGCAAAGGGGGGAACAACTTCATGTTAAATTCATTTTCAGATTGGCTTTATGCACCAGAACAGTAATACTTCACTTGAACATGGTCATTTGCAACCATGTCATTTATGCCTTAGAATATACAGGGTTAATTTGTTACTGGGCCTTTATGTAAAGGACCTCTGTTCTGATTGACTTGCATCTTCACAAGAGAACTGGGTTGGTTGAAGGTGAGAGAGTTGAGAGAAATATGTGCATGAGCATTACAGCCGAGAAAAAAAATGTTGGTGTGCAGCCTGGGGTCTAGAACTATTAGCCACTGCTGCAAAGTGGCAGAACATCAAATACAGCACTCATGCTTGGTCTGTCTCTCCACAGCATGTATTTGTATATATGGAGATTGAGATTGAAGGGGAGACAGCAGGACAGTTGGTGTTTGAGGTAATATTACACACATATTATTAAACACGAACTCTGCAGAAGAGCTCTCTGCGTGTCTATATGCCCTCTGTAGTTGATTCAGTGTTGGAATGCATCTGAACAGTCTTACACTTGAACTGATGTTTTGAAGATGTTCAAAACAAAAGTGAATACACAACCACAACAGAGATCACATTTCTACACATTTTAACATACAATTAGGGTGGGTGGTGGAGGCCTAATGGGTAGAATACTTGCTTCTGGACCAAGAGGTCATGGGTTCAAATCCTACCTTCAGCACCACCACTGGGTTCCTGAGCAAGACCCTTAACCCCAAGTTGCTCCAGGGAGACTGTCGGACCGGGCATTTTGAGCCTAGACCGGCCCACCAACAAGCTGTCGTTCCGACGGGGGGAGGTGGTGGGTGCTGGTGGGATTCCGCGCCAAAATTAACATCGGCCCACCGGGCAAATGCCCGATATGCCCGATGGCCAGTCCAGCACTGCCCTGTAGTTAGGGAATGGAAGTTTGGCTTATCTGGGGGTGCAAAAAATGTCTATCCATCCATCCATCCCCTTTTTTGTAGGGAGGGGTCAAATAATAATAATAACTTAGTTTTTTTTTTTTCTTCCCAACTTTGTTTATTAGAAAGAAAAATATACCAAGTGACATTCCACAGCACATATCACATTTTTTCAATTATTAATGTGAACATAAAATAAGACATAAATTAATTTTTTTTTAAAAGAAAGGGGGAAACATCCCACCCCACAACCCACCCTGCCTCCCACCCCATAATGACCTAGTTTTATATAAAATTGAAAATTGTGGCAGAAATCATAATCTATTGTTCAGTAAAATTAACAGAGGCAATGGAACTTTTATTTGCACTTAGGTAGTTTCCAGTTTTCTTTCACACCAAACTTTCACAGGTACATGTGTCTATCACCACCCCACCCTGCTTCAGTTCAGATATAAACAAGAGACGTAGCTCAGGGATAGACTGCTGGAAAAGACCCTCGGACCGTGGCGTTGCCTGATGCCGCGGGCTAGTGGCAGCATGGCAGGCGGGCGGGGATCCGTGCGAGGCTAAAAGCTAACGCTAGCTGGCTGTCTATCCTGTCCATTCTACTCACCATTTTTTGCTCCCTGGACAATAAAGTGGACTACATCTGGCTGCAGCGAACTATCCAGCGTGAGTTTAGAGACTGCTGTGTTTTTGTAATGCTGATCCCAGCATAGAGACGGCTCGTCAGATGTGCCAAGCTTGATCAAACGCAGGCGAAAACCTGGCCACCTCTGCTCTTCAGACCTGTTTTGACTGGGACATGTTCAGGGAGGCTGGGACCTACAGTGGCATTACCAACCGGGATGTACGCAGCATCAGCGACTGATTACATCAGCAGATGCATCTATGACATTGCTGTCTCCAAGACTATCACCACATGTCCCAACCAGAAGCCACGGATAGCTGCGGAGGTGCAGGTACTGCTGAGAACACGAGATACTAGTGAAGTGTGCACATGCTCAGAAAATCCATGAACGCCCTCAAGGTACTGTGGACAGCGCGTGTGGCAGGCCGACTGCCTATGACAGTGAGGCCTCCCTTCCAGTTGCACTGAATCACTTTTGCACACGGTCTGAAGTGCAAAATGACATGGCAGTGAGGAAGTCTGACCATAGCTGATGTGAGGACAACTCAGCTTGGAGTCAGCGCTGGCTGCCAGAGCGGACAACATTCCCGGTCGTGTTCCCAGAGGATGTGCAGGCCAGCTGGCAGATGTTCTCACAGACAACTTCAATATCTCTCCGCGCACCACTCCCATCCAGTCCTCACCACGTTCTACAGAAGGACTATAGAGAGTATTCTCTGTAGCTGCATCACAGCTTGGTACGGAATCTGTTCCATTTTGGATCACAAGACCCAACAGAGGATAGTGAGGACAGCTGAGAAGATAATTTGGGTCTCTCTCGCCCCTGTCATGGACCTATACACCACACGCTGCATCCACAAAGCCACCAGCATTGTGGACGACCTCACACACCCCTCACACACCCTTTTCTCCCTTCTCCTGTCAGGCAAAAGGTTACGTAGCATATGGCCCTCCACAGCCACAATGCCAAACAGTTTCTTCCCTCAGGCCATCAGACTCATCAATCAGAACTGAGACTGTAACCCCCCAAACACACACACACACACACACACACACACACACAGACGTACACCAGTGATCTGATTTCTTCCTTCTCCTAACACAATGCATATACACACTGAATTGTTCTGCCTAAAACAAAACAAAAAAATCTAGCACCACAACTGCCTCTGTAAATACCCTTTTATTTTCTGTTCTGTCATTATTTGCACAATTATTTATTACTGTCTACATCTATATTTGCATTTCTGCGCACTTAACGACAGTGCTGTTAGAATGCAGCATCAATCTTAATCCTGTATTTATTCAAACTTGTACTGTCGCTGCGGTTGTCAGTTACACTAAGTGTGTCTTGTCCTGTAGTGTTCTTGCTCTTGAGTTTTTCTTGCACTCTCTTTCTTGCTCTTATATCACTCTGTGTATTTTTGTTCTGTCTGCACTTATGTAGTCTTGTGGTATTCTTTCTGGCTTTGCTCCTGTTGTACCATGGTCCTAGAGGAACGTTTCGTTTCACTGCACACTGTGTATATGGCTGAAATGACAGTAAACCTGCTTGGCTTGAATTGACTTATTTTCGGCAAGAAAATCAGCAAACCATGTCACTTGCACTGGAGCGTCCAGATGTTTGCATATGACGGGGTGTGTGCTTCTTGTGAAAAGTGATTTCAGAAGCGTGCAAACAAATGCTGGGTTTTTCTTAGCTCTTTTCAGACCTGTGTCCGAATACGTGTAAAAACTTCATGGCTCTGTGTACCGGAGAGGCAGGCATGTCTCAGAGCCAGCTCCCGCTTCGCTACAAAGGCTCCTTGTTCCACAGAGTGGTGCCTAATGGCTGGGTGCAGGGAGGAGGTACTGTATCATAACACACACACACACATACATCTCAAATGTTACTTAAACAATACATCTAAAACAGTTCCCTAAATATGACACATCTTTTTCCTCTCTGTATTACAGACATTACCCCAGCAGCGAAAGGCAATGGAGGAGAATCCATCTATGGTCCAACATTTGAAGGCATGGATCTGATGTCCATAAAGCATTTGACCTCATTATTATTTTTAGCAGAGTTAGATACTTATTAGATAAATGAATACAGGTAAATGAAGTGTTTAGTAACTGATAGCAATGGCTAAGGGAACCGACCTGTAGTTTGGACTGAAAGTCTGATCGCCGTCTGATGACCTTTTCCTACGCAACTAAAAAGTGTACATTTTAGACAACCTCTTACACTCTTTTCTCCATTAATATTTGCTCCATATGTTAGTCTGAGACTAACAGTTATTTCTGTTATCAATTAATCAGTCAAACATTCCTTCAATCGAACATTACATCACAATCATAATGTAAAGATGATTTTAATGGTGTGGAGTAGGAGAAAGCCACAAACAGTAGAAGCCACATTGTAATCTGAAGCGCTGACAGTGTGTAACGTCACAAAGTACTTTTATTTTTAAGTTAACCATTTTTTTCAATTTTGAAGATCACCCACTTTCCATAATCCCACTGTTACTGTTCTAAAGCTATGGAAATAAACTGGCCAATTTGATGATATGTGTAACAATGGTGATAAATTATGTCACAATGTGCTTCGGTGGTGCTATGGAGAAACAGGGTGTTCTCCAAGGCTCAGCCCTGGGTCCATTTCTCTTTATCATTAAGATACTTGCGTTTGGATATGTTATATTGTAACCATTTTCTAAGCTAAACCAAACGTTTGTTGAATATTGTGAAATCATCACAAATATCATGTTTTTGTGTGATCGTTTGATCCTCGTAGCTCCTTAGTAAACATCATCTTTATCTTGGTAATAGGACTCACACTCTTATCCTGATGCTGAATCCATCATCCAAGCCAGGAGTATTTCAGTTCTTTCCTCATTATGCTTGGCTCATACAGATCATCCAGAATTCAGCAACCTGTCCTCTTACCAATGCTTGATCTTAACACCATATGAGGACTCCTATACCAATTAAGCCCCTAACAACTCTGCTACTTTTTTATCTCTCTGATCGCCAGCTTCCCTCCCAACTCTTCGATCTTCATGTAATTACTTGATTTGTGATTGAGCCTCTTCAAGGTAGAACCTCAACACTTGAATAATAACTACACCATGTCATCTAATCTTCATCTTTAGTATTTATCTTTGTTTTTAACTCTCATACCCAGACCCATACCGTCTTCCTGGTGCACTGTGCCAGCATTTCTCTTTTCTCTACATGCTCCTTATTTGCTTTTGTCCCTAGATGAGAGTTTTGCTGTGTCCCACAACAAACGAGGTATCCTGGGAATGGCCAACAGAGGGCCCCATAGTAATGCATCTCAGTTCTACATCACACTACAGCCATCCCTGTGGATGGATAGAAATTATGTGGCCTTTGGGTGAGTATTTTAGGGAAAATTTCCAACTTTTTATCTTTAAACCCTGTCACCATATAACATTTCTAAACCCTTTGGAATAGGAAGTGGAGAACCGAGGGTTGCAGTTTCCTGATACACCTGCCCCAACATGCCTACAAAACCCGATAATGAACTTGATGAGTTGAACCGAATGTGTTTAAACAGGATCACAAAATCACAAAACTGTGCAGGAATCCAGTTCTGCAAAAAAAAAAATCTAATTTCAACAATCTGAACAACCTTGTCCCCTAGGTGATGTCCAAATTGTGCTTCTTTAGCTTAGAACCGCTTCTAAACGCCAGAACTCAATAATCACCCAAATAGTTCAAATCTTTCCTTGAAAATACATCACTAAAACTTCCCTCAACCTGCTTCATAGTGTGAAACATACGAGATCAAATTAAACAATGACAGCAATGGTTGTAAACCTGAAAATGTGACTCCATTGACATTTCTATATTGCTGGATGCAGTAATTTGACCAAGTAACATTTTTGATGATTTGATGATTTCCTATGTAAAAGTACACATCTACAGAGACAGACTTAGAATGTAAAATTTGTTTCCTTTGCATATAAATATATTCAGTTGGTCCATACTGCTTTTCTCTTTTTTCCATCAGGCAAGCTGTTGAAGGAACGGAGGTCCTTAGGAGACTGGAAGAGGTGCCCACTTTCAATGAAAGGCCCAAACAAGACTGCAGGATAATTGCATGTGGGTTGTTTGACCCGTGATTGTCATGCTAGAGGATAACAGTAGAGAATGATTTTTTTTTTATCAAATAGTGTAGGGCGATCTAGACTTGTATTAATGTTTTTATTTAACTTCAGAACCATTCACCTTAATAAATGAATCACTGTTTGGGCACACCTTGCATGTAATACTGTGACTGAAAAACCAAAAGACATTTTCAAATATATCGAAGGACTGAGATGATGACCTTACTATACCAGATGTATACCCTGTTTTTGTATTCAGGCATTTGGAGATCATGTTTTTTGCTGATGATACTATTAGATGAAAAAGGGACAAGTATTTTTTTTTTTATTAATAACTACTTTGTCAGAAACCCATACCAATTTTTTTTAAGGGTCTCTTTACTTGGGCCACAAACATTTGAGCCAAATTTGCTTTCCTACAATGTATATCATAATCCTGCAATGTTTAACATAATGTGCAAATGTTTAACCATCACTGATGATTCGAACAACTACCTGCAGATGGCACAATAAGAATTTGTTAAAATCACATGCATAGAAAAGTGCTGATAATGCTGTTATTTAACAGCCCATTGCAATCTGTCATGCTTGTATGTCGTCCTGCTTTATTTCTATTCTGTTGGCACTCCAGCAAATTAAATTCTTGTCTGATCTGCCATACATACTAGTTAACTCAAAGAAGTTTTTGGCCTTCACTATTCTGGGCATATTTGAAGAGAAATCACATCATCCAGGAGCATCAGTGTCAAATCTTTACACATTAGACAATTTTTAAATATTAATCTGCATTGGAAATGTATAAGATGGAGGCCACACTCCTCAGTAGCTGCAGTTATGTCAGGGACAGACCGTGACAGATACGGATTAGAGAGCTCGAGACGTGGGTGATTTAACCCCAGCTCAAGTCACAAGATTTAGCCACCTGTGTTAAACCGTCACATCTTTGACCCTTACTTCTGTTACCACCACATACGTTTGGGCTCTCAAAAGTGTAGATAGGTCTATGTTTAACCTATACATTACAGAATTCTGCTCCATAGACTAGTCTTTATTTTGGATCCAGGTTAGTCTGAGTAGTACAACAGACAGTAGTTCATGGTGTTTCATGCACAATCAAATCTAATGTTAAACAATATGGATTTTGGTCTTTCTCATGTTATTCAGTAATTTCACAATCATGTTCTGAATATACACAAATTAATAGACACATCTTAGTTTTACTAGAAAAAGGTTTAGTACCTATTGTCATATGACCAAATAACATAAAATCTGTATTGGTCAAAATCTGTATTGTTTAACATTAGATCAGAATATGCAGTCAACACCATGAACTGGTGTACTAAGACTAACCTGGATCCAAAGTAAGGAACACTATAGTCAATGGAGCAGAATACTGTAAAGATCAAAATCCTTGTTGTTTATCAGATTTGATTACACAATAAACGCCGTGAACTGCTGTCTGCTGTGCTGTCTGGGAGAATGTATGGTCATTATGCACATGGAGGTGTGGCCGGGATTGTATGGTTGTGATGCACGGAGGCGTGGCTACTGCTCATGGGGGTGCGGCCAAAGGGAACAGGGATTGTATAGTTATTATGCAGGGAGGCGTGGTCACCGTGCCTTCGTGTCCCTTACGTGAGGCACGTATCTGAGAAAAGGCCTGCGTCAGGAGCGGAGCTGTAGGAGGGAGACCCGGCGGCACGCTGCCGCTACCAGCAACAGAGATTCACAAAACCCGGGAGAAAATATTCCTCAATTCTTTATTTTCCGCACTCGCCACCCACAGATTGCGATAGATAATGTAGACTTGAGTCTTTTAATTTTTTTTATTTTTATTTTATTTTTATTTTTTTTTTACTTTGGTGGATATTCTCTCTCTTCTCCTGCTGAGATCCTTTGTGGTGCTGGTGGTGGTCAAGTGCAGAAACTTTCTCCAGAACTCCAGCAGAAATCATCCCAACTTCGTTTACTCGACTGTGAAAATTAACGGAGGAGACCACCATGAGGTAAGGACCATCCAGACGAACAGACGCTGTCAGTCAGGAGGGCTGTGGAGCTCAGGTTTAATTCGTATTTTTGAATGGTTTTGAGTGGGGCAGCAGTTATGTCTGCTGTTGCGTCTAGAACAGCCCGTCTTCCCTCTCTCTCCTTCCGACACAGTGTTTCAGCCTTTTTTGCCAGCACGGTCGTTTTTCATTTTCTGCTTCTTGCCACAGTACACTGCAGACGCAGAGTGGTGATGCGATGAATGCAAATGGTCTTAGGCTACACTATGTGGACAAAAGTATTGGGACACTTAATTATTGAATTCAGGGTGCCTCATTACTTCCAGTGAAGGACAATCATAATGCCTCGGCATACCAAGACATTTTGGACAAAACCATGCTTCCGACTTTGTGGTCACAGTTTGGGGAAGACCGTTTTCTATTCCAGCATGACTGTGTCCCAGCGCACAAAGCGAGGTCCGTAAACACACGGTTGGGTGAGTTCGGTGTGGAAGAACTTGGCTGGCCCGAACAGAGCCCTGACCTCAACCCCATCAAATACCTTTGGGATGAACTGGAACGGAGACTGCGAGCCGAGTCTTCTCGTCCAACATCAGTGTCATGAATGCTCTACAGAATGAATACGTACAAATTCCCACAGAAACACGCCAAATTCTTGTGGTAAGCCTTCCAAGAAGCGTGGAAGCTGCCACAAATGGGGGACCAACTCCATATTAAATTCGATGTATTTGAATGCAATGTCGTTAGAGTCATCCCAATACTTTTGTCCATGTAGTGGAGTTTAAAATCATCCGGCTGGACCGCCGGGTGGGAATAATCGGTTATTCTGAAGTGTGAAGGCATCTTGAGTGGTGTCTTGCACCACAGTGTTCTCTCATGTTCTCCACACACCCCCAGCTGAGCCGTTTGTGGAGTCTTAGTAGGAGGCCTGCGCTCTGCCAGTTGCATTGCAGTAAATAAACGATTTAATTAATGTATTCTTTATTCAGTTATCACTTTTTTGTTTTTTCATCACTGTGTATTATTGCATGTATGGTGGCCTGCTGGTGGTCTGGTGGTTAGGGAGTTGCCTCTGCAATCGGAAGGTTTTGGGTTAGAATCCCAGGACTGCCTGTGGCACCACTGCGGTATCTTGAGTAAGGTAGCGTCCCCACACACTGCTCCCTCGGTAGCCCACTGCTTCACTTTGGTGAAAGGTTAAATGCAGAGAACTCAAAGTAATTTCCTCTGCCATCAGTATAGTATCTAAAATAAAATATAAAATTTAAAAAATCTGCTTTATTTTTTTAATGCAATTCCTGTTTTCAGTTAAGGGTGTGATGTAGTAGTTTGCTGCCTGCCCAGAAGATGTACTTATTTTAACATTCAATTTTTTTTTGCAGTCCTATGCAACAAGCAGCTGGGCTAAAGCTTTAAGGTGAGGAACTGTTGTGATTCATTCATTAAGTGGGCCATTCTGTCACGGATGGATTGTGTTGCCCTGGCTTTGATTCTCAGATGGACACAGTGGGTAGGAAAAAAATCACACACACACAATCACACCCCATCTGAAGTGAAAACAAAACGAGGCCAGCTGTTGGCATCCCCCCATAAGGAGAGGATCTGGACTCTGAGTGAATAGGAGGTGGCTCCATGGCCTTTTATGTCATGGCCTATTACTTGCCATGGTTATCCCGGTTCTCTGTGCAAAACTTTACCGTAACTCTGCCAGATGTAGGCTTATCTTTTGCCAGTTCAGTTGAAAGCAAGCCTGTCCTGCTCACTTGAGGCAGGGGAGGGTTTTAGTGTGTGTTGGTGGGGAGGAGTGTGCATACCCTGGTTGTAATAGGTGTCGTTTGTGTTCTTGCAAAGCCAGACTGCTCGCTTTTCTTCTGCCATTTGTTTGGAGGTGTCAGGAGCTTGTGTCTACTGAGTTTGGTGAGATGATTCAAGCCTCTGAATCACCCCACCAATGGCTGGAAATCACAAGTGTGTGTGTGTGGCAGAAGAGTTGATTAACTGTGTGTCAGGAATCATTTCCCACTGGTGATGAGTGGCTGTCTGCTTGACATATTGAATGTGCAATAGCTGATGCAGTGAATGGCTGCTGTGGCGAATGGCTTAAAGGCTTTATTAAGAACAGCAGTGTGTATTTGCTGTCCACGCCAACCACGTGCCATCAACTGTTCTTGCAAAGTGAGCTGATGTGTGAGGCTTAAATGAAAAACTGTTGATGCTAAAGCCCTTGATTTGGTTACTCACTATTGCTGATTAAGTGTAGAACATGTTATCAGAATTACACTGAAGTATTGCGACGCCTGACTATTACACCAGCATGGACTGGTATGACATTGCATTTAAATACATCGACTTTAATATGGATTTGGTTCCCATTTGTAGCTAGAACAACTTCCGCTCTTCTCGGAAGACTTTCCACAAGATTTTGGAGTTTCTGTGGGAATTTCAGCCCATTCATTCTGTAGAGTATTTATGAGGTCAGTTACTGATGTTGGAATGAGAAGGCCTGGCTCGCAATCTCCGTTCCAGTTCATCCCAAAGGTGCTGGATGGGGTTGAGGTCAGGACTCTTTGCGGCCAGTCAAAACACCAAACCCATCCAACCACGTCTTTACGGAGCTCGCTTTGTGCACTGGGGCACAGTCATGCTGGAAGAGGAGAGGTTCTTCCCCAAACTGTGTCCACAAAGTTGGAAGCATGGTGTTGTCCAAACTGTCTTGGTGTGCTGAAGCAATAAGGCCGTACTTCACTGGAAGTGAGTAGCCTAGCCCAAACCCTGAGTGTATATTAAATAGGTCTTTTCCTAATAGAAGCTGAAAGCTGAGTTAAAAAAGAAGCTGTGTCTAAGTTGATGTGGTGCAGGCTGTTGTGATGCACACCTGCAGGATTCCTCAGCTGAGCTTCCTAGCTCTGCGAATTTCTTAAGAGAACACACAGGATGGCCTCTTTACCCGTCCGCAGAAGGAGGGAAAATGAAAGGCACTAAATAAGAGAAGCAGTTGGCCAAGCATGCATTAAAGAAATAGGCCTACCTTGCACAAAATGTGGTCTAACTGGATTCGCATTAATGTGTATTGGGGCACGCGATCGTCGAGTAACAGTTTTATCAGGTTGTGAGCACAAAAAAAAAGAACTTTCCGCTTCAATTTACTTTAATGAACACTTCTTTAATGACTCTCTGATGCTATAGATACATGATACATGTACAGACTAGGGGTGTAATGATACATGGTTTTTATTTAAGTAACTTGAGGGGGAATAAAAGCCAAGTGATTTCAGGTTACATGCATGCAAAGTATAAGATCCTCCCCCAGCCCAGCCCCCTCCAATTTAAAGACCATTATGCACTAAATTCAGCACAACTAAACGACGAATGTAAAATACATTACCCAAAGCTTTGCACACTCAATTTTTTGCACTTCATAGCAAAACTAGCAAAATGGGACGTTGATTATGCTCATTTCCGTTCTGGAAAAGTGTCCGAAGAAACATTTGAGCGCATCTACGTGCAGCTGTGATGTCAGTAGCTGATTTGAGCTGCTTCCGGAGATGCTGGAGCGCTACTCGAAGCCAAAGATGAACTAATCCTTTCGACGCGTGTCCAAGTTTCAGCCACTGGGACGCAGCTGATTCGTCGTCTTGCCTGTCGCCATGCCAGCGACAGACATCTGTGATTGGTCAAAGGAGTTTGTGTTGCCTGTGAAAGTTAGAACAGAGGGAAGAATGGTACATTTTTGTTTACCTGTGGTGTGCTGGAGATCAACTATACATGTTTTAGACTGGATTCACTCAAATAGTTATACAGATAAATCACACCTTTACTCTGACAGGATAAACCCGGATGCTTGGATTTGGTCTCTGACTGCGGCCTGCACCAAAAACGGTAAATGAGAGGCCAGAGGAGTGTGTTGGTTTTAAATATCAGTACATTGTGTCGAATTTTTCTTTTCTTTTTTTTCATTGACTGCAAGCAAGAGCCAATTTTGACCACATTATCAAGACATATTGTTGAAAGGTGCCACACACATTACCTTGAGATGCTGCTGTTAATCGACCCCGTTTCAGTGCGGCAAGCTCCACGATAAAACCACAGAGAAGCTGCCTAAACTGGAGAAGACTGACTCGTATGTGTTTCTTGTTAAAGGCTGAATTTGTTTGATATGGGCCGGTAAAATTGGACTTGTATGGTCTGTAAACTGATTCTTGTTAAATAATATAATAGCTGGCTGTGTTGAGTTATATAACTTTTGTTTCTGTTTAACAGGAGCATGGTTGAAGAAAACATGCTGCGTTTCAAATGTTCTGGGTCCAGAAAACTTATCAGGTCTGAGAGAAGACCATATTAATCGAAAACTTTGTTTTGTGGATCTTAATGCCATGCAGTTTTAAAGAAGATCATTCTCATTAAAGATATTTCATTTTTTATCCTTTTAAATAGCTTAAGCTGATCACCATCTGAATACATGGAATCTAACAACTCCTGACACGTCCATTTATCAGGTTAAAAAAAACAACAACTAGACAGTGAAGTTTTTGCTTTAAACTTGTATACCACGGCGATCAATATCAAAACGGTTTTAGGAGAAACTTAAATTACTTGCCTGATAATTTAGCAGCTGACTTTTGAAAACATAGTCTCTAGAGTACAAGTTTTGCTCTTTATCGTTCAACTCATTCATTTTGGGGTGTTCTGATCTTATACTCAGTATAAGTACCGGTCCAGTATGGGGCTATGTTAGAGGATTGGATATCAGAAAAAGCCCAAACTCTCAACATGTAGTAAAGAGAGATGCTAGGATGGGGAGCGAGGCTGTGTCTCAAATAGCTTCCTGCACAGTGCATTATGTTGGAATTGAAATACAGGCAACAAAGAGCCTCTGGCTAATCAGTCACATTAGCAGAATTCCATAATGGACTAATTGTACACCTTATGCATGCAAAGTGCATCCAGACAAATGTATTATTAACAGCGTGGTTGTTAAAGAGAGAGAATAAGACGTTATTTAATTGATACTCGAGGTATCAGGATCGGACATGAAAGTCATATCGTGCCGCTCTTAAGCCTGAAAGATATGAAATGCTTGCGGGTTCAGGACACTTTCATTAGTACCATAGCTTGTTGGTGATCTACTTTCCTGTCCCAGTGCCACTGTGAGGGTCATTACAGTTCACAGCCAGACATCACTCACACTTCAAGATCTCATTTGCAGATCTAATCTCTACTCTTCATACTTCTGGGCGGATCTCCGCATTTTCCAAGGAGAAATATGAGCCAACCTCTCATTTGTCTCTCACCTTCTTTCGGGGGGTATTTTTCATTTCGAACTCGTTCCTGGCCTGGACCGTAATCCCGCAGAGACTCGCATTGCCGGGATTCTTTGATCACCAGCTGTGTTCTTTGAGACGCGGCTGGCCAAGAAGAAAAGCAATCAGGGCTGTATTTGAGCTCTTAGGATTATCGCTGATTCATGCATTACTGGAGACCACTGACTTGATATAAAAATGACCTTACATAATGTGCGCTGTAATCCCTCTGACTAGACATTTTGGGCACTGTGCATTACTCAGATTGACCCTGAAGATGAGAGGTTTGCAGGTGTGTGTGTGTGTGGTTATTTTTCCACTGTCAGTATGCATTATTGTTCATCCTTGCTCGTTTTTGTTTTCTCGATACAAGCTTTTTTTTTTTTTTGTTCTAACTCACCAAAATTTGGTTTCATAGAGAGACCAAATGGATTTCTCTAGAAAGGAAGGTTCCTTAAGGCCAGAGTTCATGGTTGTGACTGTGTTTGTCCTGTCAATATGTCATACTTTAGAATAAGTGTGCAGTCTTTGTAAGTTTGCATGTGATAAGGCCGTAAAGCCCTTGTTCAGAAAAGCCACTCGAATGCAGTTTTCACCATGTTGGATTTGAGTATGACAAATTCTCTGCAGTACGACTTTCAAAATTCCACATACAGTCTGTCTTTTTCCTCAGATGTCTGGAAATATAGAAAAAGCTCTGTTTTCAGAAATACCCATGTATGTGTGGGCATGGCCTCAGTGAAGATTTTAACCTAAAGCCTGTCTTCCAATGCATAGTAGTCTGTTAGCGGACGTTTTCTGCCAGCTTTGTCCTTCGACTCTGTCATGCTTTCTTAATCTTGTAGTTGCTAAAAAGTGTTTCACTGTTGTGGAATAGATCCTCATTCAGGAATGGTTTGCATCAAGACTTAAATTCATAAATGCAACCAGTTCTTCAAGTTTCAAGCAAATCAGACTTGAAATCAGAACAATTCAGTCAGTTAGTGAAAGTTCTGAGGTCAAAATTACTTCAAAAGTTACAACACCATGATAAAACTCTTCTACTCGAGTCTAATTTGACTTGCCAGAATTGTGAGGAATTCAACCCAAATATGTTTCCTGATTTTAATAGTCACTGTACTGTTCTGTCTTGCAAGTACTTATATACAAAAGCTCTTTTTTTCTAGTGGGTTTGGTCTCACAAGAGGCCACCGAATGACTTACGAAGCACAAACATGATGCAAACCATATGCTGGTGTTCTCTCTGATCCCAGATTTGAACCCAGCTTACGAGAACATGAGCACACGAGAATCTGACCCCACCACCAGAGCTGCTTTTTGGTCAGCACAACGGCAAAAATTGAATTTCTTGAGACAGAGAATCTCGGTTTTCCTGGTAGCTTTCTATGTAGCAGCAATGTTCCACCAAATGTTCTATTGTTTGCTGTTTCGGTGATTGTGGGAAGAGCCGCTTTAGCTTGGTTGGAATATGGTGAATGAGAAAGCATTGGCAACTGGCTGAAATCACTTTCAAAAAATCCAACTGTGAAGGGTGTCAGGAATGAATACACTAGTATTCACAATAGAACGAAAAGACTGGAATAAAAAGGCATTTTTATTGAAGGCTTGTCATCCTTATTTAAACAGCTTTCATTTTGTAGTCTCCTCAATCATTTTTGTCCAGTTTTAAGCAGTAACGAACCGTTAAATGTTAGAACAATGTGCAAGTATTAACACTTACATCAATACGGTGTAATCTGAATACTTGGAATCTATGGTTAGTGCTTGGAAGCTTTTGTTTCAAGCCACAAAATGTGTAGCCCAATCTACAACACATTTCATCAGCAAAGGCATTTAAAAAGGCATTTAAATAACCTCAAACCTGTTGGTTTGGTTCTTAAAGCAGAGGTGGAAGAGAACTCTGATTGCTGGCATCCCTTCTAATGCTGATAACTGAAATCCTGCTGGTGGAAAATCAAGTTTGTTTTTCCGTTTGTTGCACCTTTCTTTTGAGTCTGCTTGACTTATAAAAGCTGTTTTTTAATGAGGGTCTGCAGTCGAGGTGTCTTTAGCAATGTTCAGTGTGTAGCTTTAACTTACTCATACACTTTTGTACTCTAGTAAAAAAAAAACTTGAGATCATAGTTAATTATGCAATATAAATATTATTTTGAAGGATGGTTTTGAGAAGTGTTTGAGCGCTCATTTGGATGAGCTCATATTCAAAGCCTGTACAATGACTTCGGTTCTTATATTAATCCTTTTTGTGACAGTACAGTTGGGTTTTGCTATAAAATCGCAGGTACATTATACTATAGCTCAGTTTCCTGAGCTGGAGAAAGAGAGATGTACGGAAGATGTTAAGCCGTCTCCCTGTCAGGGGAGAAGAACCCGAGAGGCTCGCAGTATCAGGTGTTTACAGAACATGCTGGAGAGCCGCAGGGGACCTTGAAGGTCAACAGGCCTCCTACATCAAGTTACACAGAGAGTTCTAAGTACTTATGTAGAGTGGTAACCTGAAAAAGATGTACAAATCCGACAGTATGTATGAGATTTGGGTAGAACGCAGCATTAAAACGCTGTTCAAGCTTCTCATATGTCGCGTTACTTCTGATTTCAGGTGGCGCCTGTGCTAGAGCTGTGATGGTATAGAGCAGATGTTGTCCTGGTGATTAGGGAGTTGCCCCTGCGATTAGAAGGCTGTGGGTTCGAATCCCAAGACTGTCAGTGGCACCACTGAGATACCCACTTTACTTAGCATGCTTGTCAACAACGCTGCCTGATCAGTCTGTTGGCTTTACAAATAACAGCCTTGTCTTCATGCCCACATTACTCACTCAATTTGTCTAAACGCGCAGCTAGAAAGTTTGTGTATGCAGAGCATAGTTTGTTTAATCTGCAGTACATTTTGTCTGAGGGAGGAATTATTAAATGCTAAGTTCTTTCGTTTACAACTTAATAAATTCTGCTGTTCTCGGTCAGTTAGTGCTGCATGATTTCATGCATTTCGAAAAAATTAGATTCCAGTGTTAATTCTTCAAAATACTGTGCATGTATTACAAGTAGGTGATCATTTTTTGGAACATGTCCATTTACTGTTCCTCATGCTCTTGGATGGGAATTGAGATGTTGTCTTTGAGACATTTAATCTGTATTGACTTCACAGTAAAGGCACGTTTTACGAGTCTAAGTGACATACATTCCCATCATGGGATGTTGCCAGAATAGAGAGATTTTATGATGATTGGGTGGGGGGAAATATGGATTAGCCTCTTTTTCCCCTGTCCCCTTCTCTAGCTGGCCTTCCTTTTCAGAACCCCTCTGCTTTCAGAGCACGTGTATGAAGTCCTGGGCTTCAGCTGTGATGTGGTGGTGTGAAGAGTGATGAGAGCATGACCTTTCTGACGGATAGTGCAGGGAGGAATCTTGTCCGCCTGACAAATTCTGATTACCGTAAAGTCGCTGGCAATTTATGAGCCCTGTATCGCACAGCTCTGCCCGCCACACTTTTCTCCAAACTTTCTCCTCTGTCATTACTCTTCTCCTGGCGTCTTGCTGACTGCACAACACGGGACCTCAGTCGTCTAGAAGAGTAAGCAGACCGTTAGCTGCCATATGTTTTGTTTTACTTCATACCCCCTCTACTCTGCTCATTGCCTGGACTGTTACGGTTTTTATAGCAGACACCTGTTTGCTGTCAAGCTGAGCAGTTGCATGTCAAGCCTCGGTTTTGCAACGCGGTGGATGAAAAAACATTCAGAAGGCTTCTTTCCCAAGCTTTGGTCCCACATGTTGATGAAACTATATTTATAATAAATAAGCAAGCTGTTTTCTTTTAGACCTTCCTTAAAATAAAAATAAAGTTCCATAATATACACAGATAATTAGTGAATGATGCTTGGGAAGAAGAACTCTGAAACTATATTGTTAGTGTCAACTTCCGGCACTAGTAATCACAAAGGCAGTAGTTATTTGGCACCTAGGGATCAATACTCCTGCATGAAGCAGCTCTGTGAATGTAACCGAACTGCTAATAGCAGCAGGCTAATCACTGACTACATCCTAGAACTGTGAAAATCTGTAAAAGTGCAACTAGCACACAGCTAACAAGGTTCATACATGATTTCAATGACCGTTAGTTATCCGGAATGTGTGGTGCGCTAAAGGTGTCGGAGCGCAACACTTTCTTGTCTGATTAAAGCATGACTAACATGCAAAACCTTTATCTGTAATGTTTGTCACATGTTGGATGTTGTAAATATTATAGGGTTGAAACATTGCACATCTGAGCGCAGGGTTGTGTCCAGTCTCGATCTCTGGTCTTTTCTGGATGCAGAGACACACAGACTTAATGCGTGTTACCGAGAAAGTCCTTGGGACCGTAGGGTTAATTCTGTCATCCATCAGTGCTGAAATGGGGATAGTGTGGACTTTGGGCAAACTTCCAGAAAGGCTGAGAGGGCTTCAGCTGACTTTGCTCATGGGAATATGCAAATTATTTTCTTTATTTATTTTGCCATTATTAATTTTACATTAGTATGGCCATGACTACACCCATGGTACACACTGTTAAAAAGACTTGACCTCTGCATAGCAATCACTTTGTCACTGGCGACTATTAAAGGTCATCAAGCTTGTGCCTTGTTCACCCCTAAGCCAGCAGCTCATGCTCCCTAATTCAAATTTGTTTACTGAATGCACTCTGGCTCGGTCCTCCCTAACAGGTTATGCATGTTGATTTTTGGTGCTGCGCTTCCTCATTAGAGAGTCATTTATTCCCCTTTGTTAGAGACAGGATATCTTGACACTCTTCGCAAAGTCTGGCGCTGCATCTTCTGCTTCATACTTCATGGATATTAGGCCAAATATAGTTCATTAAACCTTCTTGAGAGGATGATTTGGCAGTATGACTGTTGAAATCAAGTGTTCTTCAAGCTTCCTGTGTGTTTGTGTGCCTGTTCCTGCCCTTACACATGCCACTATGTAAATGAATGGAACTCCAGCAGCGTAGAAACGTGCCTTGGAGGGTTTGATCAATTCAAAATTCGATCAGAAAATCTAATAAAAAATAACGCGCGTGATCGACACAGCGGAGCCCTGTCAGGGATGATGATGATTTTTATTTTTTTTTCCTTAGGAAAAATAAATGGTTGATGACACATGTTGGTTTGTACTTCCTTGCATACGGGCATATTTAATCCCCCCCCTGTATTGTGTAAATCTCCATTTTCAGATCTTGTTTGCGTCACGTGAGCGGTGCCGCTCTGTCCCTGAGGGACGCAAAGCTGCCCGAGCATGTGCTGCTGCTGCGCTGCCCCTCTGCTGCGCTGGGACAGATGTGCATGTGAATCTGCAATGGGATTATCTAGCAGTGATCTGTTTTGGTCGGGCCAGGCTGCGGATCATCAGGCAAGAAAGGCAGTGCTGGCTGGGGTCTGAATTCTGTTCAGACTATTCAGACGTTCACTGTCTTAATTGCAAGTGAAGGGTCAGTGTCCCTTACGGCTTCCGCACACGTACCCCTGCAGGTGTGGTTCCGCACTAGAGGGAACTAGTCCGTCATTCCGCCCCCATCACTAGTGAGATCCTTTTTTTTTTTTTTTTTTTTTTTAGTTAATAAGAAGTCTACTAGCTATGACTCATCAGTTCTAGGAATGAAAAATGATGAGTTGCTGCTGTGACTCAAAACGGCACTGAGCCATTCTTCTTTTCCTGAGCATGAAATACATGTGTCAGCAGACAGGCACCGGCTCAGGGATGAGCCAGCAGGCACAGTTTTGGCATGCAGCCCAGTCCCTTTAAAAGAACCGTCCCCTTAGTCGCTTCATGCCCGCAGGAGCTGCTGCTGCGGCGCAGCCGTTTCTTCTACCGCTTTTTAGACGGATCCCCTCAAGTGCGAAGCCTTTCAGGCTGCTCTCCCCTTTGAGCCGGTGCCTGTCCTGGCACATTCGTCCCAGTGCCCTCCCCTCTGCTCTACGGGTGGGCATTATTATGGGCTTGGTTGGGTTTTGTGATCCTGATGATGACTGAGAGGAAATGCAGAGACCTGTTTTCAGTCGGCGCAGGCCTCTCGCTCTGCGTTTCAGCGGCATCTGCATCAAGCATGAGCTGTTCAATCGGAGTGTGGGAGCGCAGCATCAAGGGCGCTGGCAATCCTCCCTCTGCCCGTTCACAGGCGGCGCATACAGCAACGGATGTGAAAGCAGCGGATGCGGCGCTGCTTCCCACCTCCTTCCCTCCTCCTTTGCCTCTGAATGCATGAAGCCGCTTTTGCAGCTGGACTCGGCACGCAGCCGCCAGTCTCCCTTCAGGCTGCCGTCACTATATAAGGATGCATTTTAAATGCCCGAGTGCTCATCGCTAAGGAGCTTAAGGGCAGTGCGTGGGGCTCGCGTTGTGCTGGATGAGGGAGGATATGGATAATTACGCCACCAGTCCTGCGTATGTTCACAGTAGATGCTGCTCGAGTTTGCACAGTTGGAATCTCAATAGGACAATTACATCAATAAAAAAAAAAAAAAAGTTCAGCAGATGTTGGGGCTAGCCTTTTGGGATGATATGTTAATTCAGGCATTTGAAATCTATCGCCCTAAAAAACCCACCACAATGGCTGGTAACGCGTTCGCCTTTGCTGTCGCGACGTTGCCGAGGCAACAACAGTGAATAGGAATTCTGCGATAGATTTATGTTTTCGCATGGAAGGGGGAAAAAAAAAAACCCCAGCGTCAGCTCTGGCAGAATCGTTGAAGTTAGTGAAGCTGCGAGACAGCATTCCTTGTGGAGCCCCCAGTGCCCCAGATAATAAACTGTTCTGAATAAACATCTCCCTTTTGTCTGTCCAACAATGGGGCCGGACCCTGAAAGTGGATCATTTGACATTGGCTTCAAAACCTTTCTTGACTGAGAAAAACGTTGCTTTTGTGACCATTCAGTGCACTGACCCAGACTCTGAGTGGATAAAGGGGAGCGGGACCGAAGCGAGAGAGTGGTGAACAGCACAGACCCTCAAAAGGCCACGTCGTCCAAAAAACAGTGGGAACTGCCTGTAGAGCTCAGAACCTTTTAGTGAGACTAAGTGGGAGTAAACACACTGCTGCCACTAGGGACGTCCCATGCAGGACTTTTTTGTGCCCGAGACCAATCCAAATGCTTTAATGCTGAGTATGGGTGGAAGCTGATTCCTCTACAATCTGTTTTAATACATAATAGAGGCACAGAATTAAGGTCATGTGTACTAAGCTGCCTGTTAGTGCTGCAGTAACATTAAATAATCTTTTGCTTGTTTTTTTGCGTTTTATACTGTTTATATACATTACCATTTACTTCTAAATTCTGCAGCAAAATAACTTGCTTTTTGGTATATGCTTCACTGCTAGTTCTGTGTAATTAGTTTACATGTCTTTACTTCAGTTCTTAAGACAACTGTGAATAATGTAAGATCTTGCGATGGGAAAATGTAAACTTCCAGTTTTAACATATAAACTATTCATTTTTCAACCCTACTCTCAACTGATGGTTTTGCGACTGCTTGTGACCGTGCTTAGCTCCAAGTTATTCCTGCTTGCTTTCCCTTTAAACTCTTGGTTCAAAAAGGACCTAATGCACCATCAAACACTGACGAGAGTTGATCTGCGGAGTTTTAAACCTTAATAGAAGAAAGAAAACTTTTGAATGGACGATAGACAAAATATTACTTAACGAGTAGCCTAAAGGTTTAAAACGTACAGGAATATCCCAGAATATCTCTGTCTTTGCTACTTAATAGTTTCTGATACTGTTAGAGCTTGAAAAAGGATCGTGTTCTGATACTGAACCTGCCTTGAAACAAAAGGAACTGTTGCGAACCATCCATTGACCTTCAGAAAGATAAAGACAGTGTCCCTTTAGGAATCTGTGGAATGAGCTTTTAGAAGGCTGATCAGTATCCAGTTGCTTTGAAAGCAAAGTGAGCGTGAGTCATTTCATCAGGCTACATTTTGCAGAAGCGTTCATCCTTTGTGAAGCCCTTCTCCTCTCAGCTGCTGAACTTCCAATCATAGCAGCTTTATCATTGCAATACAATTATTGTGGCAGCCGCACAGTAATTGAATTTTGACTTCTTGACATTTTTATCCGCAACCCATTATCAGTTTTTCTTCTTTCAACAGATCGGTGTATTGATTACCCAATTTTGTGCATGCGTGTGTGCATGCGTGTGTCTGTGCGCGTGTCTGTGTGTGCGTGTTATTTTTTTGAAAGCATGGCTTGAGTGATTTTCCTCTAATAAGTTTGTCATTACCGTGCAATAGACCCGCCCTGCTGTTACAGCAGTACGTGAATGTGAAATATGCTGTGGTAAAAAGAGTAGGACTGTAAAGTGATGAGCCAAGCTGAGCTGTCATCAGCTGATTGCTGACCACTGGTTTCCTCTTTGCTTGGGCATGGCTTACCCTGCCTTCAACCTGAATACAAAAAGCACTGCTTAGTAATTCGAACTGCAATTTAAATGTCTACCACAAAACAGTGTCGATTCCTGGTGGCATTCCAGGCAAACTTAGAGTTGCTGAAATAGCAAAGGTTTTACAGAATGGCTTTGTCTGCTAATCCAATTCCTCACTTTTCTGAATTGTGAACTGTGGATTTGCTCCTCTTTCTGGAAAGAGAGCTGGGCCCATCTTTCCTGTACAACATTGATGATCGGACGCCCTGGTGTTAATATGTGCAGTGTTTCTCCTACCATTAAATAGGCTGAGCAGTCAAACTCAAGTGCTGCCCTGCTTGAATGAGATACAGACATTAGGATGTAACTGGTGGGGAGTATTTGCTTCCTAGCATTTGGTTTTAATGTAGTAAATGAAATAAATGTAATTCAGTTTTCATGTGTAACTATGCGCTAAATTTGGATAATAAATCTGGTGCAGATCCAACCGCTGATGCAGTTTGGTTGGTTTAAGGCAAGGAAAGGGGTGAGAAGGTTTGGGGGGGTTGTTAAAAGTCTAATGAAAATCAATTATAATGTCACCATAAACATATCTGCATACAATACGAGGTTTATAAATGGTCTGGTCAGTTGATATTTCATTATAAAGTAAGTGTGTGCAGTAACCCACGCAACATGTTCAAATTTAGTTTCGCTTTTTTTCCACATGCTACATACATACATACATACATACATGCATGCATATGACTTATATATTTATTTGTATATTCTTAGTTTTCTACATTGCACTCTTACATAGTTTTTGTTCTATTGGTAATGGTTATCTACTTTCCTCTTATGTATTGTCCACTTGTTGCCGTAACAATACAAATTTTTCACCTGGGTTATTTTATTACATCTTATAACAGAAGCATGTGTACAAAAACTTGGTCAGAGGGTAGTGAAACCCACCTCTCTGTTCGTGGAAATCTTTAGTTGCAAACTGCTTTTAGATATAAATGGACTGACACTGAAATACCCTGTAATAACACAATTGCACTTTTTGAAAATAAACTTGTAGAAAATGTAAACCATGTGGTCTATTTACATGAATGCTGTTTTTTTACTGTATTTTTAGAATGCTATGGTGATGTAATTTACACCTAATACTGATGGATTCAGTGAAAAAAACAGCGTTACTGTCTGCATCTGTATAATTCATCAACGCATGTCTGGAGAGGTGTCCTGTGTCTCGTTCAGAAATCGCTATGGAAAACGATATTTCAGGCTTCGTTGATGTGAAATGCTTCATTCCTCTTGGGTTTTGCTGCCGGCTGCTGTCCCCCAGGCCTGCTGATCAAGAGCCCTGCCAGAACTCGGCTCGTTTTGTAATTTTTCTCCTGATGCACCATCCAGAAAGCCCTAGTTGAATTCCTCTTCCAGTTGAAGATAAGTTTTTAATACTGGTGCCCAGCATGTTTTGTCTTAGCTCTGTCAATTCAGTGACTTTCAGTCATTTCAAGAATTTGCCCAGAATTTTTCTTTGAAACTGTCATCAAGCAAAACTTATTCACACTCTTGGTCCTCAGTAACAGCTCGGCCTTTTAAGATCAGAGTGGATTTCAGCTTTTATGCTAATGCCCTGAAATGTCCTCTTCCCTTGTGTCATATCATTGTTCTTGCATGCTGTTATATTTGATTAGCCAAGATGGCCCTGTTTATATAGAGCTGCAATTAGTCAACAAAGTCAATAATGAAAAAAGTAGCATTATTTTCTATATATTGTTTACACTGCATTCTCCATGTTGTTCTATAATGCTCTATAAGATGTTGTTTCATGAATCAGAGGTGCCATAAAGCTTCTATTGTTTTATTGCACTGTAAAAAAACATGCTTGTTGCGCAGAAAGAGCTCCTGAATTGCTGTGCGGGAGAAATAGCAGAAGACATAATGGTTCAATTAGTCTACTGAATACCAGTCTGTGTGTTAATCAATTATAGAAATAATTAAGTTGCAGACATACATTTATATAGGCTTCCGTTTAAGTGCTGGTGTTCATCCATAAGCTGGCCTTTTTTTTTAGTTGATGTCTGCAGCATCAGCATATAGGAGCCAATGCTAAAGCATATACATTCTATACTATATGGACAAAAGTATTGCGACACCTGACACCAACAGGGACTATAATAACATTGCATTCAAATACATAGATTTTAATATGGACTTGGTCCCCCTTTGCGATTATAACAGCTTCCATTCTTCTTGGAAGGCTTTCCACAAGATTCTGTGGAAATTCATTCTGTAAAGCATTTCTGAGGTCAGGCTCTGATGTTGGACGAGAAGGCCTGGCTCCCGCTCTCCATTCCAGTTCATCCCAAAGGTGATAGATGGGGTTGAGGTCAGGGCTCTGTGCGGACCAGTCAAGTTCTTCCACAACCATGTCTTTATGGAGCTCGCTTTGTGTACTGGGACACAGTCATGCTGGAAGAGAAAAGGTTCTTCCCCAAACTGTGTCCACAAGGTTGGAAGCGTGGTATTGTCCAAAATGTCTTGGTATACTGAGGCATTAAGATGCCCTTCACTGGAAGTAAGGGTTCTAGCCTAAACCGTGAAAAAGAGGTGCGTCCCAATACTTTTGTCCATATAGTGTATGTTAGTGGTGTACTTTGGCATTCTGAGTCTATTGCTGTGATCTTTGCTGAGTAATACTGAAGTCTATTTCATCTGCTATCTGTCATTTGAATACATCAGCTGGCTTTAGTAAATAATTCTGTCTATGGTGAAATCTGACTTACCCTTTGTGGATTCTTGACTTTTGCTTGTTGGCTTACCCTTCTGCCAGCCCACCTCTCTGTCTCTGTCTCTCTCTCTCTCTCTGTCTCTCTCTCTCTCTCTCCCTCTCTCTGTCTCTCTCTCTCCCTCTCTCTGTCTCTCTCTTTCCCTCTCTCTGTCTCTCTCTCTCCCTCTCTCTGTCTCTCTCTCTCCCTCTCTCTGTCTCTCTCTCTCCCTCTCTCT
>JBBPCX010000160.1:16104799-16117956 GCA_037974365.1 Hydrocynus forskahlii
GGGGTGAAGTGAAGTATGACATGAATGTTCTGGACCGGTTGTTGTTTGGTACTCATTTAACGTTATAAACATTCAGCATTTATAATACATCAAATATCTTAATGGAAAGGTTACTCTCCTAGATGCATTGTCACATGTGCGCATTGTAATATCAAAGTATTTTGATACTGTTAAACCCTTGAGAATGGTAGAATGTTTTTTCTGTAAGCTTAAATATAAGTCCAGAATGGTTGAATTGGTATGAATGGTTTTATTATGGTGTTGCAAACATAAGCAGTCAGCTTCTTATAGCATTCTTCAAGGCCTGATTGTCAAATGCAGATCACTTTAGAACTTGTTTAAAAATAAATTGGTAGAGAATTTGAAGCTTGGTGTATTCACTGCACTTTGAAAAAAACGACAATACTGCATGATACTGCCCTGGCCCACAAGTGTTTGACACCGTACATGCACAGCAGCACTGTTGGCCCCGAAAGGTCTACCACCCTACCTGAACACATCATAAGGAATATGAATTTTATAATGTTCATTGTTGATTTTCCATCAGGTTATGAGACGCAGTTTTGATCTGATAAATGTCCACTTTTTGGAATAACGTAAATGAAATGTGAACCTCTGTGATTTGTCTCTCAATTACTGATTTTTCATGCTTTTTTTTTTTTAAGACTTGGAGGCCTGTTTTACATTGTTACTGCAACTATATGCTATTGATTATATAAGAGTAGGTGTTTCTCTTTGATACTGCACGCACAAAGCCAAGTCGAAATAAAACCTCAGCCCAAAGGCTGTTCACACTTTCCAGAGATCAGACTGATGGCCAGAGGGTGCTTGTGCAGTGCTGGATCCAGAGAGATCACGAGTCAGCACTTTAGCGTGGATAACAAGAGGGGTGTTTGGCAGCTGCTTTTATACAAGCTCTGGTTTGTGGATGCACCTTTCTTCAGCATGTCAAAATAAATGGAGTCCCTTCTTATCTCTGCTAGCTTCAGTTGAAGTCTTTGAACAAACACAGTGGTTGTATAACCGGGGGGAAGGGGACTGGTAAGCCAAATAATGCTTTTGGAATGGGTCAGCCATTTGAGGTTGGAAACATTAATTTCCTGGTAGAGCCAAACTGGTTTCGTTACATTCACACGCAGACTGAACACAAACAAAATTACCCAGTTGCTTTTGTTTCTGCCCTGTTGTAGCAACAGCATGTTGCTAGCAAACAAAAGCGTCCTATGGGTCAAAGCGTCCTTGATTTATTCGAAAATGCAGTCATTGCTATCCTGAACTATAGACTTTGGTTAATACGACCGTGGTGTTGCTCCTTGGCGCTGGAACTTGCAATTTTCTTTCCACACCATATGCAGGGCTCAGTGCCTCGAATGAGTAGCATCTGGTTGCTGCTTAGGGACTTGGCTTCTCAATTCATTTTAGCAGGATGCCCGTACCACTAAATTATACAGCAGTCCAAACCAGCATGGAGAGACTGGTTGGGCTCTGCCGTTCGGAGTGTTTTGGCTCAGCCCAGATCTGTCTGGGAACAGGGCTTCGTTCCCTTGTCTTGCTAATCCTGTGAATCCGCTGGCCCATGTCTCTACAGAGGGCTGCTAGGGCCAGATCACCATAGAGACCGGATCAACAAAAGCCTCGGTAAGGTGAGCTACGGAGAGACAGAGGACTCGCTGCGTTTGGGGGGGGATACATTTAATAGGGGCCTTCTGTTTGAATCCTGTTTTTGTTTAGCGTTGCTATTGCGTTTTTGTGGCTCTCCCATTCTCCCCTTTCAAGGATAGACTTTCACTGCAGTGTCCTTCTCCATGGTTACTGGAGAAAAGGCTCCACAGACCAGACAAGGCCTCTCTCTCACTCCCTCTCTCTTCTAGTTACATCACATCCTATAGTGATGGAGTCACTTGGCCTTTGGAAAGTAGTGCTGGGACTCTGAGGTCCGAGGTGTTTCGCCCCATGCCCTCCACTCTGAGCGTTTATACGCTGTGGTGCCTTGCTTTTTTTGGAGGTGAACTTGCAGGTTCTGTAAACTTGTCCGGAGCCCACGGGGAGGGGGGGTCAGGAAAGGAAACCGAATGCCTTCCACTTGTCTCATTTTGCACATTCCGTAAGCTGTGACTCACACAAAGGCTGGATATTTGTGGCGATTGACATTTGAAATACAAGTTCCATCATATTTCCAGATCTAACCTTTCCTAACAGTGTCTTTTCTATGGAACGTCTACATTATACTGTGCGCGCAATTGGATTTTTCTGTTATCATGCCATTTAAGCGATATATTCTTAACAGACCCATTTGATTTTGTTCAGGATTTAACAGTAGCAGAGACATTTGCTAAACCTTTTGCCCGAGTTCGTTTGAATTCGACATACAGTGGTGTCACTGGGTTGCGTTTGGCAGGCGGGGGCTGAACTCTTTGACTGTCACACTGCCCCAGTTGGGAAACGGATGAGATACGGTGACAGGCAGAGCGATCCTGAGACGTCCCCAAAAATAAAGTGAGCTCATGATGCCTTTTGGTCAGCAGGTTTATTCTGGGGTGAGGGGCCACTCTTCAGGGGACTGCCCAGGCAGCCAGATTTAGCCCTGAAGGGTGGGGTTCAACAGGGAAGCTTGGCGACTCGTTCAGGAGCCTTACAGAGCCGTCGGGCAGCTCGCTGAACGCCTTAGAGACACAGAAGAGGGCTGCTTAGGAAGAGGACCGGAGCAGACAGTCTCCCCACAGGTGGAGGTTTGGAACACGCAGCAATGACGCGTGATGTGTAAGTTGAGGGACGAGAGAAGGATCAGCTGTTCTGCACCACTCAAGTGTTTTTCAGAGATTGCTGTTCAGTCTTTCCCCACAGGCATTTTCCAGCAAATGGCTAGTTAGTGTGATTTTCTCACTGAAATGCAATTTACTTACTTCAGTGAATTCTCTGACGAACCGTAGCTTGATTGTTGTAAAAAGCTAATGTTAAAATGCGTTCTTTTTATAAACTGCTTGAGGCCTAGTGTTACTTTATTTTAGGCATTTGAATTCATCAGACTCTTCAGAGAGAAACTACATCCGAGTTTATTAAGGGTTAATAGTTGGATGATGATCCTAAATTTGGTTTTTGCAGTGTAGCCTTAGGTTAATTTTTGCTTGTTCCTGCCTGTGCAGCCAACTTTTTTTTTTTTTTTTTTTTCCGATCCCAGATCGAATACACGACATGTTCAAGTTACACTGGAGTTAGTCTATAGGTGGGTGAGCCCATGATCAAAAATATCTTCATTGCTCCTGGTGGTTTTAGAAGCGGCTTTTGTTAGTTAATGAAAAAGCTGGACTGGGCTGGACTTAAGAGAAGGTGTGCTCATTAGACCGCACTCGTTTTCAGTCCTGAGGGTCAAAGAAACTAATGCAACCTGTGTTTTTTACATTTAAGGTTTTTAAACCAGCTATAATTGACCACCAGATTTTCGGGAAATTCAGTGGTGAAGCCAAAAAGATTTTAACCCTAATTTTTACATACAGAATGGCATAAGTCTTGTTCTTAATGTTTTGAAACCCTCCTGATTTTGATTGTATTTGAAATGCAGTCAGCACATTGTTTGATGGCACATCGTGCCGTAAAGAGATGCAGATAAGAAAGATACTTTGTCTGCTAGCGGTCCTCTTTAGCCACCTGTCTCCAGACCATGTGGATCAGGTTTCGCTTCAAGCTCTGGCCAGTTTCTACTTTAAACCCTCAGTCAAAGCTAAGCTGTTGCCCATTTTGCATTTGACTGACAGCTACTGGCCTGTTTGCTTTTGACTGGCTGCCCACTTCACCTCTAGAATGCCTCTTGAATTTGCGGCCGCACAAACAAAGTGATAGTCTTGCTGATCATTGACTCGACACTTTTTACATGTCTTGGAATGTGTGTACTTGATTGTTTAATGTTAATTAAAATTACAGTGTCTGCTTGTTCCATTTTGAAGCTCATTCTCGTGCAAAGTAGGTTAACCTTTCTTTTGGATAAGAATAGGCATATTATATGAGGATATTTATTGCTTGATGAATGGTATGTAACCTATCGTCTGGTTAACCTGACACTTTTTTTGTTTCAGGGTCATATTTGATGTGAAATGAGTTCCTTTCATTGCTGTGTAATAGAACATTTTTCTTTACCTTTCTAGAATGATGTTTTACAATGTCCTAGCCAGACATCCAAGTAAATTGGTATTAGTGGCGGTTACTGATGGTATGTACCTAATGGAGAGCTTTATGTGCATTAGGTGATGTCTTTACAGTGAATACTTTTGTTAAATAAATGCTGGTATTCCATGATCCCAGTTGCTGAACATTGTAAACATTCCAAGTTCATTTCTGTCAGTTTATGAAAATGTGACACTTTGCATTTTTGAAGATAATGCCAGTTAACGCCTGTTTAGAAGTGCACAGGTGCTTCTGGCACTACAGCATACTTTTATTCTGCATGGATGAATCATCTTGAATATTTCTGAGGAAATGGTAATTTGTGGAGTAAGACAAGTCAGAGTAGTATTCAGTGTATATAGTGTCATACTAACAATGACTCTCATGTTCTCATTGACTCAAGTTTATATCAAGGTGCTGTATCTAAATAATCGTAATGAATACTGAAGTACTGTGATTATGATATGGCTTACAGCACTTTTTTTTCTTTTTTCATTCATGTGTCTAGTCTTAATCTCCCAAGCAATTTACTGAATACAGTTAAACAGGCAGTTTCTATTACTGTGCCTTTAAGACTGGTGTATGTAAATGATTAGGGGTCATCATAGTTCATCTTTATTAAACACTGCGAGTTTGAGGTGGATGAGCTCAGTCGCTTGTTCTGATGCCGCAGAGCCGAGGCTGAGATCAGCTGAAATAGCGGCACAGCTCATCGCTAAATCTGTGAGAATTTTCTATTAAAATTCGACGGCCTAAAATGCACTCATGATGTAATTAATAAGACTGAAGTCGGCGTCTTGTTTTAGTATCAGAATCGTTTGTCTCCTTATCTGAGCGCTAACTTTGTTAGAATCATTCTTCTTGGTATCTTTTGAAATAATGACTCTGTTAAACTATTAAAAACTAATATTTACATTTGAAAGCAAATTATAAAATATACCAGTGAACCCACTAAAATTGAGGTTAATTATATATGAATTATATAATATTTTTATTATTTGCATACTTAAACACACTTATGTTCAAAGGCTCTCTTTTAATGAAACCTATTCTTATGTTTCAGTGAAGGGTATTGTGTTGGATTGAAAGCTACTGTGAGTTGTCATTCTAACTTTATGACACCAAGATTTTTGCTGCAAAGATGTAGTGGTTCAAAATACCAGTTACTGGTCTCCTCGGTATCGGTATCAGTCCTGGGGGAAAAAAACCCCCAAACATATTGGTCGCTCCTCGATTGGAGGTCCTGTGTGGTGTCATTCAGAAAGCATTCCAAACTATAGCACTCCTTTTAAATAATCTCATCATGAATGGATGGGTCTAAAATGCTGTAAGCTGAATAGGTGAATAATGTAAATGTACAGTTTATTTGTGACATCACAAAAACGCTGAATTTGGAGCATTGCAGATGCACTTCTTGTGCTGTCTACGCTTTAGACAGTATAAAAATGTCTTAATATGGCTGAAACTTAATATCCTAATCATACGTTCCGCCCAAAAAAAAATCCAACTCGCATTCACTTGAACGACGCTCCATTTAGACAGAGGTAAATCAGGATGGGCTGCTGATTTATTTTGTCCTGAAACTCAACCAGTCGCTTTGTTTGCTGGTATCGTTAAGGCGCGGGATGCTTATTCTGAGGGCTCAGTTTCAATTCATGATGCAAAAATTGGGTTGCATGTTGGAAAAAAAACGAGCAGGTGAAGTCTGAGCTGTAGCGTACAGTAGCACTTGGTGATCGTTACTGTATCCAGCGCTGTAAATATCCCTCTGAGGACGACTGCATCTGTTCCATGTGGAGGCTATCCATTACCATGGTCTGAGCCAGCGATAGCTCCAAGCTAATACTCCTCTCGGAGCAGCTTCCACAGCCTGTTGCCCGCTTTCTCACTCTGTCTGTCTGTGCAGTATGTCTGCATCACTCTCCCGTCCTGCCGGCCATGATGCACTGCTGTAGTTTTGATGCTAAGCGACTGTACAGCCGCCTGGCACCAGCAGTCGATGTGATTTTTGGTGTGAGCTAAATTTAGTAACCTCTGGAGTCGTGTGTATGGGGGCTTGGGAATGTGGACTTACTTCTAGAGCATAAATGTGTGTCTGATGCCGCAGTGGATCTGTTGCCACTAAGCAGAAATCTCATCCTAATCCGTGCTGGTCTCTCTGGCATGGTTGCTCACATTCCAGAAACTAAGCATCTTTTTCCTTGTTATCATAAGGTTGAAAGAAAAGTGCCTGATAATGGCTTATTGCTCTGTTATAATACTCGGAGTTGGAGGAAGGTCGCTTATCTGGATCTGTAGCCCGGATGCTAAAGGATGTCTTGACCTTTCCTTGTTCTTCTAAAGTTTTATGGCTTTTTATAGCTAAAAACGGCGCCCCTCCTCGTACGAGCTCCTGGCGAATTTTGGAACCGTTCCGAAACATCAGTTAGTAGTTGCGCTTGTACACAGCTAATCAGTCTGATGACCAGGGGCCGAGGATTGATCGTTTAAAAAAACCCAAAAAAAACCAAAATCAAGTCCCTTCTGTGGTCGAGACCCTTCTGTAATATATGGGGGCAGAGAGAGAAAATAGTTGAGTCACCTTTAAAATGTGTGTCAGAGAGAGCGCCTGTAGCGTCACAGATAAGGGGTCCGGAAATGGACAAAAAGGTGAAAAAAATGCAAAGAAACAAATGTGGAACTGGCTTCGAGACACTAAAGCTCAGGTCTGTTATATAAAAAGCGATGTGTGCCACTGTTTGTTGTGGTATAATTAAAAAGAATCAGTCCGTGAATGCAGCTACGCGTTCAGTCCTCGTCAGAGCTGCTACTTTGTTGACCTTTAGTTCGTTCTTGGTATTGACTGCAGGCATTGATTACCGGAGTCATCGAGCAGGTTTGTTTTGATACATTATTCAGTTCGAAGGAGGTCATGCTGTCCACAAGCCTGATTCATATCCTCTTAGCAGTTAGAGATAAAGAGTCATCTCTGAGAGTGATATTGATTTCCCTGAAATTTTAGGACTGTAAGTGAAATTACATTTCCCATGTAGGATTAGATGATGTCATCCTGTTGTTGAATACTGATCTAATACTTTCAAAAAATGTCTACAGTTAATAAATGGAGCCCAGTGCCTCCCATCTGTGCTTGTACTGAGCAAATGTTCACTTTGCCTTAATGTTTTTCCCTATATGATAGATGATCATTTCTAACACGAGACACTTTTATTTATTTATTTATTTTTTTTAACAAAAAAAATGTTTTACCACTTCGTCAGATTTGTCAGTGTAGTCTATGCAAACGGTCGGTATTATTCTTGGCATGTCAGCAACCTTCTCCCATGCATTTCGAGCAGATAAATGGTTTTTGATACCTAAATGATAAACAGCATTGAAATGTTTTTTTGGGACAAATAATGCATTTACTCGTTTTCCCTCATTTGCCTCTTAAACAGTGTGGTAGAGATACATAAATGGACCAAGGATGAGTGTTTTTTTAAGAATAAATCATAGAAATATGTCCAGAAAGGGCTATTGCCTTACAAATTGAGAAGTGTGCTAACAACTCAGTATAGCAGAGAAAAATGGTCTTTTCACAGCACTAATGTTGTAACAATATTTACAGTAATATACAAACCTTCCCTGTAAAAACAAGGGTTGACTGAAATGAAGTAACTCTCTCCCGTTCAATTTTGTTGAGTTAATGCATACTTGATAATTGATAGGATGCAAAATGCATTATTGCTCCGTTAACTAGCTGTTTAAAGTAAACTCACAATTATAGTTTCTGTAGGTTGTAGGCATGTCATGGAAGGTAGACATCATGTGAAATCAAAGACGGAAACATTCAATGCCAAAACTTTTTTTTGTTTTCCTTTATTTAATGACCCCATTCCCCAGGGAATGGTATCATTAAATAAAGGAATTTTAACACAAATGTTGTCCTCCTTTATTTTATGGTTTGCAAATTACCAAAAGAAAATCTTGATGGAAGCAGCTGTTGTCACGGTTTGAGTTTCAGAAGAAATCCAGACGCATAATGCAGAAGTCTCTCTGTGACCAGTCTTACCTGCTTCTAAAAATGACAGGACGTTGTGGGTTTGTAGAGCTGCTCTGAGGAATCTAACACACACGTTTCCTCGCTGTGGGGTGACAGAAGCCTTGTGGTTGGAAAGGCGAGCGTGACACTGATTGATGGATGGAGGTGCCTGCATGAACTGAATGACCAACACAAGCAATACTTACTACCCAAACCTGTCTGTTTTATCAATCACAGTGCAAGGGTATATAACACTAAGATCATTCTTGGATTAAAAACAATCTGTGTCCAAACATTTCTGACGTAATTACATCAGGCAATGCGTTTTGGCCCTGGCTTGCTGTAGTCCAGTTTGTTTATAAAGCACTTATTATGCACAAAGGTTGTGTAATGTGCTTTACGGGAATAGCATAAAGAATAAAATGGAACCAAATAGAAAAAGAAATAAAAAGAAAAGGAAAGAAAAGATTGCGAGTGCAGTAGGAGTGCTGATATTTAAGGCCGAGGAGAATAGCTTTATAAAACTGGGCTAAAAGTGATTTTTCAGCAATTTCTTTCTTCATCTGTGCGTATGTGGCCCGAATTGGAGATTTCTCCCCTTTTAGATATCCGGTTTGGAGGTGTTTCTGTCATCCTCCCATGCACCATGTGTGCTGCCGATGCTACTCTCCAGGTCTCCCACTCACACACTCCCCCTGACCTACTGGTCCTGCCTACTCACGGGCCCCCCTGTAGGTATAGGTAGCTTTCACAGCCTCCGGCACGTCTGTCGTCTGTGTGGATGAAGATGGGATGCTCTTATAACCCCTCTTGATTTGTGAATAACCCGAGCAGCTCTTAAAGCTTAATTATTTTTTTTCTTCTATTATTTACTTTTTTTTTGTGGCTGGCATGCGAATACTCGTAATGCTTGATGGACAAGGTTGATGAAAGCAGCCCTGGTCTGTGTTTCGTGAGTAAAACTAATCATGTTTTGCAGCTGATTTGAGCAGGGTCGTGACAAGAGCTGCCCTTATCAGCTTTAATGTAATATTTAACACAGCGCCCGGGTTATTAATGGCAGTGTTTACAGGCCGGGTGCTTTTTGAGTGTCTGCTTAGTGTGGTGATAAAGCGTCTGCAGAGTGAACTCTGTCGGCAGGCTGACAGAGCCCTTGTCCCGCAGCTGACCTGTCACTCATGCCCATCTGTTCCCGCGGAGACGGAGCAGGCCACTTTCAGGCTGGGGGAGCTGGACAGGCTTCTCTCTGCCACCCACAACACTGCATGAATCCAGAGTGCATCTGTCACATGTAAAATATTCAGCCAACGGGAATTTGCAGGTCCTTTAATACCAGTTTCCTTTAGCGCTTCTGGTTCTATTCTGCTAGTCTCTCTCTCTCGCTCTCTCTCTCTCTCTCTCGCCCTCGCTCTGATCTGGTTAATGGTTTTTAATGGTCGTCTTGAGACCACCATGTTCCTAGTACAGAATTGGTCTCAGGAGCTTGACAGTCTGTTTCATTAAGTGACTCCCGTTAACTGTCAGGATGCGAACGTGGTGGGCCGAGGGTTCCCTGCTGACTCCCAGTAATTGTATATATTAGCCTGTGATAGTATATATAGTAGTTCAAGTAGTTCAAGTGTGTGTATGTGTAATATATATATAATATCGTAAATAATGTGTACTTACTATTGAATTAATAGTAAGTACACATCCTCTGCAGAGAATACACTTCTACACATTTTCTTGTACAGTTACTGTTTCATTACTGAATTTAATGTATTGGGGGGGCAATAATGTACAATGTTCTACGTGCAAATTTTTTTGATTGCTTAAACTCAACAAATAAATAGAAGTTCACTAAAATGTGTGGAAAACATGAAACAAAAAGCACATTAAACAAAATGTAAAAATGTTGAACTTGCTCCCTGTGGTGGACACTTACATGTAAGCTGATCGGGTATGCCTAAAACTGTACATACATGTATTTTTTTTATTTTTTTATCTTGATTATACGGAACTCTAATTATATACTACATGGGTTGGTTTTTTGCCAATAAACACAATTCTACAGAACTGCGTGGCCGCCCTTCTCTTTGTGGAAAGATAAAAAAAACCTTCTATTTGGGTGTGGGTGTGTCCACAGGACGAGCATCGCTCCACAAAACAAGTTTCTGGTGTACATATGAGAGTGGACGCAGCACAAAATGTGCTGTGATGCGGCTGTAAGAAGTGCTCATAGTTTTTAGGTTAGACCAATGAATACGTTTGTTTAAAAAGTATTAAGGAGTGTTTATATTGGTTTATTGTAGTATTGAGTATATAGAAATAAATTATACTGGGTGAATGGGGTTATTCTGATGATTTAAATGAAAATGAAGGTAATATTAAACAAGCGCAGAAGGCCGTTCTGTCTTGATTTGCTCCAGCCCGAGTGAGCACTGACGAACCTAATGACTGTCGTTTGTTGTTTTTCTCAGCTTGTCTGCTCTCTGCAAGCTAACTTGGGTGACTGAAAGCACCGGCTGAGCTGAGAAACCACACCCACACATGTGATTAGAAAACAGAATGTTAGTTTAACCTCTGAACCATTTAAGCTGGAACTGTGGAACCATTTAAAGTGAAAATTCCCACAGAAAGATGGCAACAAACCTAGAGCAGAATTCTGTTCTTCGTTCAGCAAACCAGCTCAAGTTCCAATAAAAAGTTGTTAACGTAAGAGTTTTTTTGTTTTAAACTTCCATCTGTGTCATCACTGCAGTATAAGGAAGCAAATATCTAGTCAGTCTTAGGCAGTTTCCTTATCCGAATGGTCTTACAGTGTCTGTCAGCCCTACAAATTGGGATTTTTGCAACTTCAGCACAGATAATAGTGCTGTTTTTGCGACTAGCAAAATTCTCTGCCTCACCTTCGAAGCGCAGCTCAGGTGAGCTCCAGTCTGCAGATGCATTCCTTTGTGCCCATCAGTGGCACAGTAACCTTTACTCTTTATGTGTAACCAATCACATAGTGCTGTGGGCGGGACACTGCTGTTGACCAATGAGTGGTGAGTACAGGCAGAGAGAGGCAACTGCAATATAAAAAAAAAATACTGATAATCTTAAAAATGCTCTCAAACGGCTCAAAAAATTGGCCAGTCCACAGTGAGTTGACCCCTGGAAGAGAAATACAATCTCTACTAGTCACCAAACAGCTCTACCATCAGTGTTACTGTCTGCTCTCCTGGTGCAATTTCTTCATAAAAATGACAAAATAACTTAACATTTGCACTGAATGTAATGGCATTGTCTGGGGTGAAATACTGGAATCCCTAACACTTACAAAACCGTGGTATGAACTCACTTATAGCTGGTGTTTTAGCAGCAATGGCAAACTGATGTTTTCACTGTAGCAGCAAACCAGTTTGTTGGCAGCGAGTCAGTTTTACACATGGACAGAACAGCACAAGTCTGTCCCGGCTGCTTTAGCCGCCCCTGCCGCCGTCGCTTCCTTAATGCCGTCCTGCCCGAGGATGCAAGTCTTAATCTTCTCTAAATTTAGACCTGCATCTATGCACAGCAAAAAAAATGGAAGTACTGTAATATTAAGCTATTTTATTAACTTTTTGATTTACATGCTATGCTTACATTTGCAAGTGCCACCCTTTTCAAACGTGCGAGCTCTTCTCCGTTAGACACATGACACCATCTCGAAAGCCTGCTTCAGGCTGCACTGAGACAAAGGGAATGCCGAGCTGGTAAAGAGAATTCTCCCTCAAACAGAGCAGCGGAGGGAACTGGGGAGAGCGGAGGTGGGAGAGGAAAAAGAGCAAGGGAGAGAGAGAGAAAGGGAGGGAGAGGTAAAAAAAAACAAAACTTGCTCAGTTGAGCAGTAATAACGGGGCGTAGCGATTTCATCTTCCCCAAACGTGATCTTCCTCAACAACTGTGAGCGCTCAGATGCCTGTTGCCAGGTTACCGTCCGACACTGTGAAAAGCGGGATTGTGTATGAGCGGGATGGAGAAGCTCCATTGACTTGCGCCCGTCTCTAAATAATGAATCAGCGACGCGTGTGAAGCGGGCAAAGGCGATGAATAGGCGAGTGTGATCGGGATCGAATCCGCAGTGTCCAAGGAGTCGCCCTGGGGGTTTCTGGGGGTGGGGGAGCCATGCAGCTCCAGTCTGCGACGCACTGCAAGTTGTCTGGCTTCATCCTGGGCGAAAGATGCGCCGCATCTTCGAAAATGGAAGTGCACCGGTACGTAGGCGCTGGGTTTCCATGGGCTTCCGTCTGGCTGGGGGGTGGGGGGGGTGCGTGGATCAAAGCAATCTGTTGCATATTTGGAAGGGAAGCATCTGGCTCATTGCATCCTTAATGTCGCTCGAACGCCCAGGTTCTAACGTTGCGTAATGTGGCCGTGAAACACATCCATACGATTCAGGGCTTGAGGAATGGCACCGCTGCTGTTAACACTGGTTTCATTGTAGCTGAAGATTTGTTTAATAGTGCCACTGTTCTGTCGTAAATATGGTTTATGGAGGACGGGTTTGCTAATGGAATCGTGGCTGATGTCTTCAGTGAGATTATTATTGCATTTCCTCTAATAGCTCCCTGTGGTGTGACTGTAATTGGCCTTCGAACCATTAGGCGGGCTATGAACATTTGTGTACTGCGGAATTCTGACATTAAACATTGATCAAGATTTGAACAATTTGAGCATTTAAAACAAACCTCAACCTTGTTTCCATTTATCACTGCTGATTCAAGTACTGTGACCTGAAGTCAGAATCTAAAAAGCTACAGGAACAAGGCTGCCACTCGCCTCTATAATGAACAGGAAACGCATGCAATTTTCGTCAAAGGAACCCCAGCTAATGAGTGTAAAAAAAAAAAAATGATGCGTTTGATTGGCATAAAAGTGAATGTGTGAGTGAGTGAGAGGGAAGGGGCTGTGTGTGTGTGTGTGTGTGTGTGTGTGTGTGTGTGTGTGTGTGTGTGTGTGTGTGTGTGTGTGTGTGTGT
>JBBPCX010000160.1:16118056-16138372 GCA_037974365.1 Hydrocynus forskahlii
GTGTGTGTGTGTGTGTGTGTGTGTGTGTGTGTGTGTGTGTGTGTGTGTGTGTGTGTGTGTGCGCGCGCGTGTGTGTGCGTGAATGGGTGCTCAATGGAGGCTTCAGTAAAGCGCCTGCTCATGGGGAACTGGACTCAGTCAACACTCACATGCCACTTTCTCATTGCCCTGCCACGCCGTAAAAAAGGAAATTGGGCTGACTTACACAAACAAGGTAGCACTGTCAAACCCTTCCCGAGCTCCGTGTTGCCTCAGGCCTTGTCATCTGCTGCTGTTTTCTCAGGCCAAGTCGGCACGGACTTCAAAATGTCTGTGAAGGACCACACTTCTTCAGCATTGAACTTTGACTTCTCAAACTACTACGCAGACTTCCTTTACTACACTCAGGATTTACTACACTCAGTTTTCTTTGACTGGTGTCTGAAAATAAAGTTACAGCAAATTATTTCAGTAATAACAAAGTCTGAATGTATGTTAAAATGATTCATTAATCCAGAACCCCACTGGCAAGAGGTCTAATTTGTTTTTCATTTAAAACGATCAGCAGTATCTCATGTGAAATGCACTTATCTTCTACTTTAGAACTTCAACACAAACCTTTTCAGGTGTTTGACTTCTTTCCTAACCAGCAAGCTTGCAGGTTTCTTAAGGATTGCAGTATTTAGATTTTAAACCAATGCTCATTCTCCTGAAATACCTGAAATAGCTGGTGTTAATCGGTCAGTGGTCATCATGACTGAACACGGAGTTTAAGATTGGAGTATTGTAATTGTTCACTTCATACTTCATAAGGCTTCAAATCACCTGGTTGGTGTGAGTACCTGTTATTCTATCGGTCTAAAAATGTTTGCTCTTCATCCAGCTGTATCATGATTTAGCGTTAGGTCACCTAAACATACAAAGTCATTTTCACTTCACAACACTGTGAATGTCAGTCAGGTATGAGAATACTGGATCTGAAAGGTCACTTACCTTGTTTTCTTTCGCTAGAAGTCATAAGGTTCAGAATCTTCGCCAATGATGCCAAACACTTTTTGAGATGAAAATAGCTTTAGGTGCGTATTCAAGTCAAGTAGATCGTTTCAGCCATATACCAAGTACAGAGTGGATCAAAACCGCTTTCCAGCACTGGTAACACTTAAAACAAGTGTATGTGACTGGTTTGAAGTATAATGTTCTGTAAATGCAATGTAATGGAGCTTTAGTAAACATTTAATCAAAAAGAAGTCACCCAGTACAATAATAAATTATTGCTGTGCAAATACTAGCTTTATGGAGACTATGCAGTATGTAACAAAAATAATACAGGAGTTTTAACCGTCTAATAGTCCTCTTTTTGTTCATTTTATGTACCCTTGCTTGTTGTACGTACATACGTATACACGCACGCACGCACGCACGCAACACCTGCAGTTCTAAAGAATGTGTAGGTCATAGTGCTGTACTACATGGTGGGATACTGAAGGGACTGTGCCCTGTTTGAGTCGAGCAGTAACAAGTGCCCAGTGCAAAAAATATCTACAGTGTAACATGCTTACATTAACTCCTTGAGTTGAATGACTAACTTGGCAGCTAACAACTGGTCCTCATGTCAAGCTGAGAATCTGCAGCTTAGCAGCTGCTACTGATGACTGTGATGCACCCATCAGTCACAACACTCAAACCACCTGCCTAATGTTGTGCCACCAAACAGCCCTGACCCGTCAAGGTTCCCCAGATATTGTTCTCTTCTATTTTTACTGATTTGCTCAAATGGTGTATGTTAAATCATCACGTTAAAATGAAAAAGAGATCTCTTTGGAAAAAGAGATTTTGTTTTTTAATCTAAATGTTTTGTTGGGGAGTATATTGCCGGTATTGTGAAGTATGTTCCATATCCGCCAACCCTTAAGAATAATGGATCAGTTTTGGAACCGAAAGTGGTGCTGGTACATCCCTGGTAGATATTCAAGCTGAACTCGCATTAGTGTTGGCATTAAGCTACTTACAAACAAATACGCAAAAATGTATTGGTTGTTCCCTCCAAACGTGGCTCTAAAAGTTAAAAGGCTCTCTGTGGATGTGTTTTTTGATGTAAACTGGCAGAACCTTAGCTATTGATGCCAAAAAGTGTTGTTTTTTTTCTGTTGATACTGTTTGTAACATTTTTTTTAGATGAATTAACTGGGTAGCAATTCAATTCAAGTAGGTTTGTCCATTCAGCCATATACGAAGTACACAGTTTGATTGCAAAAAGACTGGAAAAACTTCTTCAAACAAGTGTAATTGACTGGTTTTGACGTGTAATGTAACAATATTCAGTGTAAATTCAGTGTTATGGATGTGAAAGCTTATGTACGAGCAGCACAGATTTGTGGCATCCTACCCAGCAATTCTGCAAATAACTTGTGTCCAAGCGCATTTTCAAGCGTGCCAAGAGTTCTGTCTTATTTGCTGGATGCTCTTTTCAAACTCATCGGTGCAGCTCAATGGGAGAAAGATCTGGTGACTAGGGAAGCACATAAAGAAATTAACAATAATAAATAAACAAACATTTCTTGTCCTGACTCTCTAAATGTGGCACAGAGTTAAAAGGCTCTCCTTGGATGTGCTTCTGTCTCAAACTGGCATTCACATTTTGTTTGTTGTGGAACAATACATTCAATCAAATGACAGTGAAAAATAACTGATGTTAAATTCATGTTGTCCTCTGAAAATGTGTATTAATTCACATTTGACTGTTTATACTATTGCACCCCCTCTGCTTTTCTTTCTACTTTAGAATGTGCATCCTAACTTTAGTCAATAAAGCATGAGCCGCAACCTGTTGGCTGAAACAGTGATTGGGATGGTTTTGGAGGCCGTTTGCTTCTAATTTGAGGGTGTTTTGTTGTAGTGATGCTTGTCAAATGGTTTGCTTCTCTAATCTGTAAGCCTCTGCACACTAACATAGTTTGTTAACTGAGATAAAGTGTGTGTGTGTGTGTGTGTATGCAGGCAGAAGTGTTGGCAGCAGCAGTAGCTAGAGGCAGGTGGGATGTGGAGGTGCTTCTCTCGTGGACTTCGTGGTTACCATGCTACTGTCCTGGATCGGGCTAATTACTGTCAGTTGTATGAGAGGGACCTGTTGATCAGTTGGAGGCTCTCAAATGTGGTTTTACATTTCATACTTTCCCTGCACATTCGTTTATATTTCAGTTTACACACATTCATTAACCTGTATTTCTTTTTTAGGCTTTTTGCGAAGTATGCATTACTCATTATCTTGCAGAGGGATGTTGTTGGGTTAAAATTAACATGCTTTTCTTTAGTTTTCATCTCTTGTGATTGTGTGTGGAACGAAATTCTAGCAGGGAAGTGCCAGACAAGGCAGTGTTTGTAAATTGTCTGACAAGATGGGCATAGCTGAGATTGTTTTACGTTTCAAGCATCATATTAGTCGTATTGGGCTTAAATTTCACTCTTCCTGTTAAACAAAGATCTCTGTGACTGCTTGCACATGAGAAGGGGGGGGGTGTTTTTGCCCCCTTGCAGAGAGGCAAGAGTCAGCAGGTGTCACAAATGATTGAGAATTTCACCAGGACTGTACTGTTTTTACAGCAGCGATGCATCACATTTTCTCAGCAAGCATGGCGTGAATGAACGCGTGTGCGGCTTCTACCAGATCAGCACTTGTGTGTGACTCATGGCTCGAGAGTGGAGTGTATTTCTGAGCCCTATTTGCTGAGGATGTGGAGGAGGGTGAGGTGTTCGCAGCTCTCTTCCGTGGCAGTCACCATAAATAGACCAGGCACAGGGTCCTCCAGAAGTGAGTACAACACACACAGTCCAGTCTTGGCCTCAGAACCTCTACCACCACAGAAGGTACCACTATATGAACAAAAGTACTGAGACTCATGACCATTACACCAACAGGGATTTTAATGACATTCCATTAAAATACATAGACTTTAATGTAGAGTTGGTCCCCACTTTGCAGCTATAACGGCTTCCACTCTTCTTGGAAGGCTTTCCACAAGATTTTGGAGTAGGAATTTGTGTCCAGCATTTAAGAGGTCAGGCACTGATGTTGGACGAGAAGGCCTGGCTCGCAATCGCCGTTCCAGTTTGTCCCAACAGTGTTGGATGGGGTTGAGGTCAGGGCTCTGTGCGGGCCAGTCAAGTTCTTCCACACCAAACACAACCAACTTTGTCTTTATGGAGATCGCTTTGTGCACTGGGACACAGTCGTACTGGAATAGAAAAGGGTCTTCCCAAACTTGGAAGCATGGTGGTGTCCAAAATGTCTTGACCTGCTGAAGCATTAAGATTGGCCTTCACTGGAAATAAGGGGCTGGCAAACCCTGAAAAATATCCCAATATATGTCCCAATACTTTTGTCCATATAGTATACATAGTGTATTAGCACAGTAAATAACTCTACTGCCTCACACAGACATTTGGAAGTTCGCTTCCCGGTCCAGGCAGGGCCACCACTGTCGTACCGTTGGGCTGTGATTGGTGCTAGGCCAGTCATATAATGAAATGTTAGCTAATAGGTGGCTTTTTTATTATTATTTTTGTCCATTTTACACAGCTATTAAAGTACAAGCCTGAAGTGGCCAAATTGGCTGAGTGACAGTCTTGATGATTGGTGGCTCCCAAATGACAGCAGAACTCACTGCTGCCCTCGGAACATGTTATTAGCAAATTTCGAAAAAGCAAACATTACTCACCACCTACCTCCTTTTATCACTACCTAATTATAATAGCACCAGTCAGAAGTAACTGTCTTTTGTTAAAATAGAGAATGATAGAAAAGTTTGAAGCAGTGGTAATATCTTATTGAGGTTTCATGCCTGTGTAACTTAATTAATAATTCATCGTTAGACTTATAACCTTCCCTTCACTCATGTATGGATTATAACTTGAACTCATCAATATAGCCAATGTTCTGTACTGATGCATCCTTAACCATTACACATGGATGGGTGATGGGGCAAATACAGATAACGTCGATATTTTCATGAAGAACAATATACTTCCATGAGGTATGATCAAATCGACCAGTGCGAAAAGAACCAGTGATTTCCCATAAGACTATGTATCCAGTAATTATCTAGTTTCATAATGAAACATGCAGCTGGTTATGATTAGAACAACCTTTCATGATTCTTATTCTTATAATTCATTCTTATACAAATACATGTCACTTGTACAAATCACCATCTTCTTTCCACAATAATCAGTTTTCCTAGCAGCTGTGGAGACTGGACTTGGACAGTCCTTCAGTTTTTTACTACCCCAGCTGGGACTAGTTTTCTCCGGCAGCACATGTGCTGTGTGCACGCCTGCGCTGGCAGAACGTGGTGGAGGTGTGGGAGGTGGACAGAAGAGGAGGAGAAGGGTGATTGGCTTTTTCTTTTGTCCTCACACAATATCTTTCTCCCAGTATTACGGAGGAGCCACACACAAAACCCGCCCACGTGCACAGTGTTGCTAAGGTGATGGCTGTAATTCCTCAGCCTATAAAAAGACCAGAGGAGAGCAAGGACTCTCCAGTGAAGGCTTGTGACTTCTGAGCATGCATCTCATGGCCTTCACGTTTCATGCGAATGCTTGGCATTTTTCGTACTGTTACTTTGTTACTAATTATTTTGTAAAGTCAGTTCCAGCACTGAGCTGTCGCACGGCCGGGTAATGTTAAAAATATTCCACTGAATTAGGTTCCATCTCCAACTCTCTGGATGAGCAGTTCACAGTGTCTTATCAAAGCATTATAGCTAATCTGTCGCAATATTCCCACGTTCCAGCCTTTTCTTTTCCAAAAGTGCCTGCAAGATGAAATGTCTGACGAATTCTCAAAATTAGGTGGCCTGGGAGCTGTTTGATGGCTCCCTCACCTTTATTTGTGACAGATGACACTTTCTGCGAGCAGCATTTGCCATATATGCCGTATAATGATGCCGACGTGGGTCGGCATATATCTCGCAGTGGGAGTCTGAGCCTATTTCGAGCTCCATGCAACACCTACACCATAGCCTGGACCCTCCCTCCGAGCAGCCATCCTTCTGCTAGAGCCGTCTGTGTTACAGGAGTGTGATTTTAAAATAGCTCGCGTCTGCTTTCTCACGCTCCTGTGGCTAGTGGAGTAGGTGAAAATGCTCCATGAGTGCTCATTCAGAATGTCCAGATCTTGGCTGGGAGCATTTCCAGAACGTTCCAGGTGGAGGATATTGATGTTAGACCCGAACCACTTAAAATATTTCAGCCCTTCTAATTTTTTTTATAAGCTTGCAGTAGATATTAAAACTGACATTAACCATATTTACCTTGAATGTAACAGTTTTACAGACTTTCATAGTGCCCAGACAGAGCTTCCATCGCTGTTTTCCTTAGACTACAATTTATATAGGACTTTCAGAAGGCCTATAATGCTGTTGTTGTCTCTCAAAATTGGTTTCACCCATTGCAGGTCAAAAAGAGTTGATTCCTCATACAAAGCCTTCTCTCCACATTCTGAAGTCCTAACCAATGGGAAAGCTAGCTCGCTTGTTATCTCCCCAAATATCACGGAGAAAGACATTTTGACATTTTCTATAATTAAAAGAAGACTATTAAATGCAACCAGTATCCTGATTTCATTCATTTAAAACACAGGCATTTTGTTGTTGCGCATTAGGCCTCTTGAGAGAAGGAAGTTTTGAGGGTTTCCCACTATTTCAGATGTTGTATATCACATGGAAATAATAAATCTGTTCTGATCAAGCAGAAATTCCTTGGAAGAGAGCCTTGATCTGTAATGCTAGCCTCTCAACTCTGGAAGCATGGCCCGTCGTTGGTGGAGCTGCTCCGGAACCAGTTAATGTTCGGTTCGTTCTTAGATTGAAAGAAGACGGCTGCAGCCTTCACTGAGTACCTGTTGAGTGATCATCTGATGGCGTCCAAAGGTGCTTGGTTTTGCCCCCTGTTGGACATTTTACATAGAAAATGTGTTCGTGTGGAGTCGGAAGATGGATGGTTTTGGCGAGGTCCCTGCTGATCTCAAAATACGCAGAGAGGGCAAGATTGATGTAGTCCTCATGTCTTCTCTCTCGGGCCCAGGCTCTCGCCGAAATACCACAGTGTCATCCACGGAAATACCATCTCCTCCACAGCTCTGACTCACCCATTTAAACGAGCATGTTCCTCATGGACCTCACAAACAAGGGTTTGCAAGAATGCTGAGTTGGACCTCATTTCTCTCCTTGTTTTTCACATGGTCACATGCCTTATCCAGTTCAAAAAGCAGCTACACAGTTTAAATAAAATAAACTTACTAAACTACTACCGTCTGCATTACATCCAGAATCCTCAACAAAAAAGTGGTTGGTCATCCAGGGCAATGAATTCTTATAATTTTGAGTTTTTCTCTGCATTGTATGCAGGGTATTGAACTGTAAGGGATTGCTTTTTCTGCTTCCGCCAGCTGATATTTTTGCTCTTGAGCAAAACCTAAAGACTTAAATGGCTGCTACTGCATGTTTACATGAACAAATTATGTCAACCACCTTTATTATTGTCTTTACCCACTTGGCTGTGGTTCTGTTTTATTCGTTAGTTTTTCCACTCTTCACTCAGTGCACATATAATGCAGTTTGGCACATGTCAGAATAACCTCTGGTCTTGGTCATCCTATTGAAACTGAGATTTTCTAGCAGAGACATATAGAAGATATCCCTATGGATGTTCCTACATCAGATTGCATAATAATATGTTGCTTTTTTTATGCTTTCCCCATAGCATTTTCCATTGAATGGCATCAACAGCAATGTGAGGCCTTTTATATTTTTATATAAGAGATTTACTGTGTCACCAGGTGGAATTCTCCAGTAATTCTCTAACAGGATGAAGGTACAGCCTAAACATGTCGGTCAAAACGTGAGACGCTTCATCACATTGGGGTTTACATAGATGACATGCAGATAAAGGAGTGGTGTTAGAATAATGAATACTATAATGATCTAACATGATGTTAGCAGTGTTAGGATATTAAAAGTTCTGATGCCCCTGCGATCGGAAGGTTGTGGGTTTGAATCCCAGGACTGCTAGTGGCGCCAGTGAGGAACCCTTGCGCGAGGTGCCATCCCCTCACACCCATCTGTTCCTACCTGCCCTCTGCTTCACTTGGTGAATGGGTTAAATGCCGAGAGAGAATTTCACACTGATCACACTGTGTGCTGTGTTCATGACTATAAGGGCCACTTCACTTGCTTTACTGAGTAGCAGAGATTAGTAAACTCCCAGTTGGGGTTGTGTTTACAAGCCATCCATGGTCACAGCCGTAGCCTGAGTTCTGTCACTTTCTGGATGTACATGACACTTCAGTTTTTTCAGTTCACTTGAGATTGTGCCCATCCCACAGTCTCAGCGTCTCAGACTAGTCGCAGTGTCTGAGGCGAACCAAGAAGTTGTGGGCTGAGAAGACCTCTGTTCTTGAGTAAACTTGCTGTGGCAGGTGCCGTTCCCTCAAGACCGTTATGAAGAGTCGGTATGTTTGCAAGTCTAATGACCTCTTTAACCCTGAGCTGTTTGAGAAGCTTTGATATTGAGCTCTAGCTAACTCAAAGCCGTGTGTCCTGTTCTGATCCTGAAGGGAAAGTGCACGAACGAACCTTCTAATCCTGATTACTGGCTGCTTAGTTTGAGCAGATCTGAGCACCAAACCGCGCTGCACTGAGCTGCAGTTCAAGACTGTTGGGAACAATGAAGAAGGCATTTAGGGTCAGTTTTCCAGCTGTGGTGATGGTTTGATTTTAATATTACTAAGTAGCATTGCTTTTAGAGGGAATAACATTCAGAATATGCAAAAGTGTTCAGCCTCTCTGAGAGCGTTCTTTTTTTGGCAGACCCCCCCTTGTCTCAGGGACAGCGCACTACAAGGGTATTCATGAGTGATGTGTCCTTATTGCTGCTGATGTCACTCTCCATGACAAAGCCATGGCAACCTCATCAGCTGATTGTGTCTGTGATTGTCTCCACTTTCTTTTTCAGAGGCCTGGGAAAAGCTTCTATTACTTGAGTGGAGCCCTTGAATCCATTGGGGGTTTTATAGAGTTTTGTTTGGATGTTTGCTGTGTTTATTCACACTACCTTTAAAATGTTTCATGATACCCTTTAAATACTGATATTTATTTGTATCTTGATACAATAAAAACTAAACAGGCTACAGATTTAAACCATATTAACTAGGTATTTTGAAGGATATTTTTATATACGGTACATTCTCTATTGTAATCATTCTGATGTTTTTTAACACCACTTTCCCAATTGGAACATTCTGCATGTTGGTTATAGCTTCATTTTTGATCTTATAAGATGTCCAAAGCAGTAATTCATTTTTTGACTCATGTAATTCCCTCCCGGAGCAATACAGTATATTAAATAAAAATAACATAATTTGCAGTACCGACTCGATCTGTGAACTCCATAACTGTTAACACCTTTGTAGACACAGTCATACAGTCTGGCAGACTTTATTTGACAAAGTTGCTGGCTGTATGTTGGGAGTTCTGATTAACACCCCAAAATGCACCTACGTTGCTCGGCAGTGGCCGAAGTACTGTGAGCATCCAGTTTCTTTTGGTGAGCAAGGCTAATAATTTACGTAATCCATCTCCTCATGAATGTTTAATCGGTTACACTGTACATTTCTTTTCCCTCTCCGTGCAGGGGAGCCCAGAGTACCAGCAATCTGGCCATGATTGAATGCCGGAACACGTTTAAAGGCCGTGCATATTCAGCATTCTAATCAGAATAATCTCCTGATTTATACTGCACATTTATCTCCGCTACAATCACATCTTTCATCTCACCTCCAGCACAATGGCACTTTGTCATTCTGGATTCAGTCCGTTTTGCATAGGTTCAACAATCGGGGAGCTGCCAAAAAAAAGAGAGGGATTTGAATGCGCTGGAAAAGGGCCTAATCCAATAGCTTCATGAATCTTGAGTAGTTACACAATGTCAAGCGATTCAGAATATTTTTGCTTTACTCTAACTTTACTCAGCTATTTTTAATGTTGGATGCCATTGTTGGGGCTTAGGTCTGCCTGTGGGCCTGAGTTTTGATTGAGAAACGGTGTCGAAAAGAATGAAACAGACCAGGTCTCGTTTTTTTTTTTTTTTTTAATATTGGAGTGAAGACTTAAAGAAACAGGCAGTTTTTCAAGGAGAAGTATAAACACCGTCACTGTGACATTGTGCCTATGTATAGAGTTGTTTTTTTTTGGAAGTTTGGAAAGAGCCCTGTTTGTCTGATTATTCTCCACTGCTTTATATTCCTCCTAAATCAAGATATCCAAGGCTCGAGTGTTAAAGAAGCAAATCAGCAATTCACCATCCTTGGTGCCACACTTTGTGGTTTCTTCAAAGTCACTGTTTAAGACTTATTGAGCGTCCTGCTTCTGTTTAGTTTTAATACTGAGACGCATGAGAGCCCTGATCTGTGCTTTGCTGAGTCAGGGCCCTCCCTTCTTCCCCACGAAGGATGTTTTCAGAAAAAGAACTTTGCTGAGGTAGTGGCAGTTTGATGTAGGGGACGGGTTTCCACGGTCATGGGCTAAAACCGCAGCCGTGGATTCGCGGATGTGTGTGATGTGCTTGTTTTTGTCTTCAGACGGTGCTTGAATAAAGTAGCGTCTCAGTGTGACCAGCGATGGTCTCTCTGTGATATGACTGCCCTGTGCCTCTGCTCCTTAATTAAAGTGCAGAGCTTGGTCTCAGTGGACAGTCCTATTAGATTAGCCATTATCTGCCAGGCCTCTGATCCCAAGATCACATCGCAGCATCTGATTTGGTTTTTACGAAAAAAGTAAAGTGTCAACTTCAGTGCAGTGCTGTGGCTAAACGGGGGGCCAGGGTACCATGTATGTTTCACTATGTCAACACAGACCCCCCCCCACGTGCATAGGGGCTAGTCAGTACTGATGTATAACACACAAGATCTCATGCTGCATGTGCCTTTTCGTCCGCCCCAACAAAATTGAGCCCAATTACACACTTCCTTCCCCAACACAGCCTCCTCCTCCTCCTTACTCTAAATTTTCTACGGAGTTACCCTTTTGTCCTTGACAGAAACGAGTCCAAACAATAATTAAATTGCGGCCCATGGCAAGAATTTTCCTTTATCATCACAAAACAGTATTCTGATATTTTGACTTTTGTCAAAGTGCTGTGTTCCTTAAAGCAGTTTACACAGTTATCCCTCTCGCCCCTGATGTAGTTGATCAACAAAGACATGATTGGTGTGTAAATGTTGGTTGTTTAAGTTTAGATCTGGTCAATAGGTCTACAAGTCAATAGCCCCCCAGTTATATGACACTGTCCACTGAAGCTGAACATAAAATCGAAGTATTAGTATCATTTTCGTAGGCGTCTTGACACCTGCTTTTTCTTACAATACGGTGGCTCTTACAACAAATACAAAATGAAACTGAAAACAGCTGAAAGACATTCCTCAGCACTGGCTGTCATGTTGTTTTTCTTGTGTTTGAGTTATAGATTTCCAGTCAGACAGAACTGTGGCAAGGATTTAAATTGGCACCACAACAACTGTTAAATGGTTTCGAGTTTATGACGCTCCAACTTTTTTTTTTTTTTTTTTTAATTGAGACGTGAGTGTTTCGGCTTACACCGTTATCATCGTACTTACAGAATACGGGGGGGAACTAGTTTGGTTGCGAATGGCGGAAGAATACGCAGCATACGCAGAATTCGTGTATTGTTTGTATGCAATAGTACAGACATATGCAGAGCTGATTAAAGCCTTTGTTGTAATGTTTTAACTTGTGAAAACTTTTTAATGGCTTGTCTCTTATGAGCCCAAGTGACCTTTATTCCGCTCACTGGTTTTCTTCTGTCTTCATTTTCCTTTGCAGTGAGCAGAGCATCTGTCAGGCGCGGGCTGCTGTCATGGTGTATGATGACGCCAACAAGAAATGGGTCCCGGCTGGTGGTTCCACGGGTTTCAGCAGAGTCCACATCTATCACCACACCGGCAACAACGCCTTCCGGGTGGTGGGTCGTAAAATTCAGGACCACCAAGTAAGCAAAGCTGATTTTTAAACGAGTACGAAACTGATGATTGAGCATAAAGTTATGGCGGGTCAGACAAATTCACAGAGCTCCCCCCACCTTTAGAGACCAACTTTTGTTTGAGTAGAACCACAAATGGATTTCACACCCACTTGAGAGAGTCTGACTATTTTTGACACTGCAGGGAAGATAACCTTGCCATGTTCATCTGACATTTCAGAATGTATTGCTTCAAAGGTCAAAGTGGAGGGAAAATGCTTCAGCAGCCATGTATATGGGACCCAACGCAAAAATGATTGTATGTAATGAGCACACATGTCCAGTTTAAACTGAGATCAACACATGTTCTCAGTGGCACCCTGGTTGAAGAAGGCATGGTATGCAGATGTAGCGCTTGGCCTTGCTGAAGTATTAGCTGTAGGTTTTTTTTTTCATGTATGTGACGGTCACAGCTCCCGTTGTACCTGCATAGCATTTTGTTTTTATAGTCAACTGCTGCTTTCCTGTTGGGTGTTGACATTGGCAGGTACAAAACAGTGTTCTGAAACAAAAATGTGTTGACATCTCTGTGACTTGACTCTTTGAATAACTGGCAACCTGTCACAAACTTTATTAGAGGCGTGCTTTGATGCTGGTGTCTGTCTGTGTAATGATGTCACTTTTGTTCTTGTTCTTTTGTTGTTTTTGTGTGTTATCACTTGCGTTCTCAGTCAGAACATCTGAAATGACCCCTAACGTAGAACCTGCAATTTTTTTTTGTTTGGAACCAAGGCTCCAAAGGTTTTGGCATCAAGAACTATGTTGATTGGTGTGTCAGTTTGAATGAAGATGTCTTGGACGTTTCTTGATTTATCAGAAGTGTTGAATGCATGCTGTCCTCAGAAGCTCTCTACAGAAAGATGTTTCGAAAGGGCATGGAAACAAATTGCCTTTTGGTCCTTCAGATCCAGTCTGTCATGGGCCTTGTCAGGAAAGACTCTCTAAACGCAGAAGCAGTGAGCAATGCTGATCTTTGCTTCCTCTGCAGGGACGGCTCGTATTGCACCGTGATACTGGCGATGACGCATTGGCACGGTCACTTAGTAGGACAGTTTGGCACAGAAACAGGCCAATACAAAGTTCAACACAAGATAAACAGATGAACGGATACATGAGATTAACAGATGAAGCAGTGAACAGCTTGATGGCAACTGGGAGTACTGGCTGTTTTTTATTTATTTATTTATTTATTTATTTGATCATCTGGCAGACAGCTTGTCCATAAGAGAATAATATGGAAGGAACTGCCTTCTGCGGTTAGCTTTTAGCCTAGCTTGCCACTTATCGCGGGTCTGTTTCTCTGAGGTATGAGAAATGTGTGTGAAAATATGTTTAACCTTGTTTTTTTGCTGGACCCAGAAAAACTGCTGTATGTTTAAGTGCATGGGCCACAGGTTTAACAGGAACTCTGTGCCATGATGTGCAGTTATTAGCGTGGTTGCATCAGCAATTGCACTGCTCTTCTTAAGTTTTATTTTTGTTATTATTCATTTTATAGGTTCATTTGGCGCCTGCAGCACACGTGTGTAGCTTTTCATGGTCGGCTCTGTAATATAAAGGGGAGGGAGAGAACAGTCAAGTCACCCTCAGACCATATGGGAGACCGTCTGTGATGTCATGGATGTAATGGCTGTAATGTGACAAAAGCAGGAAAACAGAAGCACAAAGAAACAAACGCATAGCCAAACACAGCAGACTCTAACATACTTCCAGACATTAAAGCTCAGGTCAGTTATAAAAAAAAAAAAAAGAAGAAAGTCGTGTCAATGTTAGTTGTGGGTTAATTAAAATTAATCAGCCCACGAAAGCGGCGGCACGTTCAGGCGTCCTTACCCATGAATGGCATGGTAAGAGGTGGTGAGTTCACAGCCCCCAGTAGTAAAACACGGAAGTAAAAAGCTGGCCCCTGATTTAGAAGATCGCAATTTCGATTCCATGATATGACCAAATTTTTTATAACACAAACACTTTTTTTTATTTTTCCCATGGAGATCTCCAAACACTGATTTTATATCCACCACACAATCGCACTTTGCTTTTTCTCACAGAAATGCATCTCGTTTTAATGCAGTTTGTGGATTGCTCGTTAAAGACTGATTGTTAGTTTAGGACTGTAAAAGACTTGCCATACTGTGGTTTGCGTCGTTTACTGACGTCCCATTATGAGTTAAGCCTGGAGAGTCAAGAGGACACATTTTACAGCCTCAGTGCAGTAACAAAACAAAACCACCAGATAATGAAATGGATAATAAAGCCAATTCTAATGAATAAATGAGTAGCAGTGTTACAATTTATTGTCCAAAAATACAGGCTGGGATTAACATTGAGTGTAGCAACATTAACAAAACATAAGCATTGTGATCTGTTTAGAATTAGTCTTCTCAATCTTTTCTCTGTTCATTGGCCTGAATGATTCATTTGCTTCTGGCAATGTGCAAGATGGACCAAATCTTTGATTATTCTGTCCATTTTCTGAGTTCAGGGTCAAATTTAGTATCATGCAAGCCCTATAGGGTCTGCCTTATGATGAGATTTTTGGAGATTTGTAGCAGATACAGAAATGCAGTTGTAGCTCAGGCATAACCTGTATTTCAGCAGGGTTTTTTTTTTTTTTTGGTCACACCAGCAGATTCATATAGGTTCATCTACATCGGAGTGGGAGGCTTGTGCTTTACATTGGGAAAAGAGTGAGGGAGTGATGAGCGGTAGTGTGTAGCGTGTGCTTTATCTGACATTTTTTCAGTCGTTTCCTGTTTACGTACTCCCTTTTGTGGAGGAGGAGAATTCATTAGCTGTGTGTGCACTTCACACTCCCTTTTTAGCACACTATAATGATATGAGTGAGACACCTCAGATTAAAGAGGTCAGCTTTACTAAGCTTGTTTTGCATTATTGTCATCTTTAGAGAGATGGTGTGTGTTTGCCTCATTAGTTTTTTTTTTTTCCCAGCTGTTTGACAGTGCTTAGACAGCGTTTTCTTTCCATCCTGAGCTCTGTTATGGAGTAATTATTTAATACTCTCGGACTACATTCCGCAGAAGAATCCTGTGTTGTCTTAGAATACGAAAACACGTCTGTACGTCAGGGTTTTTTGTGGTTTGGTGTGGTGGTGGGTGTGATTTCATTTTGTGGGTGTGGGGAGGGGGTTTTCCTTTACGTATGATTTTTGCTGCCATGGAGGTAAAGATTTAGTCGTGTTGGGCGGTCACAGAGAAATGGTAGCGGTGGAAACATCGCAGCCAGAGCTTAATGTGTTAAATGCTTTGGCTCTTTAAATGTGATCATGTAACTTAATTTTCACAAGTTAAATTGGGTACAGCAGAACCACATGAGCACCATTTATTCCTTTGAAACTGACTCGCTGTCTGTCGGACTGTCTGTCTGTCTGTCTGGTGGGACTCCACTTAGGACTTTGAGTTACTGAGTAAGGAAGATGGTCATTTAATGTGTGCGCTCTTTGCACTGTGTCTTGTTGCAGCTTGTGTTGACTTCTGTCGGGAGGTGGATTACCACTTTGTATGTTGATACCCCCTTTTCCTTAGTTGCACATTCACAAGTCCTATGGTTTCCTTTCTTCTTATTAACCCTGATGTTTATTGCCTGCCTCTTAAATCAGCCCCTAATTCATCTGAAAATTAATCATGGAGAGATTCTGAAAATTAAATGGAAACTATTATTGAGTGTTCTGAAAGTTATCTTAATGAGGATTTTAAGATTTTCACGGTTCACGGATTATTTTTTGGCCACCATGACTGCATGAATATACCAGATTAAACAGTTAAAAGATGGAAAGATTACTTTTATCATTGAAGTATAGCTTCTAAGTGTATCAGCAGTGATGGGCTTGGCTGTTTAAGTTATCCTGATTCAGATAACCTGTTTATCATTCAGAAAAACAAACTGGCCTTTGTCACGTGGATCTTATTTTTACAGTCAGAGATTGTGGATATGAAATAAAGGCCTTGAAACTATAAATACTCTACAGAAGAGCATGGTTTGGTTTAGCAGAAAGGTCGAGGCTGAGCACAGCAGATAGCTAACGGGTTCCTTAATCATTTTCAGGACTAGGTGTTAGGTTGCTGAAGAATTCACTGTAAAAGCAAAGCATAAAAAGTTACTACTTTCAAATGGCAGTATTTAACCTAGATCTGTGATAAGCAGAGTTAACTGAAGGAGGACAAAACACATACATAGCTAGATTTATGCCATGTTGCATTTCAAATCCCACAGGGATGCTAACAAAAGCAGCTGTCTTAAGTTTAAAAAATACTTGAAATAAATATTTCTGAATTAAACACGGCTATGTTCAGATCATACATGGCATATTGCATATTTATAGTTTACTGCTGGTCTTTTTTTTTTGAGAAAATAGTCTTTGAAAGGCTATACATCATTCAAAAAGAAAGAGGAAAAACCATTATTAATCACCAGAATGATTGGTAAAACATAAAAAAAACAACTTAAGCTTGTTTTTTTCAGTGCCTGTGGTAGAATCTTTATTTTGTCTTAATTTTGTGCTTATCTAGCGTAGACATTTCTCTCTGCTGTATGAAAAGACTGTTGTTTTTATTGACGAATCCTGTTAAGTGATACCTGGTAAAACGGTTAAAAGGCTTAATGACACCCCGCCATGCTTGACACATCTTAATAATTCAGCATTGTCTAGCATTACTGTAGCGACAACACGATCCGTGACTCACCGCTGTATTTTGAGTGCTTAGCACTTTCTTTGTCCCTCATGGTTTACAGGAAGCCTTTTCTCATTGCTGTTTTTGCACTCCTGGCCTACTAATACACAAATGAGCAGAGGCATATCAACAGCATGGGAAGCCGGCTGACTTTACTTCATAAGGCATCCTGAGTGTAGTTTTATTAGCTAAAAACAGTGAAGGGTTGAACTGGAGCCAAGCATGCATACACGCACAAACATATTTCATGTTTGACACTATGACAGGCCTGTCAGGTGACTGATAAATGATCTGACATTCCTGCTTGTGTTGCATGACTGGGTTAATACAGAAATTATCTACTTGCAAATATCACATGGCATCCGCAGTCCGACTGGGCCTTATTATGGTTTGGTTCGTTGAAGAAAAGCCATGGATTCATCTCAAAAAGCCTCGGGTCTGCAACAAATCGATGCATTAATTGAATGATGTCGCGATGGGCAGTGGAAATTTAGCTCACAAACAAAACACTTAAAGCTGCTGAGGCCTTAACGAAGGGGAATGTGCTCACATTAAGAGAAGCGCTCTGTTCTTCTGATAGTATGGCACTGTGTCCAGTGTCTCATTAATAATGTGCTATAATCACTTGTGCTGGTCTTGTCAAAGGCTGGGGAAATTGGAATGGTTGGGATAGCAGCCAAGTGCTGAATGAGGTTCGCGGGCCTTTAGGCCTCTCTTGTTCTTAAGAGGACCAGCGTTACTTGTTATCATCTCTAAAAACCGTTACTTGGAGTAAAAAAACAGCAGAATGTGTGTTTATTTGCTGCCAGCCGTTTTTAATCTGTGGGTATTCCGTAGGGAGATCATCAGAGAGACATATAAAGGGTAAAAGGAGGAGTGGTGTGGGAGCATTACAAAGTGTTCAGCTCTTTGTTTCTCTCAATGAAATGCAGAGTCATCTTTCAATGCTTGTTCCCTTATTGCCCTTCTACTCTTAGGGTCACACTGTACTGACCATGAGAGCCATTAGAGTCTTTACAGGGAAAAAAGAGCTTTAGAGCACACTTCAACTTTTTGTCTTTGGAAGCAGTTCAGCAGCTGTGTACATGTACATAGGTAGGGCATTAACGACTTCAGATTTTTTCAAGTCGACTAATCCGTCATCGAAGTCGAGTCGACTAGTCGTTTGATGACGTCACACAGACGCAGCGGAGGAACACAGTTGTCCAACATTGAGTAACTTTTATTAACGTTCTCTGTAACATTAAGAGTCAACATGTCACTTAAACAAAACAAAGGCTGATACCTTGAATTTTCTAGCAAATTTAAGTGTACAACAGAAAGTGGGAACAGTTTAAGCCGTGTAGCCACTCGGCGTCCTCTGGACTGGACGACTCTCTGCAGTGCTAGCGTTAGCCATGTTAGCTAGCGGATGCCGCTTCAGATGCCGTGCAGAACGCCGGTACTGTTACTGTACTTTAACACCGACTTGCAGGTCACCGTGCTGTTTGTGTCTAGAGTGAAATATCTCCACACATGTGATGTGTGTCTGTCTCCTCTGTTGCCGTGTCTTTCGTCTTTTGTTCAGCTTCCACTCGCGCCAACGGTAACGCCCTTTTTATGAAGGGACTATAATAATTGGTTAAGACACGGAACGCGTGTCAACGTCAGCCAATCAGAGGCAGAGGCTGCATTGTGTACACAAGCGCGCGCGCAGAGAGAGGACAAAAACACAGGACTATTCTACTTCTCTCAGGGGTCGTCGACTTCTGCCTCTGAAGTCTAGTCGACTTTTCTGTTAATGCCCTAGTACATAGTGAGACATACACGTTTCTTCATGGACCATGGTGCAACATATAGCAACACAGACAATACAACAAATAGACACCACAATAATATAACATAATGTAACAGCACAGTGTGGACGCTATGTAAACCTTCCAGAATGGATAGTATTACACCACAAGTATGATAAGTGATTTGATTTATTGGACAGGCGGCAGTTAGCAATATTGGACAAAGTTCAAGGAATGACAGTAACCATCAAATAAATAGACAATATCGAAATGTGACTGTAATGTGAATGTGATGTAAATCTGAGACAATAAAGGAAGTAGACACTACAGAAATGTAACGGCACGAAGGGGATGTAAACCTTCCAAAATGAGTGAGTAAGCATCATATGTGTAATATAAAATTGCACAGAGTAAAGTATGAGGGGGATGTACACCTTCCAGAATGGACATATTAACATTGCACTGTACTTTTATTGTTGCACATTAGACCCTTAGCAGCACTGAACCACACTGACTGAGTGTAAATTGCAGCATATGAAATCAAGTAACAGGGCATAAGTGGGCCAATCGTGGCAGTGAACAGAGTTGAAGAACAGGTGCTATTGAAAGTCCAGAGTGTAATATGAGTGGTATATACAGGATAAAGTGAGGTAGTTGAAGTGCATTAGGGGCTTTTATCTGCGTTCAGAGCTCTGATGGCCTGTGGTATTTACTCATTTACTCATGAGATGAGGTGCTTTTGTTTGGACCAGTACAAATAATAGCATCTTTTTCTGATGTAAAAATACAGAAATATGTGTGTACTACATGTAGGTACTTGGTTTTTGTTTTACTGTAAGCAATTCTGTGATGCTTCAGGCAAGATTAGTTACACAATCAGGTGTTCTTTTTATCGTTTATAAAAGTAAGTCCAGTAATTTGTACATTTTGTATCATTTTTGCATATTGTGTGCCATCTCTAACTATTTCTCAAAATCCTGGACAGCGTCTGTGCATCATATCTCACGTTCTTCTCCTGTTATCCGCAGGTGGTGATAAACTGTGCCATTCCCAAGGGGCTGAAATATAACCAGGCCACGCAGACCTTTCACCAGTGGCGCGATGCACGGCAGGTGTACGGCCTTAATTTTGGCAGCAAGGAGGACGCTAATGTGTTTGCAAGTGCCATGATGCACGCCCTGGAGGTGCTCAACTCTCAGGATGCAGGTGAGACTGAGATTTTTAGCTCTCTTAGTAGCTGCGGGATCCGTGCTGTATATTATTTCTGCGAACAGTCAGCATGAGGGATCTGAAAGCTTAGTGGAGGGTCTTGAAATGTGCAAGAAAATAATTATTGAAATCACTGTCCAGCCTTCAGAAATGACTATAGTGTAATAGAACAATGTGGGTTTATTTATTGTTGTCATATTTGTGCATTTATTATGTTTAACTGGAAAGTAATTCATTTACTTTGAAAATAATTTGCAGTTGTTTGTGTTCTGCACTGGGGTGCTCTGCAGAGCAGAATTGCACTTTTGTCTTCGCTCAGCTAGTGAGGTCATGTGTTTGATTTGAGCCTCGCTCAGCCTGTTGTGCTCAATTAACTGTAATTAGGCTGACTGGGGCTGGTCACTGGTGCTTTAGTTTCTGTGTGTGTGTGTGTGTGTTTCTGCATTTGAGTGTGTGTGTTTCTGCGTGTGTGAGTGTGTGTGTTTCTGCGTGTGTGAGTGTGTGTGTTTCTGCGTGTGCGAGTGTGTGTGTTTCTGCGTGTGCGAGTGTGTGTGTTTCTGCGTGTGCGAGTG
>JBBPCX010000160.1:16138509-16149724 GCA_037974365.1 Hydrocynus forskahlii
TTTTCTGTTTGGTGTGTTTTTTTGTTGGGTGTGTGTTTCTGTGTGTGTGTGTGTTTCTGCGTGTGTGTGTGTGTGAGGGAGAGAGAGTGACTGTGTTTCTGTGTGTGTTGCTCTCGTCTGTCTGTTCAGTGTGAGGCAGCACTGTGGTTCTCACCAGGCCAGTGGGGCTGATTGCTGAAGCTGCTGCTCTCTGAGGAACAGATGAGGCTTTGTTTTGGTTCAGGGCACTCCCTCTCTGGCAAGATATGCTTCATCAGAGAATCCTGGGCCACAGAGGTTTTGTGTCTCCCACATTACCAGACTAGCAGCAAAGTGCAGCTACTTGAGAAAGACATATGTTGGAGCTTCTGAGTTTTGTGTGGTGACAGCTCTGTTAGATGATGGAATTAAAAGCACGTAATTAATTCTTTCTCTTCACTTAACCCATTCATTCAAGTAAAACAGTGGGCAACTGATTGGGGAGTAGTGTGTGGGGATTGTACTCAGGCACTCAAGTGTACCTCAGTGGCACCACTGACGGTCCTGGGATTCAAACCTACAGCCTTCCCATCAAAGGACAGCTCCCACATTACCGTTCTAGCAGTAAAATGTAGCTACTGGAGAAAGACATATGTAGGGGCTTCTGACAGACGTGTAAGATGATGGAATTAAAAGCACTTGTGGCATTAACTAATGTTATCAGCATCTGGTGTAGCAGGATACCATCAGAGCTGGAGTCATTGATATTAAACTTGAATGGGGTGCCCAGTCCTGGTCATGAAGATCAAAAAGTGTGAAGTAAAGTGGCCATTTTTGTCACATGTGAAGAATGCACAACACAATGTGAAAATGGAGTTTAAATGGAGTTCGTCCCCCTTTTGCAGCCATAACAGCTTCCACTCTTCTTGGAAGGCTTTCCACAAGATTTTGGAGCTTTTGTGGGAATTTGTGCCAGTTCATTCTGTAAAGCATTTATGAGTTCAGGTCTGGCTCACAATCTCCATTCCAGTTCTTCCCAAAGGTGTTGGATGGGTTTGAGGTCAGGACTCTGAGCAGGACAGTCAGGTTCTTCCACGCCGAATTCAACCAACCATGTCTTTATAGAGCTTGCTTTGTGCACTGGGACACAGTCCTACAGGAATAGAAAAGGTTCTTTCCACAAAGTTGGAAGCACGGCGCTGTCCAAAATGTCTTGCTGAAGAGTTAAGATTACCCTTCACAGGAAGTAAAGGGAATAGCCAAAACCCTGAAAAGCACATCTGTCCCCATACTTTTGTCCATATAGTGTAAGTCAAGTTGAACCCTCAACCTGAAGGTCATGGATTCCACAGTGGGTATTCCTGGTTGTGGCTATGGGCAAATTACTGAACCCCCACTGTGCTAGGCAGGGCTGCTCCACTAGAGATTGTGTGCCACTCAGACTGGCAAAAATATGACCAGTTACCATGTGTACAGGATCAATAAAGTATAACATGAAAAATATCCAATGAAAATCAACTCATTACATTTCTAAAAAAAGGCAAATTTTCACCTGTTTGACTGTTTATCAATTAAATAAGAGCCCCTATGTTGAACTAGTTCCGTTTTGTCACTGTTCTCTGCTTGGAGAGTGAACCGTTCACTCTGCTGAGCTCCTGTTATCACCCCAGGAAGCGGCAGATCCACACTCTTTATTACCATCTATTAATTACCTGATAGTGATGTGCTTAATTATGCAAAGTGGTGTTAATTATGCCTTCTCCACTGATGTGCTGATTATCACACAATTGAAGCCCATAGGCATAAGACATCTCAGCTGTTTCAGAATGAAGTGAGGTGCTTAGATGTGGCCTTTTATTATCTACTACTGCCCCGTAATGAGTGCAAGTCTGTATCTCTGTGAGAACTTTAGCAGTGTTTTAATCTCGCCTTCTAAATCCCTCGGTGAAAGCACGTCCTCGTCATGTCTCCCTTTTCCGTAAAGCCGTCTCAACTGAAAACTTCTTGCCTGGAGCGAGGTTTTCTCCCTCTCTTTCCTCTTTTTTTTTTTTTTTTTTTTTTTTTTCTCCCTCCACTTTTGGTGGCTTGGTTTAGTTTTAGAGCGTGTTCACTTTGCTGAGTTCGCAAAATGCCTTTGGGTCTCTGGCATAAAGACTGCACATTTTTGTTTTCTTTTTTCTTTATTATTTTCTTTATTTATTTATTTATGTATTTTGGAAGCGATGTTAAACTGGCCTAACCAGGCAGCGGGAAGCTCCCAGGCGGTTCAGACTGTGCCGGACGGCTTAATTGGCTCTCTCATGCTTGTGCGCCTTTGTCTGCATTAAGCTGTTTACGGGCAGTAGTGGAGCTGGGTGGAGCATCGAGCTGGAACCATCCAAACAAGTGGAGTCGACTTGGACCTATGCCTGAGTTTTCAAAAAGTTTCTTCTGAAAAGCTCTTCGACCTACGAGGTCAGCAGTCCAGTTACTCATGTTGAGTTCTGATGACTATATTAACTTTATAATTATACCATAATATATAGATTATATTAGACATGTCAAGCTTCGTGTTTTAGACCCTACAACTTTGACTTGGTTTGGTTTCTGAAACTTAGGAAGTGAAAGTACACCATATGGACAAAAGTATGGGCACACACCTGTTTTTCAGGGTTTGGCCTAGGCCTGTTACTTCACAGAAACTCTCCAAAATCTTGTGAAAAATCTTCCAAGAAGAGTGGAAGCTGTTTTAGCTGCAAAGGGGGGGACCAATTCCATATTAAAGTCTATGTCAGGGGTGTCGAACTCCGGTCCTGGGGGCCGGTGTCCAGCACAGTTTGATGGTTCTCCTCTTCAAACACATTCATTAAACCTGATAAGTAACTGGCGAGGTGAACCAGCTGTTTCTGAACAGTGTTTATGTATTTGAAAGCCATGCTGTTAAAGTCCCTGTTGGTGTAATGGTCAGGCGTCCCAGTACTTTTGTCCATACAGTGTATTAAACGAAAAGAAGAGCCATTGTCGAGATGCACAGAAGTGCCTCGTATTGGTTTAACAAAGCATGTCAACAAATATAATGGTTTCAGTTGGTTGCATTGAGAAGCTAGCAGATGTATTTCTTGAGAAACTGGACTGTGTCTTGACCAGTTCCAACCTGCCATCTCTTATCCAATACTAATACATCTGATTCCAGCCATTCAGAAGTAGCTGGAGCCGGTGTGGCATATTGTGGTAGAGGCAGATGTAAAGGAGCAGTGTTAACGACCACTGGGCAGAACCGAGCTTGTTTATGTATGTGTATCTGTTAAGGATTTAAAACATGGCTGATCTAATATAAGGGCGCTAGCAAGCCGACGCAAAAGATGTGCGAATCCTTTGAAGTGTCAAAGTGCTATATCAACACCCTCTGTTGGATATGCACGGAGCTACATTGTTGACTGGACAATATATCCACAGTCCGTAGTTGCTCACATGATGTAAGGCCCTAAAATGCGCAATCATGATGCAGATCACAACAAGATATTTTTATTCCAGCATATCTAAACACAGACTGGGATCACTTTAAGGATGCCATCCGGTCAATATATTTTTATTTGCTTGTACCCTTTATTTTTGTACGCTCTGGCCATGTGCTGATATGTGAGTTGCAACATGTGCTGATATGTGAAATAGTTAATGCTAGTAATCCCCTTTTTGCTGTTGTCCCCACAATGTCGTCCTCTGGAGCATTAAGCAGGAGGGGTGTGGGGATAAAGAACACTACGTTTATTTGTTGTCTCTGTGCAGAGTAAGTATCTGCATATGTGTAGCAACAGCATATATTTATATACACCAACAGGGACTTTAATCATATGCATTCAAATACATAGACTTTGATATGGAGGTGGTCCCCCTTTGCAGCTATAGCAGCTTCCACTCTTCTTTTGAGGCTTTCCACAAGATTACAGAGTTTCTGTGCAAAATTTTGTGCCCATTCATTCTTTTGAGCATTTCTGAGGTCAGACACTGACGTTGGATGAGAAGGCCTGGCTCACAATCTCCCGTTCCAGTTCATCCCACAGGTGTTGGATGGGGTTGAGGTCAGGGCTCTGTGTGGGCCCGTCGAGTTCTTCCACACCGAACAACCATGTTTCTATTGCTTTGTGCACTGAGGGACAGTCATGCTGGAATAGAAAGGATTCTTCCCCAAACTGTGTCCACAAAGTTGGAAGCATGCCGTCCAAAATGTCTTGGTATTGGGACGCCTGATCATTACACGAACATAGACTTTGACACTGCATTCAGATACATAGACTTTCACACGGAGTTGGTTACATTAATGTTTAAGTTGAGATTGATAAATATTTCAACTGTAACTGTGTAACTGTGTTAAAGGGAACACTGCCGTTAAAAAGCTCCTTATTTGTTTAAAGTGTTTGCAAACCAAACGTTATTGCACTTTTGTTCATATAGCAGTACTTTCAAAATAAACGTGTGCGATACACTACTTTTGAATTATTTAATTTTGTGAATAGCGATGCGATTGATCGCGCTTAAAATGTTAGAACATTGCCCTGTGTGTGTGTGTGTCAGAGGAACACAAAACCCTTTGGTTAGCTCATCAGTGTTCACTGGGACAAGGCCCTACTTCCACTTATCATTGCTGGTGTAAGCATACAAGCATGCTCAGTAGTGGCTGACATAAACCAGAAACCAGACAAACCACACCCTGAAGGCACACCTGAGGGTTCTTTTTGTATGAATGCACCTCAGTCTCAGGTAGTATGAATCAAACTATTGTTGGCTTTATGTCTCACCACCTCCACACTTCTTCTGAGTTCCTCCATTGATAAAAACGGTGTGAACAAAAGAGTGATCAGATCCCTGCCAGAGGTGAGCAGGTGTTTGCGGTCTCTAACTGGAACGGGACTTCCTTGGTATGGTTTTATAAGCCGTCATCGGAATGTGCCAATGTGATTTCTTTCTGTACCTGATTTTAACCACAGCTGGATGCGTTCTCAAACTAAAACACACCTGCTTATTACACTCGCATACTAGGTTTGTTGAAATTCTGCAAGGACCCCCTCAAGGTCTTATTACGCTCCGGCTGGCCACGGTGCTTTCCCTAATAAGGAAAAAAGTGAGCACTTCAAAAGTTAGTGAGTGAGTACCTGGAACAGAAAGAGTAGAGATTTTGAGGGCGAGTTAGGTCAATGGTTTCTTTTGATGTTTCTTGTTTTGTTTTTTTTTCCTCAGCTCTGCTGAGATAACAGTGAAGGAACTGCTGCATGTTTTCTACCCAGGAACTGCAAAAGCCTACAGCTGCACATGAATACCTTACTGAGATTCTTATTTTTAGGAATTGGTCACTGGCTTGCATATAGCTTCCTGCCTCAACTGACAGGCTTACCGCAGCACACACAAGCCGTCATTTGTCACAAGGTAGATTGATGTGCCTCCTCGCCGTGTATAAATACTCTGTTGTGATGGCTTGTTGACAGGAGAATAAGGGTCAAATATGTGGGATGGTATGACCTCATCTGCGGCGATAAAGCGAGGAGTCAATGTGGCCTGCTGTGGCGCTTCACAACCCTGCTGTGTCTGGAGGTCTCAGTGAAGGTCAGCTCACATTTCGAGACCTCATGGGATCTGGAGACTGGTCCTGGTCCGGCTCCTCTCTTGAGGCATGGTTAGAAGCACCATTCCCTTAAGAAGGTGTTGATAAGTTGTCACCAAAAGATCCACAGCATTCCTGAGCCAAAAAAAGTTTGTGTTTTGCCTGGCTTTGGGTGCCTAATCCGGGTGGGTAAAGAGGGGGTGCAGGTGACTTCGGGTCCCCTATGTCTGGTATGTGTTTGTTTCTTGACTTAGAACACCGCATGATCTCAATTGCAGCAACAGACCATTTTGAGCCCTGATTGGGGGGGGAAGTGACGTCATGTGGCAAACTTTTTATTGATGAGATCATGCTCCTTAGACCCAGACACACTCATCTCTGGATGTATCCCGGTGCGTCCCCTGCGTCCGAACAGCTGAGTGAAGTTTAGTGAAGCTCGGTCTCCTTCTGTACCGGAGGTGGTCTTGTTTCTGAAGGAAAAGGGCCTAATTATAGCAGTCTTGGGTTCTGACTTAGGTGGTCCAGTGTGAAGTTACACCTTTTCTTCTTTGCGTGTCTGAAGACAGGGAGTTTTCAGAGCCAGAGCCAGAGCAGAGGCAGCTGCGCGTCATGCCTGCCCCCCGAGTGAGCCGCTTCCAGCAGCAGAAGATCAGCCATGCTAAGATCATCCTGAGGAGTGAGTCCGGGGCAGGGGCTGAGAGGATAAACTAACTGTAGTAAACATCTAACTTCTACGCTTTGCTTTTAGGACTGCATACCGAGTTTAGAGAAATTTCAGCTTTCTTTGCTTCTTTGCGTAATGTTTAAAGCGTGATTTCCTACACATTAACATAATTCCAGACACGTTTTCTTCAGTGTTATGGCAGAATCGGTTGAAAGTCTTTCTGAGGGTTATTGGATGCTTTAGATATTTGGTGGACAGATTTGTGGTTTGATTCTGGAGTGGGACGCAAGTCCATCCAGCGGATGTACGTCATCAGTCTGCGCGTCGGGTTTTGCTGTGCGTCCCATGCAAGTGCTTAAATGGCATTTCAGATCTGACTATCTTTGTATGGTATTTTATTCTTTGTGTGGTATTTTACCATACTAATCATCTTAGCCTTGAGAAAAGCAGCCAAATTCCCTTTGTTCTTTGTCGTCTTTTCTTTTTTTTTTTCTTTTGCTTCTGTCTCTCTTTGTGTCTGTTTCCATTCTTTGGTCGATGTTTGTTCAATTTAACCGTTTGCTGAGTCAGATGTTCTGCTCTTCATAGCATGGGCATTGTTTCACAGAATCTCGCTTATGCCGTGCATTTTAGTCCCTGTTGAAACTGTGTTTGAAATCCTCAACATCCCAACTTCCCGTGGCCAGAAAAAGTGAACTGTGCAATTTCTTGCCAAGTTTTTGTTTTTCTTTTGGAGCAAAACTGTTCCTGTTAAAGTCGCCCTAGCACTGCTGTCCAGACCTAACTCTGTGGAATGCTGCTGTGAGTGAAGCTTGTAGAAAGTATAGCAATATTCAAATTGCAGCCTTGCTGTGTTCAGACATTTGAGAGTAACAGTGGTTATTTTCTGTTCAGTGCAGACAGCCTGCCATGGGGCACCTTTGACCCACAAAATGAAATGTTTTCTTTTCTTGGGGGTGTTTCTCAGCAGCACTGTTTCTAAGCAGAGCTTCTTTTATTAGGTGACTTTGCATCACCGCCCCCTCCTCCCCTCCTGTTTACCCTCCCTGCAGCTGAGGCAGGATCAGGTGGTGCCTGTCTCGGTGGCCAGGCCTGGGAAAACCACAATAGCACCTTATGCCCGCTCCAGCTAACCTAAGACCAGGTAAAAAAAAAAAAAATCAAACAAACAAAAAAAAAAACCTGTTGAGTTGTCCTGAACGGTTGAGGGCTCTTGTATAAGTTGTTCACGGCAGTAATTGGAACCTTACCGATTTTTATCAGTAGAGGATGACATCAATCCTGGTGCTTGCCAGACTCCATGTCTCCCCCTGTAGCCCAGAAAAAGACTCAAGCTATGTGAGGTGCTGGGGTGTAGAATGTGTATGTCATGATTCTGTTTCAGTTCTAAGAGATTCTCTAGACGCTTACGCTGCTGGATGTCTCCAAAGGCCGTCCGTCAGTCTCCACATACAAAGCATCCTTCACACGCTGACAGATATTTAGGGTTACTCTGAGACAGTGAATTTGTCTGTGAAAAAAAGTAGTAAAGCAGAATGTGGGATGGTTCATTCGAACTTTTTTGACAATGCTTTCGGTATAAATTATTTCTTACCAGTGTGCTACGTCCTGTAGCGCCCTGTTCTGTGACCTGCACAATAGTGCAATAGTATTTAAAGGTCCTATTTATTTGAATTTATCAGTCAGTAAAGCACAGCTACTGGGGTATATAAAATTACAAACATAAAGTATCTTCATTAAATGTAAAACATCAGTCAAGATTATTCCTTAAGTAAATTGTTATCCTGCCCTTTTTAAAAATCATTTTCTTTCTCACGGTTTCTTTCTTTACAGCTCAAGTCAAGGCACAGACTCCACAAGATGTTAGTAGATACTTTAGCCCAGTCCATGCAGGCAACACACAACAGGGCTCTGTTTGTCACATCCCACAGATGCTTGATCAGATGAGGGTCTAGGGAAGTTAACACCTTTGTCCTGTTTCACACTGCCTCTGCCAGTTTGCCTTCTTCTCATAAGTGCATCCTGGTGCCATCTCTTCTCCAAGTAAACAACGTCACATAGAGGTAAACGTGATTCATCAGACCAGGCCACTTTCTTCCATTGCTCTATGGTGCTGTTCTGATGGTCACATGCCCCCCTAAGCGGTGGACAGGGCTCAGCATGGGCACTCTGACTGGTCTGCAGCTACAGACCCTGCACACACTGTGATGCACTGTGTTCTGACACCTTTCTGTCACAGCCAGCATTACTTACTTTTTTCAGCAGTTTGTGCTACAGTAGCTCTTTTGTGGAGTCACAGCAAATCACCGGTTGTCCTTCCTTGGATAACTTTTGGTAGGTACTAACTGCTGCACACCAGGAACACCTTACAAGACCTGCTGTTCTGGAGATGCTCCAACTCTAGTCATCGCATGTCAAAGGGCCTCAGATCCTTACACTTACTCTGTCCGTAGTATTGTGGCTAATTCTTTTATTCACGCCCAAATACACAATCAGTCACACCTGTTGGCCTGAGGATGAAATACAGTGAGAAATCAGACCACGATGACATCCTGTCATCACCTTAAAATTACTCAACAGTGACCGAATAGGCCGTAGAATTAATCAGAAGACAGGCTAGCGAGTTTTGAGCGCTAAGATGTGCGATTTATATAAGCGATTCAGGACTCATTTGCTCGTAGCACTTGCTGTGTGACAGCCTAAGGGTGTGGTAATGAGACAGTGTGCCAGAAGGTGTTACTGTCTCCCTGATTTGTTGTATAACACTTGGGAGAATTAACACTCTCTCCGTAGCTATCATAAATTAGTCTGTCGCTACCCACTGTATAAGTCTCTGGGGGGAAAAAAAAGTTTCAGATCAGAGGCCCAGTTGGCATTGAGTTCCACAAGCCTCAGGCCTTAAAGTATCTTTGTTGAAAAGTGTGTTCTGCATAAGGTACATGAATTTTACCATTACTATCATTATGGAAAACCTCGCCTTTCGAGTTTCATTTTATTTTAAGGTGCCCTGTGTCCTCATTTGCTCAGTATAGAGTGTCATTTAAGATACTGTGGTCTGAAAATGTTATATAATGGATCTTTTTAAATTTGGCAGATGCCTCTTTATGATGGCTTTTTGGAGGTTTTATTATAAGTACTCTTTCAGTGGAATATGAGGACATGTCTTGTCTCTTTAAATCACTGACTGTTCTTACCTTTCCTGAGCTTATAATTTGAGCAAAATGAACAAAATGACCCCCTGTCCATTTATTTTGTCACCATCATCATGCAAGGTCCTGGTGATGAGTTAAGAAGGTTAGTGGATGGAGGACATAAGCTTCATCATTTTCTCTTGAAGCTGCTCAGTTTCAAGTTGGCGTTGTAGCTCTCAGCTGCTCTTTTTGCACACACCGATCTGTGGCAGCCGTGAACCTGGAATGATTTTGGCTGGGAGAGTTTGATGGCTCCATGGAAAAGGATCTTTCATTTTGCTGGAAGCGATTGAGTATTCCTCTTCCTGGATCTATAGTGATGTAATCCACTGAAAGTTTTACATACTATTGATTAGGGCAAATTTGCCTAAACAAAATCAATAGTTTAAACTGCCACATTCTCTGGTAAAACCACAAGTCATTCTGTCATGTTAAAAAAATCAGAGGTACAAGAGAAACTCTAGCAGCAAACATGGAACTGCAATAATTTACTCTTAAAGATACTAGGAGTCTGTCTCTTTCCCTCTCTCTCGCGCTCTCTCTGTCTCTCTGTCTCTCTCTCTGTCCCTCTCTCTCTCTCTGTCTCTCTCTCTCTCTCTCTCTCTTTCTCTGTCTCCCTCTCTCTCTCTCTCTCTCTCTCTCTCTTTCTCTGTCTCCCTCTCTCTATCTCTCTCTCTCTCTCTCTCTCTCTCTCTCTCTCTCTCTCTCTCTGCCTGTCTCTCTCTCATTTTCTCTCTCTCTCTCTCTCTGCCTGTCTCTCTCTCATTTTCTCTCTCTCTGGGAAAGAATGGGTTAACCTCTCTAATACAATCATGTCCTACCACTAGCCAAAGGCAGCACGGCTGATCTGATTTGAAGGGCGGCAGTATTTTGCCCTTCGCCCATTCAGCCATGAATAATTGATCAGGGCCGGAAAGCGCGGTGAGTGCTCAGTAAATGTTGGACGTCACGGCACAAAGCCTGCCTACCAGCCTCGCCGTGCTGGGACAGGAGAGGTTGGACGCCATGCTGCTGTCCCTGAGGTCGATTGATGCCATTGAAGGTGGTCTGGGGGCTAATGCTGGTGACGGTAGCACACTTGCTAATGGCACTCCCAAAGACTGCCAGAAAGGACTGCTGCGCTACATCTGCTGTCAGAAGAGGCTTGGCGTCTCCTCCCTCTCATGTATGACTTTTTTTTTCAGCTACACTTGAGTGCATCCTGTTATTATTTCATGATCGCTTTACCTGTGCTTTCTCTCTCATCTAGTCAAAAATGTATTATAGAAGGAACTTCTGCAGCTGAAAAAGGAACTGTAGGTCCATCTATGACTGTATTATGAACAGCTCTTGCATGTTTATGTTCATGCGATCTTAGGCTTGGAACTGCAGTCTTTTTAATATTAGGTTTTAAAAGTGTTGTTTGAGGATGGGCATAAGGCACAAAGGAGATGTTGTGATATGCCTGTGATCTAATAGTGGTAGTTTAGTGCACTCATGTGATGGAAGAGCAGGACCCATCAGAGTTGAGGCTGAGTGCTTTTTGGATCAGAGCCACTCCCTGAGGGCCGATGTCTCATTTGTCTGTGTTGAGCAGGTGAGTTATATAGCACTGCAGTGTTGATGGGCCTCATTACTTCTTGGCAATGTAAAATGGTTAAAACACAAAGTCAGTGCTATTTTTCCTTCGTATTCATTGAAAGAATGGCTGGCCCAAATTCTGTTGACTCAAAAGTTGTCTGCCATTTTGGCTTAGTAATGAGAGGTCACCTTCAGTGTTGTGCCAGTTCACACTGAAAAAGAACTAGTTCAAAATACAGTTCATTCAAATAAAAATGAACTAGTTCA
>JBBPCX010000160.1:16153499-16178243 GCA_037974365.1 Hydrocynus forskahlii
GGTAAAACGGACCTGGCCCACCACAACAGTACATATAACTACCTTATGTATGGGGAAGGCGTGTTTTGAGATGTAACTTTTCAGTGTGCGCGCGTGTGTGTGTGTGTGCACTGCGCGCGTGCGAGGAAGGGAGGAAGAGATGGGGAGTGAGATTTGCTCTCATCCCTCTTCATTATCGACTCATAACACAGCTTACAAATAAGTACCGATACTGTAGGTCCTAATAAGCGCTAGCGTTCATATCAGTTAGCAGTCGTAAAAAACACGTCACCTTCTAGAGGCTCCGAGCCGCGTGAGGATGCTTTCGGTTCAGGTGCTGCAGCTTTACTCTACTCTACCCACCGACCTCTTCTGGACACAGCTGGAAACTGAACTGTACTGTTTAAGTTGGATTAGTAATACTTGAATTATTTTTATATATATTTTTTTTTGCTATTTTGTACCTTTATACGTTTTGTGATTCATTCTTTATTCTCAGACGGGCTATTACAGGGGGTACACTTATTAAGATAAAACTGAGGATAAATAACCTATGTTTGTAATATTTTTTTATGTACATCATAAATGTTTCACAGTTCATTAAATGGGCGTATTCTGGAGCGTGTTGAGTTTGAATAAAAACCTTTTTTTTGTGTGGAATAACAGAAAATAGCTTGCTCATTTTAAGAGGCCTTTCATGTTGGATAACACACTAATGATATAGTTGTTTAAAAACACAAAAGTATCCGATTTATCCGATTAATCGATGAAAAAATCGACAGCCATTGGCTGCAACACAAGCCCAAAGCATGAGCAGTTCTCGAAGTCTGTTTGTGTCAGTCCTTGAAGTCCATTGTTGAGGTTGACGTGTTGTAAGCAGGAAAATGGGAACACGTAAAGATCTGAGTGACATTCACCAGAACCAAGTTGTGATGAAGAGATGGTCGTGTCAGAGCAGTGCAGTGCCTACTGGTGAAGTGACATCAGGGTCGTTGAGACGAGTGGGGAGTGAAGACGAGCCCATCTTGTTCTATCCCACAGAAGAGCTGTTGTAGCACAAATTGCTGAACAGTTTACATGATATGATAGAAACGTGTCACACAGTGCATCACAGCTGGCTGTGAATATGACTGTGTACCCACAGACCCGTCAGAGTGCCCATGCTGACTCCTGTCCACCTCAGAGAACATGAGCAATGCAAGAAGGTGGCCTGGTCTGCATTTTTTTTAAAACATCATGAGGATGGTCAGGTGCGTGTGTTTGGTTTAACTGGGGAGGAGATGGCACCAGGATGCTCTATGGAAAGTAGGCAAGCCAGCAGAGGCAGTGTAATGCTCTGCTGAGAAACCTCTGGTCTTGACATTCATGTGAATGTTAATGACACGTAGCACCTACCTAAACACTGTTGCCCACCAAGTACCGTGGCCTCTTTCTGCAGGATAATGCGCCCCATATCAGTGTTAAAAGTTAGGTTTTTTTACTGAATGTAAAAAAAAATACCTGTCGTTTTACTGTATTCTGAAAACATCAATAAATATCAACAAATTGTCTGAATTTTCTTTATTTTGCTTCTCGTCTCAGCCCTGCATTTATCCACAAATCGTGAAGTTCTTGCCCTTGTAGTCCGTCATTTGTTTTCACCTGTAATATAGAACTTGAGAGGCACCAGTGGTTAGGACATGAACCTGCTGAGCTCTTTGCGAAGAAGAAACACTGTTTCACTGATTAGTACTGAAGCAGAAAGAAAAATCCATGCATGCTGGCCTTCATTCAAAAGTACCATCTCTTTGAAGCCAAAAACTTGTCTTTTTTTTTTTCCTTTTTGGACTTCAAAGCAAAACAGATGCTCACTAAGGTCTTGTTAAAAAAGTCTTTCTGCAATGAGCTCCCCAAGGAGACCACAATCAAGGACTGGTGCTGAATGCCTAAATCGCCCAACTGACACGGAGTGCTTCACTGCATCTGTATTCACACACATCTACCAACTCGACAGCATTTTGTTCCTGTACCTGAAATGGTTATTTGTCCATTAGGCTGTTTGAACCACGGTCATGGGCTCCGTTTAGAGAGCTGTTATTGATGCTTTTCAATTGCATCAAAAAGCATATTTACTAAAACTCAGGGTTTTGTCCGTCTGTCCCCATTCATTTATCTCCCCATTTTTTGCAGCCATTTACTCAAGTGATTTCCCCATGGTTGTGCATTCTCATAAATGTAGCCAAGCCAGTGATGGATTCATCCATAGCATGCAGGCCTTTCTTCACCGTCCCAGAGTGTAAAGGTCTGAACTCATCCTTCGTTTCTTCCACGGTGCTTCAGAGCTGAGGCTGATTAAAGGGGAAATGCACATTTATGGAGCTGTTCGCTGACGGACAGGCAAGGGCAGCCCTGTGCAGCAAGCAAGGCTGTATGGTGTGCACAGTGAATGATGAGGGACTAGAATCAACATCTTGCTCAGGCAGAGGAACACTTAGCATCCCAGCCCTCCGACTTGCATAGGAGACACAATCAAGCTAATTGACCTCTGTCTGTCGACCAGTTGCTCACAGCAGTGACCTTGCTCTGGCCGAGCTTACAATAGCAGTAGGAAGAAAAATAGCAGTCCACGTCCTTCATAGTGAGTCCATGTGGAAAACAGAATAGCCCTGCCTCGCTTCCCCAGAGCTGTTTCCAGAATGACTGTGCCCTCCGACATCTCTTTGCTTGTCCTCTTGCATTCTTTATTTTTAGTGGTCTGGACAGACCAGTCCTTCATTCAGGACCTGTCACGGCGATGGTGGCTGGGAAGGGCGATGTAGTATTTGAGGGGTGTAGTACTGAGTTTAATAAGTATCATAGGCTATTAGTTCCACAAGCTCATTTTTACTGGTAGGCGTGTATGTTTAAGACTGAATAAACATTTTGTGCATAGTTGGTTTTGCTTAATAGGATGTGGGAATCAGCCCAAAGATGTGACCTCTGTTGTTTTCTTCCACCTCTCCCTAGCATCTGGCCCAGTGGTGTTTTGGCAGTGGGTCTTGCTCATAGTAGTAGTAGTAGTAAGTTTTTATAGCTGGAATTACAGGGGCCTAGTAAACCAATTTTTGTGGTCGAGTCGCATCTTTAATAAATGAGGTGAGAGCTGCCTTTAAATTGTGTGGCAGAGAGAGAGAGAGAGAGAGAGAGAGAGAGAGAGTCTGTGACGTCACGCATTAAGAGGCCGGAAAGGGACAAAACATGGAGCTAAACACAGGAGACTCATGAACAGACTTCAGGTCAGTTATTAAAAAAGGGAGTGTGTCGCTGTGTGTTGTGGCTTAATAAAAAATAATCAGCCAGTGAATGCAGCTTTGCGTTCAGTCATCCTTTTTTAAATGATCATCATACATTTTACCACTGAGCGATTAATATTTGGTACTGTTCACATGAAATACTTGGTAGTATTTGGTAGTACTAGAGGTATAGGAAGTGTGAGAGACCCTCCCCTGTTATAGGAGCAAAAATAACTTTGCAGACTCTAGCAGGAGCTTGTGCTCATCAGTCGTGTCATGTTCTACCGGGTGAATGTTCCGAATAAGGATCCCTCACTTAATCTACGGAGCATCTCCAAAATTGTGGCCGGTTTGGATTCTCTGAAAGAATGTCTTTGAGTGTGTGTAATGGAGCTGGCCTCCAGCCTTCCACTCAGCCACACTCCCCCCACGGCCAACTGCCATATTTAGCTATTGCAGTCAATGGAACCGGCTGGATGCTTGAGGCCTGATGTCATTCCGTGATGCAAACCCAATACAATGCCGGTCGGTGGAGAGGAGCAGAAAGGAATGGCAAGCAGGTTGCTCACATGTGGTTAAAAATGGCCATCAAGGGCCCTGCTTTCTATCAACGGATGGCTGACTGCGCCTGCTAGTTTGAGTACTCTTGGCACTAATGACTTTCGAGGTCGGCTCAGAGTGAGAGGTTTTTGAAGGACATTACCTTTTTGGAAACTACACATAAGTATCGATTTTTTTTTTCTCATTATCTTTTTACAAAACACTTGCCAGACGAGTCATTCATGCCAGACTCCTGGTGATGAGTAGCGGCAGAGCAGAAACCGCTTTGGTTCTCAATCTTAAAGCGGTACGGTTGTTATGTAAATAAAAGCTATGATGTTAGAAGCTGACATGAGTCAATATGGATTTTTTATGTCTTTTTTTTTTTTTATTTCTTTTATCTCACTCAGTTTAGTTGTATTTCTTCTACACAATGTAGTCATGTGTAATTCGACCTGCTGGCTAGGTTTTGCCCATCACACTGTTCCACTGAGCTGAAAGTGTGAAGTCATACTGCCACTAATGCAACATCATTAGACAGCTCAACCTGCTTGGAAGAGAACACTAACTGACAGTTCTTAATGTCAGCTAACCCCATGCATCATGCCACCCACCCAGAGAGAGTGGCCAGTTTAGCTGTCTTGGACTCACTGGGGTCTGAGCTCTCCAGACCAGTACTTGTTAGCACATTTTACTTTATTGCAACCAACCAAGATTAGTTGCTTAACGTTTTTGTCAGCCATCATGGTGTCAAAAGTCCTAGCTGTCCAGTAGGAGTGTCGCAGTGGGTCAGCTGGTGTCCTAGTGGTTGGGGCGGTGCCACTGCTGTGAATCCCAGGACTGCTAGTGGCACCACTGAGGTACCCTTGACCAAAGTACCGTCCCCACACACTGCTCCCCGGACGCTGTGTTCCTGGCTGCCCACTGCTTCTCTTGGTGAATGGGTTAAACGTGCTGTTCACACTGTGTGCTGTGGTGTGTTCACGCATGACAACATGATCACTTTACACTTGACACAATGCTGAGTGACGTTTATGGAGAACAGACATTCTGGTCATTTTGCCATCCAATGCAACTGTATTGCTTGCCGTCAACCATTGAATGTCTACAACATGTAATCATTCCTCCTCCCTCTAATGCTGGTAGTACATTGTACAAGATGATGGGAATCATTTTATTTACTTGAATCTATTCTAAAATGGCGAGAGTGCTATTTTTCTAAAAACTGTAATTCGGCGGTCCTGAAGTACTCCATACTCGACTGTAGATCTGATTGTTTTCTCTGCTCTAACACATCCACTTCAGCTCAATGAGGGCTTGATAATTGTCTCAGTCGAGTGTGTTAGCAGAGAAAACACTTCAAAACATGATGTGGCTGATGAGCACAAGCTGCTGAAGTCTGCAAGGAATTATTTGCTTCCATTAATAGAAGAGTGTCTTTACATGTGCTTTAGTTTAGCTTGGTGTAAGGTCAGTGTAGTCAGTGGGGCTGTGATCGGCTGCACTAATGTTACTCTCTCAGCCCTGGATGAATGTCATTTGTGTGTCGGATTTAGTGATGCAGAACAAAGAGCTTGAGGAAGCCAGAGAGAACTGCATTGCTTGGACGTCACACGGCTCTTTCGGGTCCGAGGCCAACAGTGTTCTCACTACTAAACTATGGACACTGTCATCATGGTGGGCTTGCGTTTCTTCACAGGAGACGTAGGAAGACTGATAGTGTTTACTATGAAAGTCTATGTGCTGCTACAGTAGCTGTGGGCTTGTGGTTCTGATGAGTCATGGCACACATTCTTTATTACATGGAAGCTGGAGCTGACTGGATAACAAGATTCTCGTAAGATCTCAGGAAATGGCCTCATGTCCAGTTGTCCTGTTTCATTCAAAACATTAACATTGACTCTTATTTCAAGTGTGCAACAAGCATTTGTATTTTCATCACCAGGGTGTTACCGATCATGCTTTGCAGAGGATTACGAGGACAAAAGCAAGGATATATATATTTTTTTGGTGCCGTTCCTTTTCGCTGACTCCTCTCTCTCTCTCTCTCTCTCTCTCTCCCTCTCTCCTCTCCTTAATCCCACTCTCTCTAACACGGCAGTCACGGCTCAGAATGGAGACATCATGGGGATAGCCTATTTTTCAGTGTGCCAGAAATACTGTATTAGTGTTTGATTAAAAAGACATGAAGCGACATAATGGGAGGGTAAAAATAGCTGGTTGGACGCTGATACAGATTCGCTGCCCCGTTTGGCTCCAGCACATCTGTCAGGTGGAAAGACTAAAGCCCATTTCCCATCTTTTTCTTTCCAGGGCAGGCGGAAAGTAGAGACATTCAACTGACTGATAGTGTAAAGAACAACAGTCTTTACACTATCAGTCAGTCTTTACACTATCAGTCTTTACACTATCATTCAACTGACTGATAGTGTAAAGACTGTTGTTCTTTTTGGAGGTAGTTCTACACTCTCTAGCACAGAAATACACAGTAATGCAAATCTGAGTGCACGTCTCTGAACGATTGTTTTTGTATAGAAATTTTTTTGAATTCTAGCCTAAAATAACTTGACTTATGAATGCAGAAATGCAAAAGGCCCAACAGCACAGTGCTTGAACGCTGCCTGTAAATGAGGTAAACTTTTTGTAAGCAGCCAGATAAACATGTACATCACACTCACCAGGACTAACTGATCGCTTGGTGCTGTCAGGTGTTCGGACCCTAACCCTGATGTTGCACTTTTTGGCTTTTTGGTTCTATGGCCACTTGCATACAACGTCTTAAATTAATTTTGTCTGTAAGTTTTCCCTTAACCATAAATGAGCTGTGAAAAGTCTCTCCAGGCAGACATTTGCGAAATAACTGTTTGGACCCTAAATTTAAGTTGTTGCACTTCATTTTTTTCACCGTTTCAAATGCATCAAATTGAAATGTAAGCATTTAGGTTTTAAACATTGAACAATCATTTTATGCAGCCAGTCTTAAGGTGAACAGGTTTATTTTATTATTCAAGGAGTCACTTGAGTCACTTATTTTATTATTCGAGGAGTCAATTTAAATTACAGTTGACAGGAAAAATGTAGTTATCCTAGAATTATACAGCTCTAGTCTAAAGCCTTTTACTTTTCACAAGAGAGATCATATTCATTGCTGTGAATTCATTAGAGAACATACGGAGATCACTTCTTTTTTTTTTTTTTTTGATGGACTCCTCTCTGCTGTGGAAGAGATGGACAGCAAGCTGGGGCTGAAATCTGCTGGGCTGAAAAGTCAAAAAGGCTCCATATGGGCCGTCTTGGCCGGCGTCCACACAGACGGAAACACTGGGTCTTTACAACCAAGAGGGAAACTGCACTGACCAAGTCCGCCTTAAGTCAGCATGTGCTTGCATATGTTCCCATTGTTGCCTGCTCAGTCTTGCCTCCATATTTTTATCAATACACTCCATAGGGTAACACGTGATGTTTCACCTCCAAATGTAGTGCCCTAGTAACATTTAATTATAGCATGGAATGAACTGGAGGGATAAAAGTGTGGGACTGCATAGTGCTTACATTTGTGTGCCAATACTATTTTTTTTATTTTTTTTTATTTATTTATTTATTTTTTTTTGCATGAGAGGAAGACCCCTGTCTGTGCGGTTATTAAAAAGTTCTTGTCGTTGACTCTTTTGTAGTAAGTTTGGAGCCGTTCTGATTCAGGCTGTGTGCCGCCTACACTCCCATAGCTACTGTTTCCTTGGCAACAGATGTCAGGAACCGAGACGCCAGTGAACGGATCTGCTGCGTGTTTCACATCTTTGAAGTCTTTTCTCCCGGGTTGGAAAAAACAAAATGAAACATAAGCAAATCCCTTCTTTTATATTTCTTTTATACTTTAGGAGGAAGTGTAGTTGTGGGAGAAGGCTATTCTTTAGTGCATAAATCACTCCACTCACTCCATTTACTCAATCTTTCAGTGGGCATCTGCGAACCAGCTCGTTATGGTGTCTTAGTTATACAAGAGGTTCAGTTTTCACAGGAAACTACAGCATCAAAACAGTGGCTCAAAATCAGTGGCTTAGGTGTATTATAATTCAATTATTTGGTTACTGTTTATTTTTTTCCCTTGATGAAGTTCTCTGTTAATTACTGATTAGTGATGAATATTTGCTCTGCTGTGTTTATGATATGAAGTGGACCTGATTACGTAAATTCTGTGTGAAGTGTGTAGTGGCGTCACTGGAGAATGCTAGTTCTTCTTCTGTGGCTGTTAAGTTTTATTATTATTTTGATTCCATCCGTTTTTGTCCGTATTGAATTTTCTGAAAGAAATTCACCATCAGAACGTCTGTTGATATCTGGTGCAGTGCAAATGTGTTCAGATTTTGGATCGGTTGATCGGGGGCTGAGTACTGATAGTGTAAAAAAATTAATTTTTATCGTCGAATCATCTCTGTAATATGAAGGTGACTCGACTGTCCACACTCTCTTTATATAATGTGGGACATCACTGCTAAGGTAGGGGACAAAACGCGGAGAAACACAAACATGGAGAAACAAACACATAGCAAAACACCCAGCAGACTCAAACAGACCTCAAGACACTAAAGCTCAGGTTAGTTATAAAAAAAATGACGTGTGTCACTGTTTATTCTGGTTTAATTAAAATCAGTCAGCCCGTAAATGGTGCCAAATGCACTGTCAGTCCTCCTAAACCATAAATGGCTTGGTAAGAGACGTCACCGCAGTGGTACAGCAGTAGATATATACAGTAAACACCAAGATGCGCTTTCTTTGTGTTCTCTCCACAGTACCAAAAAATGTATAGTTATTTTATATGAAATGTAGCTGGATTTACGTTATTTGTTACAAAATTAAATTATATTTAAGTTTGCACTAAAATGCATAAACAATTATATATCGCCACGAAAAAAGCTGTGACGTCTGGGCCTTGTCCATCACGTCACTTCATCCTCGTGCTGGTTGTTTGGGCGCGGCAGTTGGTGCCCAAACATAAACAACCAAGCACAAGGACGAAGGGGCGAGGCCCAGATGTTACAAAAGCAAAAAAAAAAAAAATGCGTGGTGGATTCCTGCAGTTTCCGCAAAATATTATTAGTTTGGTTCCCAGAAAAAATTTGCGAGAGACTGAAATAGCAACTGCTGATCTGTGTATAAGCAGGGGTTTATTATGTATGTAATTATGTATGTAAGTAAGTGTGTGTGTGTGTGTGTGTGTGTGTGTGTGTGTATATCTATATATGGAGAAAATCGGCAGAATACACCCATATTTAGTTGATGAGCCTTGCAATATCACCTTTAACACCGGCATAGCATTTTTCTTGCCTGCTTATGATTGTGTTGAGCCAAACATGATGCATACGAAGTGCAGTACTAGCGTAATTGGTGTAATTTAAAAAGCTGTCATTCTTTGTTGGTTGTCATTTTTATGCGCTCAATGTTCTGTAACAGTTGCCATAATTTGCTTCACAGTGAAACAGACAGAATGGAAACTAGACACATTCAGTTATAAGACCAGTCGGCCTCATAATCATTTTGTCAGGTTGAGGCCTAAAAAAAAAAAAAAAGTGAGGCTTTGGGGATCACTTCACCGAGAATGTTCTTACATTCATTTGGCTGTGTTTATGTGACCATTTCTCTTTCATCCTTTGATCATTTTTCTTAACTGCTGTTGCATGAACAGGGGGATTGCACCCAGGTTGCATCATAACCCACTAGCCTTTCTTGACCCGTATGCGGGGGGCCGTCCAAGTGCTGTATCTGTTCAATGATATCCATCTAAAATTAAACATGGCCCCAGTAATATCTAGATATCAAGTGTCTCTCTCGTCCCATGCACGTTTTTTTCCCCCTCCTCCAGTGTTCTGTCGGAACTCTCCCCTGTGGTTAGCGAGCTCTAATACCCGACAAAGGAAGACTTATGGCCGGCTCCACTGTGGCTGTCACGGTCTTTGGGGTAGCACATTTGCCGATGATATCTGTAAGCCCTCCTCTCCTCTTTAATTACATTTCTGCCCATGTCTTGGTGTTAGCAGGGATTTAGGACTATGGGCTGCTTTCTCAGCACTGCTTGTTGTAATTGTGTTTCATGGAACACCTCAAGAACAGGGATATCCCCTGAGAACACAGGTACAGGGACAGCTCTTGCAGAAGGCAGCTGCAGTGTGTAAATATGGAGAACTGGGGCAGTAGACTAGAGAAAAGGGAAAGCCTGTTTGTGGGATTAAAAAAAGCATTTTCTGGATTCCCTGCTACCTCCTAAATCATCTGTTCTCAAACTTCTTTTTTAAAGTCATACATCCCCTTTGTGGTTAGTTAATACCACTTTGACCAGCACTGACATCCCACCCCCCCCCTTCCCTGCAGAACATAGTCCACTTTGATGGTTTTCCAGCTTTCTGGCTGTCGCTTACATGTCCATACAAAAGACATGTTACTGTTATGACATTTGTTCAGTGGGCATTGGGAGGCCACGAAAAAAAACAAAAAACAGTTACTACTTTTTCAGATACGGCCAAAGCAGATTCAGTACTGTAAAAATAAGTAGATCATTCTGACCCCTTTCAAAAAAAATTCCTGTTTCAAATCTTGGTCATTAGTCCCTGTTTAATTAGCTCAGGCGTTGGATCTGAGTGTTGGAAAAGCAAAAACACAAACACTAAATATGAATTTACTTGTTCTAATCTGAAATATCTACTGAAATGTTGAACCTGATGAGATGAACGTGTTGGTTTGGAGCAAATTGCCTCTTAAGGCGTAACTAAAGGGAAACACTTGGAGTAGTCTATTTTTTTCCTTGTATATTCCATAGTCACAGCTACATCCTTAATCAACCCAGCCCTCTTTTTATAGCTGGTACTGCTCTGGTACTGTTCTCATGGGGATGTCTGTTGTGGTTTTTAAAGAAAGATGAGATAAGGAGGGGATTCATCTGTTGAAGCAGGTGCATTACACCCCCAGGGCCTCATGAGTTCATTCTTCCTCAGGGGACTTTGACGCAGGAGGGTGTGTGTTTCCCATCATTTTCAGCTCCTGAGAGCATGTGGAGGCATGGTGGTACATCAGAACCTCACCTGGGAACGTTGTTGTTGGATAGATGGTGATGAATGGGAATGGTGGGTGTGTCTGGTAAGATGCCAAGATATGACATCATATGCACTGAGCCCTTTCAGCAGAGACGTGTGTCTCTGAGACGCCTGTTTTACAGTGTAAAGTGAACATGTGATGGGACACCATTTGTGTCTCTCTGCCACTTTGAATATTCTTAGCTTTGAGCTGATCAAGATTATTGGAGATCTATAGGAACCGCTGATTCCGGAGCACAATAGACGTCTCAAACATGGCCTGGACAAGAGGGCTGAAAAAGTGATTTAAAAAAATAATCACAATATATTTAATATTACTCTCCTTCATTTCACCACTAAAACCTTCCAACTAATGGGCTTAATATATCTATATATTAATATATCTGTAGATATATAGATGAATAGCTATATTTACATATAGATACAGATAGAGATGTACTTTCAAACTGATGTGTCTCCAGGGTAGGAAATGGATAAGGTTTTACTCTCCTGAGATATCAGAAAGCAGCCTTTACAACGTTACAGCATTTCCGTTAATTCCGAACACTGTTCAGAACCCGGGCCTAGTTTTAGGTGCTAAGCTCAGTGCTGACAGGAGGCATTTAATGAAAGGTGCAGTATGGTTTGACATATTTGTGAAGGCACCTCACAGCCCTTTGTATTTGAGGGAACATACAGATTTTACTTACTAGTATTTTACATTTTATGTCAAGGAATGACAGTAAAAGTTCCAGTGGAGTTCCTTTATTTGTCTTACTAGCTTCTTCTGCTTACACTATGTCTTCTTTTTCCAGGAGTCAGGGCTGCTGTTAACACCTCCAAATGGCATATAAATACTTGGATACACTATATGGACAAAAGTATTGGGACACACATCTTAATTATTGATTTGATTAATTATTAATTCAGGCAGTTCCTTACTGACTTGGCCTTGCTGACCGCTTCTTCTGCTTGTTAAAGCACTTCCTCGTGTCATATGCATCAACAGCTAGTTTCAGCTCCACAGGATCGTTGGAGAAGATCCACTTGATGTTGAAATGCTATTGCGAAATTTTTAAAAACTAAAATTACTTTGTAAAAGTACAGATACTTAAACTGCTTAAGTACAGGAGAGGAAAAACATGTTACTGTCCACCACTGGTCTTTGATTTGTTACCCACTAATTGATAGACGTCTTCTGTCATCATCTGAGTAAAACGTACATTGGCACCTAGTATAAAAAAAAGTAGTTGTTCCATGTTCAAGTCTATGCTGCTGTTATTGGACTGAACTACGTCTTCTTGATGATGCATCAAAATGATGTAATATCATTTATATGGGACCACTTCATTACCTGTGTCTGCTAGATTGTCCTTTTTGTGCTACCAGTCTGCATTCAGTATTCAAAACGGTTAATTTTGCCAACATTTCTTGTTGCAAGATTCCATTAACCTTTGTGAAACCTCCCTCAACCCGAAGTTTTAGTTCAACCCAGACTGCAAACTAATATTTACTTTATATTTATATTTTTGTGCAATATCATGTTTATCATTTTCATCAGGAAAGGCAAATTATAAGTAGTTCAAAATCAGACCACAAGCACTGCAACTTTAAGAATATAAACTGTCTGGTCATCAGTCCCCCTTCCACCTCAAAGCTATAAACTGCAGTGGCGATTTTATTTACAGCTTCCAGTGATTTTTTTATTTATTTTTTTTATCCTCTGTTACTGCACGCTTAGTATTCTAAGAAACACTAACGTGGTTTTGGCCCAGGATCACTGATGGCCACATCTTTCACGCAGGCCTGATAGGAGGCAGAGGCAAGGTATCATCTTTATGTGCTGAAATGGATGGGTTCTTCTCCTTTAGAGCCACATGGGCCTGCTGCCCTCTAGTGTTTTTGCTGCTCCACGACTTGCCATAAGTTTAGGCATTGAGTAGCCTTTCATCTCTTTTCAGCAAACACCATAATTGCTTTAAAATGTCTGAATAGTTTCATTCCATGATAAAGCGTTTGCTATCTAAACCGTTTCTTTCATTGCTTACAAAAACATTTTATGGCCTGAAACACTTTGATGCAAGTAGCCCTATGAAGACATTTTGCCGTTTTTTTCACCAGAGTGGTAGTATTCTGATATTCAGTAATAATCTGAAGTAATCGGTAGTAATCTGAAATTCGAGGACTGCTCAGACTATTGCCACTTTATTTCTTACTCCTTTATGAAGTGCATTTAATTTTACACATCAGCCTGCTTTCATTTGCCCTCCCTTATAAACTGGATCTACTTATTATTCTTTATTATTCTTCAGTCTCCATCCATCCATACTATCCAAAGCACCACAAGACTCCCTCTGGTTGCACAATTGATGTAGACCACTCATGAAATACGACTCTTCACTGCCTGCATTTCACATTAGTGAGACCCTCCTGTGAGGTCACTGTCATATCAAGTAAGGAGAATACTAGTTATTTCTGAAGTACGCAGCATATTGTGTGCGTCTGACTGATTACATAAGTTGATTATATAATAGCAGCACCTCACCTGCCTAATTGCACACTGAGTGGTCAGAGACCCATCTGTTTGTGTGTGTCTGTGTGTGTGTGTGTGTGTGTGTGTGTGTGTGTGTGTGTGTGTGTGTGTTTTCTATGGCATGGTTGTAAATACTCATTCGGTCCTCTCCACTTCTGGTCCTCAGGCAGCTGCAGGAGCTGCAGCGTCAGAAGGAGCTGGAGCGTGAGCGGCTGGAGCGCGAGAGGCTGGAGAGAGAACGTCAGGAACGTGAGCGTCTGGAGAGGGAGATGTTGGAGCGTGAACGTTTGGAGCGAGAACGTCAGGAACGTGAGCGTCTGGAGAGGGAGCGCGCCGAGCAGGAGCGCTTGGAGAGGTTGGAGCGCGAGCGGCACGAACAGGAGCAGCTGGAGCGCGAGCGCTCTGAACGCGAGCTGCTGGAGCGTGAGCGCGCCGAGCGGGAAAAGCAAGAGAGGGAGCACCAGGAGCAGCTGGAGCGAGAGCAGATGGACTGGGAGAGAGGGCGACGCATCTCCAACGCAGGTGAGCATTTCACTTCCTTTCACAGCATCTTAGCTCAGGCAGAACTGTCAGCCAGGATGTGATGAACTGGACCCAACAGGTGAAAGGTGGCTTTAAGCTCGCAGAGAGTGGAGGGGAGCTTATGTTTTAGGGTACTGTGAGCGAGGAACGTGGCTCGGACAATCAGGAAACAGCCCAAAATAGAGAATTTTGAGATTACTGCTACTACTGTTTTAGCTCTGCGGTGTCCTTTTCTCAATTTTTATAGATCATACAGTGTCAGAAATGACACATGCAAGTCTATTTGAGATAATGATGAAATCTGAAGCAAGTGTTTAATTATATAGGCATATATTTGGCACAGTTGGTGTGACCTATTATTTATTAGCTACATTAGTCTGGTCACTCCTTTTTGCACAACTAGAGAATCAGACTTCAATCAGATTCCAAACATGTCTGGGCTGATACATTTGGGGTAGGGAGAAGTTGTAAATTACATTTTTAGACCAAGTACTCCTTTAAAGTGTCAGTAGTTACAGCGTCTTTATTTACTGCGGTCAGACTGTTTACTGTAACAACCCTAAGCATTTCCTTGCACATTCTTCTTGCATCAGGTACTCTACAAGCTATTGTGGACTGAAGGAACTGTAATTTCTCTCATGTTCTTAATATAACAGTCAGTCTCCTCCCGCAATCCCCATCTGTTCATGTGTTGGAACAGCTCACACACAGCTTGAATCATGACAAAGCTTGGGGACTGTGAAGCAAAATGACCACATTTTTTTTTTGCTCGTCCCAAGCTGTGCTGTTTGACCCACTGTGAAAGCGTATTCTGCCAGACCTGTATCACAGACAGTGAAGTTAGGTGTGAAGGGAGTGGCTGAGAGGTTTTTAGGATGCTTTTTGTAGCCACCGTTAGTTTAAAGCCTGCGGTGGGTGGCACGCTTGAGTGCCACATTCGTCAAATTAGATTCTGCAGTGTTATTATGCCTTGGTTTAAAAATATATCTGGGATGGGGGGGATGGGATTTGTTTATTCCACTCAGTGTGCATAAGAGGTCAGTCCTCAGGCAGTGACATACATGGTTTTTTGAGGATAAAACCTTTGCATGTGCTTATTGGACATGTGAATAGTGTTATTTGTGATTAAAAATTCTGCTTTTTCAAGGAAGAAATAATATTTGAATGACCGTATCATTGCCATGATTTATGTTCCTCTTTGACTCTGCGAGTCCTTGTTGGATTATCACTAACGTGAGAGTCTTTCACCCCTAAGAGGTCATTATAATAAAATGTTAGTCATTCTACTGTGCAATGAAGGTTTAGATGCATCTGAAGTCGACTATTTGATGATTACTGAAGTGAGTAGTTAACCTATTTCTGCAAAAATGTATAAAAAGGTTCTTTTGCAGTGAGGAGTTCATTTTCAGTTGGTCATTTATCATGGTTAACAATAGTCCAAAAGAAGTTATCAATGTTTCTGTTCCAGTTCGATGGGTATTATGACCTAGTGAAACTTACGGATGTTACAATGTTTATTCCTACAAACCCCCCCCCCAAAGGAAAGCCCACTCTGTCATGACTACCACCTTTAATGTCTTTAATGTGATCAGTGGCTGGTATCTCCTTGACTCCATTGGTTTCACAATCACCCCAAATGAGGATGATGGTAAGAGTTATCTCATCTGATTCCATTCTAAAACAAAACCAAATGGCTGTGATGCTTCTCATTTTGCCTCAGAGTGCGCCTGTACCTCAATCACCTTTCTTACTACTTTCCTTGACTTACTTCTACTGGTTTCGCTTTCCTCTAGACGTTTTTCCTCCAGACATTCAGTAGCGCCTCGTGAAGGTGGAAGATCATGTTGTCCGGCCTAGGCTCACCTATCCCAACATCTTCCCAACCCTCAAAGAAATGCAAAAGGGTTATAATATACAATCACCTCTTTCACAGAACTTGATATGTACATGTAAAACGGGTGAACTGGAATTTCAGTACTGCTTTTTTTTTTTTTTTAATGTTGGTGTTATACATCCTGATCTTTGTTAAGGAGAACAGTGGAGAAATAAGCTAAAGGCTCTTTTGTGCCACCTACCTGGATTCAAACGTAGATGCAGCAAAGGGGTTTTTGTTTGGCTGGTTGGGTTTTTTTGGTGACAGAAATTGTATTAATTCATACAGATTCCACCTTTTTCAGACCAGCACGTACATTTTTATGTTCCTCATTTAGCTGCCAAGCAAGAAATAATGGCAACTCACACATCAGAACAAGGTTTTAGAAAATGGTAAAGCTTGGCCCCACTCTCTTTCAAACAGAGGGTCCTCTGAAACAAACATTTACACATTTGGATCACATTCTCGTGCATAGATAGTGGCAATGTTACCCACTACTCTACACCAACATCAAGCATTCGTTTTGTGAGCTTTCGAAAACGTCAGCATCGGATTCTTGATTCTTGCTCTAAGCCGTGACTTCTTGCAAGCAGTTCTTCAAAGTTGCTTGTGCTAACCTTAGACTTTCTCTAGGTGCTTCTTAAGCTGATGAGAGACATGTCTGTAACGCCCACTAACTCTTCTTTCTGTGACTCAAAAATAGAAACGCCTATTGATCAAACTCCGGTCCTGGAGGGCCGGTGTCCAGCACAATCTGATGGTTCTCCCCCTCAAACACATTCACTAAACCTGACAATTAACTGGCGAGGTGAACCAGGTGTTTCTGAGCAGGGAAATCATCAAAACGTGCTGGACCACCGCCCTCCAGGACTGGAGTGCCACACCCCTGCTATAGACTCATTCACAGATTCTGTGATTGCAGATGGCAAAAAAGGTCAAAGTGACAGGAAACCAAACAACATGGGTCAGTTTACCGAGCCTAGTCCTTGACTATACTACCTTTGAGTAGAGAATACCCGTCGGACTGCTGCGCAGTCTAGGAGAGGGCTCAGCCTTCGGAGTAGGGGTATGTAAATAGTCTCTGGAATCTACTGTAGTCAGTGAGTTAAACATAACGTCTCTATGATAGCCTGTCTCAGATTGGCTGGACCAGTGGCAACACTGTACTTCTATACTGGTAGATTATAAGGCAAATATAATCCTTCAGCCATGTACTGAATTTCTTCAACCCAAACAGCCTGTGAGAAGCTGCAACCAGATCATTTTCCATATCATACCTCCTCAAGCTGTCTTGCTCTATGAATCCAAAGTGCAAAGAAGCGCTGAAGGACCTGTGGTGCTTTTTGGGTCAGAACTTTATTCGTTCTCTCCCCTTTCCTCATGTTGTCAGTGCGTTTGTCTACACCATTAGAGGAGATGATCAGTGTTCAGGATTGTTTCTTTGAAAACTTTGGTCTAACACGTCTTAACAGTACCTACATTTACAATCATGCCGTGTAACCTGGTTGAGGCAGGACGCCGTTCTTTTGGTTTTAAATCCTCGGTGATCACAGAATCATTTTGAAAAACTTTGAACTTGACATTAGAACCAAATGTGCTTGAGTACTTGGGTAACTGTTCCTGGTGCCGCTATTCAGATTGTGTTACTGCTGTTTGTGTTTTTCTTGTTTTGGATAAACTGAATAGCAACTCTTATGAATATGAATACTAAAATTGGTCTGAATATGCACCCCTGATATAATGAAATATGTGGGGAATTATGAAAAGTTGCACAGAAAACAGCTTGGATCATAATATTCCACTATAGAGAGACAGAAAAGGAGACAATGTGACCAAGAAGCGTGAAAAGGCAGAATAAGGGGAAGTGGAACAAAGATATGCACTATAGAAAGCTTTGGGTTTTGAAATGCAAAATAGATAAATTCATGTCATGTTGGACAGAAAAGGGTTACTGATGAGGATGAGAGTGTTTGGAATGCAGGGAGAGAGTTCGTCCTAAGTGTGTTTATGTGTAAATGTGTAGCTACCTGGCTGCGTCGGTGGCATTGTGAAGCCATAGCAGCAGGAGGCACGCTGTGTCTAAGGGCGGTGCACAAGAGTCACTAGAGCAGAAAGATGCAGGCCCTCAGTCAGCATATGGCAGGCCGAGCAGACCTACCGACACATATGCGCACCCTGCAGCCTATTCAGCGTATGAATGCTTGTCTGAAATAAAATGCCCCTCAAAACGGAGCTCTTTACTGCAAGTATGGCACCCAGCATTTGTGTCCTACACTGGCCAGTTCGAATTTTTTTCTTGCTGTTAATGTGGTTGTAAAAGATCCAGAAGGAAACAAGTTTTTCACTACAAGAGTGTGCTGTACAGACACTGACAAAAAAAAACATAATTATACACATGAACATTGTAGAAGTTGTAGACGTTAACCATGCTGATTGGAATTCTGCAGTTATCTCTACAGTTTTTCCAGTTTGTACAGATTTTCCAGTTTGTAGGCAAAGACCCCCCCCCAATCTGATGATGTATCTAGACGGGTTTTTTTTGTTTTTTTTGGTTTGTTTTTTTTTAAGCTGATGAATGCAGCAGGAGGACAAACTAGAAATTGCTTAATGCAGACATAAAATGTGATAACAGTTTTTAAATCATCATACAATAAAGAGAATCGCTTGCTCAATTGATAGAAATGACTTTTCAGAGGAGGAGGACAGCATGCAGCTAAAGCTGGTGAGGTAGCGGGTTATCTAGATAACTCACCCCAGTTTGGCTTCTTTTCTCTGGCTAAAGATAAAAGCTTTCTCTGGTGTCTAGTTTGTGTGGAATGAAGAGAATGTGGCTGTTATAAGTATGATTTTGTGTGAAGGCAGCAGTGAGTGTAGCTAGATTGAGTGTACTTGTTAGCTTATAGCGGCGCCTGGGCACGCAGGATCGACCGACACCTCAGTGGCTGTCAGTGGTTGTGTGGTGCTTTTGCACAGTGCATGCTGGTACAGTGGTGAGAAAACATGATCAAGCAGTAATAAACCGTGAACCCTGTCAAATCGATGAGGCTGAGGGGTAAAAAGCTGTCCTGCAGACGATTACATTACTTCAACACTAGATTTGGGCACAAATATGCATTTTTGAGTAAATGGCACATCAGGAAACCTGGTTTAGATTCTTATGAAAGAGTTTTGCATTTCCAGTGCATTTTTTTTTATTAGTAGGTCTCACAATTCTGCGTCTGCTGTCTTTGTGGTTTGGACTAAGTGTTGGTGGCATGGACTGAGTGGTGAACTGACATGTAACCAGTGTGTGATGATTCTGTCAGCTACACAGACACTAATCTAGACTGAGGTGTGCTTTCAGGAGTTGCACCATATCGGCGCTGGCTCCTGAAAGTTCTGAATGAGAAACTACATCCTTCAGTAACTCGGTTGGCCATGTGTGCTGAGATTGATCCATTCTTCACAATTACATTCGTGGGTTTTATCTACAGCTAACTGATTGTACTAATTGTAGCTTGTCCCATTTTGTAGACAGCAGTAAAACAGCAGCATTAGGGAGATGTAGGTCTGTGCTGGTTTTCCTGCTTCATTTGCTCCTTTCTGTCTTCTTCCTTTTTCCTTCCCTTTCTTGTCTTTCGTGTTTCTTTCCCTCTGCACGGTTGCTGCTTCTTCCCCCCTGTCCTGTCATCCGTCGTGTTCAGCATTTGAAAGCACCCTCCACACCCCACCACCTCCAGACTATGCCAAGACCACCACAACCTCCTCCTCCTCACCGGTTTCCCCTTCCATGCCCAACTACCCTCCACCCTCAGCTTCACCCTCCATAGCCACACCCCCCACACCTCCACTTCGCCACTCGGCCTCCCGATTCGCCACCTCACTAGGCTCCGCCTTTCACCCGGTGCTGCCCCACTACGCCACCGTCCCCCGGCGCCAGCCCATGCCAACCCCGAGCTCCGTGCCAGCTCCTCCTCCTCCAGTCCCAGCTTCTAAACCCACCATCTGTTCTACCACAAACTTCACCCCGTTGCCGCCCTCTCCGCCGGTCATGATCAGCAGCCCCCCTGGCAAGGCCACTGGCCCACGGCCCGTCGTCGCCATCCCAGCCCCAAGTCCACTCTGTCAGAAACCCCCGTCACCTACCGGGCTACCAGGCCCCGTCCACTACCACACCTCCTGCTCCCCCTCCCCAGTCTCAGGCCAGCCTCTCCCCTCACCCCCAACTCCACCCCCTCCTCCACCCTTGCCTCCCTTTTCCTTGTCACAGTCACCTGCCATCACCCCCCTCGTGTCCTGTCCCTCACCCCAGCCTCCTGTTTTCCCTTCTCCTTCCACAGCCTCCCCCGCCTCCGCCGAGCACTCTATAAACTTTTTGCTGGGAGACCTCTCTGCTCCAGAGCCAGCCTCTCAGCCTGCTGCTGACCCCTCCCGCCAGCCGGGTAAGGCCTCTTCTCTCTGTCTCTCCACCTCCACTAACCCACTAAACTGGAAAGGGGAGGGTCTAGGGAGGGGCTGTGCTGAACCACACTGCCACACTGCAGCTGTTCTTTGGCTCCTTTGCTGTATGAATATGGTTCTTTTAAGGTTCAGGGGAGCTTAATGCCTTGCAAATGTCTGGTTTTACCATCTTGTTTGTCTGTGTGTGTGCTGGGTTGAGCCAATTGATGCCCATTTGTATGGTTTGGCATGGCATGAATGTTTGCTCTCATGAATGTGTCCTGTTCTCACTCTCCACAGTGGTCTTAGTGGACTAAGACAGCAACTAAGACAGTCACACTTGTGCCATCAATTTCTTTCTTTTTTTTTGACGCTTTTTTATTAGTGTAATGTATTAAACATCTCATTTTTCAGTTTACATTGATGAACCACTTCATCTACAGTGCTGACGTAGTCATGTACATTCAAGGGTCACTGGTTTGGCACAGTAACTTGGCGTACATGATAAGTGGGTCGTCACACTCATATTTTTTGCCAGTCATTTATTCCTCAGATTCATACTTTCTTCTGATGCATAATACATCATGTTTTCAGCAGGACTTTGGTGAAAAATGTGCAGTTTAGTTACATGTTTGCAACAATAGACCCAAATCAAGTTTACATTGTGTGTCAAAGTCAGATTGCAGTACCTCATTTTTGTCATTAACGTAATAAACACAGAAAAATGGTTCTTAAATTCGGAGTGACTGAGAATACAAAACATACAGAATGCTGTGCTTTTGATAACCAGCCAGCCTGTAAAAACGAGTGCTAGGACAAGTGTGGGAGAAAACTAGCAAAAAAAAAAAAAAAAAACAGTGCAAGGAAAGAATGTAAGTGAGGATTTTTAACTGAAATGAAATTATTACTGTAATTATACATCATAGTTGTAATTTAGCACATCTCACATTTGTCATCACAATATTCAGCACACATTACATTTTTGTCCGTATTCTGCAGCTCAGGCATACACCTGTAAAATACAGTTTTCTAAGTGGTAAAAGTTACCATGAGAAAAAGATCATGGGGTCTGCGGATTCAGAAAGCACATGGATCAGTGTCCACCTTTCATCACCATGAAATGTTGTCATCTGTCTGTGATGAGCGTTCAGACTGAACTTTCTGTTGGCCATTGTGGAGCATTTATTTATGTATGTGTTTCATTTATTTATTGCCAATGTGATAAAGCTGAAAATATATTTTTCACTCATTCGTCTTTTTTTTATGTGCTAGTTGTTTTTCCTTTGATCTGTTAATGCTAACATGCCGATGTTCAAACAGCACAGCGACCATTAAATATGACTTGAAGTGCATCATTCGAGCTATTAAAATAGAATAGGTAATGACATGGCTTTAGAGGAGCTTCCTTTGCGGAAAGGAAGACGGCGTGTAAATGAGTGACTCAGTTTTCACTGAAATGTGTTCTGAACACTTCTTCCTTTCTCCCCCACAGATTCAGTGCAGGGTCTGCCCACCCCACCTCCCCCACCACCCCTACCACCCGGCTCCACTGTGACTCCTACTTCTGCCGGACCCCCACCCCCTCCTTGTCCTCCTCCCCCTCCTCCTCCACCTCTGCCTCCCACACTCACCCCCACAGGCCCTCCCCCTCCCCCTGGGCCCCCGCCACCAGCCTTGGGCCAGGCCCCACCTCCTGCGCCACCTCCACCCCCTGCCCCGCCTCTGCCCTCTGGACTCTTCACTCCCTCACCCACCACTGACGAGAACAAGCCCCTGGCTGGCCTTGCGGCTGCCCTCGCTGGGGCAAAGCTACGGAAAGTGCCAAGGGTAAGAACCAGGTGTCTTTGAATGAACCATGTGACCTCATAAAAACAAGTAAAAAACATAAGGTTATGCCCTCTTACATGTAAGGGTAAAAGTAAAAGAATTGCTTTCAAGGTACCAATATTAAAATACTGAAAACACTGTTTGGGTATTTATTTTGCTGGAGGGAGAAATCGGAGATAAAACATGGCCTTAGAAAATAAGTCACTTCTAGCAGAGAGCAGCGCTGTCCAAATATTCCTACACAAACACAATGACTGGAGGGTTTACAATATATCTTGGCACTTTTGTGACTGTATTTTGGGTCAAATAATTGAAAATCTATTTTTTCTATTTTATCCTATTAAATGTAGTGGGAAATATAGTATTGATTATTTTATGACACTATCAATTCGCCCCTTTGTATTTTACTCCTATAGAGACCGCTTTTTGTCAGTTCAATAGATTCACTTCTGTTATTTCTTACCATAGAGTGATGAGTCCTCTAGCACAGCTGCTGCAGGTGTGGGGGTCCCTGGAGCTCCCAAGCCTGACACGGCCAGAGGGAACGGCCCACTGCCTGGAGGCGGAGGACTCATGGAGGAGATGAGTGCCCTGCTGGCCAGGAGGTACTCTATTCCATTCTATGCACGAACAATATAACTGTTAATGGAACACTACACACCTCATCCCCCCTGCAGTGTTATTGATTTAATGGGAACAAAGAACTCAGTGCTGCAGTAAATTGTCATGTAACCATTTCAGTCATCTGTAAAGTGCAACATGATATGACTTCTATTTTTTCCTCTTGGTGCAGAAGACGAATTGCAGAAAAGGGATCATCACCAGAGCCTGATCAGAAAACAGTGAGTCAACAAAGCGCCCTAATACATAAACAAGACCTGCAGCACTCTGCTGATACAGTATCTAATGTTAAACTGGTCACAGGTCTTCTGTCAATGCTCTGGCTGCTGTTAGAATCTCTTATTAGCCTTTAACCTATGAACCTGTCCCATTTTCACCAACAGGATGAGTTTGAAGCAACCACAACTCCAAAAGTGTCAGCCTGTAGCACACCAGGTAGGCTTGAATCTCATTTCCAAATATGCTATGGTTATTAGTCAGTGAATTTGAGTATTTAGCTTGTTATTGAAAGAACTGCTTTCAAAACTTACCTCACATGATGAAATCTAACTTGACCCTTTTTTTGACGTGTGGAATTACTGTTGTTTCCTTCTGCAGATATGCCCAGAAAGCCTTGGGAGAGGACAAACACCATGAACGGTAGCAAATCACCAGTTATTGGAAGGTAATAACATGTGAGGCACAGTCTCAATCTGTCCTTCATCCTATTTCAGTGAATTTCGGTAAATATGATCATTTGATAGGATTTCAGTTGTACCTCGTCATGCCAGTTGAAATGTAGGCTCAGAAACCACAGCGGGTCTTATGTTCTCGTCCCTCGTGTGAGCCACTGATTGCATCTACTGCTTTGTCTCACATGCTTTACGCAAGGGGCTCACAAGACCGCATGGCAGAATGGGGTGGGATGGGCTTGCTTAATCAGGAAACTTTAACAGAACTAAAGCGAAGTGCTGTTGCTTATTGCAGGCGTCTGTCCCCACACCTTGTCATTCCATTTGGATGTGATAGCCGAGTCTTGGAATGTTAAATTTAAGTTGTGTAATTCAACGTTTCTCCATAATTATTGTTTACCGGCAAGGGAGCACAACCAAAGCCTCTCAGCAAGAAGTGTCGGCATCCAGGATTTTGGACAAGAAAAGCTTGAACCAGAATCTTCAGTACAACTTAGTGAACTTAGAAAAAAAATATGATGAAATTTGAAATGGTGCAAACAAAATTATAACTCTTTTTGGTGATTTACTTTCTTAAAGAAATTACATCTACTATGTGTGTCTTTTAATGTATTTTTAAGTGTCTTGTATAATGAAGTTGTGTAAGGTTTGTTGGATACTGTTCAGTGGAATACTTCAGCAAATCTAATTTACTAAATTGTTTTCTTACCCCAGATGAATTAGATCAGTCAATACATATTTGTCCAGATTTTGCTCCTTCAGTTTAGAACTGGAGCTACAAGCAGTAAGGGGATGAGGGGATTGCCATTTCCCTTATTAGCATAAGGCCCAAAATACATCCTCCTTGTTAACCTGCCATCCCTTTATTTACTCTGTAGTGAAGTGTCTGTGACCAATACACCGCCCCTCATGTGAAGAAAACAACTAGCTCTTCACTAAGGTGGTTTAGGACACAGTGTGCTTTACTCTGAACCATATACATAAAGAATTCATGTTAGAAAACAGCTGGAGATGACTGATCTTGGGTGAGAGTCCTCGTCTTTTATTGGCTATAGTGTTACCACAAAAACTGATTCTAGATAAGCACTCCTAGTCCTGAGATGGCTTGTGAAAACAGACCCTGTTTTCTAAAAAAGATGCCAGCATTTGGCTAAAAAAGTTGTTTTGGTCATTTGTATAGCCCACTGTAAGACCTAAACCACATCAAGTCTGCACCACCGTAATAAGGAGCTAGGTGTGGTTTAAGCTTTTTGAGAGAAAAAAAATTGTGTATATATGTATGTATATAAATGTGTACCAAAATGATTTTTTTGGACCGAAACCGAAAATGAGTAAACACCTGGCCAAAAACCAAAAGAAATTATTAATATTAAATTATTAAAAGAATAAATCTGTTACAAAACTATGAAAATGTTTATTTAGCATTCAAACAATGCACAATATA
>JBBPCX010000160.1:16194280-16215190 GCA_037974365.1 Hydrocynus forskahlii
AGAAAGAGGAAAATGATACAGCTAACAAAGCTAATGAGGTGAGGATGCACCATCTGTCTGAAAATCATAGCAGTTTCACTGGGTATTTCTATAGGAGTATTAGGTTTATTAGTATTTCTTCATTACATGATTTTAGGAAGATGGCATTTTAGATGCAGAGGGTTGAGTGTCATTCATGCATCCGTGTGTGATGACCCTGCGTGTCTTTGGTCATAAATGAATGGCTGACAAGAAAATTAGCAAGGGAATTCAGAAACATTTTCCACATTTTATTCTCTTAATGTGATGGGAAATCACTAAATAGCTGCATTATCATATGTTTTTAAAAAATACCTTAAGATAAAGTAGGATTATAGTATTTTCTTTTATTCTGTTTATTGCTCCGACAGGAATGTAGCATCTGATTCAGTGAAGTACAGCAGGAGTAATGTGCAGCATAAATGAGATAATACTAAGATTTGATGAGTATCTTTTTTTTTCTCATTTGTTTTCCAGCAGAAGACGGAGGAGGAAGAGGAGAACCAGGTGGGTGGCCGCTACAACCTTCGCCGAAGGAAGGACCAGAGTGACGGTAGACCTGTAGAGCTGACCAAAAAGGTGGAGGCAGTTTTGCCTCAGGCTACACCACCGGTGATCAGCAAGACCATAGAGCTGGAGTTTGGAGGGAGGATTGGTAGGAATCTTGCAAGCTGTCATTTGTTTATACTTTCACACAACCTTTAGCTCAACGATGTGTTACAGCTCTGGTTCACTGTTTTGTTTTTTGTTTTTCTTTTGTTTTTTTCATTCCAGGAGTGTTGTTTTGGCTACCTTTTCTCCCGGGGTTGGTGTTGGCCCTGCTTATTCTCTGTAACCAGAAGGATGCTAGTCTTCTCAGCTTCCCCCTCACGCTTCCCCAGCTGCACACTCTCTGGGATTGGCAGGTCTTTGGCATTGTGCTCCTCTGGCTGCTCTTCCAGGCTGTTCTCTCTTTGCTTCCTATCGGCAAGGTATTTCCACTCATCACAAGACTCTCATGACCTGAGGCCAGGCACATGACCACACTACCCACTGCCTCTTATTTCTGTGTTGCTTGTTGGCTTCAGCAGGTCAGGCTAAATTAGATTACTCCTCTGGAATAGGATTCATGCTGTGAATAGATCAGTATAACAGGAGATTTTGTTATGTAGCCTCTTGAGTCAGGCTACACTTGAACTGTCTTTTTCTGACTACTGCCAGATCTTTTTCCAGCACACTTGTGTTCTCTTAAAGAAAAAGAACTTCTGATAAGCATGCTGAGTATCTGTTTAGATCCATTTAAACATGAATGATCTGTTCAGCTCCTGAAGAGATCACAGGATCAGTTCCTTTTTATGATACACTAAAACTCCTGCCTCTTCTTACACCCCATTCTTTGCTGCTACCTACTGAAGAACAAGTGCTGTTGTAGTGATCTGTAAACAGTTCGCATTTATGGATTAGGTTGAATAGAGCAAATGAAAAGTGGTTCCGTTTTAGAACCCCTTCAAAAATCTCATACTGAACAAGGAACAATTATACTTGGAGCCTTTTCTGTTGATGGGAGGGCTGCATCTGTGTTGGACCAGACATGAATGATTGAGGAGCATAATGGTATCTGTAGACCTACCTTTCCTAAATGTGCAGTATAAAGATTTAAAGCAGTTCTTTTTTCTGTGTTCTTGGTTACTTTTGTTATTCTTCACTCAGTTGGTGCCATTTTTAGCTCAGTATTGTCTGTTTCTCCTTCCTAAGGTTGTTGAAGGAATGCCACTGAAAAATGGGAAAACATTAAAATACAGGATTAATGGTAAGTCATTTAATATTTAATGCTTTTTACTGGAGACCACTTTACCAGTTTGTTTTAATACTCAACCTATTTTTATTTTTTAAATTAAGAAGTAAAGTCTGAAATGATGATGTGGTACTGCGGCATGAGTCTTGTTTTTCTTCTGTCAGGCTTCTATGCATTGATCATCAGTGCAATGGCGGTTGGTGCTGCTGTGTATAACGAGGTGGATCTCAGCTACATCCATGCTCATTTCCTGCAATTCTACACCTCTGCCCTGCTCATCTCAGTTCTTCTCAGTATTTACCTGTTCATCCACTCCCGCTGGGCCTCCAGTGATGAACTTGCCCCTGCTGGCAATTCTGGTGAGTGTCTCTCTGTGTATGGCAATCTCTTATAGTGCTGTCAAGTCAGTAAGCAAGTGGTTGTTTGTTTATATTATTTAAATATTATGAACATTTCACAATTTCTTGGACAGGTTATGTGATCTATGATTTCTTCATGGGGCGTGAGCTGAACCCACGAATCAAAAGCTTTGATATCAAGTTCTTCTGTGAAATGCGACCTGGCCTAATTGGTTGGGTAAGAATCAAAACCTGTCATTTAAAAAATGGTTTGTGTTCTCGATAATGTTCAAAACTATGATCACTAATGTGTCCCCTGTAGGTCAACTTTATATCTTAATAATTGCCAGTTAATTTATGCATAACTGATTGGCAAAACATTGAACCTCTGTTTGTTTAGTTACATTAGCCTATAAGCTACTTCATGATAATTCTTTTTTTTGTAGCTTGTGATCAACTTTTCAATGTTACTTGCTGAGATGAAACACCAGAATCTTGAGACCCCCTCCCCGGCGATGCTTCTTATAAACGGCTTCCAGCTGTTGTGGGTTGCCGATGGCCTTTGGCATGAGGTAACATTGTTATTCTCGTGTTGAGACACACACTGTTCGTTGATAATAGTTATGGAGTTGAAGGCTTTGTTATTGAATGCCTTTGTTTCAATTTCAGGAGAAGCTTCTAACCATGATGGATATAGTGTACGATGGCTTTGGGTTCATGTTGACTTTTGGAGATCTTGCCTGGGTTCCCTTCACTTTCACTTGCCAGTCATTCTACCTTGTCAATCATGTCAACGACCTCTCTGTGTTCTGGATTATTGCTATCATTGTAATGAATGGTCAGTGGCATTCTTTTGGTTACACACAGTATTATATTTTTATTTCTTTGAAAAAATTCCTTTAATGACCAGTTTGTTTTATGATCCCCTCAGTTGTTGGTTATTACATTTTCCGGAAAGCCAACTCACAGAAATTTGCCTTCAGAAGAAATCCGTCTGATCCGACCTTGTCTCGTATGTATCTTAATTTGGCTTTCTTATTTTAATTAAGAAAAGGAAACTCTTATTCATATAAAAGTATGAATTGTTGATGTATTGTTTATTTGTTCAGATCTGAAAACGATTCCAACTGCTACTGGAAAGAGCCTCATCGTCTCTGGTCTGTGGGGTTTTGTTCGTCATCCGAATTACCTTGGTGACCTCATTATGGCCCTGGCCTGGTCCTTATCATGTGGTGCGTTTTTATTGGTATGCCTTCAGTATTAGTTTAAAATGAGCACTCACTGCAGAAACTAATATTTTTTTCTCTACTTTTCTGCAGGATTCAATCATGTGATTCCATATTTTTACCTGATCTACCTAATTATCCTGCTGGTCCATCGCAATGCACGAGATGAGCAACAGTGTAGGAAAAAGTATGGCTCAGCGTGGGAGGAATACTGCAAAGCGGTGCGTTACCGCATCTTCCCTGGAATATATTAAGAATCAAAAATGGACATTTTAGGGCACACCAAATTTTCTGTGGAGTTTTGTGGGGTGGGTTCATAGTCAAAGTACAAAGTAAACCGTTTTCACTGGGCCGCTTGGCAGCTATTTGAGTCTTGAATTGAACAGAACATTGTTTTACTGAAAGTCAATTTTATGAGATTTCAAATTATACTTCGTTAAAACCTAAATTTCTCAAGGTGCCCTAGTTTAAATTTCCTAGATATGTATATTAATGTACATACATGTTTTTCTACTCATACAATCTGCCATACTTTTGCATAGAATACTCTCTTAAATTACGTTTCACATGTGAAGTATTACATTTGCTTTGGGTTTTTGTTTTTTTTTTGTGAACCATTTTGTAAGAATACAGTTTTGGTATAATGCTTTTGTATATTATGTATGATGGGATATAAATGCCATTTTGTGGGGGTATTTTGTATATTTTGAACAAGCAGTTATGCGCTCTCTCTCAGGACCGGTGCTTTCCAAGAGAACAAATGATTTAACTAAAAGGTTTTGTCTTAATTTTTGTATATAGATACTGATGCAAATTATTTTTGTTTATAGTTAATTTTAGGCTTGATATGCACTATGGCAGACATATTATCCAAAGTTTGTAAGATTGGGCTTTGCTACCTCAGGTTTGTTGTCAGTTTCTTTCTCCTGCTGTGGAAAAGGTTAGTTTGCAGGTAGTAGAATAACCTGCGTTAAATCTTTGTCAAACCCATAAGAAGAGTTCTTCTCTGTGTCTGTTTTGGTTCTCCCCTATTTTAATGAAGGCTTTATTCAAATGGATGTGGTACACTGCTGCACGCCTTTCCAATTAGTAAATGAGATTAAATATGATGTAGCAACAATCACAAGTGTAAAAAAATGTACTTAAATTGTAGCATTGTCAGGGTTATCAGATCAGATATAAAGGGCTAACTGCAGCACTTAATTTGCCAAAGTACTGGAGCTGTGGTTGTGGTGTACTCTACATTATTCTGATATTGGCAGATTAAGCAGGTAAAAGTTGAATATTATGATGCATGTTGTTCAAGAGCTCTTCTTCACATGCTCCTCCACTAAGAAGAGCATTTTTGCTTTAATTTATTTAAACAGGTTGATTAAGAAACGGCAACCATCTTTCCTATTGTAGCAAACAAACAAAAAAAAACTTTTAGACTGGGTGAGTTATCCAGTATTTACAGCTAAGCTAATAATCAGTGTCAACTTGAAGATTTTTCTTCTCTGCTGAAATTCCACTGTAGTTTAGAATGCAGAATAGCATCAAATACACATTCTACCACTGAATGCGATGTACATATTTTACAATGTTTTTTCTTTGTTTTCAGATGATTTCATGTAGAATTAGTTTTCGATAGGTATTTAATGTAGCTGTGATTTTTTTTTTTTTTTTACCCCTGAATTTCCATGATCTTTTGTTTATTGTTGGTTTTATCTTGTGACATTTTTCTCCCCCATCAGTAATCTAGCCAGTGTTCTTTGGCCAAATGGTGCATGTGATGACTGAAACAATAGTACAGAGTAGTTCAGGTATTCTGTTTGCCTCTAAAAGTGTACACATCAGACGTTGCATTGTACAAAATGTTTTACAAAAAATAAAGGTTTTCAGTATTTTTGTCCTTTGGTGTTTCCTGTGGTTTGTGCTTCTGTTTTTTTCCTTTTGCTTTTAAAGTGTTTATATGCTCTGAATTTCTAAATAAATCTGACCAAAAATGTCATCAGAGCTTCATGTAAGTCACTATAATAGGGAACCCAATGAAACAATGGTACTGGGATGACCTCTCAATACAGCTGTTACACTGATCTGGAAGTGATGTGTGTGGTGTAGCACAGGTGTTTTGGTCACATTGATGGTCCTGGATTTTTTTACACATCAATTTTAGGCTGCGAGTGAGATGTTGATGTTTCGTTTTGACTTTTATGCCGCTCCTAACTGGCTCACATAATTTAACACAATTTAGTACGTTAAAACGTTTGAGAGGAGGAGTGCTGAGGTTGCTGCAGCACCTCCTAATGACAGGGATAAAACAGTAAATAACTCACGGTTGTTGTACTGTAACTAGTGGGCTATCTTGACATTTGTTTTCTGTTTTAAACCGCATGTGATGCGATAACTGTCAAAAATTATTTTTAAAATCTGAATTAACATCAGGCCAAAGTATACGAGTTGTAGTCAGTTCAACTCTGGGAGAAATTTGGCAGTAGCAGGAGCTAATCAATGATAAAAAGACGATTTTTTTCCCTATTCCCTTTTCAAAGTCCATATACAAATAAAAAGAAGATGTGTCCGGTGGATTAACAGCAAAGGAAGACAAGGCCACTTTTAGCACCTTCGGTTGAAATTAAGTTCATGCATAATTGTGGTGCATTTTGTTACTGATGTTTAGCTAGCTGAGGAATAAAATGCGGGGCTTAGAACATCTCAGATTTTACGGATGTAAGCGTATGGACATTAATAGTCATGCTTACTTACGCAAGCAGCCACAACATGAAAAAAAACCACTGATGTTTAGAGAATGACACTGATTTTCTCGTTACAGTGCCACGATTTCGAGGGTGGGAAATATTTGGTTGCAAGTGAATAGTCCGTTCTTGTGCTGGAAGAAGAAAAAATGGATAAGAATCCGAGAAACTTTGACATGGGCCTACATACAGCTCCGGGAAAAAACAGAGACCACTGCAATTAAATCAATCAATTTAAATCAACACCGCTATGACTATGACAACCATTCCATGTCAGTGTCTGTTAAATTCCTACACAAGCACCTCATTCTGCTTCATTAGGTACTGACTAGTGATCGCCCTGAATCAAATCTTAGTTACTGAGGAAATGTGTAAAAACACTGCTGTAATCAACACTCTCCTCACACTCTCCTCTCACACTACTAGAAATATGTAGAAAGTAATTATTGCCATTTTGTTTGAGTGAACAAGATATTTTTCTTTGAATGATTCAAGTTTTGTAAACACTGTCATTTCTCCTATTTTGATGTATTGTCATTTCCTTTAAAATTACGCTTTATAGAATAATATTTTCATATGGAAATTGGGATAAATATTGTCAGCAGTTCTTAAGAATGAAGGCAAAGCTGTTCAGTTCAATATGTGCACCTATAAAAGATAAAACCGGAGAAACTGAACATTTTTGCAGTGGTCTCATTTTATTCCAGAGCTGTATGATGGATAGATGACTGGATCAGCGAATCTCCAAAACAGCAGGTCTTGTGGGGTTTTACTGGTATGCACTGATTTTACCTACTAAAAATGGTACAAAGAAAGACAACCCATGAACCAGCGAATGGCCCACGGATCCCACGGAAAAGCAACTGTAGCATGAACTGCTAAAAAGTTAATGCTGAATATGAAACAATTGTTAGAACAGACAATGCATTGTAGCTTGCTGTGAATGGGCCTGTGTATCCACAGACCAGTCAGAGTGCCCATGCTAACCCCTGTCCACCCTGGAATGCTCGTATAATAGTGAAAGTGACCACACCACAGCACACAGTGTGAACAGCATGAAATTCTTCCTCTGTATTTAACTCATTCACCAAGTGAAGCAGCGGGCAGCCAGGAACACAGCGTTCGGGGAGGGTACTTTGCTCAAGGGTACCTCAGAGGTGCTTAGCAGTCTTGGGAATTGAACCCACTACTTCCTGATCACAGGGTGAATGCCCTAACCACTAGGCTACCAGCTGCTCCAGTAAGTGTGGGAGAATCAGAACTGGACTAAGGAGATGGCACCAGGATAACTTCTGGGAAGAAGGCAAGCCAGTGGAGGCAGTGTGATGCTCTGGGTGATGCTCTGCTGGGAAAGCCTGGGTCCTGGCATTCACGATCTTACTTTGACATGTACCACCTACCTGAACACTGTTGCAGATCAAGTGTAACCCACGTGGCTACAGTATTTCCTAATGGCAGTGGCCCTTTTTCAGCAGGGATCTTAGTTCTAGACAAGTTTGAGGAACATGACAGATCAGTGGAGGTCCCGAGCTTAAAGGATCTGCAGCTGATGTCTTTGTGCTGTCACAGTTCACTTTCAGAAGTCTTGCAGAAACCATGCCTCAGCGATTCAGAGCCGTTGTGGGGGCCTACACAATAAAAGGCAGGTAATTTTAAAGTCATGGGTGATCAATGTGTACTGTTCAGCATATCTCAGTGGAAATGCACTATATGGACAATATAGCGTATTGGGACGCCTGACCATTACGCCGACAGGGACTTTAATGACATTGCATTCAAATACATAAACTTCAAAATGGAGTTGGTCCCCCTTTACAGCTATAAAGGCTTCCTCTCTTCTTGGAAGGCTTTTCACAAGAGTTTGGAGTTTCTGTGGGAATTTGTGCCCATTCATTCTGTAGAGCATTTATGAGGTCAGACTGGTGTTGGACGAGAAGGTCTGGCTCACAATCTCCGTTCCAGTTCATCCCAAAGGTGTTGGATGGAAAAGAATGTGTTGGTAGAAAGTGCCTTCACTGGAGTCCACCTGAGTTCAATGATTAAGAGCTGTGTCCCAAATAGTTTTGTCCATATAGTGAATGTTCCTGTGCCTGTGCTCCATTCACCCATTCAGACTGAAGGAGTGTTTCAGTCACACTTTTGAACACAAGCACCAATTAGTCAATTAGAAGAGAACTCATTTGTATCTGGCACTCTTTAAGGCACAGTAACAAAACGACATAAAATAACACGATTCATTCTAAGGGCTAAAGAAAGGTTGGAAAATTTTCACTTGCGAAAATGACATACATTACGTGTGAAACTCACAACTGAACTTCAGAGAAAGAAATAAACTGCGAGAAAAATTGAGGACATGGGCCCTTCAAAATAGCAGCATGAAACATGCTTTCTTTATGTCCTCAGTATCTAATACAAATAAAATAAATTCGTCATGAACAGGTCCGTCTAGCTAATCAGAGCAGAATGCAGGACGAGTATGTGGGCTAATGTGCTTAGAGCCCTCTTGACCCGTGTGAAAGCTCCATTATGAGAAGTATGTGTCGCTATTAAGGAGCCTTCAGGGATGTTATTCCACCAGACTGAGCATACAAGTCTCAGGATACAGTGGCTCCAACTCGGCCACGACCGCAGGGCACACCTCTGTCCACACAGGTCACTGATGAGGGCGCATCCCCCCACTGTCAGTCTGAGCCCACTTCTCAAAGACAAACATTTCACAGCTCATTTCCCCAATGAACACATTGCTCACTGCTTAATCCTATTATCTGCAATCTTTCTTTTTAATTAGTTATGTAGAGCCTTGCTGCTGAATTTCTCTAGGGAAAGAACAGATTATTATTTTATGCTAATTCAGCTATAGAAAATGTAAGCTGCAGAATGTGAATAATGGATGGCCAAGCAGTTATTATAGATTCAGTCTAAGAGTTTGTGAATCTTGTGTAAGAGTTTGAAGCACCTGCCAATTTAACTATAATGAGAAGGTGGCTTAAACATATTTAATGCCTTCATGTTTCACTGATTTGCACCATTTTTACATAACACTGATACTACATGTTACTGACTGGAATTGACTGGTTAGATTTCTTCAGAATAATAGTTTGTCTATCCAGTGTTTAAATCCAGCGGTATCATTTTTGTGGAAGGCTGACAAAAGACTGGTCTTTGTGTTCCTACCAAAGATGTCTGCTTGTATATGTGTGTGTGTGTGTGTGTGTGTGTGTGTGTGTGTGTGTGTGTCCTCTTTCCCCCTCAGTGAGCTGCCTGAGATTAAAGCCTAACACTACTTAACAGAAGTTGAGTATTAGCATAGTTATTCAGCAAAGGTCATCTTCATTCAGCTTGTCAGGGGCAGTGAACAGCATCAAAGCCACTTTATTCTGCATGGCAAGTTTCTTCATGTTCATACACCATATGGACAAAAGTATTGGGACGCCTGACCATTAAAACCAAGACAGACTTTAAGCAAGACAGACTTTGACAAAAAAAATCCTTTGCAGCTATAACAGTTTCCACTCTTCTTGGAAGACTTTCCTCAAGATTTTGGAAGCTGTTATAGCTGTAAAGGGAGAACCAACTCCATATTAAAGTCTATGTATTTGAATACAATGTCGTTAAAGTCCCTGTCGGTGTAATGGTCAGGCGTCCCAATACTTTTGTCTATACAAAAAAATGTAGAACATAGGCCCTTGAAACATTTTGCTGAGGCGCTGCAATTAGAAGCTGCACCAGCAGCAGTTAGTCTCTAGATGTCAGTAGTGAGCCGTTGAACAGACAACTGCTAATCCTAAACACTGCCGAGATAAAAAGCGGATTACTGGACTATAAAATCAACCTTTTGACCTTTCATTGCACTGTGCGCACCAAATGAAAATATACTTTAGGATGAGAAATAGAAGGCTGGACCTGCTCTCGTGTATTGACTGTCCTGTGGGTGATACCTGTCTGTCTGAAATCATTCTGCCTCAAAACATCCATCAAGGTGGGGTTGAAACTTCACACAACAGGGACACTGAGGCCAACAATTTAGCCGTGCAAAACTACATTTCTCAAACATGAATAATGGTTTGTCAAGATTTCTGTTGTGGTGTCAACAGCCATTTAGCATTGCATTTGCATGAAATGTCACTATGAAATGGGGGAGAAGTGGAGAAGTGACAGTGATGAAGTGTCTCCAGTCAGAGGTGCTGCTCTATTTATTCCTGGAGCCCCCCGTCATTCCCACAGGGGCATTTTCCTCTTCTGAGAACAGACAGAGGGCAGGTAGCAGAGAGAGAGAGAGAGAGAGAGAGAGAGAGGCTTAAAGCTTTACTGTACTGTCTCTCCACCATCATCTGCTACTGTATTTGTAGAGAATGTTCGCGGTAAATGAAGCGCGCCGCAGCTCTCGGGCTTCTCTCTTTGGCTGCTTCCTTCCTGATATGCCACAGTGTACACAGTACACATTTGTCTGTTAATAGATGTTCTGAGAAAATAAATAAGTAAGTACATAAATAAATAACAGAGAAAGAAACATGTGCACACAACTATTTGTTTGCTCATAAATGTGCTGAAAAAACGCTAACAAAAGAAAAAAAATACTAGATGGACTGAACTGTGGTGTGTTAAATCTCACAAGTTGTGAGAATGATTAAGATTTTAATAATGTAATGTTGTCTTTTGTAAAGTAAAAGTAAAGTAAAGTCACATGTGAACGCACCACAGTACAGCACACAGTGTGAACAATGGGAAATTATTTTCTGCTTTTTACCCATTTACCAAGTGAAGCAGTAGGGAACCAGGAACACAGCACTCAGGGAGCAGTGTGTGGGGACGGTACCCTGCCCAAGGGTATCTCAGTGGTGCCATCAGCAGTGCTGGGATTCAAATCCACAACCTTCTGATACATTCTTATACATTTTATTCTTAGTGTAAGTCTGAATTCTGTAAATGTTACAAGGATTGTATATTGTATGAACTTTGGTGTAGTGACATAATATGGCCGATTTATTATAAATAGCATCGATATGCTATTATGAACTACAAACTTTCATTAAGATTATCCATGTACACAGATGTATATGTGGCCATTTAGTCATGGGAGACAATTAGCAAATGTAGCCAAAGGTTAACAAATCAAATTTCCAAATTTTAGCATTAGCAGTTTTTAGAGCACCTCTATGGAGGAAATTTATTTTAAATTTGGCATGCCTCCCAAAAATATGGTGCTGATGTTCAGTAGCAAGTTATGAAGTTTGAACCTTTACGGCACTTGATTTTTGCCTTTGACGTTATTCACTAGGTCTCGCTACTCCATAGAAATACATTTTATACTTTTTTATACTGTAGTCATACACTTCCTTGAGGCCATATACATTTTGTCATTTTTTATCAAAACAGTGTCAAGCAAAAGGCTTATAATTCACCTAAAAAGAATAATACAATTATGAGACGAACGCCAAAAATTCATTACTATAAAGTATTTCGAGTGGAGCGATGGGAATATTCCATATCCAAATTTCCATATTTATGTCCAGTTCTCATATGAAACATGGTTGTATCTTCATATAAATCACAATACTGAAGAAACACAGATACACAGATCTTCAGAGAAGTTTTGACCGTTATTCAAATTGTGAAACTGAAGGTTGGAAAGAGTAAATGAATCCTGAGCTAATGACTTGTTGAAACATTTGAGTTTGAGCTTTTGACAAAAAGCATATCCAGGTGGGAAAGATGCCTCGCACAAAAGAGTTAAGAGCTATGGTCAAGAATTTTTCATTTCCATTAGTCTGGAAAGGGTAACATAGCCATCTCAAAGATATGTTTGATATCTGCTGACTGAGGCAAGTTTTTTATAAATGATAGGATGGTATTGTGGCTACTCTGCCTAGAAGTGGGTGCCCCGCCAAGAGCACAAGGCAAAGTCATCAGTGAGGTAAAGAAGAACCCTAGAGTGACAGTGACCAACTTGAAGAAGTCAGCAGAACTGGCTAACATCTCTCTTCATGATTCAATTATACGCAAATCATTGAACAAGAAAGGAGTCCATGGCAGGACACCCAGACGGAAGCCACTGCTGTCAAAAAACAGAACATTAATGCACGCCTGAATTTTGCAGAAGGTTGTTGGTTCGAATCCCAGCACTGCCAGTGGCACCACTGAGGTTCCTATGAGCAAGATACAGTCCCCACACACTGCTCCCCGGGTGCCCCTGAATGGTGGCAGCCCCCTGCTTCACTTAGTGAATGGGATAAACATACACTCACACACACACACAGATGGGACCCTGCTGCTGACATAATGGGCTGGACCATCAAAGTGGCCATAAAAGTCTTCTTTAAGGTTTGTTTTAATTTCTCTAAATTTAAGGTGTTTAAAAATGAATCAACAACATTTTTGATGCAGTTACTTGTTTATTCTTTGCTGGGGTCACCGCTCAGTAATTTTGGGGGGTGTGCATGTGTGTGAGTGTGTATTTTTGTGTTTGTGTGTGTGTGTGTGTGTGTGTGTGTGTGTGTCTGTTGGTGTCTAGTGATGGTCCTGCTGAACCCGGGGGCTCATCTCCCACTCTGTCCTCCTCCTCGTCTCCCTCTTCCTCCGATTCCGTGTCTCTTGGTCCGGTGAGGACTGGACTGTCCTCTGTCCGGAGCAGAAGGCTGGTGATGGACAGAGACAGAACTTCACTAGACTTGAAGTCGTTTTCTCCAGACACCACGTGTCTCACAGTGTTTAGTGTTTGTGAGGCAGGAGGTCAAATAAAGGTGAGATGAAGTCGTACCTGAGCAGGACGTCCTGCCTGTCCCCTCTCTCTCTCCTGTCCTCCACCATTTGAGAGAGTGTACTGGTGTCTCTGGGTTTCTGCCGGGTTTGTCCTATTCTTCTGCTCTGTTCGGTGTTTGGACCAGCCTCTGGCTCCCTCTCTGCTCTGGGTTTCTCCTCTTCATCTTCTCGGCTCTTTAGCTCTCTGCCATCTTTTTTTTTGTGTGTGTATTTTCCGGCCTTTGCCTCGCATTCCCCTCCTGGTCTTTCTCCTCTGGTCCATGTCCAGATCTTTGTTTTTCTTGTTCATTTCAGCTGTTGGATTATTATGAAAGAAATGATCATCAAAGCTCTGAGTGATCACAGGCAGGACAAAGTTCCGCCGTCTGAGACGTATTTTATTTTAAATTGTACCTGGATGATAAAGTTGATCTTCTAATTTCTTTTTGGGAGCAACAAGTCAAACAGAGCCCTCTTCACTAAGCCACGCCCACTGCTTGGTTACTGTTGCTACACAGCATAAACTTACTCTGGACTGATGTTCCTGGACCTCAGTGAATGGACATAAGGGGTGGGGTTATCAAAAGCTGTGATCTGATTGGTTCGCTTCAGTTTAAAAATTCAACACATTAATCTCAGATCCACCCTCATGTTATTTTTTCCTTTCGGAACCATCAGGAGCTCAGTTCTAAAAGGAAAATCTGATGTTTGTAGGTTCTGGTGTCTCCTAGTGCTCTTTATTCCAGCTCATGTTTAACACATTCCTACAAAACACTCCTACAGAACCTTTAACACATCAACCGTTGATCATCTCTGAACATCTGCTGCTCCTCTCACACGCTCACTCAGAGGTTGGCTGTCCGGAGTCTCAGTCTGGACCAGGTCAGCGTGAACTGTGTCACTGGAGGCGTCAGTCTGAGCTTCAGCGTCCACTTCCCTGTTCATGTCTTTTTCTGCAAGGAGAAGAATTTAGTGTTGGATGTGATGTGTTGCTGTTTGTTGCAATCTGTCTGTGGGTCTGGATGGTGGAACACATGGATGTGTGAGATGGTCTCTCTTGGACAGACTTAATTCCTGCACTGGTTGATGGAATATCCAGTTGTGTTTGTTTCCTGGAATCTTTCTTTACTTACCCACAGACTGGTCACCCCTGGCTTCAGTCTCCTGGAGGTGAAGCTGCTCTCCATCTGTTTCAGCTGGTTTTCTGTTGTGGTATAAATTCAGAGAAGAACTCACACTGGCAGACGATCAACTGTTGAATGGTCATCATGACATTTAGCAGTCATTTTCATTTCTCACCTGGAGGACAGCAGTCGGGAGGATCCACCTCTTCCAGAGTGTCTTCAGATGTTCATCAGAGTTCGCTTCAACAGCACCATTGTTCATCCTGCCCATTTCTTTGGAACCGCCACTGGACTTTGCCACTGCTTCATTCTGTGTGTTGGTTTCTACTAAAGATGTTGAAAGTATCAGCGGTTACTATGAGGGCACCATAGTTCCCACCTAGCAAGACCTTAGCAACCACTAGAGATCGCACAGAACCTTACTAGCTACAGAGACAGAGATAACACCATGCGATATCTTAGTAACCAACTGGAATACAACAGCAACCACCTAGCAACACCCTAGCAACCACGAAAACTCTGCCTTTTAAGATCTTTTGGTAAAATGTTCTCAGCAGATCTCTGATGGTTTTATACAACCTGTCCGTGAGGAACCCACACATTTCTTTTTTCCATTGCTAGGTTGAACAAGGTTTACAGAAATTTAGTAAAACCCTTAGATCTGCTGCTTGTCTTCACCAGGTACCGCCACCGGAGAATCATCTTCTGCTTTTCTTTAAAAGCCATCAGTGTTTCTGTTTTATCACATAAGCAAAGCAGTTAATCATGTTCTATTCTCACCTGGGAGGCCATCATGATATACAAACTATTCAAAAACATGCTGCGATCATGCTTTAGGCCTTTTTTTCGTGCTAGGACAACGCTTCTCTAGCCTGTATTTTAATGCGCACTGCGTAACATCGCCAGTATCAGCGCTAACTGGTGACTGAGGGACAGTAGGAGAGAAATAATGAGTTGATTCCTTATCGTTTTTGTTTGCAAAGCAGTAGAAACAAGTTGAAATAACGTGAGACGGAGAAAGTCCCTAACCCTCACCCAAAACCTTAACCCCTAACCCTAACCCAAACCCTAACACTAACCCTAACCTTAACCCTACCACTAACCCTAACACTAACCCGAACACTAACCTGAACACTAACCCTAACACTAACCCTAACACTAACCCTAACACTAACCCGAACACTAACCCGAACACTAACCCGAACACTAACCCTAACCCTAACCCTAACCCTAACCCTAACCCGAACACTAACCCTAACACTAACCTGAACACAAACCCTAACCCTAACCCGAACACTAACCCTAACACTAACCCTAACACTAACCCTAACACTAACCCGAACACTAACCCGAACACTAACCTTAACCATAACCTTTACCCTAACACTTTTCACATGATCAAACACCATCAGTATTATAGATTTTTTATGCTCATCATAGCAGTTAATCAAGTTCTATTCTCACCTGGACTTGAGGTGTTTGGTTTAATATCCAGATCCTGAACACCCATGAGTTTCCTGATGAGCAGTTTTTTGGCCCTGGCTCTGGCCTTTTCTTTAGGAGAAATCTCTTTCAGCCTGTTTTTTCCTGTTTTAACATGAATAAATATCAGACGGCGAGAGACGTGGTTTGTGTCCAGGAAAGAGCAGCAGTGGTGAAGATGTCCAGTGGAAGTGTGTGTGCAGTCATGGAAAAGTGTCTGTCACTTCAGGAAGGTTTACCCACAAATCACCGCATGTTTCCTGACGTGCCCCATGCTGAAGGCTTCTTCACACCAGGGGGTCCTGCTGTGGTCCTGCTGTGGTCCTGCTGTGGTCCTGCTGTGGTCCTGCTGTGGTCCTGCATGCGTTCAGCACTGTGTGGTCGCTCCTCCTCAAACACACTAAACCTGGCGCTGATCAGGTGTGCTGGACACCCCTGCTCCACACATTTCTGCACATCTTTATAGAGGACTGCTGTTTATGTGCTGAACAAAAAATAATAATTAAGCAAAATGTGGTTTGTGCGAAAGTGATTGCACCCTTGACATATTCTTCTTCTTCTTCTTCTTCTTCTTCTTCTCATTATTATTATTATTCATTTTATTTAAAGGTGACTTTCATGACATTCAAGGACACCTTACAGGCAAGTAAGACAGCAGATAAAATAAGAAAACAAATAAATAAATAATAAATAAACGTAATTAATATAAAATCACAAGTGTGTAAGACTAGAAATTGTCTAAGAGTCTAAGAATGAGATCAAAGAGAGGAAGCAAGTTAGAAGAGGTGAGTTTTAAGATTTGAAAGTTGGACGAGAGTGAGTGCTGTGGATTTTGTGCTGGAGGGAGTTCCAGAGATGGGGGAACATAGATAAAGGATTTAAACCCCATGGTGAACAAATCAGCAGAAGGCACAGCGAGTAGACTGGCAGAGGAAGATCTGGGGGAAGGGGTGTAGGTGTATATAAGGTCAGAAAGGTACAAGGGTGCCAGGTTATGAAGAGATTTGAATGTTAAAAGCAAAATCTTAAAACCGATTTAAATGGGAGACAGTGAAGGTTGAAAAGGCCAGAAGCGATGTGGTTCTGGTTCTGGTAAAAACATGGACAGCAGAATTCTGAACCAACTGAAGCTTATGTATGTGGGAGGCCGGCCAACATGGAATTACAGTAATCAGTTCATGATGTTCCCAAAGAATATTACAAGGATAGCAGTACTATCAGGTGTGTGGAAAAGAAGAAGACGATTTATGTGATGAAGGATGAAATATGCAGACTGGGTGATGTTATTAATGTGTGCATTAAAGGATACTGTCAAGGATGACACCCAAACTCCTAACCTGAGAAGAGGGAGAAACTATGGAACTGTCAAGGAAAAAATGGTCAGTTTGGCAAGAATAGATTATGTACCTAAAAGGAGTACTGCTGTTTTATCACTATGAAGTTTGAGAAAATGATAAGAAAACCGAGTTTTAATTTCAAGGAGGCAATCTGGAAGAACAGGGGGTGGAAGAGAGGAGTCAGGTTTGTAGACAGGTAGAGCTGGAAGCCGTCAATATAGCAGAGAAACATCAGATTTCCTGAATATACCGCTGAGGGGTAGAAGATGGATAATAAATAGAAAGGGGTCCAAAACAGAGCCCTGAGGAACACCACTAAAATAAAGTGACCATTCTGTCATACGTGAACACACCACAGCATGCTGTGTGAAATTCTTTCTCTATGTTTAACCTATTCAACAAGACCTAGTAACACAGCACCCAGAGAGCAGTGTGCGGGGACGGTACCTTGCTCAGGGTACCTCAGTGGTGCTACTTGGGATTCAAACCCACAACTTTCTGATTATACAGTAAAAGACTACAGGAAGACGATACACTAAAGTATCATGATGAGGCATGGAGACCAGAAAGTTCTGATGCAGTATATAATGTAAGCTACCAATTTGCTGTAAAAAAAAGGAGATGTTCTTCACCTATGCTGTTGACAAAATGTCTGGATGACAGATGCCACTGTATATCTGCTGTATATAGGCTTGGCTGGACCTCCATCAAAGTCAACCCATGATTTACTACATGATCGACAAGGGTTGCACGAATTTCGTTGGAAAAATCTGGTCTTCTTTGTCCTCTCCGTCCAGCACGTCTACCTCTACCTCAAACTCTTCCTTAACCTCTGCCCTGCACTCTTCCATGGCCTCTGCCTCTGCCTCCACCTGCTTCTCCACCATGGATGCCTCCTCTAATTTTCACTTTTCCCCTTTCTGTCATGTCTTCCTTGTTTGTTGATGACAGCTTAACTCACCTGTTCCCTTTTACAGTGCCTAAACCTGATTGGTGTGTCTTATTATTAAGCACCTAAGCGTTTGCACACCTAGTGGTTGTGTTTAACCAGCTGGTTCATGGGTGTGGTCATTTGAAAGCCAGTGCTTTGAAATGGACAAGTGTTTAGTGATTTGCAAATCACTGTGCGTTGAGTTTTGCCAGAAGTGAAGCTGACAATGTGCTTTGTGTTGTGGAAATCTGGGCTGATGTTTTGCTAATCGAGTGTAAAGTGACAATGAATGAATGAATAATAAATCAATGTAAAGTGTCCATTTGTCACAATCTGGCATGTGAGAAATGCATGAAGGAATGAATTAATTAACTGACAACAAACAAACACATGTGAGCATAATGTATAAGTGCACCGGAGCAGAGATGCAGTTGCATTCCGCAGCTGGGGGGTTGCGGGGCATTCATCCATGTTGAAGGAAATCAATGGTGGAGCTTTTAAAGGCGTCTGTGCTTAACGCACCCTCGCTGCTCAAACACAGCTGAGTACAGACTGAGAGCAGGCCTGGCTCTCTGATACGCTGTCTGGCTGCATCACTAAAAACAACGTTTCAAAAGCGAGCCTTTAAAAGAAGTGGCAGCCGTGGTTTTGGCTTGAACACAGCCTTCCCAAAATGCCCTTGACATTTCATCTCTTCAGCTTTTGCCATTTTGATTTGTCGCATGTGTTCCGCTGGTCCACGTTCTGCTGTAATGTTTCTGACAAATCGAAGCCAGAAATATCAGGGGATCATGTGTACTCTTCTCTTACTCTTCTTGTTTTTCCTTTTTTGGGGGGGCGGATCTTTTTCACTTGAGCAAAATCTTGGGTTCGGCGAAACGAGAATTGCGCCCCTCCAGATGGCTCGCATATTGTGTTGCTCTTGGCAAGGGATGAAAGAGCTTCTCGACTTTATCGCACAATGAAATCATCTCAGCGAACAGACGCGTCAATCTGCGACTATTCTTAAACACGCCCCAGTAATCACAGTCACTGGAGGTCCGGGCCACACTTGGAGAAGGCCTGAGCCATGTAAATGCCACTGACACTGATGACTGTTGGAGAGTGCCTCCGCCTCACTTCCTCATCTCTGAGGACGACGCCAACAGAGCCTAAAGGGAGAAGAAGGAAGCAGCAGGGTTTGTGTCCTTGGCGGCAGACTAGGCTGCCCTGCAGGGGTGATATAGTCGGGAAAGCTGTGTGTGTATGTGTGTGTACGCGCGCGTGGTGGGGTGTTGGTGTTCACCTCCGTGCGCTACAGTGCCGTCATCATTCACACATTCTGATATAATCATGACACCCGTGTTCCCATGCACCACTAGACCTTCCTGAGTGTACAAATGGCAGCATGAGTCCACGAGCATGTAGGTCATATGCAAACATCTGAACACTCTCAGGGGAATGACATGTTTTGTGGGTTTATATGTGACAATAAATACACATCATCTGCAGCTAATGGTCTTACATATGGCAATTTTAGTGTGCAGTTTCATTTGCTGAGTTATATTGGAAAATCTCAAATGTGCCATAACTTTTGCACAGGCCGTGTTATATGCATTTTTTCATGTCAGTGTGAAGAAGCACTCTCTGTAGAGGGTGTGGACTTGACTGCATGCGATAAATAATGTCGAGTACAATATTCATTCATATTATATTCATTTAGCTAATGATATTTTAGTCATTTTCAGTTCTATTGGTTACTTTTGATCTGAGCCATCTGATTGACTGAACGATATCAGAAGCTGCTGTAAAATTCTGTGAACATTCAAGTCTGAATTCTGTATTATCGTGGCAAAAATCAAATGACTCCCAACACCTGGCTGGTTGTCTGCCTATTGACTAACATCTGAGGAACTATGGGAAAGCAGGTCTTACACAGCAAACTTCATATCAAAAGTTATCAGTATTCTTTTTCAGAATGACCAGAGTGCAACTTTTACTTTGCCTTTAGTAATTCCCCGTCTTAGTTCTATATTCTACTTGTTTTGTATTGTTTACCATGGCTACGTCAGCCCTTCTTCAGTTTGCTCTGTAGCTACAAGGCTAAAACCGCTAAAAAGTAATGAAAGTTGATCATATTAGCTTTGTAGCTCTGCAGAACTGAAGAATCAATCTTCAGACTCAACTACAGACAAAAAAAGTTTTCCTGAACATTTCCTTTAATCTAATTTTGTTTCTTAGCAGAAATAGCTTATTGTCAATAAACTACATTTCTAATATTAATTTCTTATTAAATTAATTTATAAAAGCAATAGGGCTCTGGAGGGTGTGTTTTACAGTGATTGTACTGGGATTTGTAGGGGTGTTTTCAGGTATGATGCAACTTTTTGTGGCCTTCTGCATTAAATAAAACTACTGAAAAACACATATTGTAGAAACAGATGGTTCCGGTCCTACAATCTGATTGTCTAAGCTGTGTTTAAAGGCGTTGCAGAATGTTCAATATATGCACGCTTACGACGCCTGAATTCTGCACTGCATTCATCACGGTCCACTGAAATGAAAACTCTGAGCTTGAAATTACATCATTTTCACCCTCCATGCATTCGGACTACAAAGTGAGAAAAACACAGACACCTCAGGAATGTGCATATAGTTAGGAACAAGCTTCACTGATCTGAAGTAAATCCTATAAAAAAGTAGGGAAAATTGGTGCATTGTAACGAGGAGCTGTTGATTTGACAGGGTTCTGACTTTCTGAGAATTCCAGATTGATGTTTCGCAGTCTGAGTTAGGAGCTCTAGTCAAGGCAACATTACTGTCTTACCAAGAACTAAGCTGATCAACTAACAGGCTCAAAAACAGCTAACAGTCTAAACAGCTCCTCCACTAATATTACAGCCTTTAAAGTAGTTATTATATTATTCACTGTAACACATAAGTTGAAGAGGATGGCACTTGTTTATTACATGCTCTGTATTTCAGTTAGTCTTTAATTAGTAGCATTAAACCTAGACTAAATCTACTTCCTATATAGAACTACACTATATGAACAAAAGTATTGGGACACCTGACCATTACACCAATAAAGAATTTAAACGACACTCCATTCAAATACATGGACTTTAATATGGAGTTGGTCCCCTCTTTACAGTTATAACAGCTTCCACTCTTCTTGGAAGGCTTTCCACAAGATTTTGGAGTTTCTGTGGGAATTTGTGTCCATTC
>JBBPCX010000160.1:16215290-16251156 GCA_037974365.1 Hydrocynus forskahlii
TGGGGTTGAGGTCAGGGCTCTGTGTGGGCCAGTCAAGTTCTTCCACACTGAACTCATCCAACCATGTTTTTATGGAGTCATGCTGGGAGAGAAAAAGTTTTTCCAGAGACACAGTTCTTTACTTTAAGAGAACAAAACATGGTACCAGGACTGGGGTAGAATACCATATATCATCACACAAAGTTGGAGAAATGATGTTGTCCAAAATGTGTTGATATGCTGAAGAATTAAGATTGTCCTTCACTGGAAGTAAGGCGCCACCTGAAGTCAACAATTACAACGTGTGTCCCAATACTTTTGTCCATATAGTGTAAATATAAGTCATGAAATTCAGGCAACTTATTGTGCACATGTGACTGAATACCAGACTGATGCACAGATCTGAGTTTCGGAGCCATTTGAGATTTAGCCCAAACCATAACTACCCGTGAGTCAAGCTTTTTTTGCATTAAACACTACTAAATTATTATTATTTTTTTATTTATGTCATTTCTATATGACAAAAGGAAATTTACAGTACACAATGAGGGTTTTTAATCTTCCTTCAGCAGTCCTTGGTTGCTTGGCAACAGTAACATATTCCTGGGCATAAGAATATTTTATTATGATTATTGTAAATAAATAATGATTTGTTTAAAGCCTCTTAACGGCAAGCATTACAATGATTTTTTCAAGGGCCGTTTAGGCACTTTGCTCTGATTAATAACACCATTACCATTATAGTGATAAACCCACTATAACACACAGCCTATCACGGCTTATTACTATATTCACCTTTTTGTTTTTTTTGTTTTTTTATCATGATACTACATTATTGTACAAATTGTTTTGTTATTACTTTCTAAAATTTTCAAGAGACGGGAAGCAGGCTGATAGACACTCAGGCCCAGAAATTCATTGATGGCAATTGGCAGACGTTATCACACACACACAGAACAAACTGCGCACACACACACACACACACACACACACACACACACACACACACACACACACACACACACTGCACACTGGGGTGTCAGTTTTCTCTCCCTCTTGGGATGCTGGAGGCCAGTTGGCTGCGTATCTAAAGGTGGAAATGGTGCCATAATCGGCGAATGTCACTTTTCTCCAGACGTTGCGAGTTTACAGATGTGCTGTCCGAGGAGTACAACAGTGGTGTTACACATTGCTGCCGGGCAGACAGCTTGACTAAATCGCCCCACCTCCTACTGTAGACACTCGCAAGACATCAGTAGAGGCAGCAGAAGGGACTCAGCTGGGGACGGAAAATAAGAGCACATTCAAGATCAGGTCCTATTAAAAGCTTGCAGTCTTGAAGGTAAGTATGCAAGGACATTTAATCAGCAAACGAAAAAAAAGAGAGGCGAATGCTCGGAGCATTTATATTTCGATGGAATGTTTATGGCAGCTTATTCCTAATACCCTTAATACGTTCCTCAATGGGATTATAATTGTCTTTCATCACTTAGTTTTTTCTAATCGAATCTCTGACTCAGGGTGAGAGATATTTTCTCATATTTGCAGGGTTATGAAGCTTTTTGGAGGTTTTGCAGTATTCTGGCTATGGGTGGCAGAGGCCTTGGAGCAGTGCCCTGAAGCTTGCAAATGCAACCAGAGAGCCAGCGTGGAGAGGACCGAAGTCAACTGTTACAAACGGAGACTTCAGCACGTTCCCTCAAGCTTCCCACCAGACTCTTGGATCATCAAAATGGGTGAGCAAAGATGATTGATTGCTCGGAGAGATTTGAAGCACGCACCAATTAGATTAGGAAATGTCAGAAAAGAAAATTAGCCCCAAGTGAAACAACAGACATGGTAGATGAGCTCAAGGGAAAGTTAAATGTCAAAAATGTTGACCTGTGACTTCTTCTGAAAGCAAACTCCAATAGGTCACATGTGTTTACTGTAAGTCACTCAAAATCTCATCCCTTAGGCTTTGATAGCCCAATGAGCGGGTTCATTTTTCTCACTTTGTTATTCTGATTTTTAATTTACATATTATCATATTAAGCAGCTTTGCCGGGTCTGATTTCGCATGATCATGTTGCCATCGTAACATCATGTAACAAATGACTAGCAACAGGTTTTTCTGGTCTCCTGTGGAACCACAAACAATAAGGCCACCATGTAGTAAAATGCCCCCCTGGATTCATTTTTGGGATCATTTTATTAACCTATGATACCCCGTGCTGTCTGCAGTCAGTGCTAGTTGAGGTGGGTAGGTTCCATTTCTAATACCTGATTGGCCACACATGCACACCTTAAAGCCCTTGTAAAATACTGCATATAAATATTAATATGAACTTTAAAATTTCCGCGGAAATTTAAATTTAGGCAGAAAATCAAGTACAGGAAACTCCCACGAATTCGCGGTTCAGTGCTTCCTTGCTGCTGATTGGCTGTTGCCCTGTGACGCATCACTGGCAGCTGCAGTCCAGAATTCCCGCATCAGAACATTTTCCCGAGTGGTGCGCCTCGAGTGTTTCTCTGAGTGTTCTCATGTTTTTCTTTTTGTTCTTCTTAAAGCCCTGTGTTTTTATTACTGTAAATTAAATTAATTATTGTATTTATCCTGCTTATACCAAAGAAGACAACAGGGCATACCAAAGAAAGGGTAAGGATAATGTATTAAAGAGTTTAAAATTTGTGTTTTGGGAGCATATTTAGGGTTTACACTATAAAAATAGGCATTTTTAGGCATTTTTTACCACATCACAAATTGGTTTTTCAGTATTTGCGTGTGCTTTTGGAATGTAAGCCCTGCGAATGAAAGGGGGGGGGGTTCTGTACACTCAGATTTTGAGTATGTCATTACATGTCAGTGTTAAATGCAAAAACTTTTTAATTTGGTTCATAAGAAGTCTGTATTTATCCAGTTTACATGACTGCAATAATAATATTTTTCTATTAGTGGATTAGAGGGATTTGCTGTATTATGTAGCAGCGGCACATGGGCATTTAGAGCCATTAGTACGAACTGTTTCTATTCCAGCATGACTGTGCCCCAGTGCACAAAGCAAGGTTCATAAAGAACTTGACTGGTCCGCACAGAGCCCTGACCTCAACCCCACCGAACACCTTTGGGATGAACTGGAAGAGAGATTGCTAGCCAAGCATTCTCATCCAACATCAGTGCCTGACCTCATACATGCTCTGCAGAATGAATTGGCACACATTCTCCCAGAAACTCCAAAATCTTGTGGTAAGCCTTCCAAGAAGAGTGGAAGCTGTTATAGGAACAGCTCCATATTAAAGTCTATGTTTTTGAAGTCATTAAAGTCCCCGTTGGTGTAATGGTCAGGCGTCCCAATACTTTTGGCCATATAGAGTGGTTATTTATAGGGTAGTTCTCTTGCCCAGAATTATGAAGTGCTGGAACTGTATACTACACGTCCTGAGATTCAGCCCAGTGTCAGCTACTGAGGTGCCTCACTTAGTTAACAATCCGTACACTACACTGTGAGGAAAAAAGGAGCTTTTCAAAGTACAAGCACTGTCACTGTGGTGGTATTCTCAAGAATATGTCTTCAGTACCTTTAGTTACGAAACACAGCACAGTACTATATTCCCTTTCCATGTTTTATAATAGATGGAAATGGTCCACACGCATAAACAGGGGGTTGCTGGTTAGCACAATATCTCTGGTTTCTCAGAAAAGACAGTACATTTCAAAGAACCTAGACACAGTGGTACTTTAAAGGCAAAGTAGAAATTCATCCTGCTGACGGGACAGCTGCTCTTATTGGCTTAGCCACAGTAATGCGATGATGGGGCAAAATCTCTTCTTTTTTTATTTTTAAGGTGAGAACTTACTCGAGGAACTCCCAGCCAACATCCTGACATCCCTGCCCAAAATTGAAAGTGTAAACCTGGAGCGCAATTCAATCAAATCAGTAAACCCTGAGGCTTTTTCTGGTGCCAGCAGACTGATGCTTCTGAACTTATATGGGAACCAAATAACCAGCCTCCCCGCAAAAGGCTTCAAAGACCTCCTCAACCTCCGCTTCCTCATGCTGGGTCAAAATCAGATTGCCACTGTCAAATCTGATATTTTCACTGGCCTGAGGAACCTCTCAGATTTAGATTTGCCCATGAACTCCCTCACTATGCTTCCCCCTAATGCCTTCAAACCGCTCATTGCTCTCAAGGTGCTGGACCTTGCCTTGAACCGCATCCAGAAGATCTCCCCGAAAGCCTTCGTTGGGCTTGAAGAGTTGCTTTTTCTCAACCTGGATAACAATGGCCTGAAGAACATCCAAGCTGGGACCTTCAAGCCTGTGAGCAACCTTGAGATGCTGGTGCTGGATAATAACCTTCTCACCACGATGACGTCGTCAATGTTGGAGGGGCTGTTAAACCTACAAGAGCTCTACGTGAGGAACAATGAGATTGAGATGCTGGCAGCCGACGTCTTCCGTCACACACCCAAGCTTAGCCAGGTGGCCTTCAGTGGGAATCGGCTTCAGACAATCGATGGCAACATGCTGGCCAACATACAAGGTAAGAAGAGAATGGAGTCAGGGTACAGTGTTCACTCTCATGATATTCAGACCTCTCTAGCAGCAATATGGTTTGCATTTTGTACACTGTGCTAGTATCAAGGATTAAAAGGGATATGGCCTTTGGCGTGTTCTGTAGTATTAGAGAGTCTTCACAACTCTGAGAGAACTCCTAAAGGGAGAAACAGATGAAACAAGCAAACCAAAGGAAACTGAGGTACAAAGTTGTAAAAAGTCTCTAGGCCAGCACGCATTGTCTGTTCTTTCAGACAAAACTCCTCTCCATAAAAATGTGACTCTTTTAACCCTTTTTCAGGTCTGAAAGCTGTATATCTGCACGACAACCCATGGAAATGTGACTGCAACATCAACTCTCTGGTGTACTACATAGCCCAGACCCAGGCTAATTACACTCCACTGCAAAGGCTCCGGTGTGTCAGCCCAGAGGAGCACCGTGACAAACCTGTCCACCAGCTGAAGTCTGAGGACCTTCCATGTCGAGCCTAGATGAGTTCTGCTTCAGGTGAAATCATGACATAAATGCCCTCCAAAAGTTGAAGAGCAAAGTATAATAGCATGAGATTTTCTGTAATTGAATGCCTTGCATAACTCCGAACACAATGACTTTGACAAGACAATGATAGGGGAACCCATGCTGAAGATAATCGCCATAATTTTCCTCCCACGCAAGCCAGTTATTTTCAGACCACCCGGAGAGACATATTACTATACAATATGCTCATTTCTGGTAGCTCATCTCCTTTCTTCATGCAATAGGATCGTTAGAATTGATACTTTCTTTTTGTTCTTCAGCCGGCATCCTCGCATGAAATTTGCTAGCATTTCGAAAGCCGATGAAGTAGTTCAAATAATATTCCTGTGTAATCAGAGAGCTATTTTTTCGAATGTTATCTAATGTAAAGATATTAGTTGAGTAGTCTGACAGAAGTACGGCTCTCATAAATGAGCAATGGCATCGTTCAGTATAATTCTCTTGTGAAAACTACATGCTGTAACATTTCTCATATTATCTGTTAATTACAGCATCAACATGTTCCTTAAAATACGCACGAACGTCTGTTCTTTCAGAATCTCTTTATTTGTCGACACAGATGTAAATTCTATATGACCACATGCAAGACCAGCTTGAAATTCTCGGCACTCTTACACAAGTGCTTTTAGAATGAGGCAGTGGAGCTTAAAGAAAATAAATAGAGGTTAGAAAATCCCCTGTGCTCGCAGGCAGACTGCAAAGTCTCACCACCACCTGAGAAGGAATTCCTCATCGGATTGTTACAGCTGAATAAGCTCCCATTGAAATTGTCGTCCTACCTCCAAATTCCACCCAGGGCGCTGAGGCAGCAGGCCTAGACGCTCTGATGGGATTTCAAATGCTGGAGGACTGCTGCAGGTTGGACTTCTGTTTTTTTACTCCCACAAGTCTACTTGCCTCAGGTGCCATCAAAATAATGCAGATTTATACACATAAAAAAGCAATCTTGCTTTTTTGATTTATAAACAGCATCTCATAGACTTTTTCCACCCAGATGGTCTACTTCCATTAAAACCATGAACATGAGTCATTTGGCACCAAATTGCTGGTAAAATGAATTCCACACGGACCTTTCTGACCTCGTTACATGGCGCTGTGCATAGCTCGTACTATTTAAAAGGCACAGGTCTTAGATCATAATACAATGACTCTTCATTACATCACTGCGCACCAATTGGGAAAAATAATGTTAGGCAATAATATCATGCTTCCCTTTCCACGCCCACCACTCTCACTTGTTATTGAGTGAAACTCTCCGCTCAGAGCCCCTTTATGCTGCTGTATTTTCCCTGGAAATATGTCTTAGTACAGAATAGAATGTTTAAACCACAATAAATGTTTGACCACGGGCAAATAATATTCACCTTTTCATTTACACCTGGGGCAGGTGTTCTTGTCTAAAGTGATTTACATATTAATAAGGTTACTAATGGACCTTCACTAAGGTTAATGACATCTGTTTTATAGGGAAAAAAAAGTCATTACTTTGACATTTATTAAAGATGAATTTTATGACATTTTCATTATGTTTTCTTTTTCCTTATTTGAAAATAAAAAATATATATAATTTTCTTTTAAAGATAGGGGTGTTATAAAACAGCAGCAGTCTAGACTGTTAGCATCTGTAATACTATGCATCTGCGTTTCTTGCTCTTTCACTGCAATAAAAGAATAAAGACCCTCAAGTTATCTTACAAATAATTCCATGTGTGAGTAAAACTAGCTGTGTGAGTAAGAGATGACTGGTGTGTGTGTTTGTGTGTGTGTTTGTGTGTGTGTGTGTGTTTGTGTGTGCACCTTACAGCGTCACAGCATGGTTAAAAAAAAATCTCAAAGAGAGCAGGAATACAAGGTTAAATAGGAACACTGTTTACACACATGATACAACTCATAAAGGGATTATTTTTCAACCGGTCCAAAAATGGAAAGTGAAAGAGGGAATTCAGTGACAAGCTGAGATAACAGAAAACAGAGGTAACCAATGTTGTTATTTATTTTAACTTTAAAAAGGTATGTGCCTGACTAATAATAAAATTCATCTGGGCCAGTGTCTATACATACAATAACAAATTGTTTAAAACACAATTCAGGACTTTTAGAAGGTTATTTTATCAGTTTGAGGTCATAAGTAACATTTGCAAGAAACGTAAAAAGCCCAAAAGGTCGACATTTCCTACTTGAAGGGTTTCTGCTGAATGCTTCACATTGCAAATAGTCTTGCATACAAACACTGGACCAAATTTCTGTGTATGAGAACTTACAGCAAAATTTAAATGAGCAGCCACTGGTAGAAACCTCAAAGTAATCCAATAGTGTTATTATTTATTAATGAGAACTCCCTACCAGAAAATCAGGATATTTTACTGTGCAGCCTCATTCTGTGAGGGCCGTTATGAAGGAACTAACAAGTTTGATCTTTACATACTAATAGCATTTCTCTCTAAATTCATTCCAAAAGGTTTTACAGTATCCATTGTCAATAATATATGTTCAAAACAATGTTACATAATTATGCAGCACCACCCATTTGCCATGAATAATTCAACACCGTTCATTCATTCATTTTATGTAACAGTTGAATCCTTCCTGGGGTCGGGAGTTCCTGGAGACTCTCCCTGTTCTGATCGTGGTGGCGTGGGTCTACTCCGGTGACACAAAATGAATGAACAACAGAACTTATTGTAGTGGGCTGTAGTGGCAGTTATGATGATCATTCACAGACAAATAGTTTCAGGGTGTCATAATCATTTCACACAAAGCTGTGTTCATCTGCTAATGCAGAAATGCAGAGCTTTTGGAGTCCTATTTAGATCTGAAGGAATCACTGTCACGCAGTAACCGCAGTATGAGCTCTGGTATTCCACAGCAATCACGCAATCTCCTCATGAAAACATTATCTATAATTAATCTGCCGTCAGAGTTGCAAAGCTAATGATGATAATGCAGTCTCAGTGTCAGACGACAGGGCTGGAACTTTGAAATTTTGATTTTGTGGCATATCGGTCAAATCTTCGCTCTTTCCCCATGGCAAAGGCATGCAGCTGTTATTGCTTCACCATCTGCATGAGAGGAAAGCACACTTCTCGCTGCCGCCTTCTCCATGAAGTGATATTTAATTTAGAAATTTTTGATAAGGCAAGCTGCTTGCAGAGAAAACCGGAGAGGAATAATAATGAAGGCTGGGATCCGCTGGGGCTCACGGCAAAACTATCAGGCACGTGTGTGTGTGTCAGCATTTTCAGGGCTGCTTTGCCGTGTTCTTTCCATGCCACTAGAAAGACTGATAAGCTCCAGTTCAGTGCCTATTGCGTTATTTCATTGTAAGAGGAGAAAATGATTCTGAGCACAAACCTGCTCATCTGCCTAACGGCTCCTTCCCTGATTTCATTAAATTCAACTGAAGGTAAGTACGCACACAACAAAGTGTGTTTTAAACCTCCTCTGCACCATATATGTATATACACTAATGCTGGGCACTGATAAAAAATGTCCAGTGCAATTAATCGCATGGTTTTCTGCAATGAATCATGATTAATTGTATTGTTATATGCAAAATGTAGTAATTTAGTGTATTGCACACTTTTTTTTTTAACGTTCTGCAAAAAGTGCAATAACAAATAATAATTGGTTTGCAAACACTGTTAGAACAAATCAGGTGCTTTGTGACAGCAGTGTTTCCTTAAACACAGTCACTCAGCTGCAGTTAACATGTTTCTTGTAAAGCTTAAACTTAAACATTAATGCAATCAAATCAAATATAAAAACAAAGCTATTTGCTCCCGCCAGGGTAATCACCTTTTATCTAGTGTGTTATAGAAAAACGAGGTACCCTCAGACTCCAGAGCCTTTGGGGGTGGAACCATTATAGCAGCTGCAAAGGGGGACCAACTCCATATGAAAGTCTATGTATCTGAATGCAGTGTCATTAAAGTCTTTGTTGGTGTAATGGACAGGCATTCCATTGCTTTTGTCCAAAAGTCATGGGACGCCTGACTCCCACAAGCCTAAAAAACTTTAAATGAACTTTCAAAATGAAAGGATTTTAAAATAATGCGTTAACGTGCCCAGCCCTAATATATATATATATACACATATATAGCCCAGTCTCAGCCATCACGAAATACAATTTAATCAAAATACTGTGATCACGATTTAGGGTTTTTTTTTTCATGCTAGGACAACGCTTCATTACCCTATGTATTTCAATGTGCACTGTGTAACACCGTCAGTATCAGCAGTAACTGGTGACTGAGGGACAGTAGGAGAGACATAATGAGTTGATTCCTTATTGTTTTTGTTTGCAAAGCGGTTGAAACAGGTTGAAATGCCGTGAGATGGAGAAAGTCCCTAACCCTAAACCCTAACCCTAACACAAACCCTAACCCTCACCCTAACGCTAACCCTAACCCTAATCCTAACCCTAATCCTAATCCTAATCCTAACCCTAACAGTCACCAGTTAGCGCTGATACTGGCGATGTTACGCAGTGCGCATTAAAATACATAGAGTAGTGAAGTGCTGTCCTAGCACGAAAAAAACCCTAAATCGTGATCATGGCACATATTTTGATAGAATTGTATTTCGTGACGGCTGCATTAAAAGTTGTGAGATCGGGTTGATATATACATTTTTCCTCCTACCCAAAATGCAAAATGTAGGTTTAGTGCTGTTTTAGTTACTAAAATTCTAATGTAGCTAAAGAGCGAGGTTTCCCAGCATCAGTCGCCCCTGCACATTTTAGAGTGTTCACTGGTCTCACACTCCCCACTTTGACCCAGTAAGGGCTTGTAAATGAACTGATTAGTTGAATCAGGTGTTTGGAGCAGAGAAAAACTGCAAAATCTGGGCCTCCAGACTCCAGACAAACTACCAGCCTAATTATCGTTCACATCAATCAAATGCAATTGTGGTTTTATGTATGTATATATTTAAAAACAGAAAAACAGCAGTATTTTTAAGAATTTCAGAATTTGTTAGTATTTGGTATGTCCCCATTTTGCCATTTTGCTTTAATGATCAACTGGGTAATTCCGCCACTGAAACTCATCCGCAGATAATATAAAATGATTGTGCTGGAGCAGGGAAGGTTGAGAACTCATCGCATATTATATTTTTGTTGATCTTTATGTGTTTTCTTCAAGAGTACCATGATAGTTTGGTGAAAAATAAAAATAAAAAATCGATCAATTATTCCCCATGGAGTTGACCATCTTCTTTAGTTTTGCGCTAGTACAAGCCTGGGTTGACAATAATAAAAGCCTAGATCGCACCCATTTGCATTGTACATACTGCATGCCTCCTAAATCATGACCAAAAAGCAGTGGTACACAAACACAAGCAAGAGGAGAATGTAGTCATTTGCTTGTTTGTTTGTTTTTACAGACCTATTTCTTTAATCCAAACCATGTCCTGCATACCCGTGTGTCTTCTTATCCCTAGAGTGCCATTACTTTCACATACAGTCTTTGTTTCCTGTCCACTGTCGCTTAACTCCACTTCCTTGAAGAGCAGAGTCATTAAGATATGTTTTGTCAGCTCTTCGGCAGGCGTGAGAGTGCGGCGTCTGCTCTTGCGAGCGTGGTGGGTGGTGGTGATTGCGGTGCAGAAAACAAAGCTGTGTGCTGCACCTCTGGATACACGGCTCGCTGCAGAGAACGCTAATGATGGGCCTCTTGTCCCAGGTGTAGGGAATAAATAACATGCTGAAGACAAACATCCACCCACTCTCTGTCACACAGAGCAGCTTCCTGAACTCTTCCACCCCAGGAACATCAGTGGTAGTGTTGTTTGATACAGTGACACATCGCCAGGTCTTCTATCCACATATAAAGTGGCTGACATGCCAAGATAACACACCGATGCTAATGACAGCTCATAAGTGCTTTTTGACTTGGATGTATGGCTCTAAAAGACACTTTTAGTTTGCACAGTACTTATTACATTCTGTGGAGGTTCTTCTTGCCCCCATACAAGAATAATTCTCTAAAGAACCAAAAATGGCTCCTCTCTGGCATTACTCCAAAGGGGCTGCGGCTGTTTAGATACTTGTATTTTTGATTTCCGCAGTTATATCTGACACCCCTTCCACAAATTTCTTCCAAAGGCTTCTTTTTCTGCCTTGTTTTGCATGGTGCAGCTGAACACTGGAGCTATGGAACGAAGAAGGAAGAAAAACAGCCCGAAACAACAAAACAACCCATAACAAAGGGATAAATTCTGAGTGGGAGGAAGGGAGGGAATGAGGGTGGGAGAACAGCCACTTTATTAAATTGGGGGAGTTCATGATGGATGGTTCAATGACTTAAGCCTTACACTGCTATTAAATGAGCCACTGTCTGACTAACAGGACCTGACAGACTAAACTCTGATGCTGTTCTTTGCCAGGGACGTATGAAACCTAGTCTATCAAGGACAGCTGCTGGCCATCAATGGCAGTGCTACACACATATAAATGTTGTCACCAAGTGAGGAACCAGGCATGTCTTATTCACTATGTAGTGCGCTATGTGGAATATTTCATTTAGTTTATTAACCCTTATAGTCACGCGTGAACACACCACAGCACAGCACACAGCGTGAACAATGTGAACTTCTTTCTCTGCATTTAAACCCTTCACCAAGTGAAGCAGGGGGCTGCCACCAATGAGGGGCACCCGGGGAGCAGAGTGTAGGGACGGTACCTTGCTCAAGGGTACCTCAGTAATGACACTAGCAGTCAGGATTCGAATATCCATAACACTACTACAATCTCACAGCTATATATATGGAGTTAGACTGTGAAGATCTGATGTGGGACTGGTCAGTTGACCAAATACATTAATTACAGGCATCATTACATAGTTACCAGTTATCTCACTGAACACAGTCCAATACACATTAACACGTGGGCAAGGAATGGCACATCAATGTGACCTCAAGAAGAATTCCTGAAGGTCATGGGCAATTTGATTGGAGTTTTTGTCACGAGTACGTCAAAAGTGATAGTGGCGAGTTCTTAATCCAGTTGTGTTGGTGTCTAAACAGTGGCTAGTGGATATTTGTGCTCACTATCCTGTTGCTTCTTGAGTATGCAGCCCAAAAGCCTTCATTCACTGTGAGACAACGCAGCAAACTCATTACATGCAAAATGTGCCTGCAAAACTGCAAAACTCAGATCTCACACTGACATTTCATTAAGAAGCTCATTAGCCGCACACTGTTTCGCTGCAGGTGAGATGAAACTCTGCTTTAACCCATCTGCATTCATTTGATTTGCCACCAGTTATAGCAATCCAGCCGTATTTTCCCTAGTCTAACTATCATGCCACAATAAAGCTTGTTTTCAGTCAGTGTTTCTACTATATTCAGCAAGTTTTTCTGCTGCAGCTTGTTGGTGTAGAGCATAAGGCTGGTGATGAAAGCTCCAGCAGCCGCTGTATCTGCAGGGGTAGCCCTCCTCACATCTTTCTCTGCTTGCGTGGATCAATCAGAGCCTGGCAGCTTTTATGTGCCGGAGCAGAGCAGGCAGGGAGGAGGCGCGCTGCAGCTCCGGCATGGGGTTTCTTGCTGGCCCACTTCTGCCTTTCTCCTGAGCTTTACAAGGGAAGGTGGGTGGGGGTGCAGTGGGGGTTTCCAAATCTGCCTGTTCCACGTGGCTGCCACCGCAAGGACTTATATTGAAAGTATTTACACACACACACACACACACACACACACACACACACACACACACATTCAATGGTTATTTTTCAGTGACTGTCAAACTGGCCACCAAATGACTTATCTGCTGCCATTTATGTTGAAATGACATCACCAGTGCTTTCCTGAAATATATTAACACAAACGTTTAGTCATTCTTTCTGTAATAAGAGGGTTTTTCACAAAGCAAGATTTCTCAGTTATGCCGATAACTTAAACCAAATGACTTCCTTAGGAGAAATAGTGAGAAAAGTTCCTACTGCAATTCTGAAGAGGCATATTGTAATGTATGTGTAGGTTGAGGGAAGACTGTAGGTAGACACATGTGGAAGTGAAGATTTTATTTATAAACATATACACTGAGAAATATTCTAAATTAACATGAGGGGTGTAATGCTTCAGAGTAAACTGGGAATAACTGTGACGGGATGGGGTTACAGGTGAACACCTTCAACAAGAGGGCAGGACAAGGGCGAAGCCGGGGAGTGAAAACATGAACAGAAACTGCATGGAGCAGGGTGCGACGGAATCCAAATATGAAACAAAACAGGGAGCAATGGAGACAGACGGGGCGAGATGGTTAAACAGATCTAATTGGCTCATTTTGTGCATCCGCTAGCCTCGGGGCGATGATTGATATTATTGAATATTGCAATCATTTGCACTGGTGATGATATGTCATGATTCGTTACTGCCTCATGTTTCTTTGCTTCTTTGTTGACATTTCAGCTTTAATAAACCGTTCCCACTGTACACTCAGTCTGATCTGTTGATGGTTCAAAAATGTAATTAGTAGTCTAGGCTACCGGGTCCCCACAATTTGCTGTGAACACTAAACTTGGGTCACAAGAATTTAACGTCAGAATTATCCTGATAAATTATATTGTGATTCAGGTTCAGTTACAGGGCACCACATATAAGCATTGCAGACCCTTTCATCGGTTTAAGTAATGTCACTTTTTGCTTAATCACATTTAATCACCAGTTATACAAAAGGAAAATCACCATCAGATTGACTACATATATATTTTGAATGCCTCTTCTAACAGAGAAGGCTGGGGAACATGCAAATGAAACAAGAATCCAGCTACAGTACAATCAGTACATCAGCTCAGTGCGTTAAGCCATGTCTGAGCTTTAGCAGAAGAGAAGGTGAAGTACAAATGTGACATTCTGTGCAAAGTGGCAACAAACGTTGACTTCATGGTAAAGTTGAAGAACTCAAATGCCATGCAGAACCCTGCAGCAAGTCCATCCAGTTCACTGGCTAATCTACCCAATCTTAGCAAACTATGGTAATGCCACCAGTTTTTATTTTATTCATATAACACACCACACATTTCCCGGCCTGTTCACAGCTTTTTTTTTTTTTTTTCATCTTTAAACCTATTGTCCATGCAGTGCTGAAGCAGCAGGCGTCAGCAGCCTACTTTTAAGCAAAAGGTCACTTTACTGAAACCGATGAAAGGGTCTGTAATGCTCACATGTGGAACTCCATGAATTCATTTAGATCATGACATTGTGTTAATTCTGCAAATGATCATCCACAACACACAGTGTGAACCCTGGCCCAGTTACTACAATACTGTGTTGGGATACGACAATAGCTGGTTCATTCTAAGACAACATGGCAAAGAAAAACACCAACATCGCCACTTCTGCCACCTCCCACTTGCCTTCGCTGCCAAACTAAGAGAAGAAATATTAAAAAACAGAAATAGAATAGAAAATGACTGATCTAAAACAAAGAGTAGGCAGTGATGTGACTCCTCGAAGAGCTTAGCGAGCTGAAGAGCATGAAGAGTTAAACGGACCTTGATTTCTATCAGCTAGCTGGGCACATCTGAAATTAGCTAAACCTGTTCTTAGTATTAGCTCATTTTAGCCAGGATGTTCTTGTTACTAGGTTAAAGATGAACAAGGAAAGCCTTGGTTGTTTGTATTCTCATAGCACTCAAAAAGAACATTATGCTCTTTGTGAGTGCTATGAGATTTAGTGAAAGTAGTATCCATGTACACAACATATTTCATAGGCTATGTGTTGTATTCACTACAGTTTGTGTCAGTTTGGCCAGGCACGGGAAACCGGATTCCTTCCTGGCCACAGCACTGTGGAGATTAACATTTCTTTTGTGCGATGTCTTAAATACAATTAATGTCTTGCTAATTAGGAACTGAGGTAAAGTCTGCATTGCTGTGGCCTGCAAGGACCAGAGTTTGACATTTGTGGTGTAGGCTCTGTTGTCAAGTTTGTGTTAATTAGGGTGAACAAGCGTCCGCTTTTCCCCGGACATGTCCTCTTAATGAGACCTGGAAGTTGCGTCCGACCGGGGTTTTAGAATTGTCCGGGATTTTGAGCTGCCTAAACATTCGTCACATCATGGGCATCTCTCAAAAACCAGTTACTGTCCTACACGCCTGTTCACTTCCACTCAGGGGCGGACTGGCAATCTGCGCGTTCTGGAAAAGTCCAGAACCGGTGCACAGCCGTCGGCCCGAGATGCGCATACCACATATCACCCCCACCCCAGAGAATACAGCAAATACTGTATTCTTAAGTGTGCAAAAATCTAGATGAATGCAAAGATTGGGGCAATTAATAATTGTGCAAAAACAGCAAGGAGGATTAGAAGACATGTACAGTATATAAATAAATTTGGGCAGTTGGGGAGTATGTTTTCTTTGTTAATGCCAAAACTGGGAGAAAGGAAACAGTGCCGTTCAGACTGTGTGTGCGATGTACAGATTTGTATTTGGAATCTGATGACCTGGGGGAAGAATCAGTTTCCCATCCTGGTGGAGAAGGTCCAGATCCAGTGAGCGAGAATGAACAGCAGCGGGTTGTGCACACCGCCCTGGGGGGTCACTGCGTTAGGTGACGTGGAATTGGAGATTTTGCTCCTGATCCTGACTGACTGAGGTCTCCCAGTCAGGAAGCCCAGGTCCTTGCAAACCACAGCCACTTTGGTGTCATGCCTCATTAAACACATCTGATTCACCTCATTACCTAATTAGCAAAACATGAGTTGATTTAAAAGCATTGGATGAGAGAAACGTTAATCTCCACAGTTCTGTGGCCAGGAAGGAATCCAGTTTGACATGCCTGGCCTAGAAACTCTGCTGACAGCCACACAGACATGAGTATCACTCGTTCCAATGCGTGTGTGCAGAACTTTTGTGTGAAAGTCGACTACAAATACACACATTTTGAAGTCAAGGGCGTGGTCTTAGTCCACTTTGACAAGACTGCTGGACACTGGCCATTCAGAACTAGAGTCGGGATTAACACGTCTACAAGAATATAAAGCGACCTTGGGTTTGTGAATGGCGCTATATAAATGTAACGTATTATTATTATTATTAAGAGTTTTGTCTTTGCAGTGTGGCCAGTCAAAATCATGACTTAGTACAAAATCATGGTAGTCCAACCTAGTACCAAAGAAATATAAAAGAATCGCTTCTGTTAAAATAAAGCTGCATGTTGATATTATTTTTTCATTTCACACAGCGCTTTGTTTGATGCAGAGGTTCAGAACAAGGAACATTTGAAGGAGCACACTGGCATCCAGCTCCTCCATCCTCACAGGTGTTGAGTGGGATCCTGCCAGTCATGGCGAATAAAGGCACACTCACCGACAGAAATGTAATTTCACACAGAGACGACAACTGACTGGAAAACGTCTCCTTATATTAGTGGTTAGCCTGTCTTTCCTCTACCGTTCTTCTTTCTGCCACTCGCTCATGCATCTCTTCTCTTTGCCTTTCTTCACTCTCTGCCTCTCTCTTCCCTCTCTGCTAGAGATGCAACTGCAAAGTCGTGTGGGTTTAAAAATGCTCTTTTTGAATTGTATATGAGGATTATCCAGTCATGGTGCAATACTCGTTATCAGCTGAAACAGCATCAATAAGCTCTGTGCTCTCAAACCCAAGACACTTCATTAGAAAACCCTGTGCGTGATTCATGCACATGTGGTTTCAATTTAGGCCAATATTGATATACTGACATGTGTTTTCAAAAGGGTATATACAGTTAAATAGAATAAATGCGGTTTTGTATTGTTCTGCATTGTTTTATTAGTAGTATATTTTTATATTTATAACACAGTATATAATAGAGTAGACATTAAAACAATGACCTAAAAAGACCAAATATTCAAGCCTATTTTTTTGACTGTTTACTGACACAGACAAGCACTGATTATCATAATTGACAGAATTCATGATTTAGTATGCTTTTTGTCTGTCAGTGTTCTCTCACTACACTACTTAGTGTGCATTATACAAATACGTCAAACCCAACCAATGGGAATCAACAGCAATAAAAAAATCCTGACTATTAGCACAGCCTTAATACACCAATTGGCCAAGTAACATTATCTCCTTACAGTGGCACCTGTCAAGTGGCGGGATCTACTAGACCGCAAGTGAACAGTCAGTTTGTGAAGCTGATTTTCTGGAAGCAGGAAAAATGGGCAAGTGTGTGATGGCTGGGTCAGAGCATCTCCAAAACAATAGGTCTTGTAGGGCATTCCTGGTTCAGTGGTTTAGTATCTACAAAAATTGGTCGGAGGAAAGACAACTGGTGAAGTGACCACAAGTTTGTGGGGACCCAAAGCTCACTGATGCGCATGGAGAATGAAGGCTAGCCCTTTTAGTCTGAGGCCACAGCAGAGGTACTGCAGCACAAATTGCTAAACTGTTCTGAAAAATAATATTAAAATGATGAAATAAAACAAACAAAATGTCCTTGTTAGTAGTCTTTGGAGAGGTCAGCAGAGTCAAAAGTACAAAAGTTACCACATAAATGAAATTACATATAGACACAGTATTTTTTTTTTTTTTTCAAGAAATAATGTCATAACGTAAAGCATTTTTTCATTAAAAGGTAGATGGAAAGAAACTGTAAGCACAAGATTTGTTTTGACTTTTTTTTTTCATTTTATTACTTGCAATTTGTGAGGAAAGTCAATGGAAACATAACTAATGAGAGATGCACTTTTGAATTGAGTCGGTTTGTAAACAGCATATGTTTCGCAGACCTGGTGTGTGCTTGTACTGGGTTCTAGATATTATAGCTATTCTGAACCTGTGTGTCAGTCTCGTCCCACAGCTGTCAGATATGCAGAGTGATCCCATCTGTTAAGCACACTTACACACACATACACAGGTGATGCTAAAACCTCTGAAGGGGAATTCAAATGGTGAAATCTGTATAGGTATGATAGTTGGAGTTACTGTTTGATTTTTCTTTGTTTGTTCTTGCCCTTCTCCTGCCTTTACTAGTGTTTTAACTAGGCCCTCTGTGTTGTGCGAATAGCTCTGGGGTTCTGTAAAGCTTTATTGCAGAGCAGAAGGCCGCTGGCACACACTGCAACAGTCTCACAACTGTCTGCCTAATCATACTCTGTAGAGAAATGTGGAGCTTGACATGTTTATGGCAGCTTTGCAGATGACTGTCCTGCGACGGACACTCTTGCCACTGGGATGTGCTGTCTGTGGCACAATGAGATCACGTCACTGTTCTCAATAGACTACAACAGTGCAGGTCCTGTTATTACCGCACCTATTTCTGCCCCCAAACACAATCGGGCTTGATCAAAAACAGATTAAGCACTTTGTTTAGTGAGAAAACCTGAATCATTTTGTTGTGTGAAAGCTATTATAATATTACACAGATAGCTGATGTACTTACAGGTCATTTCATGAAGCCACTTTCACACATGCGAAGGGGGTTAAGTGAGACCACAAGACAAAGTCAAAATCCCAGTAACATTGATGTTACAACTGAATGTAAATACTCATCAGATCAATACACAGTATTGTATAATCTATCTATAATCTATCTATATTTTACTATTATTTTTGCTATTTTTCTTGTGGCAAAACACCATCTCACTTCGCTAGTATGGCAAGAACAAAGCAGACCGCCCGCAAATCCACCGGTGGGAAGGCGACCAGGAGGCAGCTGTAGCCACGAAGGCTGCTCACAAGAGCGCTCCGGCCACTGCGGCGTGAGGAAACCTCACCGTTACAGGCCCGGCACCGTGGCTCTGACAGAGATCCGATGTTACCAAAAATCCACGGAGCTGCTGATCCGCAAGCTGCCCCTCCAGCGCCTGGTGTGTGAGATCGCTCCGGACTTCAAGGCCAAACCTCCGCTTCCAGAGCTCCGCAGTCGTGGCCCTGCAGGAAGCCAGCGAGGCCTAACCTGTTGGATCTGTTCAGCGAGGCCTAACCTGGTGGGTCTGTTCAGCCAGGCTAAACCTGTTGGATCTGTTCAGCGAGGCTAAACCTGGTGGGTCTGTTCAGCGAGGCTAAACCTGGTGGGTCTGTTCAGCGAGGCCTAACCTGGTGGGTCTGTTCGCGGACATGAACCTGTGCGCCATCCACGCCAAGAGAGTCACCATCATTCCTAAAGATGTTCAGCTGGCCCGCCGTATCCGCGGAGAGTGGCTTGAACTAACTGTGCTGAAGGTCCCCAATGTGGAACGCCCTCCCTGAACATCTGAGGAGAACACAAAGAACTCTTAATTTAATTTATCTATTATTTATTTTTTATTTCTGGATAACTTCTGTAAAGTGACCTTGAGAGTCGTTAAAAATAAAATGTATTATTATTATTATTATTATTATTACAATTTATCTGCATGACTAGTGCAGTACCAGGATAATTACCAGGAGAGCTCATGAAATGTAGCCCATTCAGTACAGGGAAATACAAGGACATCTAGAAAACAGCCTCCAAAACTGAGACAGTTTAGTTTAAAAGACAATTTTTGGGGTTTGGATGGCTAGAGAATGATAAAAGACCTTTGTGAAGACTGCACTTCTAATAGTAGTAGAGATGTACTTCTAGTGTAGGAAAATAAACGTGATTACATTTTAAGGAAAATAAAAGTGATTTTAGAGGTGAGTACTAAATAAACGAATCTTTAGCAAACCAAAGTCGGAAAAATGAACATGTATTTTTAAACCAACAAATTAATTGAGAACTGCTCTCACTTCCATAACACCCTGCATGTTCCTCCAATCCAGGATCTGGCTGTGGCGAGCAATGTGACAAATCTTCTGTTTATGCCAGTCTGAATCTATTTCAGAAAAGTGTCCTGACTGCAGCTTTATATGCAACTTGCTGAAGTATGAGTCAGTGAACGCATCAGGCCTCTAAAATTCCAACACAAACAACCTCATAAACTCCTCAGTCACACAGCCTTGAGCTGTTTGTCCAGCTTGTGAGCTGAGCTGTGTGATTTTAGTTTACCGGGAGAAACCAGACTTCAGTCCCATAATTATATAAAAAAGAAGGACTGATTTGTACAAGCTTCTTCACAGCTGCATTATCTGCTCTGCCTCTGGGGAAAAAACAAACAAGCAAAACAAAACAAAAAAACCTTTTCAGTTCTGGATAGAAACACGAAGTTTGAGTGAGATATTGCCATCAAGTGTGGTCAAGCCATTGCTAGAATTATTTAGAGGAGAGTGTCTGGGGAGCCTTTCTGTTTCACACAGTGCAGGAGGATTAATAGGCCACTGAGTGGTTGGTGTTGGTGAATAATTATGCACGCAGTGCCTCATTCTCACCTAGCGCACCCAGCCAACTAAACCCATCAGCACTTGCCCTCCAATGGCAGGTTCAACACTTTGCGATCATAATACTGTTGCAGACTTTGAACTGGGAAAGAATTTTTGTGTTACAATCTTTGCTTGTAAAACTCTTATAATGCACTTAATAGACAGTTGTCAGCCTGCTACAAAGCACTGGCTAAAACGTCTAAATGTATCCACTGCTGTGACGCATATCCAAAAGTCAAACCAAGAAATAATGGTATTAGACATTTTTCCACGATTTCCGCAGTCTGCCCGAATTAGTCAGATTCTACCCAGAAGGTAGGTCTCCCCTGTCATATGCTGAAGCTGGGAGAGTGAAGGCTAGCACGTATTTGTCATGTAACCACCCCACATCTTATTAAAGCACTGCTGTTTGAACACCATTAGACCACTCAACACGCTTGGAGGAGAACACTAACTGCTCATTGTGTCATGTCATAATGAGACAGACATAATGGCTAATGTGCTGGTCAGTCTCATGCTGAGTGATAGTGAAGGGAAGCATCTTTCCCACCCAGACAGAGCCAGGCCATTTATATTCTCCTGGACTCCTGACTGTGGGTGGCTGTGATGTCACTGGGGATCAAAGACATGATCCCTTGACCAGTGATTAGATGGTTGTGCCTCTCAGAAGCGAGAGCAGTCTGGATTTATGTGCCAACTCACACCAACTGCAGATAAAAACAAAGCAAAGCAGCAATTTGCATTTCAGTATTTTTTTCAAAGCACAGATTTCCTGAGGGCATGTGTGCATGACCCCATTTTGTCCAAAACCCACCCCCCCAAAAAAAAAAAAAAAAAACAGTAGGTGCTGCATGGCTGACCCAAGCAGAATGTTCAGTAAAGAAATTGTATAATATTGCACAATCTGCCACGAAGTTGACACACTTGCAGGAGTAACAATAGTGGAAAACACAAAGAACATATCACAGCTCTGGCTTATTAACACAGTTTATTAAAACAACACGGGAACACCACTGTAACAAGCAGAAGTGTGAATATAAGTCCAAGGAAGTTAACAAAACAGGATGATGTGCACAGCTGAGGTATAGTAATCTAAGCTCAGTACTGGAAGGCAGGTGGAGTATCACATGAGACTCAGCTATAATATTATCAAACTAAAAAACTCTGAGGACAGAAGAACCTACAGCACGAGGTTGGATATTCTTCTAATTGTTGGCTTTAGTTTGGTTGTTAACAGTGTGCAGTACTTGCATGATATAAAGTAAGCGACTAACGTCATACATAACTGGAAAAGTTTCCCTGATTATATTTGCCTTCCTCTTGGTGAAATACCTCATTTTCTGCACGCCTCATTTTCTGCACGCCTCATGTTCTGCAGGCTGGCTCAAACTTTACAGAAACACAGCCAGAAGAAATAACTGTGCTCTAGGAAAGAACGTTTTGGTAAGTTCAGCAGATATCACTTGAGAAGAAAAGACATTAACTCAGTTCTTGCTCATTTGTTTGCTTTCAAAATGTGTTTAATCCATCAATTTTTAGTGATTATGGGTTTGCATGCTATGTTAGTTGAGTTTGAACCACGGAACTGAGTTTCTCCTGTCAGTCATATAAAGCTTGGATTCCCTGTTTTCCCTGCCAGAGTGCATAAAAATGGCTGTGGGTTTCGTGCTTCTAAATTGGACTCTCTGACAGCCTGGAGCGGCCTACCAGAGCCAAAAGGCTCAGAAATGTTAACTAACAACGATGGCACGTACAAACTGAGATATGTACTGTGTGGTCTTATTATAGTAACACTGAACTCAATTATTGAAAACTGGCCAGAAAAATTAAAAGGGGGAAGGGGATTACTTAGTTGTGTGTGTGTGTGTGTGTGTGTGTGTGTGTTATTTCCACGCCTAAACACCCAGGTAGGTTTGTCATTTGTGGGAAAGCTGTTAATGACACTTTTGACAATTTTTGTTACATAAAGTCAAGATGAGTTGATTTAGAATGGTGCCAACATACAAGTGTTAAAGTTCCTTGTATTGTTGGAGTAGAGTTTTGCATTAGCTGCAGATGGCATGTGTCAGTTTGGGACTGCATCTCACCTAAATAGGTCTACCTTAGGGGTCTTCACCCAGTGATGTAAGTTTGCCATGTGTTTTTATGCAAATTTTGATTTCTTAGGTTTGATTGCACTAGTGGTTTCTTGTGCCTGGTGTGTGCATTCTGTAATGTTGATATTTCCACAATTATTTAAAAAAAGAATTTCTGTTTTGACTTTACTATGTGCAGCCCCAATATCTCCGCATGGCGTCCGTCCCTTTATTAGAGCACAGTTTCAGCATCAAAAAGGCATTTGACCTTTGAAAGATCTGAGAAAGGTCATTGGGACTTTGAACCTGATCACTCGTAAAACTCACTGTCAAGTTTCTTAAGGGCAGCATTTTGCCTGGAGCTAGACATAATGTGTCGTATGGAGAGTGATCAGAACATTAACTCACCAAGTTCTGGGGAGAGCTTCATTAGACTGGCTAATTAGCAACTTGCTGTTATCATGACTTAGTGGAAGCTAATTAGCGAGGAGGTAAAATACACTGGGAGCATGCTGGTGATCATAATGGGCTGAGCTCACACTGTGGCCCTCATATTCATCCCAGCATAAAGCCCTCTTGGTAAAGGAAATGAGGTCTGCGAGAAACATCTCACAGTATGATGCTAAAAGCCTTCATGTGTGCTCTACTGAAGATGGTCCAAGGAGATTTGTCCAGACTTTCATACTCCAGATGTTCTCTAATCGATGAGCAAATATGCGATGAGCAAATAAATAGCGATTGTTTTTATTTTCTGTCTGAGAAAAACAAATGTTTGCTGGTCAGCTACACAATTATGTGCAATTTGCTTTACAGGACGATAAATACTAAGCATTTTATTTATTTTTTTTATTTGTCAGTTTCATGTATATTTAAAACATACAGATCTAAGTACAAAATGTCTTAGATCTACAGTGTTTTGCAAACTTCTCACAGATCAGATATGGTTAGATGTGAAGTCAGGCCCCGGGCATCCTAGATGACTGGACAATGAATGTGGATCCGCAACAGAAACAAAGCTGTGAGATGTTCTTTCCTGACAGGAAGGGTAGACGTTAGAAATGCAACGTAGCAGCTTTCCTGATATCAGGCATCCGAAATCTTAATGACATATGATCAAAAATTCTAAATCTAGCTGAGTGCAGTCTGAGGACATTGAGAGAACTATGCTAATAAATGAGATCAAAGTGTGTTATAATGTATTAAAAAAAAAAAAGATAATACTGATTATTAAAGTGACAATGAAATTAACCTGTTCAGTCATCCTTCTCTATTCAAACGGAAAAGGCTACTAGAGGAAGTAAAAACATGCAAATACCAGATACACACCCGTCTACAAACCAGTCCGTGTCAAGTACAGAGAGAAACAGCCCATGTAGGCAATAAAAGTAAAATGCCCCCGTATAGTCAGACATGAACACACCACAGCACACACACAGTGTGAACAATGTGAAATTCTCTTTCTGCATTTAACCCCTTCACCAAGTGAAGCAGTGGCTGCCACTGACGCAGCGCCTGGGGAGCAGTGGGTGGGGATGTATTTTGCTCAAGGGCACCTCAGTGGTGCCACTAGCAGGCCTGGGATTCAAACGTACGGCCTTTTGATCACACTTGGCCACCAGAACATACATATATCATCCAAAGGTTTTTTTAGTGCACTTGCAAAATTGTAGGAAAATTATTGGCACAATGTAAAACAAAACTAGATCAAATGTATACAATGTAACAAAAACATGAAGCTTGGTCCTCACTTTTACGTGTGAAAAAATCCTCAGATTGCTTGCTCTATATTCTCCTCTCGTATCATGCATTATTACATTTTTGGCAGTAGGCAGAGACCCTTATGCAAAACAACTTACAATCATTAGTCACAGGGACAGTCCCCCTGCAGCAACTGAGGGTTCAGTGTTTTGCTCAAGGACGCAATGGCAGAAAGTGGAGATTTGAACCTGCAAACTGTTGGTCATCAGGTTCACAGGCAAGGTGTTTCACCCGCTAGGTCACTACCACAAGTGTGCTTCTCCATTATTAGAGTTTTTAAATACCTGTTACATTTCCATTATATAATACAAATTACACTATGTATTAAATGCAGGGATGCCAGTAATTTTGACCCATGTGGTTTTGGTAAAAATAATACGTCTTGATAAGTTAATTTTATATTACATTTACCTCAGTGATGGTTTCATGATGTGTTCAGTGTGAGATTTGAATTAAACAAGCACAAAGACATTTTTTCCCGACCTTTTCAGCAAGGAAATGAAGATAAAGCTGACTGTATTCACTCATGGTGGAACAAGGCAGTCACTCTAAGCTTTATGGGAGAATCTATGTTCTCTTACCTTCAGGAATAAATGCATGAATGACACAAAGCTGATATAAACAAAAACACACAGTATGCCTTTGACATCCCCCCATGCTGCTCTCGTCAGCAGCTCACTTTGGCCCTGCGCTGAAATTCCAGGTGCTCTGGGTCACGCAAGCCGTGCAGTCTTTTTTCCTTTTTTTCGTTTTGGCTGAGAAGTCTTCCTTGGATTAAATGGTTCCTGATGGGTCTGGGCACTGAAAGTCCTTTATCAACAAAATGCAGAACATTTAAGGGATTGCCTGGTTGCACTCTGTCTTTTGGTTGTTTTATCCTTCTGCAACTCCATTGCTTGGCAATTTGAGAAACATCTTCTGTCTCTCTAAACCCCCCCCCCCCCAGTCCCTTTTTTTAAAATTACACTTGTAGAGTAATTAATTCTCTCTGAACTTTTGCTGGCTGGATGGAAAGAGAAGTTGACGTTCATTACAAAGCACATTAGGAATAAGAAACTGAGATTTTTTTACAAGTTCATTTGCTTAGCCGTTTGTCGCAGCATGAAGCTGTAACTACAAATAAAAAAAATGACCAAGACATCTCAAGCAAAAAAAGCAGAAGCAGACTGTGCTTTTCCTACCTAACAGTGGAAGCTACAAATACAATGGGCCTATTCCTATATCAACTCATGGACTACAGATAAATAAAATGACATAACTATAGGAAGCCTAACATACAGAATTTCCCCGCAAATTAGAGAAGAATCTCGCTGCCTCCATATTTCTCTGTTCATGTGCATGAATTTTATACAAAAGAGATTGGCATATTGGTACACTCTGTCTAACAAGACACAAACATTTACCCTTCATATGAACTCCTGAGGCAATCTAAAGCAATTCCTTTTCCTCAGTCTCAAACAAATATTCCAATAAAGCAAATTATGTCATTTATGTAGGTAAAATATAATTGCTGTCAAAACCAAACCTTGTATCTCAGAAAAAAGAAAAGTTAAAAGTCATTTTCAACCATTTGTATTTGTCCATTATTGATACAATTTTAGCATATACAGCTGATATTTTTAAATGTTCCATATGCTTTATTGTAATCCACTGTCACAAAGGGCTCGGGAAACGAGGCACAGTGCAGGATTTGATTTTACTGAACTCAGACTTTATTTTACAAAACATAAACAAGGCACGTGGTCCAAAACACAAAACAAAATCTAGCTCTTACAGACAGTTATAACTCTATACAGGAATGACGGTGGACTGACACCAGTGCATAAACCAAGGCAACCTAAATACAAACAAAACCAGGACAGGGACCAATCAGAACATACAGTCATTTTCTTGACATGCTAAACAGCTGTAACTATCGCTGTGAAGTTAGACACCGTGAAGTGACACTTTCACAAACAAAAGTCCTACATATCACAGATAATGGCGGCCTCTAGCAGCTGCTAAGCGGGGATGTGACATCCACAAGCCTCAAAGGGTGGGTTTCTTCAAAAAAATAAATAAAATGAGTCTTTTACACCATCAATCTACATGTCAAGGATTTTGATAACTATGCTACTACTTCAAAATCTCCATGAAAGGGCTTCTTTAACAGTTGTATGGCATAATGTTCATTATATTTGCATTTTGTGTTAATTGCTGTATTTATATTAACATGCACATGCTAGAGTCTTTTTATATGAGTTGAAGGCAACAAAAGGCCCTTTGCAGTTGAAATAAGCATGATCCGTAATCAATTTCCGGATATAAAATATTCATGGACATGTTATACTCTTGGGAACAATGTTATGATGAAATACAAAACTCTCAGTGAATGCCTTAAACAGAAGGTGGTTAATTTAAAGAAATATGAACAGTGGTGCTAGTTTACTTCCAGCCCGACCGGCACATCTTTAGCATTTCAAACAGTTTCATCATTCATAGTGTATTAATACTGGAGCAGCTTACAATGAAGTTCACAATGAAAAAGTCAGGATGAGCAACTGAGGCAGGCGACTGGTCTCAGCTTGCATGCCCTGTATTCTCCGATCTCATTAGACATTATTGGTAAAGAGTCATCGCTGTTATGTTGGCAAAAGGGAGCTGGACTAAGAATTAAATGTAAGGGTGCCAGTAATTGTAATTTTATTTAAATGTTCAGAAGTATTTTTGTTTTCTTAAGCTAAATTTGAGTCATTTGAAGGTTGTATTTCTCTCATAATGCTAGTGTGAGATCAAGCAAATTAACCAGAAAGAGATTTTTCATGACTTGAAAAGCAGTTCTAACTCATTCAGGAATGCTGCTCTCATTCCAGTCTTTTTCAAACATGTAACTCTCGTATGAAATGCAGAGAAACAGCTACAGTAATATGAGTTCAGTACCCTGAAGTGTGGTTCTCTGTTGCAATGTTTTCAAGTATACTACTGTATATTTTGTGCAGATGTTGACTGTGAAAAGTCTTTATTGACCCCAAGGCTCAGACAAAGCAGAACCCATTGCATCATCATATTCTGCTTAATGAAGCATGATGCAGTCCCCATGTTGGAAAGCACATCTGCAACTCACTGTGCTTTCAGTCAAGCTGACATATGTTCTGTGATAAACGTAAAAAAGATGGGATACTTTCCACACGCGGCTGGGTAATGCTGTGTCTGTTCTTGCCTCTGTATTGCATAACATGCGCTCAACTAACATGTACTCAGGGATGTTCTCATTAAGGGCTTGGGGAAAATGTAGCAGCATGTCTGGTAAGATCTACCTGGAATGTTTTCTTTATTATGAGCTACGAAGCAAGGTCAAGGTTGGTACAAGACACACGTTACACAACCGTACCTGACAATAAATTGCCTGAGAACTTCCATAAGGAATATTGTACATCCGTGGGCTCTGACTCTGTGAGAAAAGTTAGTTACTTTATTTTTCAGTTCTACCCAAAATTCTCTGCAACCACCTACCAGTTACATACTCCAGCTACAGCTGTGTCCAGATGTCCTAAAGGTTCCTACTTTTTCCTCCTCCTTTCCATTACCCCAAAACTGATTTAGTGGAGTCATCTTGCTGATTTTCTGGAGGAGGTGAGTAAAGCTCCTTCACACAAATGCCAAACAGCTTCAATTGGAGGATAGATGAGTGTATGTTGCCTGTGAAGACTTAAAAAAAACATTTAAGTCACCTTATTCCTGCCTTGAGAGGACAGATGACCCTGCAAATCTAACCATACTTTAAATGTGTGTATTTGAGGAGTGCTTTGTGTGAATGTTGTCATTGGCTTGTTGAAGTGGATCAGGTGTCCCGTTTCCCCACTTAAGGGTTGTTCTCATCGTTCCTTCTGCTTCACCCTCTCCCCTCAATTCCTCCACGTTCAGACTCCTGTGGTGAGCCTTCCACAGACAGCAAGGCCACTGAAGCTCTCTTGGCCTCTTACCCCAATAGTGGGACAAGATGTCCCTTTCTAAGACTTTCTTTTTGTGCAATACAAAACAAAATCAACTGCCATAACAGAGTATTTCCTCGCCTTGCTAAAATCATGTAAATATATGCTTTAAAATGGGGCAAATGCCTTAAGAGGAGGAATTTCACCAGTTTTACGTTACAACTTCATGGATTAACATTTTATATAGCAAGCCCATAGCTCCCTTCCTTTAGCTGATGGCTGCAAGATATTGAAACAATCACTGCTGCTTTTAGCTGCTGGGCAAGATAAAGAATGTACAAAAAAGATAACCCACCTTTTGCCTGTGTTTCGGTCAAAGAGTGAAAAATCTCCTTTGCTTTTGATCTCAAGTAATAGTTTTGGGAGAAAGGAATAAAATTACATTATTCACGATAAAGCTACGTTTTCTAATGAAAGTGCTGGAGCGAAAGCATAAGTTTGCTCCGCGCTGAGTAAATGTGTGTTCCATTTGCTCCATTGTTCAGGCAGCTATGGCTACAATATATCACACAAACTGTAATCTCATTTCTCATTTCAAATTTGGTTCTGATCCGTAGAACCAAACTCCTGATCCATGTTATTTTACTCATCACATGCATATTCAATGAGAAAAGTGCATCTTGGGACATGTAGTCCAGCTCTTCTGATCTACCATTGGGATCACAGAGCCAAACAAGCATGCAGAAGAAAAAGTCCCCTCCATCCCACTTCACAAAGCAAAAGAATCATCTACATGCATCTTAAACGTGGGGCGGTTGACAGATATCCAAGAGCTGTAGTTAGCGCCTCTAAATGGAACTGAAGGGTTGCAGACAGGCTAGCACTTTAGAGTGGTATTTGTACGCAGAATATCAATGTCGTCTCCTACACACTCCCATCTTCTGTCAGTGGGGAGGGACCGAATAGCATGTGGAAAACACAATGTTGAATAGAGGTCGAAGAAAGCCGCTGTACATCGAATCGGAAATACATAAAACAAAAAGGTCTTCACGCAGGGTGGCATGAAAAATCTTTGTGTTTGTGCCTGTGAAGTGTGGTTCATATTCAGGAAGACCTTATGCACAGAGTTTAAGCAGAAACTGAGCCACTTTAGTCATGTACAGATTTTCCGTTTCCCACTGGGACCTTTCTTAAACAAGAGCAGCCCATCTCAACAATCGATGTCCACCTACTCAAGAGAGAAATGCTCTTGAAAATAACTATCATTAATTGCCTGTGATCAATGAGTCACCAGCAGTGACCCAAAGAGTAGAATGCTAATCAATGGAACGCAATTTCCATCTAAGATTAAAGGCTAGACTCTTTAAACCTGCTTTAAGTCTTGATCCCTATGTGAGAATACATACTGAATTATTTTTGAAAGCAATCCCAAAGCCAACAAGTCTCCTCTATTAGGCCTGACACAGTTATTGTTTAATCGCATTTATTTAAGTCTTATTTCAGGGCAACAGACAGTATCTGTATTCATTTGTTGGCTTGAACCAAATGCATGTAAATGGACAGAGATGCGATTACTCCTGGTTTTGCGAAGATGACACAGGTTGCAGCTTCACACGTCCACTAAAACACCTTCAGAGGGGAGCAGTGAGTAGCATTTGCTTATTTAAGCTGAAGCTGTGTCTGCCATCAGTTGAGAATGGGTATTGGCAGGTAGCTAATCAGCCAATTTCACTGCTATAGATTTATACCTTAAAACAGTTGTGTTGTCTTTTGCAGTAATTTATAATAAAGAAAAAAATATGATGCGACAGGTCTAATAATAAAGGCTATTTGTCTGAACAGCAGAAAACTGTGTTCTTCGACGATGTTCTGTCAACACTGAGATACTGGGAAGAGGACACTATGTGACAACGCACGGGACTAGATGTTTTAAGCCTTTTACATCAGGTTTCAGATGCAAAGATGATGCCTACATGGTTACATGGCTGGAGTACAAGCATAAATGCACAGTTTATGTTCTATATTCAAAGTGCAGTCAAAGTTCTCAATTTAAAGGGCATTTCTACATCTCATTCATATGCACTTGAGAGAGAATCATACAAAACATCAAATTTGGGTATTTTGGAAATGCAGCTAATTGCACATTCCATTCATTTAACTAAGGAAACTGAAAATTACTTTCAGTGAATGATTCTAACAATTTATTTGTATAATTGCTACAAGTCAGTACTCAATGTAGGCTACTCCACCCACTAGAATCTAACGTATGTCCTCGTTATATCACATTAAATACTGAAAGATTTTATAGCTATAAATAACAAATATGTCATGCGGCAGACTGTAAAATATCTGTCTGAAAAGGATTATCATAGATGAGCTCCATCATGAATGAGAGGGAGATAAACAGATGAGAGGGGAGTCTGTGTAGTGTTTTTCTAAGATGTTTTTACTCCGTCAGAGTCTATGCGAAGAGTTTATGGGACCTGGTTCAAGTGCAAGGCTGCACTTGAAGTCTGCTGAATTAGTAGGCGAAGCGCAGTTTGTGTGATACGCTGCAGTGTTAGTGAAATTAATTCTCATTTCAGACACTTTGTGAGTGCAGACGGCGGCTGCATCAAGGCCCATTTTAAACTGTGCCTGCTGGCAGACACACATCAAGCCATATCATTATTCTGGTTGGATTGATGGTAGTCCGCTGGCAAGGCGTATGCTGGCAAAAATGACAAAACCTGGTTCAAACTTTTGTCTTTGCATGTCATCTACATCACTTTGTGCCAGCTGTGTTCGAAGCCTCTGAACAACAGATTGCTGTTAAAATGATCTGACTGGATGTCATCTGCCCTGTGAAGACAGGGGCCTTCTGCTTCGGTAAGCTTTGTCATTATGGCCTGAAATATGTGCAGTAGAAGGACTACGCCCGACTGCCCAGATTAAATTGTATCCTGTTGTCTGAATTAATAAATGTAAAGGCTTCTCCGGGAAAATTATATGTGTAAATGTGTCCTTGATGCTCAATCAGCGGATGCTGCAGCACTTCTGTGTTTGTCTCTTTTTTTTTTCCCTTGTTGGACTGGAATTGGGCCAAGTGGGGGAAGGGAAAGGGGGGGGGGGATGCGCATCAAACATATTTGCGCAAATGATGCAAGAATGCAGAGACTGAGAGAGTTCAAACACTTTGCATATACTCAGCATGGCCATGTCAAGTGAATGCGTCATGCTTGAAGAAAACTATTCTCAGCGTCCTTAATGTTGGGAGTCCTGCTGCTGCTAGGCCCTTTGTGAGTAAACTGTGTGTGTGTGTGTGTGTGTGTGTGTGTGTGTGTTTGTGTGTGTTCTGATTAACATGGTCGACTACAATGAGAGACAAATGAAGAGGCGAAAAAACATCATTTCCTCATGCCGGCATCATAATTGCTTTGAGCGCGGCACTAAGTATAATTAATATGTCAAAGTAATAAACGATCTTGTTCCTAATGCCAAAATAGGATTACAGAGATAATGTGTGCAAGAGCAGAGAAAAGGAAGCTGACTATTTATACCATTCCTTCAGTAGATTGGCAGAGGAGCTGTGGCAAACAGCTTCTTCATGCTTCGTGCTGCGGGCGTGTGCCCCAATAAAACACCAGCAGACTGTAAAATCCAGACGGGATCTCCAATTGAGACAGCAGCAGTGCACTATGGTACACGACTGCACTGACGAAGCAGGGGCTTTCACACAACTGTGCAAGAGAGCAGGTCTGTGAAGAAAGAGTATTTATCTGTATGTAACTATCACTACAATCACTACATGAACTGTGGTCACTGTTAAGACTATCTTCTTTTAATTCATCTGTATTAGTGCAGTGCAGTTGTTTATATACTGTATGTTGACAGAATCTGTGATTGTAGTTCTTTCACACAAACTCAGCTTGGAAATGGCTTTTAGAGAAACACCCCCTGCAGATCCGCAAAAGGCCTGTGGGTAAATCAACAAGCAGCAAGGTATCAAAAGCAACCACAAAATGAAAAATGACAGTCACCCCAAGAGCCTGCATTATACGTTTCAGTAAGCTGTATGAATAAGAGTGAGAGGCTACAAATAAGAACCTTTGACTGGGTGTATTATATTTGTTATATTTATTTTATATTATATTTATTACATTATATTTATGATGTACACACACAGGCTGGAGCCACAATTGCTTTCAGTGGACACTGGTACTAAAAATCATGTCACCTTTTTTGTTTAGGTTCATATGAACACTGTGTGGAGCTGAGAATAATGTTACTGATGAATACTGACAAATTCTTATTTCTGATTGTGCTCATTTTGGCCAATTCTTTAACTGGGAAAAACATATTTCTCTGGGGTCAAAATGGGGCAATTAAGAGAAATGTGACTAGCTGCACAAATTAAAGGACAATTAATTAATCATTTGATAGCCCTATTTCATCAGTTTTAGCCCCTAGTGTCAATTTGATAGAAACGTCCTAATATTCTGATATTGCAGGAGAGCCATTGCACTAATGAGAGTGATTATTAAGGAAGAGCTCAGTTGTCAGGAGTGTGGCTGGAAGCAGACTGGGGAAGCAACAGTCAGGCTCATTTCCTCAAACAGCCTCAGGGACTCAGCTGAGGCTATGGGGCTGCAGCTGTCACTCCAACATGAGGGGGTGCGCATTAGATGCCGAAGGCATCTTAAATACAGACTATGAGGGAAATGATGCATTCATTAACAGAGCATCATCCCAAGCCCTAGGTAAATTTAATTTTGCCTTCATAAAAATATCCCCTTATGGTAATAATGACAAATCTAGGAATAGCTCTAAGACACATCATACAAATAGTACAATATTACGCTTTCCTTTTTAGCATGGAATTACTTTCATGAACCAAAAACATAAAATCGGATCCATAGTAGTTCAAATCTACTACTCAGTTCAGACTAAATCGAGCATTGATCAGGGGTTTAATGAAGGTATGGTTACACACAGTTGAGCAGTGTATTACCCATATTACTTACAGCATATACAGCTTTTACTACAAAATGATCCGATGATGTTCAGGTTATGTAAAAGCAGTGTCAGTTGGTAGATATAAATATTTAAATATTCCACCACTGCAGGGATTTTGTGAAATATTGTTTTATTGTGAGACACCGTTTTGTGGAGGCACATGGAAAAGCAGGTCCTTGTATTCTCAGCCACCCAAATCAAATCAGTAATAAGTAATAGCCTGCATACAGGATACAATGCCCAATATGAAGACACAAATTATAAAAAAAAAATGTTTTATGAGGCAATGTTGATATTTGGGTGCAAACTCCCTAGCTCAAGGTTTCCCAGCCTTTTGCGGCATAAACATCCAACCGCAAAAGCTTCCCTGACCCAAATAACTGACACAAATATATCACAAAAAACAATGTAACCTCTCAAATTTCAAATGTAACCTCTCAAAAGTCTATGAAAATTGTTTAAAGCCATTTCAAATCAGGTCATTATCATTTCAGCCTAATACACAGTACAAAGTGAAGCGAAACAACATTCATCCAAGATCATGATAAAATACAAGAACAAAAACAGAAACGCCACAAGACTACAAAAGTGCAGACAGGACAAAATACACAGCGTGCAAAGAGAGCAAGAAAAAGAGTGCAAAACAAACACAAGACCATACAGATAAGACAACATACAGAGCAGTCTACAGAAGCCATTAAGTGTGCAAAACTGCAAATACAGGGGCAGGCAGCGATAAATAACAATAATCGCAGCAGCAGGACAGAATATGCAGTTTATAATAAATAAATAAAGAGTATTTACAGTGGCTGCTCTGTGTGTATATGCATTGTGTTAGAAGGATGAAGTTCAGGTCAGGCGTGTGTTTGTATGTATGTTTGTGTGTGTGTGTGTGTGTGTGTAGGGGGGGGCAGGGGGAGCTGTACAGTTTATGATTCAGTTCAGTTCTGAGTGAGGAGCCTGATGGCCTAAAAGGCAGATACTTTTGCCACTGGGTGAGGGGTGTGTCGGGTCATCCACAGTGCTGGAGGTTTTGCAGATGCAGTGCGTGATGTAAGTGTCTGTGACAGAGAGGAGGGAGACTCCAGTGATCTTCACTGAGGAGTTGTTGATGTTAGCGGAGACTGATCATATCGTGTCCTCCTGAAGTCAACAACCTTCTGTTTTGTTTTGTCCGCATTCAGAGACAGGTTGTTGGCTCTGCACCAGTCTATTAGCCATAACACCTCCACGTTGTCTGCCCCCACATCATTCTCACCAATCAAACCCACCACGGTCATGTAATCAGCAAACTTGATGATGTACATTTCTGCACAGTCATGGGTCAGCAGTGTTAAAAGCAGAACGCTAAGCACACAGTCCAGGGGGGGCCTTGTTCTCAGTATGGCGGTGCTGGAGATGTTGCTCCCTATCCTGACTGACTGAGATCTCCCATTCAGGATGTCCAGGGCCTAATTACACAGGAAGCTGCTCAGGCCCAGCAGTCTCAGCTAATCAGATGCTGAGAAATGACGGTGTTGAAGGCTGAACTGGTGTATGAACAGCATTCTCACATTAATGTCATCAGTGAGTGCCTTTCTGGCAGTAAAACACAACTTAACGTTAAAATAAATGCAAAACAGTAAAATAAATAAAAAGCAAACAAGAAAGCAAACAAGAAAGCAGTAAAAAGTGTAACTTTTTTTTTTCCTCAAAAGAAGTTTTAGACAAGGTATTTTGTGAGCCGGTGAGATGAACACGAGTTGGGCTCCAGATTTCACCTCGATGCCTCCGGTCATTGCACAGATTTGTGAACCTCTTGTAGCAGCACATCTGAAATAACGAAGTATTGATCGAGCCAAACCAGGTTCCTGATGCTAACTAATAAGTAATAACGGGGCTTCCACGAGAAGAGGTCTGGAAATAGTTAAGTGAATGCACTATTCACTGTTCACTACATTCATGTTATTTGCATTTATTCCAGTATTACTCAATTTTTTTAAAGAAAAAAAACATGTATTTACTGTCTAAGACTTTTGCACAGTACTGTATGTCTCACCATTTATTGTTTGCAGTGAAAATGTAAATGTTTTGTTAGGTTACATGTCTATTTCTGTAATAAAGACAAAAATAATTGCCGCTAGCAGTACCATCATGGCCCATTGGAGCCTGAGAACTGCTACCTTAGCTAATGACAGGGCGAATGACACACTGCATTCACTAAAGAGAAGAAGGTAAATGGGAGAAATCACACTACAGGTTTACAGTCTGGAGCAGCCAAAACTGGTGTGGCGACATTAGTGTATGTTCCAAGTAGACACTGCAACCGTAATCATTCATTCAGAGGTCCCTTATCCTATGTGAACTGGTCTGAGGGAAAATGTATCCTGTTGAAACAGTTCTTTATTGTCCAGCAAAAAACTGCACAGATTAAAAGGAATCAAATGAGGCTTTTATTTTTGTGATTTCCACACAGATGTTGTATCGAAATTATTCTGTACTTTGTCACCTGAACACCTGCATTCATTAAAATGTCACAGTGTTGTGTGCTGTGGCCCCATTTCCAGGCAAGTGCATAAATATTTAGAGGTAGCATGGGCTGAGGGTTTAAGGCAATAATAAGGTCATTTACTCCACATGATACCAGACTCACGGTGTGTGAGCCTTTTAATGAGGTCAGCTGGGGTCTCTCTCTCTCTCTCTCTCTCTCCGCCACTGCGTACAGGTCTTGAGTAGCTGTTACTTAAGACATACCAGGGGGCACAAAACATGAATATATCTAAGAACAGGCCCAGGCTTTCAGGCTTTCATAACTCTAGGGGATCAACAAGGCTGAAGTACATC
>JBBPCX010000160.1:16253647-16278409 GCA_037974365.1 Hydrocynus forskahlii
GCAGTTTAAGACAATTTACATATACATACAAGCTTGGGTGTCAGAACCATTTTTAATGGGGGGGGGGTTCACAATGGTTCTGGCGCCAATGCATACAAGGCATCTCAAAATAAACTTGGCAACACCGACTATTTTGCTGGGGACTGAGTGGGTCACAGGTAGACGTGCTCAGTTTGGGTCTGAGTGCCTGGCTGCTGCTGCTGGGATCGGACTGATCTGGCTCGGGCCGCTGGGTCAGCTCCTAAATGCTTTGCGTTGAGGTGAAATTTTAGACCTGATGTCCGCCGGTGATACAAAAATTCCTTATTGCATGAATTGCAGAGAACGATACTCCTATCATCTGTTCCATCTGTCCATTTTTGAACGTGAACTGTCCACTCACTGGGCCAAACAGCCCGTTCTCATCTGCATCCTTCATTTTACAGAGCACCTGTGGCCAGAACTGGACCTGTGTTCTGATGAATTATGCTACCCTATCAAAAAATGCTACCTTGAAGTTCATACAGTTTATACAATCAGTTTATAACACTGGTAATGAGAAATAGGCAAATAATATGCACAATCAGAGAAAAATATATTGTACTGATTAAATATTATTTATAAGCAATCTATCATTCATGCTACCCTGTGCAAAAATGCTCCATCGAAGCTCATTCAGCTGCCAATGTCCCAATGTAGCACAGATTTATGGCTGTGGCACTGAATCTCAAGACTGTGGAACTACACAGTCTTTTTAAAGGGTTATTTTTTCTGTAATTCATTGATTGAAATGTTAATTCGACAGCCCTAATATATATATATGGCAACTCATGCTTTGAAATAACATTCTACCTTTTAATAGAATTTCTTGAATGTTGCTGATGTTGTGAAGTCACAACAAGCTAATAATAGATCAGATGGGTCAATCCAGTGGGTTTTCAATGGCTATAATGACATTTTAAGATGAGGTTCAAACAGCTTTTCATGCTTTTGTTGTACAATAGCAGTGAATAGGCTGGTGGGATTGGGCTCACCATACTGGTTCATTGTGCCATTTGAAAGCCATTAATCAGATGTGGACTCCCTGTCCTGTAAGGGTCAAATGATGTGACTCATTGCACCAGGATCAATACAATCACTACAGAGATATAGATCACTGCCTGAACAGGGCAATTTAAGCAAGGCATTTAAAGGCCTCCCATGGCACCTCAGCATTCCCAAATTCCCCACTGCAAAACCAATATACAGCCATTACAACCAGCTCGAGTTGAGAAAAGATGAGCAAGTTTGTTAAAAGACACAATTAGACTGAAGAAAACTCAGCAAGATATGTGAGGCTTTCAATGACTCATTAGCAGCACGCTGCATAGCTGACTAATTTATTAAGCATGTTTAAATGACTTTTCTTTTCTCCCCTGTTTAAAAGTTCAAAGACTGCAGAGCACAAAGGAGAGTTAAAAGGGTGGCTCGCCAAGGAGTCGCCATTTAGAAACTCCCCCACAGAATCCTGTGCACTTCCAGCTCTTTGAAGCTCACAGACGACTGAGAGGCTGGGACGAACTCTTGAATAATTCAGTCCTTATAGCTTTATTTAATCACTCTCTGGCACAGAATGATGACTTTATGAAAATTATTGAAGCCAAAATATGTCTCAAAGGTACCTGATTGCTGAAGCTAGTTGCAGCTTCTGCACAGTTGCAGTAACGAGGTTACTTTCAAGAAAATCATGAAATTGTTCCGGTCAGAATGGCTAGAGGAGTTACTGTAACTAAATGAAAGCATAAGAGAAATCCTGCAATCCAAAGTAATCTGGGAGTTGAGGACAAAGACAATAATTTAATTCTTGTTGTGGGCTACAGCAAGAGTGGTAACTTTTACCACTTTAAAGGTGTGGAAGGACCAGGTATTGAAATCTGATGCCCAAGTGATACCAACCAGTTACTTAGTAATCCTACTTACTTAATACTACCAAGTATTGAAAAGCAATCATTCATTACTGCATTTTAAGCAGCAGTTTAGGGCTGGATTTAGCATTCTTGAGCCAGTAAGCATGCTTGTTCCAAAATCTGGAGAGGTGATTGGCTATCTAAATTTAACTGTGTAATTAATGTTTGCACCTCTTTATTAGTGTTCACTCTGTGCTATACTGATTAATATATTCACTTCCAGTGCCTTACACTCATTAACGGTTTGACAAAAGAAAAAAAAAATGTTAGATTCTGTATCCAAATAAAGATTTGGAGTAGTATTGGAATGGATATTAGTATGTCTTAATGTTATCCAACAATAAGGGTATTACATTAACCTCTGACTTAAAAGTCTGTCACATCTAAAATACACATTAAACCATAATTAAAACTCAAAACCTAAACCATCACTTAGCCTAAGCAAATGCATACGGCCAAGAATGGACTTGTGTCTTGCCCTTGACAACTTGATGTAGGAAAATATCTTTAATTTAAGATTACGGTTTATGGCCAATACGTACATGCCTAACTGCAGCATACAAAGCAAAGTATATATGTTCAAACTATTATAAGCTTCAATGTTTAAGCTAAACCTAGTGTGTGAAAGTTAAAACAAACTGCCATTAGCTGTGAGCTATATAAAGGGCTACTTCAATGTGTGGTTGGTGCATGTTCAGTATTATACAAAGTGAAAAAGTCTATAAAATGACTTGCTGCGCTTTATGTTACTGTATTATCAGGGCAGTTTTAGAGCTCTTGTGCATTCGTGTTTTTTCTTGCCAGGATCAACCACTTGAGCTACTTTTCATTTACAAATTCAGATATTTAAATAGTTGAAATAGCTCAAACGTACGTTCCTAGGGATGAAACATTCCGACTTTCATTAGTGTTGAAAAATCAGGTTAATGTGTGTATGTGTGCGTGTGCGATTCCCTCTTGAGAGTGCTGTTTGCTTGCGTTGCTTTCGTTCTTTCCTCGGACCAGTTCAACATGCTCAAAATAGCAATGAAAGGAGCCGAATGAAGCCAATGGGCTGCACAGGTGCCATCAATGGCCACCGATAACCTGACAGGGTGTCAAAGTCCTTAAAAATGTCAAAGTCCTTAAAAATATTTCTCCATGTTTGATTAGTCTGTGACTGATTAGATGCCAGCATACCATGATTACATGCACTGAACAAAACACTATCCGTAACTTTTATCATTTCTGTTCCAGAACAGTTGTTGTTCCAAGCAAAATCCTGTAGCAGTTACCACTGATATGTTGCTTGAATGGTGAGAATGTGGCACATTGCGTGTAAAATGTTATGTTTTAGGTGTATGACCAACTTCCCCATGCACCCACCTACACTAAGAACACTTAACTGCTGATACTCATTGCTTCTTCGGAACAATAGCTCTGTGAGAGAACACTAAAAAAAAAAAAAAGAAGAAGCTTTCTGTCTCTCCAAACTATTCCAAATTAGGGGTCAAAGGATGGGTGCTGTGATTGCCTGGGGGCTAGATGTCAAAAGCAGGCCTGCACATATTGAGTGGGTATGTAGTGTAGATCTGTATTAGCTTGTGAAAAAGAGGCACACAGAGAGGGGGAGAGAGAAAAACCTTGAACTGGTGGGTATCTGAGATTCTCAGAACCTGTGGGATGGGAATTTGCTACTAGTTGTATCCAATTATGTAGGTTTCACATTGTTAGCAAACACCCACAGTCCCAGCAGCCAGCACTGATTTTGCTCTTGTCCGAATTGACTTGATCTGGGATGAAGGCGTGCCCCGCAGAGGAGCCGCGCAAAGAGTTGGATGGAAATGTCGAAAAGGCAGAGGTCTGAGCCATGGACCAGATCATACACTGCACTGCATATAATGAATAGCAGTACTCCTTCCACTCAAGGTCGGCTGTTGTTTCACAAAAGACAAATTGGTTACCAGTGAATCACAAAAACACTGCTGGATGATTTTGCTTTCCTGTGTTCCACTGGTCATTTTTCATACAACGATTCTGCATTGCACGCGTCGCTCTGGTAACACTCAGTCTTATCAGCGTACCTGAAAGGCTGAGCTCACTCTGTTGTTCTTTGATGATTTTCTAGATGACAGTTTGTTTGGAGACTATTTCATCATCGACATTACAAACGCAGATACAGGGGCTAGCTACACATTCTGACCTGCTAGACTAGTGCGACATAAATCGCCTTATGCAAATTCAGTGCTGATTCATTTGTTCTCAAGTGGACGTCTTGCTAAACAAATCTATAAATTCGCACCACTATCCGGTCAAAGAGTAGACTGCACCAGTCCCCACAGATTTGTTTTTTTTTTTGTTATGCTTTGTGTTATCTTCTTCATCAATTAATTTGACAGAGGGTTATTTCAAAGTCATGTCCTACAGCAATACATATCATGTATGTTATTATTAGATCAGCTGCAGTAGTGAACAAACGCTTCTCTTTGCCTTTTTGCTAATCCGCTGCCTTCTCAAGACATTCATTTGACCTAATTGAGTCCCCCCCCACCCCCCCAACAAAACGCTTTTCCTTCATAGTGTCTGGTGTTGAAAGAGTGAATGTGCAGAATGCTTTGGTCTGGCAAGCCTTTTAATCCAACTCTAAGAGATGCTGGAAGGATGGAGGCAGGATCCAGCGGGTGCCATTGATGCATCGTCTTTATCCACACAAACAAATCACTGTCACAGGGAGCGACTTAAAACAGTACACAGGGAGCGATTTAGATTTATGCACTATGGAGCTTTCATATTAAAAATGATTCTGACAGTTATGCTGCCTGAATGGCTTTAACCAGGGGAGCTGTGTAATGATACAAAAAACTCTAAATGACACGCTCTTTTAATATTCCATAAGACCATGTAATTTCTGATGTTATCTTTGCTTTGAATATCTCTGGTTTGGGTGTGTACGATGTGCACTGCTCACATCTAAACCTATACTGTATGTAAGGACATCAACATAAAATATGTATAAAAACATCCATATATTCCAATTTGAGTACTACGGTCCTCTCATCAAAGTTGTACACAGTCACAGCTAACCATCTGAATAAACTGAGACTACACAAATTTCAGCTTCACTTCAGCATTATGACCCTAGTTAGCTATCTGGACATCAAATGTTTTGTTTTTTCTTTTCCCACACATCTCCAATTATGAAATTTAAGGCACAAACAGAGTTCTCCTGGCAGACTGGGTAAAAGCTCGCGTTTCAAAACTACCCAATCATCAGTGACACAGTTGATTCAGATCTGACCTCAGAGCGGCTGTGGTTTGCCGACGGACTTATTGCGTACTACGTTTAACTCTGCATGGCATTGCTACCCAAATTTGACTTCTTTTTAGGATGTTCAGGCTTCGGCAGAGTTACTCTGAAATAGCTCATTTCTGCAACAACATTTTGATCCTGGTTTGGTGTGAATGTGTTTTTAAAATCACATCTGATGGTTTATGAGTGTAATGTTTTAACAATATGAAAAATCTTTGTTCTACGGTCAAAGCATGGAAAAATAATTAATTTAGGGTTTGTTTCCAGGGCCACAACCATCCATGGATCTGAGTTCAAGAGAGCATAGTTGGCCTTGCTGTCTGTTCGTGGACCGGATGGCCCCCCTCCCCCAAAACCTGATGCTAGCCAATAGATGCTGGCCTTCATGGGCGTCTGTTAGCTAACATAAAACAATTAGTAGGTAGTGTTCTCCTCCAAGCATGAGTGACACTGCACCAGCAGCAGTGGAAAAAGTGTGATGACGTTTCATGTGTCTCAGAGGAAGCAGGCACTAGCCAGAGTTGATAGAGGGAAACCTAGAGACCTAGCTAGTGGATGGAAAGAAAAATGTGGGCGAAAATCCCCCACTCCCCAAAGTACAAAGGAACTTTAACATTAAAACACTCATCTTGATTCTCTTTGAATTTTGCAAGTACATAATTTGTAAATGTGTGTGAACATTTGGAGGTGTGGATGGTTAGTAAAGTCCTTTATTTCAACACACCTTCAAGACCTTGGTGTGGCATGATATTGAAGAGCATCCCGTGACAATAGTAAATTGAGGTGTGTCAGACAATGCAATATAATGCACTATTGATTTGAAATATAAAAGCACAGATAAAAGCTATATCATTATGAAGGAAGAACTGGGGAACTGGAGTGTGGTGTGTGCAATTCATGCCCAGTACCTTCACATGAAAGGTCAGTATGTATGTATGGAATTGCTTGTTTGAGTGCAGTGAAGAGGAAGAATCACACCTTGAATGGAAAGGAAAAGTATCACATTGTACAAACCTAAAGTTTAATTGAATGAGTGCACATGGGCATGCATGCTAAAAATACACTGTGTGACAAGATGGCATGACAGGAAAACACAAGGTAAAGCATGAGGAAAAGAGGGATGGCAGCAAGGCAGGAGGCGAGAAAGTGTAGCACAGGAGGGCGGATCAAATACGAGAGAGAGAGGCAGAGAGCGAGAGAAAGAGAGAGAGAGAGAGAGAGAGAAAGAGAGAGAGAGAGAGAGAGAGAGAGAGAAAAAGAGAGAGAGAAAGAGAGAGAGAGTATGTATATGTGCGTGAGAGAGGGAGTGTGCAGGGGAGTTGAAATCCCTCCCTGCAGATTGATGCAGAAACTGGAGTCATCCCAGTAGTCTCTCTTTGGCGCCCTGAGCTATTTCAGGAGCTCCTCCACTCTCTCTATACGAGCCTGCGGCCTATTTGCTAATAGATTTGTTTACGCGTGCACACATCCCTCTTGCACTGGCTCCCTTAGTGGGCTGCAGAGTGGTTTCTAGCATGAGCCAGTCTGCGATCTCCCATCGGTAGATGTGTCATCCATGTGCACTTTGATGTGTGTGACTAAAGGTTGTGTAAAGGGATATTTTAGACAAGAACCCTCACTCAGCCAAGGCATGTTTGGTGTCCAAAGTGTGCCTCTTTTTTGTAGTGGATCTGATTGAGGCCAGTGTGGCTAACAAGTAACAGACATAAGTAATTAACACCTGATAAACAACCAATTAAAACCATGCCAACCACATGACAAAATAAAGACACATTCCTTGTCCAGTTTTAAAGATTTAGTGTAATAAAATTTGCTTGAGCCTAGAACGTGATTATATTTAGTTGAGTTAGCAAAAAGTCAGCATAGTTGATTACATTGAGTTTGGAAGTAAATATCAACTAAAAACTGTCGAAAAGGAGGAAAAAGATGACGAAGAAGAAAAAGAAGTAGATCAAGTAGCAGTAGTACTAGATGATAGAGGAAAATAAGAAGAGTGAATTCCAGTCAGATGGTACATAAGACTTTCTAACCACTCATCACAGTGTAGAGCAAGTGTGTGATGATTTAGCCATGCAGTTAGCACAGTGCTAATCTATGGACTATAAGCATCCATCCATTAGTTGTTATCTACATTAGCCTCAAAGCTCCTGGACAAAACTAAAAGAGGTACAGGCGCAGACCAAATGGATTTTGGCTACTTACCCCTTTAAAGAACAGATTTCCCACTCTACTTCAGAAGTACCCTGGGCTTTACCAAATTTCAGTGCTCCATTGCTTCTTCATTAGCTGATTAGTTAAATCAGGGAAAGGTTGGTTGTGGTCATATGCTTGTCAGTGAAATACAAGGTTTTGAATACAAATCAATACTTTTCTGTACCTTCAAATGTAGGACTTATGGCCTCTAATTTGCCCCAAACCGTTTGATTTTTGGATGCGGCTATACTTATCCATTAAGTTTTGTGGCTGCCTTATTCAAACGATACTGTTTTCCATGTGTGTTTTAACGGGTTGTTATTTTCTGGAGACAGATCAAGTCTAGTCCAGGACTAAAAGGATTTGCAACAGAAAATCCCCATTAGCAGTGAAATTTAGTCAATGAGTAGGCTTAATCTGTGACTGGAAGACTAATCCTATACATAAAAATAAGAAACTGACTTAACAGACACATTATGTGTATCCTCTTGTAGTAGGGGTGTAACATGGCACCTCTGTCTGTGTTTAGGGCTCAAGATATTTGTTCTCAGAATTTTTTGACAGCAGCGATGTGTGATCCAACATACAGATAATGGTCTGCTACATTTCTTGTTATGGTTCTTTTGGCAGGTTGGACTTATTAACAAGGATATTTTAAAGTTCAATTGTTAAATCTGTGGATAAAAGTCTTTCACTCAGTGAATAGTTTGCTCAGTCAGACTGAAATAGCAGACTTATTATCTTGTATAAATTTCACAGTGTTTATTCATTTGTTCAATCAAAGATGAATTAAAGGTAGACAACATAATGATATTTTATTACTGTTTATTTTTGTGAAACACAACATGCCTTTGAGTAGATTGTGAACGTCATCAGCATTTGAACACTGATTAACATCCCTGCCTCTCTTGGTCGCTTCCCTGATTGTCTAGCCTTTTCCCAACCATGTGTTTTGTTTTCTTTTGTTTCCCCACCATGTGTCTTTGTTTCCCTAGCTCCTCTCTTGCTCCGCCTTCTCATTGCGCCTCTCACCTGCTCTCAGTTGGTTACCTCTCCCATTGTAATCTTGTCCAGGTTTTTGTTCTGTGTCTGTGTTTATAATCCCCTTTGGTCACCATTTGGTCTTTGTCACGCACTGTGGATTCATGTGGTACATCTCCATGTGGTTCCCTGCATTCTTCTCTTTGTTTCTGATTTTTAGTGAGTCTATACATTATTTTGTTTAGCTGTGCTCTGTTTCTTTTCAGTTTTCCAAGTCTTTGCTTTATAGTTTGTTCATTTGGTCAACAAGAATCTAAGTATAATCAGTTTGCACTTGCATCCTACCTCTTTGCCTCAGGCACCTTCACTCATAATTAGTCTGTTTAATTTGATTTGGGGTAGAAATGAAAGGAGATCTGTTCGAAAAATAATGTCCATCTACCATGAAATGTTGCAGTTTTCGGACTAGCGTATTTTCTGTTTCAAAATGTTTTGATGTCTGTTGTGTAATGAGAATCACGAAATGTCTTTGAGCATTGTAATATTAATAACCATTGTAAAATTCACTCAGCTCAAATAAGCTGTGTTGCTAGTCACCTTGTAATTTTAAGCCAACTTGACTAATTAGTGCAGTTGTTATTTATTTATGGTAAGCAGTTGGTCAAGTCTAGTTCAAGAGTAAAAGGATTTGCAATAGAAAATCCCTATTAACAGTGGGATCTGGATCACGAGTCTGTGACTGGAAAGGCAGTCCTATGTGTGACCATAAGAAATTGTGTGTGTGTATGTATCAGGCACTAAATGTGTTTCCCCTGTACCAGCTGCATGGGGACCAAAGTGTTTATGTGCATCAGTGTGTAATGATGGACAGAGAGAGGGCTCAGATGCTGTAAATTTGTTTATATCATCTCAGTATCACAAACAGTTCTGAATCAGGGGTCGGCAGACAGGCGTGACAAAGACAATTCAAATTCGAAGTCCATACAGCATCCAGGGTCAATCTGGAACAAACTTCAGCATGGAGGTGAGACAAAAAATGTGATCTAGGAAAGGCACAGCAAAAGTCAGAAACCATAAACAGGGGTGTTGGAGGCAAGACAAGAAGGACATGTGGAACTGCTCAGTACACCCGAGAAGACAACACTTCACAAACTGTTCTTCCAAGCACAGTCCTAAATAGTGCTAGGTACAGGACGTACTCAATTAACACAGTTCTCAAAAACTAGCTCCCCTAGTGGTGAGGAGGGTGAACAGCAACGCTGAATGCCACACAGAGGGTGAGGTGACAGTCTGATTGTGCCAACTCCCTTGCTCCTGGCCAGCCTTCATAGCTTGGCCCTGGGCTCGTTGACAAAACCTGATCTGGCCAGACAGGCAGGGCCTGGACGCCACCTCCAATCAGGCCAGAGTGGACCCCGCAGGATCGTTAGCTCTGCCTGCTTTCCTCTAAGCATTCCCTTCCCCTTCTTATTTGCTTCCTGTTTCTACCCCCAGGTGACTGGGCAAGCCTGTTTCAAACAGGCTGTGGACAAATACCAATTAACACTTATCTAGTCTTATAGTATAGAAGAATGCACTACAGGTATGCATTGTGTATATGAACTTTTTTGGCTTTTGTTTGAAGAAACTAAGAAATGACTTATTTTTCGTTTCACTTTACCAAGGCAAAGGTGCAGCATCAAATCAACCATTCCTAAAGAAGCAGAGGCCATTTTTGGTGTTTATAATCAGACAAGGCCAGTAAGGCCTGTCCGTTACTTTAAGTTAGATTTTATACAGTGATATGCTAGCACTCCCCATATAAAAAGCCAAATATATAGTGTTGTCACCCCTAAGTTCTCATACCATCATTTGATCATAATTAACATATGGCATACCATACCATAATTAGCAACTCACAGATCACTGGTGGCACCAAGGGGGGCATTAGAGTACACTTACCTTAGCATATGTTATCTCTGTCATAGTGCTCCTAGAAATTAGATTAACTGGCTATATTGTTAGCAAACTCACAACTAGGATGCTAAATCCTGAATCTTGGGGTTGGCCTGTATATCATTTGAGACAAATAAAAGTTATTTTTCCCCTGCATGGAACGGGCTTGACACGACTCTGTTTGCTTTTTGATACCTGGTACTCTGTTCGTTTTCCACAGCAGTTGGTACTCCCTCAGTGTAGCTCAAATCACAAGCAGCTGTTATCACCTCATTGTTAGGGCTCAAACACCATAGCAATGAAGAATACTTAAAAAAATAAAGTGGAAAAAGACAAGTAGAGTCAAATTGAATTGAGTCAGTACAATGCACTGGAAAAGTGACAACACTTTGAGGGCAGCATTAATATAGAGCACTGTATATGAATGGTGGTGATGGCCTGGAGATCAGAAACTGTCAGTTAGTAAGGACATAGGGATGGCAATATAATAATAGTTTCATCATTACTGTAAAAGAAAAATATGTAACAATACTCATTTCTGAGTACCATGAGTAATGCAGTTCTCCAACACTGAACAGCTGTATGTGTCATCAAGCTGTCATATCATTATATGTTTATTTCTGTATTTTATGTATTTAATAAAAAAAACATTTTTTCTCAGCTTATCAAACATTACATCATTTTCAAACTGTTTTTTAAATGTTTTACATAACTTGTTTACACAGTTCAGAAAAAAAAACCAACTAAATATTGTGATTTGGGCTGGGTATCGTTAGCAACTTCATGATTCGGAATACAGAAATGAATAAATAATGTGGAGGGAGCTCCTAAGAGCTATATTATAGATGTGGTTCACTTTGGGGTGGTGGTCCGAACACAGGGAGGGATTTGACTTTTAATCACAAAGGCAGCCAATATTTGGCCATATATGCTTGTGTGAGGGAGCCTGTCGATGTAAAATGTCCACAGGCTCATCCATCAGGGCAGCACATGAATGCAAATGAATTAGCACTGATTGTAGCAGAATTGAACCAACTCACTACATCCACAAACCAAACCACATCTGTGAAAGTGATACCAACTTGAGTCCACAACTAACATGGATTGTACATGTCTTAAAGCAGTTAGTAAAAGATGCTTGCTTAATTCACACAGCATAGCACACATGCATGTGAGGCTGTGCTCCTGAACTGAATGCACAACAAACAGAAGAGACTAGAGTGAGATAAAGGAAAAAGCTTTTCTAATACAGCATTTTAAACAAATAACATAAATATTTGGCAGACAGTCATATTTAGATAGGTTTACTATTTTATCAGTTTAGCTGATTTAGGCCGATGTAGTGTTAGGAGTGTTCTATCAGGTCTCTTAGAAGTGTAGTGTGCTAAGGTCTCCTGCATGGAAGGCAAGAGTATTACCACTAAACAACATTGCATCATCATCATCGTACTACTAGTACTACTAACTATACCAATAATAATAATAATAATAATAATAATAATAATAATAATAATAATAATAATAATAAGAAGAAGAAGAAGAAGAAGAAGAAATATAACATTAAAAAGCATAACCCTAACTATTCAAGCACATTTGCCACATGTTGGATGATGAACATATAGAATTCTCAGACAAGAGCACAATATCCATTTCAGGTGTGTATGCACATGCTGTATAAAAGCAAACCAATGTTTACCAATACAGCCATCTCTGTACTGACATGTGTACTGCCATATATGTATCCACAATATATTGCTGTGTTGATACAGCCATAATTATCAATTAGGTATCATTTTCTGTGTCAGAAGTTTGGCTAGATCCATATTTCTTCATCCACATTTTCTGTGGCTCTACATAGTCCAGCTACCCTGAAGCACCCTCTGTACACTATTCCTGGTTTCGGCACTGCGTCAGAGGAAGGCTTCCCATATCCTACCTTTAGGCCATTGAAGGAATGGTCGTGACATAGTGCTGGATCTATATCCCACAGTGAAAAGGCGATGAGGGCTCATTCTGCTGCTAAAGAACAAAAGAGCTCTGAGAGACGATTAATGAAACGTGAAACGTGACATTACATAAAAATGTGTTGACCTTACTGATGTGTAATACACAACCGTACATGTGAAGCACACACGTGCACATTATGCACATGCGGCATTTTAAGCTTTCCCCATTTTAATGGTGAGTAAAAGACACACACACACACACACGCACACACAAATCCTAGTTTGAAAGCCACCAACACTATGCTTGCTAGGGAATAGACAGAATGCAGCAAGGAAGTGTTTATAATCCATGGACAGGTGGGAGATAGCCTTAGAAGAGAATGGCAGCCAGCAGATTTGGCTGGCACACATACAAAACCAGCACACACTCTCACTCTCTGTCTCACTCCCCACGCTTGGTCTCTCCTCCTCAACCTCCTCAAACGCAAACCTGACAATGCATCCAACATACATATTACAGTCCTAGAGCTGCCACCACATTGAAACAAAGAGAATCGTTATTCCTGCTTTGACCTGGTGGTAACCTGGTGGTGCAGGAAAATGTCCCATGTCTCGCTAACTGTTTCCACCAGCTCCACAGCGTTCAGTCAGTATTCTAGGAGCTCTAGGAAATGTATCATTTCATGTTTTTTTTTTTTTTTTTAACAATGTTAGCTCCTGCACTAAACTAAAGAAGCAAAATTTGGACACCAAACATGCTTTGGCTGATTGACTACATCTGAGACAAACTTTGTGGGAAAATTTGGGATTTTGAGTCCTTTTTAAAATCACACTTATTTCTGGTCTCTATAATGTTAGATATATAGTTGAAGAAAGACAAATAGTATCTGTGAACACTGAACACTCATTACCTCTGCTATGAGAAAAATGCTAAAAATGCCCCTTTCCAAGTGGTCAAAAGTAAAGGGCTTTTCCTCTGTTTCTCTATCTCTCTCCCTCTGTCTCTGTCTCTTGCTCTCTCTTTCCCTCCGCTTCCCTCCCACACACAGTGCAGGTACGTGTGTGAGGCCTGAGTCAGAGTCTGGGCAGGCAGGGGACAGAGCTGAAGGTCAAGACAGCACAGAGACGCAGCACGAAATCAGCCATAATTAACGGACTGGATGAGGGGCAGGCTGTCATGTCGCTCTCAGTCACGGTGGGGGCGGTGGGGGTCTGGGGGGTTTCTCAGCTGCGTCTGCACAGAAGCTGAAGCCAAAGGCTTAGAGCTTTTGCAGATGGCCTCCCTTGATGGAAGAGAATGGGTCTCTTAGCCCTCATAATTGCTATTAATTGCACATACGGCTATATCAATGATTGGATCCACACAGAACTTGGTATCTGACTTTGATGTATGTTGACACAGTGATTTTATTACATTTTACGGTATGGTCTTCACAATATGGATTTACTCCATATGAAAATGATCCATTTATTGACATTAAAATGTACTCATCATCACCAAACTCAACAGAACCCAGCAAAAGTTTAGTGCACATAAGGAAATGATATTCTTCCAATGTTTTACCTAGAACCGTAAATGTTTTACCTAGAACCGTACATTGAAGTCACATATCATTTGAGGGAAAGCATTTTTGAGAGTGTATATAATCTGTACATATGGAGGCTACTTACAGTTGTGAAAAGATTCTTCATGCTTACTTGTTCCAAGGAATGTGGTAAAAATAAATTAGTTCCTAGAATATATACATACAGTATACATACAAAAAAAAGTTGAGTCATGGCCAGGTGCTGGCAGCTTTTTGGTCCATGCTGGAGGTCATGCAAAGAAACATCCTGAACAAAGCTGTGACTAATGGAGGTCAGTGCAAATGTGTAAGTGTAAACTATCAAAAACGCATGAACAAAGGAACTGAGGAAATTGCCAGGTTCAGTTAGAACCTAATATTAGTTAGAAACTAATACAGCTTCAACTAAATAAGTGAATAAAAGTAGTTCAGTGCTGCAGCTCCAATAGCGATGCTCCTAGGGCAGCTCGGTGGCTAGATCACAGAAACAGTTAATGATGCACCAGATACAGCGCCGCTGCTGTTTCACAGTAAACAGGGAAACAATAGAAGCCGCCTTTGCAGAGCACGTAATGAGGGAAAGCCTGTGGAGCACTAGGTCCAGCCGTGAAGGGACTGCCCAGTCAATGGGGGATAGGAGCTGCCAAGCGTGCTGTTTTCAGCATTCGCCTAGGAGATGTCAGCAGCTTAGTTCTAGAGGCTGTGTCTTCAGTACAAGAGAGGAGCTGCCCGGAGTACAACTTTCAAAATTCTCTGAGAAAGAGTCACAGATAGACTAAGCGTACAAACACGCCTCACTAGCCAGAAGCATGATGGTGAACAGGCACCAGACTCAAGTACAAGCCTGGTTTTTAGGAGGAGAGGAAAGTACAACAGAGGTACAGACAATAGGGACACAGAGAGAAATGCTGGAAAAGGCAATAGGGAGAGAGAGAAAGGCAAGACGCGCAGGCAATCAGGTGAACAGGAGAAACAACATGATAAAACAGGTTGGGAGGGAAGTGCCAGGCTCAGTGATGCAGCGAACAGGGTGACAAGGAGTGTCACTACTGTGACAAATAACAGTAATAATATTAATCATTATAATAACACATTTTTTTCAAGGACTTATGTAATGCCTTACTATATAATTATAAAACACAACTTTATATACATAATAAAATTCTATACATACCTAAAAATAATTGAAGAAAGAGAGTATAAACGCAAAAGTAAAGGCAAACAATAAAAGAGCATCAAAAATTGTAGGAGAAAAAAATTATGTGTGCATGAATGTAAAAGGAATGACTTTAAAATGTGAGGCCTTACACGGGATTTGGTAAGCACTCCTTGAACAGGTCTGTGTGTCTTAAGGTTTGACTTGAAAGAAGAAAGAAACAAGCTCTGAGGTCTTCGTGTAATGCATTCCAGAGTTTGGAGGCAGTGGCGGCTTTAGATAGTTTTGTGATGAGAAGATCGGCGTGAGGGAACTGATGTATAAAAGGCTGGAAGCAGATATGTGGTGGATAAAAGAGCAGCGGGACAGGTAGTGGGATAGATTTGAGAACTGGCACCTTAAAAAGAAAAGAAAAAATAAAGATGAGGTAACAGTGGCAGTTTTCAAAGAGCAGTTTACCATGTGAGAAGTATCAATAGTAGGGACAGGGAAACAAGCTTTAAGAAGTGATGTGGGCATGGATCTGAAGAGCAAGTGGACGTATTAGCCAGGTCAGTGAGAATAAATCTCTGCAAGGGAGCAACTTGCATTGAGTCAGTGCATGCAGCTGTTGGGTGGAAGAGGTGGTAAGTTCTTTGTCGGGGAAAGATGGAAATCTCCATACAAATGAAGACCCAGACCGTGCTGAAGATTTTATTAATGGTCTTATAGAAGAATCAGGTTTATTGCTACAGTCATGAATGACTCGAGATAGCTAGGCTGACCAGGTTGTGTGAAGAGCGTCTTTATATTGTTTGTTGTGGTCTGTAAAGGCAAGGAGGTAAACTGTCAGGCCAGCTTTTTTGTTCAGATGCTCATGATGCCTGCCAAAAGCTTTTATTGCTCTGAGCCCAGGGGTATGTCATGAGTAGGTATGACTGAAGGGAAGATCTCTGGTTATCTGAAGGGAAAACACATCCAGGGTGTCAGAGATGAGAGTATTAAAAGTGAAAACTGGGTCAGGACAAGAAAATGAAGAAGAAGAGAAGGTCATGGGCATTGCAGAATGAGAGTGTTCATGATGAATGATAAAATAGGTGGTATACTGATGTCGTAACTTCTATGTAACCTCTAAATTAGACAATTTTGTCAAAACACCACTGCGATACCTACCCTTTTGGAGTGGGTTTAACTAACGTGCAGTTGGTCATTATTCCAACTGTGATCCATGAAACAATTAGAAACGCAAATTATGCATCCTACTGATGAAATAAATATAAAATATCATATTGCTCTATTGTAGTTCACCAAATAGGCCTGTAAGCACTGTCACTGTCTGGGTATATTGCAATAAGGATCTGGATGAATGAGTCTTTTATGTTTTATTTGTATTGAGTTAAATTCTGTTGTTAGAAATACTGCTGAGATCCAGTAGAGGCATTCATCAGCCATCACTGTATGTCATTGTGAGTCAGTCAGGCAGATGTACGCAGTTGTTGTGTGTTTCAGGAAGGCCCTTCCCTGGAGACATACACTCATCAGTGTCTGCCACTTGAGTCACTCTGCTGCCCAACACAGTCACTGCAAATCTCCACACTGTACAATACAATACAAATCTGCATTACCAACAATACAAACAGGCATTAATTCCACTTACGATAGGAAGTGGTGGCATAACTAGTGGGTGGGCAAGGCAAGCAATAGCACTGGAATCCATTGTGCAAGGAGGCCTTCATATCGACACTGACATGGTTGTACACCCATGACTCACGGAGAAATTCTATTTCTCGACAATATATCCCATCAATTCGTTTTCGTCAACGGTTTCTCAAACTTATTCAAAGTGCATCTCATTCATGGCTTTCTCAAATATCTTTCGCAACCCACAGAATGAAGTATTCACTATTTATTGTTCTAAAAGAGATATAAGCATTTAGGCTAGTGGGTGGACTAGCATGTCATCAACTATGTTAATAATAGTAAGTATATAAGCAAATTTTTCTTTCTTAGGATCCTAGTTCCACCACTGATGGGAAGATTTTACTATTGTGATATTACTAAAAGTCAGCAAAATGTGGCATATATAGCACTGGAAAACGAAGATTTTGCCACTGGAAGTAAAACGTGATCTACATTAAATAGACTCTGCTGAATCCAAATCACAAACAAAACTGTCCTAGCACATCCAGATTTGAAGTTATTATAGGCATAATATCGTTTTGTTTTAAATTGTTTTTTTCAAGAACTGTTGCACGCCAACATAATAACAGCTGTTTCTGTCACATGTATGTTTGCTTCTGCCTCGTTTGAAATCCATTTTCTAGTTGAATTCAGTGCTGTGAGAGTTTAGGCCTGTCAATGAACTGATGTCAGCTCAGTTTTAGACAAGACAGATCACAAGCTTGTCTATTTTATAGGGTTTTTTGCATATATTGTAAATGTTTGAGCAAAACATGAGTAGGCACAGCTGTGTCAACCATCCTAAATTTTTTTGTTACATTTGTGGTAAATACACACCATGTGATCATGACCAAGAAATGATGACTGCTTACAAATACAGTTTCAGATATAAAATTGGAGCTCAGGATAAAAGCTGGGTGCCTCATATCCTCTGGCCTCACTCAGTGGTTCAGTGGTAAAAAAAATAAAAAGCTGTGGCTTTTACTGGTGCCAAAAGATCATCACTCAGACTTCTGTTTCTGTATGACTAAACATTCTGGATATCTGATTCTGCTCTGCTGAAAGTGACAGTTCTGATGGGCATGCAGAACTTAAAATCCTGACGTGACAGACAAAGTGTGCCTTCAGATTTGAATTCAGCACACTGGATGTATCATAGGACACATGGATTAGACAAAGTAGCGGACAGAAATGTTTTTTATTTTTGTGATTCAGTGTAGTAGAAGTAGAAGACAAGTAGGAATTAGGACCATTGTGTGTTTATTCAAAAGTTAACTCTTCCAAAGTCAGATGCATACATTCCTCACTCCTAAGCCTTTAGAAAAATTGCTTTCAACATCATTACTAAATACTAAGCCTTGGGATATAATAAGCTTGACAATTTTAGGGGTTTTAAAAGACCTTAAGCATTAGATGCAATTTCTGACCAGGGTTTGATTCCCTGACGGGAGAGCCAAATCTGTGGGTGGTGGAGGCCTACTGGGTAGGATACTTACCTCTGCACCAAGAGGTCATGGGTTTGAATCCTACCTTCAGCACCACCACTGGCTTCCTGAGCAAGACCCTTAACCCCAAGTTGCTCCAGGGAGACTGCCCCATGTAGTTAGGCAATAAAAGCATCTGCTAAATGCCGTAAAAGTAGCCTAGCCAAAAAATACACTAAGGCCAAAGGGGCAGATGCTTAGCAGGTTGGATGTGCTGTACAAGTTGGTGATGTAGCCCTGCTTTGTGAGGCAGGCCCTGATAATGATGTACCATTCTTGCTCAAAATACAGCACCACAATTTAATGTGCCACTCCACTGTATGCTGTTTTCTGCACACTTTAAAATAAGCACATTCTCATACAACGAAAGAAAATCACAAATTTGTGTAACTCTGCCACACTGACTGCATGTTGTGCTCTTGTGGAGGGAAGTTTCTAAACGGTCTTGCCAGCTTAGTGAACACATTAAGAGCCATGGCATCACTCTGCACAATAGGGGAAATCACAGAGGGCCACTAGCGGACATTTCATTCTCGGCTGGTGGTAGAAAATCAGCATGCAAACAATAGAAACCTAGCTGTGTACTGCCATTATTGCCTCAGTGCATCTTCCACGGCTGCATTCTGAAATGGATCTGAGAAACAGGCGCCGGTTGGGGACGCGTCTCAGCGCTCTATTCTCAAAACTTCTGGCACAAACCCACAATCTTATTATTTTTCCTGCAGTCCAATGAGTTCTGTTGTACCTGTAATTAATCTGACCCTCCTTTTTGTCTCAGTTCATACTTTTCTTTCAAATCCCCATATGACTTATAATGAAAAGCATATAGACTAGTCTTTGGATCTGTGATGAGAAGACCTTCTTCGTTGTTCGTTTTCAGGATACAGTATCTTGAAAATGTGATGAATGTATTCTGTTTAGATTTTGAAATGTAACTGACAATATATCGTTTAGTTACACATCCCACCTTCACTAAAATATACATTTCGGCAGGTTATACATCATCTGACTGTGGTATGTGATCAAAAAAATGTTAACTAGCATTTCTAGCATCAGTTATTGTTCATAAGTCCAAGAGTTCATAACTGAATATTCCCTCAATGGCTGATTAGGATGACTCACCCACCACTCAGCAAGCCAGGTGGCAGTGAAAGCATAACAGAAATGGCAGCTAGCATTTCCCTACAAGTGCATTAGGCTGTCCAATGGTGTTGCAATATCGGCAGCTCAAAGAGTCACATCGCTCAGAAGAGTACTAGCTTTATCCTCCCAGTTTTTGTTGTATCTTGCGATTGGGAGAGACATAGCTAGTTTTTGGAAATGGGCACGACTAAATTGAAAGTGGAAGTAACACTGCAGCTAAACCAAACTAATGAAACTAAAACAGGATACACAAAGCAAGGGAAGTGAATCATCTAAAGCCAGTTAAGCATGAGAATATTGAACAATGACCAGACAGAATTCTGATAGAAGGATCAGAATCGGCATAAGAGGTGCCCATGGAATCATCCCGTACTGTTGGTGTCTCGGACAGGAACTTCCACCATGTTACAAAACATATATCATCACGGCATGGTTCCTAGAATGTGATGTTGACTTTTTCCCGTCACTGGCCTCCACAGGCCCTGGATCTTAACCCTATGGAGTGTCCACTGATAAAGTTAACATAACTTTTCACACTGAGAATTTAACACTAAATAGCCCTACACAACCCAGCCAACATTTTACTGAATGTATGCCCAGACAAATACATCCTGTTCTGAAGGCCAAAGGTGGAACAACACATGGCTACATAAATGTATATTATGAAAAGGCACCAAAAAGGGTTCTTTGGAATGATACTACAGAACGATGCTTTGTTCCATAATGAACCAATGAGTTTTTTCAGTTACATTTTACATTTTACGACATATACTTGAATCAGTTGTTTCTTGGTATTTCTTTTTGACAAACAAGGATATTTCATAGAACAGTGCTATTGAGGACTCAACTCAGATCTAGAATTGTAATTGTCTGGTTTAGTCATTTTGATATTTATTTATGATTTGGATTCCAGTCATATGAATTCTAAGAGTTTAGCCTACTTGGTGACTGTAGCAACTAGTTTCTCCTCCATTTGTTTCCACAAAATATTGGAAACAGTTCAATTTCATATCTACGGCAACATTTTTGCTGCAAAGTGGCAACAGGCAGCCAACAATTAGTCTGATGATAGTAAAGTATACTAATGTGTACTAAGTTATGAAACACATTATCCTGTGGCGCAGCAATGGGTTTGACGTTTTTGCATAAGGAGATAGCTGATCAGCTTTAGAGATATTTCTGTTTGCCATTTTGATAAACTGTACCTGCTACCATTTGTTACACTGTTAGCTTTGCATTAATAAATGTCAACCCAGTGAATTGAATCTCTCATCATTTATATTGTCTTCTTTTAAGCTTTCATATGTAATTTGCTACATTCATCCTATTTGCTGGGTTTCTCAGGCACGGATAAAGCCAAGTCCTACACAAGGCTTAGAAGGAATATGACCCATTAGGTGTTCTCACAGATATATTGAAATAATTTGTAAGTTATTTACTTTTTAATATGTTTAATATTAACACATTGCTAGTAAACAGAACATGAACAGCAAAGGGTCATTTGTTCAATTTATCTCAATTTCTTTCCCAATCACAAAAATATATTCATATACAAGTGAAACCGCTGAAATATATTAATTAGATTACATCCAAGCAATTATTGCCAAAAGTATGTAAACTAAATACCAATACAGTGTTCATGTAATATATTTTAATTTAGGTGGAAAATGCACACATTTAAATAAAGCCATTCATTCATGCAGTACTCCTATGAGTCTGTCTTGAGGTGAGAGAAAGAAGTTAAAAAAGTTATCCAAACTGAGATTTTGGAAAGTGTAGGCAGGTGAAATCCCCTCTTGGCTTTTTGGGTAATGTGTGCTGACAAGGTGAGGAATTTGAGACACTGGGGAATCTGACAGGTTGCCTGTCCATCACTGCAGGAGAGACAAGCACACTTGTCAAAGTAAATAATGCTTAGAGCTGTTCGCTGGTGGGTGGGGAGTGGGGGTGTCATTAGAACAAAGCCTGGAACATACAAAGCAGAAAATAAGCCACGGTTTTCTGGAGCCCCCAAATGACACCTCAAGTAACAGGTAGGAGATTACTAACAGCTTTCACTTTAATTTCATTACAGCTTGACTGCATCTTTCCCCCATGTACCATGTATTTGATTTCAAACCAGCTTGGCTCAGGACACATATGGCACATAGCTGCTACTATAGCAGCCTGTCACTAGATTTGGTGGGTAGGGCTTTGGAGTTGATGAAGGTCAAATAGAGCTTATTAATTTGTTTATTTAAATAATGCATATTTATCCTCTGCCTTGTGGCAGACTCTGTCACGTTTTGCCTCCTTCTCCAGGCATGCAGGGCAGGCACACTGCTGCCACCAAGTCGTAATGCTTCATTCTTTATTTTTACAAAACGCCAAGACAAAACTGGCATGTGAGCCAGACTCAAACAAAAGGCGACAGGAGTAACACAGAGCTAATGTGATGGTTAACTGACAACTAAAACAGAACATAAACCCCCTTACATACACAAAACCCAAATCCCAAAAACCAACAGAACCACTATCACAGCTGTACCTAATAACATAATAAAAGCCCCAAACTAAACTAAAACGCCAACTTAAGCAAGGGTGGCCTCTAGCGGCCACCCACCATCACTGACTCCAGGCCTGACAGCATCCCCCTCCTAAAGCGCACCACTAGTGCGCCCACGAAACACCCAAACAACCCATAACACCCCATGGGCAGAGGAAGAGCAGGCGGAGGCAAAGGGCAGCGTCCCGTGGGTCCCACCCGGCCACATCTCGATGGATGACATCCTGGCCGGTGCTCCACTTGGCCAGGGTGGCCCAGGTGGGTCCCATGGGACGCTCCCCTTTGAGAGTTCCAGTCCATACACGGGGAGCTCCCATCAGGGAGCCCCTCACTGTCCTCAGGAGCAGAGCTCCCTGCTGCTCTGTCTCCTTGAGCTAGGCCCCCTACTGGGAGCCCTTCAGCGGGGAACCCCTCCCTGTTCTTGGAGGCAGAGCCCACTCCTGGGAGGCCCCTCTGCAGCAGCTAAAGGTCCCTCTTTAGCTAACTTGGGCCCCTCTAAGAGACCTTTTATGGCTACAGCCCTTCTGTAGCTAACACAGGCCCCTCTTCGGCTAACTCAGGCCCTACTGCTCCCTCTATGGGCTTCTCTGCGGCTAACAGCCCCTCTATTGGGCTTAGCTGCTGGGTTAACATAGGCTGTAGTTGCTGGGCTATTATGGGCCTTAGAGACTCCTCTAACGAGCCTAGTGGCTCCTCTAATGGACCAAGTAAGTCAAAGGGCTCTGGGCTGCCTGCTCTCACCCCTACTCGAGCCACAGCTAGGCTACCTGGAGCTGGTAAATGAAGCCGGGGGGCAGAAGTGAGAGGCTGCAGCTGTCTTGGTGCTGGGACGTACGGTTGAAGTGGCCATGGTGCCAGCGTGGAAAGCAGCAGCCTTCTTGGAGCCGGAACTGGATGCTTGAGGCCCCGTGGAGCTGCCTCGTTGATGCTCAGGAGAGCTGTCTCGACGCTCGGGAGCACTCTCTCGTTGCTCGGGAGCACCTCCTCGATGCTTTGGAGCTTTCTCAGTGCTGGGACGGGCAGTTGGAGTGGCTGTGGTGCCGGCGTGGAAATCGGCAGGCATCTTGGAGCCGGAGCTGGACGCTTAAGCACCCGTGGAGCTGCCTTGTTGACGCTAGGGAGTGCTGTCTCGACGCGCAGGAGCACTCTCTCGTTGCTCAGGAGCGCAGCCTTGTCTCTCGGGAGCGCAGCCTTGTTGCTCGGGAGTGCAGCCTCATTGCTAGGGAGCGCAGCCTCATTGCTAGGGAGCTTTCTCGGTGCTGGGATGAGATGCTGGAGAGCAGCTGCGGCGACCACTTGCTCGGTGGCAGCTGTGGCGATCTCTCGGCCTGCCTCAGCAGCATGCTTCTCTTGCTCCACATGGCTTTCCGGCGTGTGGGCCTGTGCACGGCCCAGCGGTACCGCCTGGAGCGCCAGCATGCACAGTGTCTTTGGGCCCTCGGACTCTGCTGTAGGCGGTGCTTCACGCCGCGTCTGAGGCTGGAGCAATGCCTCACGTTGAGACTCGCTCTGGGTCCTAGTGACCTGGCGGGCCACAAGTGAGGCACGCTGTTCCAGCTGAGGGCTCGCCTCACGAGCCAGAGTGGTGGAGTGCCAGAAGAAGCCTCAGAATTCCTGGGCCGCTGGTGACTTGGTGGGAGACACGAGTGACGTGGACCCCCACGTCCCTTTCGTCTACGGACCGCGGATCTACCGCCTCACCACTCAACGAGCCAAAGCGGGAGCTCCTCCGCCAGTCAAGTCTAGGACGAGGGGGTCCACAATGCACTTTGGGTCCAGAGCTGGGGATCCGTTGATCCCCCTGCTCCTCCAGAAGCTTAGGTCCGCATCCTCATCCTCCGACTCACTACCACACATTAAACTCGGCAGTTGTAAACCGACTTGTCCTCTCCGCTTCACCCCTGAAACCAGCCTGCCTCACTCCTGGCAAGCTCCTCTTCACTCAGTTGCAGCTGGGCAGTAGTCCAGGCCCCAAGGACAAATTCCTTTAGGGCCGGCCTCCTCCCTGCAGGCTCGTTGCCTGCTGCGTCCTTGTTTGTATGGTCGGTCAGTCTGTCACGTTTTGCCTCCTTCGCCAGGCATGCAGGGCAGGCACACTGACACCACTGGAAGACATAATGCTTCATTCTTTATTTTTACAGAACACAAAACAAAACTGGCATGTGAGCCAGACTCAAACAAAAGGCGAAAGGAGTAACACAGAACTAATGTGATGGTTGACCGACAACTAAAACAGAACATAAACCCCCTTAAATACACAAAACCCAAATTCCAAAAACCAGTGACAAAACAGAACCACTAACACAACACAGCTGTACCTAATAACATAATAAAAGCCCAAAGCTAAACACAAAACGCCAACTTAAGCAACCATCACTGACCCCAGACCTGACAGACTCATTTTGATTAATATATCCTGGTAGACAGTAATAGTGATTTCTTTCAGTTTGTTTTATTGTTTTTTGAGAATAAACATCCAAAATATAAACTTTGCACATTGTACACATGTCAGTCTGTGTTATGCATATTTTAGTATGCACATAAATACATTTGTGCTGAACCTGCTATTCTGTAACTCCTGCCTGTTACTTTTAAGACATGTTAACTATGAAATCAGCTTTTCGTCTGGGTGTAGAGGAATTGGTGGAGTCGAGTGGGGGTTAGGGTGCTTTGTGGTTCTTTCTCTTTCCAGTGTACCACCACGCTGAGGTACTAAGCAGAAAAGTAGGAAATACCTAAACTAAACAGAAAAGTAGGAAACACCAAAAAGTGTGCTTAAATAATTTAATTAATGCCTCTCATACTTCCAGTAAGCTCAGCACCTTAGATCTAAAGCTAAAGTTGGGACTGTTAATCATAAGATTGCTCGCCCCTAAAACTGCTCTTGTCAACAAATTAATAACTGATCAGAATCTTGATACCTTATGCCTTACTGAGACCT
>JBBPCX010000160.1:16281587-16296213 GCA_037974365.1 Hydrocynus forskahlii
ATATATAGCCCCCAAGCTCTGGAATGCTATACCAAACAATATTCGGGACTCAGACACAGTCTCAGTTTTTAAGTCCATGCTGAAAACGTACTTGTTTAGTCAGACTTTTTGTACTTAATTTTTCTTGTTAGATGGAAGGTGTAGAGCTGGGAGGCAGTGGGCACAGAGAATTCAAGTAAACTGGGACACTGGTGTTGTGGCCCACCACTCCTCACATTCACGTCCACCCTTTCCATTCCGCCCTTTCTTGCTAAGCTGCTTTAGCTAGATATGCCGGAGTCATAACTTGCACTCCTCACAGATATTAACAATCCCCTGCAAATTTAAACAGAACTGAATTGGGACAGGTGCATCCAGAGCTGTGGGGCATGAGGAGGGTTAACTGGGGAACTAGATCATGAGCAAGTATGGAAGGAAGGCTGGACAGCAGAGCCGGTGAAGGGAAGTATGACACAGGTCCCTGCTTGAAGGACTGTTGGTTAGGGATTGTTTGTTTCAAGTTTTTTTTGCTATAATTTGGGGAATATAGTAAGCTTTGTGTTTTGGCCAATGGGTAGCAGTAGTTGGCCAAGCCGAGGATTGTTTTTCTGTTTCTCATTGTGTTTATCATCTCCCCGCAAATAGATAACTATGTACCCCCTCCTTACATGCCCTACTTACCTGCCTTGTTGTATCTAGGATGCTGTGAACTTCATGGGCCTACTGTGAGAACTGTACCCTTTGCTAAACTGCTAAAGTCCTGTGATTTGGGAATTTACCTGGGTGTTTGACTCCATGTGTGTTGGGTCGGAAAAGACCTGGGGTTTGCAAGCAATTACAAATGGTAATGTATTGTTATATTTTGTACTAAGATAAACTATGTATGGATTTTGTATCTGTGTGTGTTCGCTCATCTTCAGTATGTCTGGGTAGAACCAGAACTTAGGTTAGTGGAAGGGGTTGGTGAACAGAAAAGTGATTAGTAATAACTAATGGCCATGGCCTTCATATTAGGCATAGTCGACAGGATCCCCCTCTTTTTTGACCCAGCGATGAGCAAGGTATAAAAGGTTGTGGCCCCCATGGCGGTGGTTCCCATGGTTTGTTGGGGTGCCCGGATGACTAAGGTCCCCCAAAGTGGAAGTTGCCGAGTGGCAGTGACAGGAAGATTTTGTAATGAGTGCTCTGGAAGGGAAGTCTAAGCAGGACTTGGAGCTTTTGGCACTTAAGCAGAGGGATACAGAAAATACTAGATGTTTTTGAAAGGTTGAATGGGGAGGAAACGGGGATGGCTAAGCTGAGGGCTGACTTCTTTACTTGAGGTCAGCAGCCAGGGAAAGGTGTGGAGTTGTTCTTCATTTCCATGAGGATGATTCTAGGTGGCGGCAGAAACCTGTGAGGGACGAAACCTGCGAAGGAGGAGGATGACAGAGACCTGCAGTGGCTGCATTCAATGAGTGAGCCATCTCATCCCATCTGCAGTGATGTGACCTGCATGGTCATTTGATTTTAATGTGGGATGCCCAAGGTCAGCCCATCTGCTAGATCTGCCCTCCCTAGCCAAGGACCAGACCTTCTTGGTATGCCAGCAGCTGGAGGCCACCTGGGCAGTAGCGAGTGGTCAAGTGGCGAGACTTCAGACTTAAATATGGAAGCCCAGCCGCCATGCAGAAAATGAGGTGTGGGCCAGTGTCCAACAAGTACAATTACAGAACGGAGAGCAAGTGATGATTGAGGACTATTGAGGGGCCAAAAAGGGTGGGTGTGTGGGTTTGGGCCATGGTGCATGTCTGAAATGGACAAGTGTACCTCCTTCTACCCAACCTCCGTATGTACCCAGTGGAGCTTCCCCCACAAACCCATTGGCCCGGGTGGAGAGGATTGTGCCAGGTAATGCTCAGGCCCAACAGGAGTTGGTTCTATGGTCCCCACAAAGGGGTGTGGCAGAGGTGATAGTGCAGCCAGTGATGAGCACCCTGCTGGTCTAGCTGCATGAGTTTGGTGAGTGTGGTGAAGGGCTCACCCTGGATGAGACAAGGCAGTTGAGGAGAGGTGGCAGAGGGTGTTCATCTGGGGAGAAGATAATCATGGGAACACAGAAGTGGTGTTTCACTATATCTCTAAGGGAAGGGCAGCCCTGATCTATCAGCGCTACTGGCTGATCCTGTTGAGCCTGTACCCGAACCTGTCCCCTGGAATGGAAGCTGGGACCTCCGGGGGTGGAGGATGAGCAACAAGAAGAAGAGATGTTGGGAGCTGGAGTATGGCCTGGCAGGGCAGAACTGTAGCTGTAGCCAGCTGTGGAGGTCTAGTGAACGTGGTCAGGATGACCAGTAATTTAGTGGGGGAAGTATAGTGTCCCATGTATGTTGGGGATGTTGAGTGTTTGTTTTTTCCTTTGTTTTGGATGTTTTATTTTATTTTAACCAGGCAGCAGGCCTGAACTTTTAACTTCCTGCTGGTTCACCAGCTGAGAGGAAATGAGGACATGGGACAGGGTGAGTGGCCTGATAAGGTAACCACTTTCCTTTGTTCGAGGCTGGACTTGGGATGGATGTTTGGATGTAGTACCCCAGGTGTCCTGGGAGAGGTATTTTCCTTCCTGTCCATTTGTGTCACTCCTGATTACTTCTACTTATCTTCAATAATCACCTCATCATTAATACCGTTGAAACCACCCTCTCGCAAATCCCCTACACTCACTCATGAGTTCATTATCCCTGCGTTTAGTATGGCTTCCTGCATATTTTTCTGTGTCTTTCCAATTTTTTTCCACGTACCTTTGATTCCTGTTACTCTTTGCTTCATCCCAGCTCCAGATTCACTCTCAGCCGAGCCCGGTCTCGCGTGTTTCCGTGAAGCCACCACGATATACAATCTATTCAAAAATGTGCTGCGATCATGCTTTAGGGCTTTTTTTCGTGCTATTACAACACTTCACCACCCTATGTATTTTAATGCGCAGTGCCTAACACCGCCAGTATCAGCACTAACTGGTGGCTGAGGGACGTAGGAGAGAAATAACGAGATAATTCCATATCGTTTTTGTTTGCAAAGCGGTTGAAACTGGTTGAAAGGCCGTGAAACAGGGAAAGCCCCTAACCCTCACCCTAACCCTAATCCCACCAGTCACCAGTTAGCGCTGATACTGGCAGTGTTACATAGGGTAGTGAAGCATTGTCCTAGCATGAAAAAAGGCCTAAAGCGTGATCGCAGCACGTTTATGAATAGATTTTATATTGAGATCGGGTTGCTCAGCCTCTACCTCTTTTTGTCATTGTACTCGCTCCCTTTTTAGTCAGTACTTCATCATCCCTGAGTGTTTTCTCACATTCCTCTGCTTTTCCCTGTATTGTTATCACTTCTACCTCTGTTTCCATATCATTAGAAATTTCTATTATTCTATCATTTCTATTATTTTGTTTCACTTCTCCAGCCCTTCTAACTCCTACTTACAGTTCCCTGGGCTCTGTCCCAATCCACTCCTTGTTCCCTTTGTTCTTTCACTTACTTTCCTAGCGTTCCTTCTTCCACCATGCTCACTTCTTCACATTTTTCTTTTACATCTTTTTGACTCGCTTAGTTTGCTCCACACTTTTTAGTTCACTCTCGTTTATCTTTCTGTTATCATTATTTCTCGATCAGTCAGCTTTCATGTCCTCAACATTTCTGCCTGTCCACTCTTACTTGAACAGTGGTTCTTTTTACCAACCTGGGAAGAAGAACACCAAGCTGGATGCCCTCTCACACCTTCATGAGCCAGCCAAGTGGCCACCCAACTTCATCATATAACCTCACTCGGTCATGACCCCCATGTATTTGGATGTGGATGCCACTGTTAGAGAGGGACATTAGATAGATTTTCTAAAGTATGTCACCTTGTGCACTTACCTAAACTCCCCTAAGCAAAATAGATAGCCTTGTTGCCAATCTAACATGTAGTCAGAAAACATGGGTTTTCCTGTGATGTGGTTTCTGACCAAGGCCCTTCATTTACCTTGAGGTTCTAGGGGATGTTTTGCCATCTCTTTGCAACCTTGGTCAGCCTCTCACCTGTGTTCCACCCTCAGTCTAATGGCCAAACAGAGAGGGTCAACCACGACCGTGAGAGGACAATGAGGAGCCTGGTGTTGGACCAATCTAGTCTCCCGGTCCTCACAGTTATTCTGGGTGGAGTTTGTCCCATCACTCAGCACTCAAGATGTCACACTTTGAGTGCCTCAAAGGGTTTGAGGATCAGGCATCTGAGGTCAGGCTGCCCTTGGCTGAAAGGTTTGTTTGGTGCTGTTGCCTTGCCTGGAGACAGGCTAGGGCTGCCCTGCTCCAGGCGAAACAAAGACAACTGGTAACAGCCAGCCGGCACTTTTGACTCGGACCTCCCATTAGAGTCAATGAGTTTGGCTGTTCAAAAATACCTCCCCTCTCAAGGTGGATTCTTCTTTCTATTCTTTATTAATTATAAAATCAGATGAATAGGACCTCCCAGTGCTTCACTGTGGAGCTACACAGATCGCTCAACCTGTAAGCTTTCTGCCTTTTTCGTGTGCAACCCTGGTTTAATTCCCATATCCACACCTTGATACAAATGCTGTATGTGCACACAATGCATTTGAAGTCAGCGTTAGATATGCTAAGACTGCACATAAGAGCCCTAAACAAGCTAGAAACAAATATTAAAATGAGTACAGTCAGTTATAACCACAAATGCAACTGAGACAATAAATATTCAGGAGAGGGTTTTAACAAAGTTTGTCTGGTTGGACAATCTCATTTAGCTGAGTGCACAGAATCCTGGGTTTTGTCAATATGTATTTATTTCAGAGTAGATTTGGCTTGCATTTCTGATGAAAACATAAACATTAATGTGGTGGCAACATTTAAAGCCTGCCTAGGACGCATGCCACTTAAGCTTATTGTTTTATGGGAGCCCTAAATATCGTTCACCACACACAGAAAAAGCTAAGCAATTCGTGCATTAAAGATAACGCTTGGTTTATATTCTTCTCTCAAACACAGCACAACGGGTTTGAACCTAAACATGGTGTTGCCGTGTTTATTATTTTTTCACTCTGTCTCCAGCTTTGCAGGGAAATATGGAGGGGGTGGTGGAGGGGAACACTCTTGGAGCACCAGAGCTAGTAGACCTTCGAAGACTTTTCTCATTTCACGGCTATAAGCGCTGCAGTGTTAGATGCTGGGATGCTGGTCCTTAACCAACTGTAATTATGAAGCAGTGATGTGGAGGGGAGAAGCAGGTGGAGCTGGGAGGACAGGCTGCCACTGATCTGTCAGCCACACAGCTCAGAAAATCGCGCATTAATACCCCGCTGACAGACAAGAGCCATCACCCCCCCGCCCCCTTCACCCGCTCCCACTGAAGCCCTCCTGACAGAAAGTATCAGCATGAAGAAAGTGAGTGGAGCACAGTAGGAAGGCAGAAACGATGAAGCACAGCAACACAACATGAACCTTCAGATTGAAGAGATGTGAGGAATATAGTCGGAGTCTAATAGATGAGAAAAATGTGCTAATGCTGAGACTAAGATAAATACATAGAGAAAATCAAGTCATTAAACACAGTTTGGAATTATTCTCTTGCTATTTATAACTATATTTTAGATGCCACAGGACAAAATAACTGTTTTGACTCTACTGTATCATACCCTGTCAAGTGTATTAAGTTTTTTACATCTAGGTCTGGACTGACTAATTGCTTGCTGTGTTGCTTGTGCTGGCAGAGCTGACCCCACTACTCTGCAGGTTTTAGCACACCTGACTTTAAAAATATGTATTTTAGGGTGCGGCACTGCTGATTAAGTAAGGGGAAGACATCGTAAGCTAATAACCTGAAGCAATTTATTAACACAAACTGAACAGAAAACACAGCAAGAGGTGCAAATTCTTTTAAAATAGCCGCTACACTGTAGTCCCATGAGAGGGATGTGTCCTCTTCGCATCCTTACCTGACTTTTTTTGTTTTATTAAATCCTCAATGAACATAATGAACATTCTCTGGGATCGATAAAGTTTTCTGATTTCCTTAATGAGTATGATCATTGGAATGAGCCATTATAGAAACTATACGCGTCATTTTTAGGCTATACGTATTTAATTATGCACTTCTATAAGTATCTAGACATCTATTCTAATTAGTGAATTCAGACACTTTAAGGTGCAGAAATAAAGTGTTCTAGGTGCACACACAATTTGTATAATCTGATAGAATGAGAATGGGGGATCCAATAGAATGGGACGCTGATGCATATGAGTCTAAGTTGCCATGTCGGATGCCATGTGTCAGCAACAGGGGCATAAAGCACCCCGGCATTGGGCTGTAGACGTGCAGTTTCTGGAGTGACGGAGCTCCATACAATACCTTTGGAATGAGTTGAAGTGGCGTTTGTGATCCAAGACCATCATAAAACATCAGTACCTGATCTCTCCCAGAAGAGTTGCAGCTGTTACAGCAGCAAAGGGGGACAAACTCTCTATTGCTACCCAAAATATGCTGTATGGGCATATGTCCACATACTTTAGTGTATTTTTAGTTACTGACAAATGGTTCTTGTTTTGTAAGTGTACAAGTACTTCAAAGAAAAATGATCAGGTGATTTTAAAATAGCCTTTTATTTTACTTTATATACAAATATTGTAACTGATAATGGATAGTCACAAACACAGCAGGGATATAAAATGTTTGGTCATCATACATCAAGTGTAACTACACAAGGCATACTAAAGCCGACAGGCTACATGATGGCTGTATTAAATGGCCTATTCCGAAAGGAATTGTTATTCTCATGCCCCCCAAGGCTAAACCAACATCAAAACAAATCTCATTTCCATTAAACACCAGGGTTTAATGAAAAAGGATCACTACATGGGGATCTTGAAGCATTTGTACATTATGTGGTTACACTTTGCCTCTCATGTGACAAGAAAAATAAAAAAACACAGCCTCTTGTTCAAAGGCTTAGGCAGTACTTGGAATAAGGAAATTGGGAGAAATAAATAAATGAACAAATAAATGGCAAGGCTTTTTTCAGAGAAGACTATTGGCAGCATTTGCTGGAACTTCGTTCATTTTAGCTTTATAAATCTCCTGATACAATTAGGAACCAAATTTATTTGTTTGTATTGCTTTTGCAAAATAAGAAATAAAAGATAAATAACAGCTTACCCTTTAATACCAATCTCATATGGTGAACAAGTAATACGTTAAAATGGTGCAAATTCCACATTACTTGTAACCATCTTATAACCAATACATGATACTCTATAATACACCATGATGGCTGGACACATTATAATGTATATCTAAATACTGGAAGACTTGACTGGTATTATGGGTGTATAAATATAGATTATTTCAACACATTTTAACTACTGTAACAAATTTAGCAAACCCATAACAACTATTGTGCAAAGGTGTGGTATTTTTAAAATCGGCTCTAGTTTCCTAGGTAAAGCCTCAATGTAAGCATTTTTGACCTTTTCAGTTTCTAAAAATGTCTCGATGACTGCTGACACCAAAAAACATCAGAGCATTACACAAATCCTGCTATGTACACAAAGAATGCAACATGTACATTTTTATAATAAAAATCACCTATCGCAGTATGCACAAGTACACATCACAAAAGCCATTCACATAGAATTTAGATTGTATGAACTTATTGGTCTAGTGAGTGTCTAGTAAAAATGCAACATTCGCTGATAAGGTTGGCCATATTTCCCTAAATTTGCCCTCAACCCAACACCAACGTTTGGAGCTACATTTGGTGGAAGTGTAAAGGTGATTTAGGTGTTGGACCTTGATGTGCTATGCCTGAGACAGTCTGTGCAAATACGACCACTTGAACTTGTAAATATAAGTGTGCTAGCTGTATTGTGCCAAGTGCCCCCCACGTGACCACCTGGCCACAATGTTTGGTCTCCAGAATCTGTGTGGCATTCAGGCATTGGAACTGGTAAACAACAATGGTTCTCTCTCAGTATTCTTTAGAAGGCAGGTCCAGACAAAGCAATCTTTTTCCAGGTGACCAAAAAAATTCAGACAAAAATTCTCCAGTGATTGGTTTAGCGCTTAGATTTCCAGGTAACAGTCTCCGATATCCACATCTTTTCTTTAATGCCAAGAGCTTGGTTATGAGGTCACCAAAGAGTAGATCATACTGGAAGACAAAAGTGAAAAAACGGTTAAATTCGGTCCATGGAAACAAGCATAGTGTATATGCACGCATCAAGGAAAAAAATTGCAAGGGAAAACAACACAAGAAGTATCCATTAATCTGCATAAACTGATTGAAGCCTGATGTTTAATGTATCACAGGAGTGTGGTTTCTGGGACTAGGCCAATTTCACAATAGGCCGTTAGTGCTGGTTTATTTGAAGATACCATTAAAGAGAGCTCTAGAAGTGCCCTTGGAGCTGATGCCAGTGGGAGTGAGTTTGACACTTCAAACATGAGCAACTTGGAAAACAGCTTGGAGCATATTACACAGAAGTTATGTTTAATTAATAAAATCAATTGAACAAACTTTGGCATTAGTCATGGCATGGGGAGGCTGAGGAGGTTTGTAAAAGAGAGGTCTGCTGCTGGAGATATAGCTCTGCAAATTTGCAAATAAATAAGAATTTTGAGTATTTGAATGTATAGCATTCCTGCTGTGTTCTTTCCATGCTCAGACAGTCAAGTGCTGTGGATCATTCTCTGTCATTTAAAATGACAGAAGCTCAAGTTTACTGAATTGTTTTTAGTCCAAATGAAGCTGATCAACCAAAATATTTCATGTCTGAAGTTTGCTTTTTCAGTTTCTTACCAGAGCTGTGAGGCTAATGTAGCTTTAAGTTAGCATTGTGTAAACTGATAATCACACCTGATTAAAACCACACCGAGTTATTAAATAATCCCAGACTTGCATATGTAGTTTCAGACACTGTAAGACATACTATCATCTATAAATTGGAGAAAAGCAGATATATTTTGGGCCATATGGCTTAGGTTGAGCACTGATCAAATTACAGTGTATTCATTTTCTATTCATGTAAAGGTCATCTGCAGTGAAAAGCTTCCTGTTTATTGTAATACAAAATAACATAAAGCATAAAATAAAGTCTGTGCAAAAGTTAAAAGCACACTAGCAAGTCTATCTGAGATAAGTTAACAACTCAACAAAGTTTGATGCAGGTGGGAAATGATTTGGGATGAACTGCTACATAGGCGTCCAGTGCAAATTTACACCAGACAGACACCAAACATGTCTCAGCTGTTCAACTACATTTAGGGTTAATGAGAAAAAATGTGTAAATTTGTCAAACCATTGCTTTCGCATAGCCTTGTTCTAATGATTCACAAGCATTCATCACACATGCAACGCAGTGCAGGCTTCATGCCATTTGGGATCTTTTCTAGCATTAATGCATTGTTCCCATCTTGGCTCTAGGCACTGAGGAGGGAGCTGTAGGTCCCACACCCATTACTATAATCACCAAATAGGTGCTCGGAGTCAGCAGTAATTAACATGAAGGACTGAAGCAATTTCACACCATGAAGTGAAATGAGGAAAGGGCAGCCATAGTTAATCAGAAGCCGTATCCGTTCTGCACTAATTATACTGTGTGCTAAAAACACTCAAATACATTGTCAGTCCAGTTACATATGTAATCCATATGCAATTCTGAGGAACATTCTAAAATATTTGTGTGCTGGTAGTTTATCCGATTGGATGTTTACATTAGATTAGCTGGATTTTACATGCAAATGCGTCTGCTGCCTTCCAAATCAGGAAAATAATCTAGAAATGAACGTGTTAACAAATTTTATGATTTAAAAAAAACGTTTTATCATAAGGTCAGGCTGTGAGAAATACATTTGCGTGTGGTTATTTACCTCAAACAGTTGTATTATTTTATTACCAATTTCCAATCTACTCATTTTGAATTGTACAGACAATTGTCACTGTATTTTAAGACTGACAGTTTTGATTAGATGTCCTGCATTGTGCCTCATTCAAACAGCAGTCCAGGTTAAAATGCACATTATAACTTCAATGTGAATCAATGTAAACAGCTGTGGGATGTGTAGGTGGATTTATGTTAATGAATGGACATAAAAAAACAACAAATCTAAACCCAGCTGCCTTTACTGCTTAGTTTTTATATATGGACCACATTAGGCAAGGAAGTCATACATTATTAACTATGCCACTGCATAGTTCTATGCTGTTCATCTCAAGGAAATATTTTTTGTTCATTTTTTCCAAACCAGAAGTGCATTTTTTTAAGACAAATGCTAAAATGACTTTGGATATCTGCATATTCAAATGACCAAACCCATGCGTAAAAGAAGCCTTTACTTAACTTACACTGTTGAAAGCTAAAAGTAGAAGAAGGAAGTCCACAGGCTCTGAATATACATGTTGCTTTAGACCGGAGTTTATGAGAGGAGAAAACGCCCATGGGTTTGTTCAGCCTGTCGGGGTACTGCTTAATTAGAGCTTTTCCTTCCTTGCTAGTGTAGGGTGCCAAGACCACTTTGTCACCAGATTACTCCTCTTCTTAATGTGCTACCCTCTCTTTACCTTCCCACTGGCTAGAAGTTGAGGTCTAGAAGGCCAGATGATGAGCTTTAAAGTCGTCACCACTCTCATGAAAGAGAATGACTTAACAGCTCACGTATTGTTTAAGAGGGAGGTGGTTTGCAACAAGGCTGCAAGATATGGGTAAAGCCACATGTTGCTATCGCAAAACTTCATGCTGAATACAGAAAAATGCAAGGATGAACCCACTGATAAGTCGCTGTTATTTTGGCTGAAAAAAATGACCTTTGTAAGACCCCATGAATACCTGAACACATCAAAGATGGTGGTGGGCTAAGTCGCAGTGGCCTCTCTGGCTCCAACACTTTGGTGCATAAGTGTAGTTTTAAGTTGACTTCACACCAATCCTTTGCTAACATGTGTATCAGAACAGCCTGTAAACATACCCACAACCGCCAGAGCCTGCTTCAGCTACTATACAAACAAAAAACTTACCTCGTGGATGGACCACTGGAACTGCTCTGCGACCTTGGCTTACCACTCGGACCAGGCCCTCAGATCACAGCGTCACCTAATACTGCTGGCCAGGGGAGGGCACCAGGTATTTGCTCCCTGGACAATTACCTGGACTACATCTGACCCCAGCAAACTATCCAGCGTGAGTTCAGAGGCTACTGTGTTTTTGATTTTACAGAGACATGGCTCAGCAATAGCATTTTGGAAACAGCTACGCGGATTAGCAACATGCTAATGTATCACTGCAACTGTAATGTTGAGTGCTAAAACTTGTGGTGGAGTCCCATGTGTTTACTGGTGTGTGAACGCTGTGCTGGTCTCTGGTTACTGCTCACCGCTGCTGGAGTTTGTGACTGTTAGATGTAGAACATTTTAATTACTGTGGGAATTCACCACCATGCTCATAGTCACAGTGTACATCCCAACCAGTGCTAATGCAAACAATGCACCGGTTCAACTTTGTGCATATCATACTGACCTCAGCCTACAAACCATTTGTCAGATGTGCTACGCCTGCTCAAAAGCTGACAACATTCAGGCCCCCAGGCAGCATCTCTGACCTTAAGGGCTGTTTTAAACAGACTGGCTGAGATATATTTAGGGAGGCTGCAACCTACGGTGGCTCTACCAACCTGGAGGAGTACACGGTGTTTGTGACCGGCTACATAGGCAAGTGCATCGATCGTCTCGAAGACCATCACCACACTCCCCAACCTGAAGCCATGGATGACTGTGGAGGTGCACTGCTGAGAACCCATATCAAGGTGATAAGGCTGCCCTGAGAACAGCTAGGGCCAACTTTGCTGTCTTACCAAGTGAAATATCACCTCTTTGGTCAATATTATTCAGTTACCATTTTTCTCTATTACCCTATTACCTGCAATAGCTAATTTGTATCAACTACAAATTACTTATCTATAGTATTTATACCCCAGCATTTGTGTTTATAACATGTATTTCATATTGAGTATTTTCAGGAGTTTATTGAATTTTTTAGACTTTATATTTTATTGTTCTTGTCTCTATGCATCCGTGCAATCATAACATAGCAATTTCTTTCGGTATCAGTGAAGCTTTCTGATTCTGAACCTGTTCCAGGCCATCAGAGCAGCAAATCATCTGCAGGCTTGAAAAATCCCCAGCCCCTTTAAAGACACTGGGGACGTATGGTGCATGTGGCAGTTCACCCAGGCGATCACCAACTACAGGACCTCTCCACCTGCCTGTGATGTATTCAATCTCACCAATCACCGCTGTTCCATCGTGCTTCAAAGCAACCACCATCATCCTCATGCCAACAAGTCGTCAGTGTTCTCAATGGCCTCAATGACAATCATATCGTAACCCTCACACTGATCATCATGTAGAGCACTGAGAGGCTCATCATGAGGCACATAACATCGCAGCTCACCCCCTCATATCGTTTGCATATCATCCCAGCTGCTCTATGGACAGTGCCATCACCACTACCCTTCACCTAGTCCACACCCACCAGGACAAAAAGGACACTTACATGAGAATGCTGTTCATACACTTCAGAATTCAACACCATCATTCCTCAACATCTGACAGGAAAGCTGAGAATGCTGCTCCTACAAAACTTCCCTCTGCAACTGAATCCTGGGAAGCCTCAATGTGTTCCACAGAGGAATTTTTAAGTGCATTCTCTGTAGCTGTATCATAGCTTGATAGAGGCATTGTTCCAGTTTGGATTGCAAGACCCTATAGATGATAGTAAGGACGTTTACACCGCACTCTGCATCTGCAAAGCCACCAGTAATATTAATGACCCCACACACCCATTGCATACCCTCTTCTCCCTCCAAAAGGTTCTGGCAAATGGTCCTCCACTGCCAGAATGGAAAACTTTCTTGTTAAGTTTGATTTTCATTATTATTATTATATTAAAGCTAGAATCTGGTGCCTCTTCTCCTCCTACAGTTTTTGAAATATTGGCATGGTTCCAATGTCAAAATGTCCATTAATATGCGGTGTATTGTGTGTGTTTTCAGATTTTTGATCAGTTGATCATGGACCGAGTATCAGTTGTTTAAAAAAATTATTTTTGTGGTCGAATCGCCTCTGTGGTCGAGTTGCCATAAATGTGTGTTGGAGAGATCTGTGATGTCACAGAAAGGTGGTCGGAAAAGGACAAAATCTGGAAGAACACAAGTGCGGAGAAACAAACATGGAGCAAAATACACAGCAGACTCATAAACAGACTTCAAGACACTAAAGCTCAGGTCAGTAAAAAAGATGTGTGTCACTGTTTGTTGTGGTTTAATTAAAAACAACCAGCCTGAGAATGTGGCTATGCATTCAGCTGTCCTTAACCATAAATGACTTGATGTGAGACAGCGAGTTAACACCCTTTTGGTGGTTCAGTGGTAAGAAGAAAATTAGAATGTTGGTTCAAATACATGGAGTGAGTAGATTTTTTGCCCATTAAACTGCACTAAATGTTGTATTGTTGCTAGTGTTTTTCTTGCATGCTCTCTATTGTACTATTTGCACTCAGTGTATTTTTGTTCTATCTGCACTTGGTCCTGGAGGAACATGGTTCATAGGGCTGAAACGATTATTCGAATAACTCAAATAATTTGATCACAAAAAATGTTCGAGGCAAATTCTTGGCCTTAAAGCTTCGTTTAATATATGTCACTGTCGCGAGCGGCACGGCAGGACTGGCTCCCATGAGCCTTTGCATTTGGGAGTAAAGTGGCCAGTTGGCCTGTTTAATGTGTTTGGGGGACATTTTGAGGGGGCTTATGTGTGTTGTGTGTTAATATGTTTATTTGTGTGTGTTTAATGTGTGTATTTTGTGTGGTTTGAGCCCTTTCTCATCTGTCACCATCCTCCGGAGTGTTATGGGCTGGAGGGCAGTGAGAGACGAGAAAGGCGGAGTATGGGAAAATTGGGTGTTGTGCTGGATTAAGCCGTTGGGGGGCACAATCCACCCTGTTAAATCTGCATTTGGAGGCTGTGAAGCTGAAAATAAACAAGCTACTGCTTTGAGAAACCTCTCTCACATTTTCTTTCATGCCCACCACATCACCAAAGTCCATCCATTTAAAATGTCTCTGCTATCGGATCACTTCTGCTTTGTAGACTTCTGCGCAGCTCCGGTATCATTGTTTCACATGGACTAATTACACTGACGCGCATTACAGAGATTTAACTACCTCATGTATGGGGAAGGCGTGTTTTGAGATGTAACTTTTCAGTGTGTGTGTGCAGAGAAGTGAGCGGGAGGGAGGGAGGGAGAGATGAGAAGTGAGATCTTGGTGCAATTTGCTACTTCTCTTGCTACTAATCATTTTGCTACTTCTCTTGCTACTAATCATTCTCTTGCTACTAATCTTCTCTTGCTACTAATCGACTCATAACACAGCCTACGATACTGTATGTTCTAACAAGCGCTAGTGTTCATATCAGTTAGCAGTCGTAAAGATACGTTACCTTGTAGAAGCTCCGAGCCGCTCAGAGAAGCACACTTCATGTGAGGATGCTTTTGGTTCAGGTGCTGCAGCTTTACTCTACTCTACCTACCGACCTCTTCTGGATACAGCTGGAAACTGAACTGTACTGTT
>JBBPCX010000160.1:16302949-16354966 GCA_037974365.1 Hydrocynus forskahlii
GGGGGTGTGAGGTGGGGATTTGACCCCCCCCCCCCAGGATGCCCCCCTGAATGGATGTGAGGATGCCCCAGCAGCCAGGATGTACAGGGGCATAATTGCCCTGGAGCTCAATTACCTGCCAGGCAGTTGGGTGGGTGGCCAAGGAGCAGGTCGGTCTGTCCATGCCCGGTGAAACACCGAAGTTCACAGCTTAAGTTGTTCCAGGTTGGGACACTACGCCACTTCTCAGGACCGAACCTTCCCAGTCCAGCAAATATTGAATTTGGCCTCACCACCTCTGCAAGTCCAAGAGCCAGCGGATCCGGTAGGGTTAGCAGACCTTTTATCTCAATCAGCTCCAGAAGGGCTGGCTCAGCCACCCCCCCGTCCAAAGGTCCCCAAACCATGTGTCTGAGAAGGAAACCATGAAAAATGGGGTGATGTGTGTATGTGGAGACAACTGTACACCTGTTTACAGGTGACAGGTTTACCTTGAGACAATATAGAAAATGGACCAATATACCTTTGGGACATTTTAGAAGCGGAAAGGTTCAGATGAAGGTCCCAAGTTGCCAGCCACACCCTGTCACCCAGCTGGTATGTGGGTGTCTCCCCCCTACTGCCTGCTGTTGAAACAGGTAAACTGCTTGTTTTATGGCTGCGTATGCTACCTTCTACACCAGCTCCGGCAAGCAGGAACAAGAGTCCACACTAAGGATCTCCGAATCTGTATATGGGATCCCATGGGCGGAGCAGGGTATGATGTCCAAGCACACATTCAAAGGATATTAGACCAGTCGCAGAGTGGTGCAGAGATTTCTGGACACATTCTGTCCAGGTGAAATACCCCAAGCAGTCATGAGTTCCTGGATTGTGCATTCAGCCTGGTCACTGGCGTTTTGCCTGACAGAGGTATAATAGATTACAGTGGTCAGTGAGCACTAGGAAAGGCTCTTGTATCCCCTTTAACCAATACCGCCACCCCTCTAAAGCCAAACTGATGTCGAGCTGGCTTGCGATTACCAATGTCATAATTATGTTCCGCCTCTGAAAACTTTCCAGTAAAGAAGGAACATGGGTGAAGTTTACCAGGACTTTCATGTTGCTGCCAATTTATTAAATTCATTTAAAGCTTCTCTAGCAGGAGGTGCCATAGCCAATTTTTTGGGCTTGTCTTTGAGGAGGTTAAATAGGGGTGCAGCAACTGAACCTAAGGCCTGGATAAACCTATGATAAAAGCTGGTGAATCTCAGGAACTGCTGCATTTCCTTGACCAACAGGGACTCAGTCCACTCTAAGACTGCAGACACCTTTGCATCATCCATCCTGTATCCTGCAAGCCTAAAAGAAAGCCCAGATGTGAACAAGGTTGTACGTGCTCTGCAGACTGAACTTTGGTAAAAATAGTCAACCGGCGGAGCTGTTCAATGTTCTTCTTGATAAAGAAGCATCTACGGGGATAGACAAAGAAGACACAAGGGCTAAAGTTGCTCTAGTATAGGCAGAGCTCCATTGCCTGTTGGTGTGCACATTCTTTTTTGTTAGCTGAGAGGGTCCCATCTGAATAGGTTTGGGTGCTGGGTTTCTACTGGTGTGTCCAGGAGCGTCACTGTCATTAGTGTCAAGGAACCTAGTGTGTGGTCAGGAAACTTAGACTCCAGATGGTGGGGGGCAATGCTTCTTAGTATGATTGACCACATCAAGGTCAAGGCTGGTCTCATGGCAAGCAAACTTGGTCTGGATCTCCTCCAGATGGCCTCATGGCAGGCAAACTTGGTCACCCCTCCAGACGGCTGTGGCTGATCCTGGGCGTGGTCCTGCCCAGTGAGTTGTTGCCTAAAGGTTTGATATTTTCTAGGCATCTGACAGCATGGTGAGCTCTGCAAATTACAAGCTAAGGCCCAGCAAGAATTTCCAACAGCCCGTGTGGTCACCAGCATATCGCTTTGTAAGCGAGGCATGAAGATCGCCACTTCATGGGTAGTGAACTTGATGTGGAATGCATGTGATGTTGATGCTGGGTGACTGGCAGCAGATGAATGGCACTGACCAGCTCTGCTCCCGCTTGCTCCGGGAGCTCACTGACAAACAGGGGGCTTCTTCCAGTGCCAGAGCTGTAACAAGCCTTTCAGTGCCCCTCGCAGTGCCCCCCCGTAGTGCCCTTCTATGGGAGAAACCAAAATGGACGTAAGAGTGGGGGGAGGTGGGGTGCCCAGGCTCAGTACTCTATAGACCGGGAAGGCCCATGGCATAGCAGACGCAGCCGTGACAATAAGCAGAAGAGGTGAACTAATCATGATATGAATGTGATGAAAAGTTATTTTTGTCATTTGTTGACATGGAAAAAAGAAGTTAACTGAATGTAAATATTAATTCTGTAACTAACTATATGGTTGGTTGAAAAAATGAAAAACTAAAAAAAAAAACCCTAAAAAGTAGAGTTGAAAATAGCTAAAAAGTCAAGTTGTATTATGCTATATAAATGTACCTCTTGAGTGCTAGAAAGTGCTTAATGGTACCCCAACTGTGGAATCACCCATATAATTAATCATCCAATATCATAAAACTGAAACAATACTGCAACATGATGATGAGAATTCCAAACTTTTAAGCATTAAAAGATTACAGCCAGGCAATGTCCTAAAAGGGATAATGCATGTTTTTATGAGTTTATTCAGGCAGTTTAGGTCGAAAAATACTAAAAACAGGAGGTGCTGGTTGAGTGAGAGAGAGCGAGAGAGCGAGAGAGAGAGAGAGTGAGAGAGAGATAGAGAGAGAGAGAGATGCACCAGTAAAGACGTGGGTACGGCAGCAGCTGTGCTCAGTAGGAAGGAGGAAGAGAAGGATGGATGAATTTCATGCTACATCTCCCTCTGTCTCTGAACAGCTCTCAAAAAGCTAGTCTCTGAACATACAGCATCTGGCACAGGCAGCAATTAGCATGATGGAGGGGACTCCTTAACATCTACTGGCTAAACAGCACAGTAATAGACTTTTCTGAGGGTTACGGATTATAATGATACTACCGCGAGTACACAAACAAACCTCACTGAACCCACCGTGATGAAGGCTCACAGTGCTATTGGAATCAAACCTGGGGTTATAAACATGTTATTATGCACAAAATATCTGTGGCTGAAGAACTAGATCCTGTCCACAGAGATGCTCTGTCCCCAGTCCTTGATGGTAAATCTAGTTCACCTCATTTGTCTTTCTCAGAAAAAAGCATCAGAGTGACTTTGGCACTGAAAAGCAGAAGCACACCCTCATATTGAGAGGCTGGCTGTAGTAATTGGCTGTGGCACTTCACGTTCGCTCAGCTTCACTGGAGTAAGATTTCTTGCGTGAGCAGTAAATTGCTGCAGCTCGTTCTTTTAATGGCTCTAAAGGTGCCCTTTTTCTCCAGTTGGTGCTATTTAGTGCAGCATTAGTCCTGACAAACAAATATCTACATGCTGTCATTATGCACGCTGAGCATATGAAAAAGTCAGGTGAAATGAGGAATTTGTGAGTTATTTGTTTAAAAAGTGTGCTAAGGGTAGAGAATGCCTGAATGGCAAACACGGATTGGAAATGATTCTTCTGAACTAACCTATACCCATGGGTCATTTGTTATATATTTTCCTTGTTTTGGACAATTACATCATCTTCTGTGCTGAGAGACTATTATGCAATTTTCTAATTTGTAAGCAGGTTTTGCAACAGAGGTTTTGCAACAGAGTCTTCCAGAGCAAGATATAGCTGGTAGACTGAAAGGGCTCACAGCATTACTTTGTTCAAAAGATGATTATAGAGCTAATAAACTAGATTTGTGTTTTTCTGATGGATATACAACATTGTTTAATATTGTTTTTAGTTATATGTGAGGATATCTGGTAATTTGGTACAGCCATATACAACACACATGGACATTATCATGGACAGTTTAAATATTACTGCATGTTAGTAAGTTTGCAGTCACATTTTTTTCCAGTTTTGAATATTCCATCAAATACTATTTCAAATATTATACTTGTTCTGTAAGAATACAGAATACAATTGAAAGACTTTTCATGTTAAATCGTGACGGTTGATATGCTCCTACTACTTATTTACTAATGTATGTAAGTTCTTGTTAGAATTTTTCTCTGCCTACCTGCCCAGATATGTCCGATTTTTCAGAACATTTCACTGAATCTTCATTGAGTGCTTCTTTTTTGCCTTGAATGTGTTGATAACAGGTTCATTAGTAAGCAATGCAAGAAGCAGTGCATTCTGTAGACTTTAACTGCTGTGGAAGGTGTGAACAGACTGATCTCTACCCACTCATTAGCTGACCCGTCAGTTAACTGGGTTGCACACTGATTTTGGGGGGTGGGGGAGATTTTGGGGGAAGAGGTGCAATCGTAAAATCCTATTTGTAATGTTTACAGTTTGTCTTTGTATTTTTAAAAAAACCTGAAACCTGACCGGGGGAGACAGTGAATTAAGCACAGAAACAGCTTCCAACATACTTGCAACACAATAACCCATAGTATACTGGCCAGCCTTCAAGAAGAGATTGATGTAATTATTTTTTTAAGCTTAATAAAAATGAGCCTCAAAACCAAAGGCACAGGCCTGAGCTTCCAGACACACTTACAGTATATGCCTCAAATGTATCTGTTCATGAAAACGTAAGCTTAGATACTTACCTCCATGTGTTGTAGAAAAGGAGGGGGATGTTCAAGCCTACAGTGAGCCACTCTTGGGCACACAGGAACATGATGCAGAAGAGACCATGGATGGAATACTCTGGAAGCACTAGCTGGTGGGAAGACAGACAGATATCGGACATTAGTTTTTGCTTTCATGGTGATCTAACCAGCATTTGTGACTGATCCACTGAAATATTTTAACATTATTTAAAATAGAAAAAAAGGTTAACATGTTCATTATGGGGCGGCACGGTGGCGCAGGGGTTAGCGCTGTTGCCTCACAGCAAGAAGGTCCTGGGTTCAACTCCCGGGTTGGGCGCAGGGTCTCTCTGTGTGGAGTTTGCATGTTCTCCCCGTGACCGCGTGGGTTTCCTCCGGGAGCTCCGGTTTCCTCCCACCACAAATACATGCATGCATTGGGGATAGGTTGATTGAGCACACTGAATTGCCCCTAGGTGTGAGAGTGAGCGTGAATGGTCTCTGTATATGGCCCTGCGACGTGCTGGTGACTGTCCAGGGTGTACCCCGCCCCTCCCCCCCCGAGCGCGGGATAAAAGGGGTAGAAAATGGATGGATGTTCATTATGGGCATTCAAAAAAAATTGCAAAAATGAACAAATGAAGTTAATTAATCTAGAAATTAACAGGGTGTTTGCTCTATCAAGTACCCTGTAATCAAGTTGCAGAAAAAAATATATATATGCTAAAGCCATTCCTAGAGTTCAAAGAGCTTTCACATAATGTGAAGATATTTGGGAGAACTATTGCATTATTGAACAGGAACATCCATGCTGATAAAGCCAACTGCCACTAAGCTGAAAAATCAAGATAAACCAATCTATTTTGGACGTGCGTGGTATAAACAGAAGGAAACTGGATTTTGTTCAGAAAAGGGCTGCACACTAATTGTGTGTTTGTTTATTTGTTATAGATTGCTTGGTGTTCCCCTGGGTTTTCTGCATTTCCTGACTCCCCAATTCTTAGTTCCTGGGTGTTTTCTTTTCTAAAAATCTATATCTTACCTGACTGTTTCTATTTCTTTCAGTAGATCACCCAATGTTATGACCACCTGGTAACCTGCACCTTAACCTTAATATAGATTACGCCGAACATTTATGATAATGCCCATATTGTCCATAGATTAAACTAATGCAATGAACTTCATTTACATCCTACTGCCTCAAGCTCCTGTTTGTTACAACGAATGATCTTACCAGCTCTAACTCTTACCTTAGGCTATGAAGCTAACACTTTACACAAAGCATGGTGCATACTCAAGCAGTGTTCTGAGCTTAGGGTTTTGTGTCTGCAGAAAATATAAGGAGACGACTGGAAATGCAGATACCTTCTGAGAACTGTCAAAAAAGAGAGGAACCTCTCTGCATGGACATATAACGGAAGAGGCTAATAAACTCAAATCCTATTATGGCTCTATAAATGTTGACTTGTTGAAAGAAAATGTAATATTTGCTTGCTGCAAGTTTCACAAAAAAGAATTGTTTGAAGAAGTTATGCCTGTTTGGGAAAGACTGTAACCACTGAAGAGATTATAGGAGACTGAAAAGTCTAGAAGACATTCTTCAAAAGTGAGAGTGAAGTTGCTTAGTGCATGATCTGAATTAACTTTGAACGAGGCATCTCAGCTAAAATATTGCTGGGAGGTTGAATAGTTTACGTGAACAGTTGGTGTATGCAGTCGACTAGCACACATCAAAGCACTCAGTTCAGAATGTGAACCACACCAAGAGAAAGAAAACTCCTGACACAGTCATTACAAAACACATGATCTGTGAATGTGCTTTTTCTGGAAACAAGGCAAGGAAGAACAGTGTCTGGTAAATGCAATAAAATGTAAAACAAACAAACAAACAAACAAAAAAACCCCAACAATCAGTTCATGCCGTTTTACTGTATAAAACTGCATATGCTTCCAAATCCATTACAGATATTAGAGTCAATTACCGACAGATCGAGAAAGAGCTATATACCATCTTGTTCAAATGGCCACATTTCCATTAGCACGTATATGATTGACATGTGGTTGAAAGTGATCTGCCCAGTATGGTTTCAAAGAGAAATCCGTGTATCTGCACCACCAAGTGTGTTGAGCTATGCATTAAAGTTTGTTCAAATGTAAAATGATGGTGGCGCTTCATGTAACTCTTAGGGCTGGTCTATATTTTTGTGCAGAATCTACATTGTGTGGTGGGATTTGTTTAACGTGAGTCAGCTTTGTGCTCATTACAGAAGCATAAAAACTGCCAACAAGTGTTTCTCTCTGTTCTTCAAACAATAGCGACTGAAATGGAGTGGATCATCTTGCAGTTTGATTGCAAGTAAAAAAAAACCCAGCTAATTTTAGTGAAATTGCAGCAACACAGAAAAGAAGGAAGATGTTGGATGCAGAGTGATCTGTAGCCATCACCCTCCTTGGAGTGTCGGTAGTGTGTGGGTATTATATATATAAAAACAGAGGCACATAAGTAAGCTGAGTTTTGAGTAAGATGCAAGAAGAGTCCAATAGATATTCAGTTAAAGCAGTGAGAGGTGCGTGTTTCAAAATCGTACCTATGCAAATTATAGTACACTACAGATTGACACATCTTTTACTGAAACACTTTTGTACAACGCTTCACCACTTAACTGTTCCCAAAATGGCCTTTAAAGTGCTTTTATTCAGCAATTATAATTAGAACCACTGACTTTGAATAACCCATGACCATGCTCCTTTAAAAGCAGGAAAGTTACAGAAATGACTGCCACTTTTTCTCAATAAAATGAATTAAACAGAAATTGTGCATTAGCAAAAAAATATCATATCTAAGTATATTATCTGTAAGAAAATGTGTTGTTTGACTGAGGATGTTCAAACTTTTGCGTATGACTGTGTTTACTTCTAGATACAAATAAATTACCCAAATAGCATTTTTTTTTAATCCAAGTAAGTTTACATCAAGAAAGTATTTGCAGCTGTAAAACTCAAACTAGGACAGAGAAGAGTGCAGAAATGTTTTATGTAATTTTCAGGCTTGAGGTAATAGCTACTAAAATGGATCTTCTTTTGAAGTGCCTTTATTCTGCATTTAAAAAGCCTTGACTTTATTAGAATGGCTGACTTTGAAGAAATTAGCAAGAACCACTATGTTCCTTTAAAACAATTTTTTCAGCCGTTTTAGTGTATCCAAAAAATCTACACTGCCATATGAAAGAACTGCACGGTCTTAATGTAGAGTGCACGCCAGAGAGCAAAAAGAATATGACTACAGATAACAGAGAAAGAAAAAATGTGTTAGCGGTGTAAACTCTGCTGGAAGCAGTGAGAGTTTGCGTACACTAAAGGCGTCTCCTTTATTATGTTGACTCCTCCCAAGCCTACTTCAGCAAAGGGGGTGGGGGGGGGGTGCAGGTGGAATAGCGCTCTTAAAGGAGACCCTTACAATTCTGCCCTTTTAGTGGCTTCAGTTTAGAGCACTAGCCAGGTGAAATTTTATTCCTACAAAGATGGACCTGTGTAGTACTATGAGTGCACACAAAAAAGTAACCCTTTCAATGGTTTCCATTCTCCAAACCTTGTGGGAGTTCTCCCATTTCTCCCATTCTCTAACCTTTGTTGATGTCTTGTAAACTGGCGTGAGTTTAGATCCTAACAGAGGTGGCAAATGACAGCCAGCCGATTACTATGCTGGCAACTGCTTGTACAGAAAAACTTCAAGCAGAAAAAAAAGTATAGACATTTATGCTATTGCCACTACTTGGCAAGTGTATTCTCACTCTCTTGGGTCCATTTAGTCCTTAATTTAGCTTACATACTTGCAACTTCTTCCAGACACACTGACAAGGTCTGTTCAGCTTGGCTCCTTAAGTGAATATCATAAATTTATGCCAGAGAATCGGTATCCACCTCACACTCTAGGCCTGATTATCCTGTAGTGGGAGTCAAATGTACCGAGTTACCACATAACTAAAGATTTAATCACACATTTTTTTTTATCACAAACTCACTTTAATGTTTATTTAACATTCTGTATTAGTCTTTTTTTGTTTTAAAAACAAGATATGTGTAGACAGTAATGTGTCCTGTTCAGAGATATGAGCAGCATAAAAAATGATGTCTTTTCAAATTCTACTTACTTTTCTACTTACCAACATAAATGATGTGATTGAATGGACATATTTCTGCACTGAGAAATATGCAATAATCTATTAATGTTTTCTTCTGTATTGTAGCCTAGCTTTTACTTACACATCATTCACACTGCAGTCTTATTCTGCAGTCATATTCTGGCAAATAAGCTTTTCAACCTCTTACTCCAGCACACTCTCAGAAAATGTTTCTCTATGTAAGCCATCACCAGCAGGCAACATTTATGTTGCTTTGGCTCTGTACCCCAGCCATTTTAATAGAACAATGATTATGTTGTTAAAAGGCACAATACTGCATTTATGCCTTTTGGATGTAATACAGGAATCACAGCTCTTCTTAACGGTACTTCCTCCATTTTTGAGAGTCATATGGAACTAGACAGCCTTGTTTCACTGCATCTTCATTTCAAGCACTAAAGAGATTCCATAAGGTTTAAAGATGATTCTGGATGGCATTCACACCGGGAGACTTTTGCTTTTGTTGCTCATCAAGAGAACCAATCAAGTGTCTATGGAAGGAAACGATAAGACTAAAAAAAGAGTAACTGTTCTAAGAAGCAAGAACATGCTGGTGAGGTTGGTGAGACCAAACATCCTGGCAGGCCAGGGAAGAGCACAGTTGAAGATAACCAAAAAACTTTTCATTAAGAATGGCAAGAACCGCGAGGAGCCACAGAAAGTGTTTGAGAGAGAAGAATACTTATCACCGGAGAGTAGTTTACCACGCATACAAACTACTGGTAAGCCTACACAAAAATCAGTCTGTACATTATAATTGTCCATGTCTTAACGGATAAAGATTAACCTGCACCAGCAAATGGCTCCACAATATGGGTGAAATAATAACTGCTGCATACCACATATATGATCTGCCTTGCAATAAATAAAAAGCACACTGCTGAATCAATTATGTGACAAGATTATATTAGCCTGCATTACGTTGACCAAGATTGTGAATGTTTTTGGATTTCCTGAATTACCAGAAGGCCAATATGGCAATAGCAATCAGTAAACAATTGACAGATATCAGAATCAGAATCAGAAAACTTTATTGATCCTCTCTATATCAGAAAGTTGAAAGTGTAGAGATTAAGTGTAGAGAAGAAAATGTTGCTTGTGGTCTGAAGCCTGATACCCTCTCTACTTTTTCCGTGGAACATGGCAAAATGAGTCTGAAACTGCCTCGCTTGTCATTACTGATGATACTGTATGATTGCACACGACAGCAACAGCACATTAACACAGAAATACAAACAATACTTTTTCAGGGTCAAAAAGTGGAATGCCCTTGGTTACCCAAGTCAGTCACGTGACTTGGACATAGCTGAGCACACATTTCACTTACTAAAGACAAACTCCTCAAACAAGCAGCAACTGAAAATAGCTGCCATGCAGCCTTGGCAGAACACCATTAGGGAAAATATTCAGAATCTGTTGATATCTGTGAGTCGCAGGCGTCGCACAGTCATTCAGTTCAAGTAATTTAGTTATTTTGTCCATGTCCAAGTTTGTCGGTACCTGCCCATCAACTGAAATAATGAGTATCAAAAGGGAGTTCATTGCCCTTTGCTTCCGTAACAGCCTCTACTCTACTCTACTCTCTTTGATTGCGTTCTGCCACAAAAGCATTGGTGAGGTCAGGGACTGATGTTGTATGATTGGTTCTGGATCACAAACGCCATTCCAGCTTATCTTGAAGGTACCGATAGGAGTTCCATCACGGTGGAAAACAGTTTCACTGTTCCACAGCCTGGAGATGGGGGTTTCATACTTCTGTAGCTGAAGTGTTTAATTGGTCACAGTGATTCTAAATTCTAAATATAAATATGTTCGCACTAAAACTGGAATTTGGCACTTTATCCTCATTATCACTGTTTCATTGTAAAGGCAATCCACTGGGATAGAAAGCCAAAGCACCAAAACAGTGCCACTGCCCAATTGCTTATATACTGTGTTGTGGTCAAATATATACACTGGGATAAAACGTTTTCTTTGGGAAGATCTGGATATACATCCATGGAAAGCTGTAATGATTGTAAGAAGATGATTTAGTAAAGCAGGCATCTGTGGAGGGCATTGGGGGGCTCATCTGGTCTGCTGGGGGATAATCTGTCTTCATCTGTAAGACCTCAGGGCACAGTCCCTCAGCATCTGACTATGTTCGGGCACAACCATTATACTTTCTTTCTTCATTTCAGTGGCATTTCAAGCATGCCATGTCAAAAGAACATCATAAAACACACCTGTCTAGGCTCTCACAAAATGATCAGGAGATTAATTTTATAAGATGTAATACGTAAGTCTCTGACCTCAACAGAATTTGGATGCAGTCACAGCAACAAAAAAGCCCACTTAAATGCATAATAAAATCTCAAATTTCATATATGCCCTCAGTATACACATGTGCCTTTTTTATATTTGTTTAAAAATAATTTAATAATAAGTAAAATATTTCTATAGATTTAAGGGTTTAGTTTTACATTTAGAAAAAGCCATATTTTATTTGGGCCAAAATGGAAGCGCCTACTTTACTGTACACTGTACACAGTAGTTAGTTGCAGCCATACAATCAGGATGAAATGCATTTTCACTGTATACTTTTTCTCCTCTGACAGATAAGAAGTCAAAATATGAATATTGCTATGTCCAAGCTATGGGCAAGCAACACCAGTTACTCAAACTGCAGCCAACTACTGCCCACATAACTAAACTACCACGCTTCACAAAGATCGCTGGAGTATTTTGGTGACCTGCAAGTAGTACCAGTTCAGTTGATGTAGGGAAGTGGGCAGCACTGCTGGCCTAGGGCAATGGTTGGGAACTTTAGAGGTTTGTCCATGGTTTTTGGTGTCCTAAAATGAGGACTTCACAAAAACTGACTGTATAATTTAACCTGATTATTATTGTATTCCTTCCTGCTCAGTGTGCTATAGTACTAAGGACCCAACTCCTAGTCAATCCCAAAAATCATTTGTTCTTTTTCTCTGTGTATAATTATCTTTTTATTATGGAAGAAGTTGTCAATATTGAAAACACATTTAAAATAATGTTCAGTGCTTCTTTGCAATTTTTTTTCTTTGTAGAGCAAAGCAAATATCACAAAAATGTATTTTTATTTGTGATAAAACCTTTTTTTGGTAATAGAATAAATATTGGAGGATAATAATATCTAAAAAAAAATCTGTGCAGTTCTCTCAACCATTACATATTACAGTAGAACATCAAACAAGTTAGGCGCTAGGGATCCTTTCAGTACAAAATAAAGGGCTAAAACTGAGAGACCTGTACAACAGTACACCAAGTTCTGAACCAACAGTGACTTTTCTGTGTCCTGGAAAAAGACTAATCACCAACTCACCAATCTTCCCCTCACAAACTGCCCTAACTTATTTACACTGTGGTTTTCTGCTAATTACAAAGTGGCTTCTTTGTTCTGTGGAGACATTTTCTTCTATGCATATGTTCTGCCCTTGTTCTAACCATATCTCTGTGTTCCACTGACTCGTAAAACCCAGAGCTTCAAATGCCTATAATTAAGTGTCTGGCAAGGGCAAGCTCATACAACAAAACCGGGTTACCTATCTGTTAATTAGGGGCGGCTATCACTGAGAACAACTGAGCTACAGAGTTCAGGAGCACTGAGTCCTTTTTAAGCATGACTTCCCAAATGCACCCTCCTCCCTCCATTGTGGAGAAAATGGGGTGAATGACAAGCTCTTCAGGCTTCAGTTACCTAATGAGAGATCTTTTGTGGTTCTGTCATTCACTGGATCGCCCACTCTTCCTCTCTCTATCTCTCTTTCGCTCTTTCTGTCATTACTTCTTTTCTGCACTAAGCTCTCTGTAACTAACTGGTCATTGCAACAGCACTCCCCAATTAACACCACTTACAGATAATCACACTTCTCGGATCAGGACAGGGCTGTTTCGGTTTATGTTTCCCCTGCTGGAGAAGGACAGAGTGTGTTCTAGACCTCCTTAGTTATTGCCTGGTCTGCATCAGCATGCAATATTTAAAACCAATGTCTCTTTGTGGCCAGTACCCTGTACTAAACTATGTAGATCATAGCTTAGAGCCACGAATATCAAATAAAATGTTTTCCAAATAGAAAAATAAGGAAAATTATTTTGTGAAATTTAAGTGACCATTCTAGATGAATCAATCCAGTGCCTGAAGGCATAACCAGTAAGAGAGCTTGCATATCTATATATATTCATTTGCAGTGAATGTAATGTAACCCCTATAAAATGGGATGACTAATATGTAGTATGAGTAGCAAGTGTGTAGTAGCATACTGCCGCCACAAGGGGCATGTAAGTACCCTAATGCGAACAGCTGCCCTCCAGAGCTCCCTGATTTAACACGCTGCGGCTCAGCTGAAAAGTCATTGGTATGAAATACGCCAAAAGTCATAAAGTCACCATTAATATCGCAAAGCAGTACTAATGAACCGTTCTTTTGTTAGAATATCAGCCGTGAGCAAGTGAGAAACCGTCCGTGAGTGTAATTATCTGGAATCCTGGTGTTAGCATGTCAATATGCTAATTGCTAGTGTAGAGAGTACGAGCCTGGTCTCACAAGTTTTCGTGAAAGCCATCACGATATACAATGTAATCAAAATATGTGCTGGGATCACATATTTTGATTACGATGCATCTCTGGAGCACCACGGGGCCCAGGCCCCCACAGCAGCGGGGGAGGTGGTGGCAAAACAGGCCTCAGCTTCGGGGACAGAGCCAGGGGCTGAAGCCTCAACTTCGGGGACAGAAACAGAAGCTACAGCTTGGAGCTGGGTCCATGGGGCCAGCGTGGGCAGCAGCCATGGGGCCAGTATGGGCAGCAACTGTGGAGCCGGCATGGGGGCCCGCGCTGGAGCCAGAGGAGCACCAGGGGCCTCGTCCCTCACCGCCTACTGGGGAGGTGGAGTGCTCAGAGTGGGCGTCCAAGCCCACGGTCTCCTCACTGGCTGGGGAGCTAGCATGTCTGGTAGCTTAGCAGCCGGTGTAGGGGCGGCCTTCTTTTTCTCACCACAAGCCCGTGAGGCCGCAGTGAGCGCAGGCGGAGCCCGCTGGACCAGCAGGGGAGTTGCCTCACGATGCGAGCCTGGCCCAAGTGTGGGGGGGATGAGCTCGCCAAATAGCAAGCTTCAGCGGGAGCCCCTCCTCGGCCGGGTCTAAGACGAGGGAATTGCGACACACTCCTGGAGCTAAGATTGTGTCAGCCAACCAGCCGCCCCAGTGGCCTGAATGTGCCTCCTCCTTGTTCTCCAAACTGATCCACGCCAGCAACTCGGGGATAGAGTACTGACTCGTCCTCATTGGTTCCTCCCACTCCTGGGTGCAGAGCGCCTCACTTCGCTCGCTCATCTCCACAAGCCAATGGGGAAATCCGCTGTGCCACAGGTTAAGGTCAGTCCATCTGTCACGGGTGGTATGTGCACGTCCAGGAAGGAGGCACAACTATGGATTTACATTTCTCAGAAGAGGCTTTTATTTTCAAAAGCAAACCCGAACTTGCTCGATGGCCGAACTCCTCCAAAACTCAAAACAAAGGACAGGTACACACCAGGGGGAAGGTGAGGGGTAGTGTGAGGGTGGACTGACAACTCGATCATTAACACAGGAACTCTTTATACACAAGCGTGCTCACACCAAAACCAATAAACACACAATCCCACTTATTACTAAATCCCTGGCCGGCTGGGAACCCTTACTGATGAGTCAGCCAGGGAAAACCCACACGTCTGCGTCTTAATAAGAGTCCCCATTTCTCACGGTTCCGGTCTGCGACCACCAGGGGTCGCTGCAGGACCATGGCTGGGACTCTTGTCACCCCGTCTGCGACCACTGGAGGTCGCAGCCTGTTCTCTGAGAACTCTTCCCACCTGTGCCACATTATTTAGTTAATCACTGCTCCACCTGTTTTGTGTTCCCTCCACTATTTATGTTGCCTCACCTTTAGCTCGGGTCATGGGTGCATACTGGTCTTTCGTTCCTTGTGGTTTTGTTATTCTTTCCTTCCTCATCCAGGCCCTCGTGCCAGTTTATGTTCTTCCCCATTTGTGTTGTAAATAAAACCCTTCACTATGACAACCTGTACGTCTTTCTGTACGTCTTTCTACTCCCTGTTGACCGGGCAGGTTGTGACAGAATGCACCCATCAACAAAGTGCCCAGATCCTGGACACCACCAGATGCTACTCGAGTTCCGTCGGATCTTCCCTGAGCCAGCACGGGACTCAACGGCGAGAGGAGATCCAAGATGGTGGCTTTCATGACGGCTATCAACCAATCTACCCCTCCAGACTGCCCGCCACCTCCTCGGACTCTCCCGGCAGCACGATCGCCTCCTCAGGCTCTCCCGGCAGCACGATCGCCTCCTCGGCCTATCCCAGCAGCGCGATCGCCTCCTCGGCCTCTCCCGGCAGCATGATCGCCTCCTCGGCCTCTCCCGGCAGCATGATCACCTCCTCGGCCTCTCCCGGCAGCGCGATCACCTCCTCGGCCTCTCCCGGCAGCGCGATCACCTCCTCGGCCTCTCCCGGCAGCGCGATCACTTCCTCTACCTCACACACCAGCGCACTCGGCTCTCTCTGCGGCTCCAGCCAGCCTCCCGACTCTCCCTGCAGCCCAGGCTGGCTTCTTGACTCTCCCCAAGGTCCCAGCACGCCGCTCGCCGCCGGAGATCCCAGCGCACCACGTCCCGCCCCGCCGGAGGTCCCAGTGCGCCGCTCACCGCCCGAGGTCCCAGCACACCACTCGCCGCCCAGGGTCCCAGCGCGCCGCACCCGGCTGGAGGTCCCAGCGCGCCGCTCGCCACCCGAGGTCCCAGCACGCCGCTCGCTGCCGGAGGCACCAGCGCCAGCATCAACTGCTCCCGCTGCCCAGTCGCCGTCTCCTGACCCAGCGCCCGCTGCCCAGCCGCCTTCTCCTGACCCAGTGCCTGCTGCCCAGCCGCCATCTCCTGACCCAGCGCCCTCTGCCCAGCCGCCATCTCCGCCCCTTCCGACGCCCCCCTGGGGGGGAATGGACTTCAGCTTCTCCTTGACCTCCCTTCCCAGAGTGGGGGGATTGGGAGGCCAGTCTTGGCGCCCCAGAGTGGCGCCTTTGGGGGGGGGGTTACTGTCATGGTTCCGGTCTGCAACCACCAGGGGTCGCTGCAGGACCATAGCTGGGAGTCTTGTCACCCCGTCTGTGACCACTGGAGGTCGCAGCCTATTCTCTGAGAACTCTTCCCATCTGTGCCACATTATTTAGTTAATCACTGCTTCAGCTGTTATGTGTTCCCTTCACTATTTATGTTGCCTCACCTTTAGCTCGGGTCATGGGTGCATACTGGTCTTTTGTTCCTTGTGGTTTTGTTATTCTTTCCTTCCTCGTCCAGGCCCTCGTGCCAGTTTATGTTCTTCCCCGTTTGTGTTGTAAATAAAACCTTCACTATGACAGCCTGCGCCTGTATGTCTTTCTACTCCCTGTTGTGACACCATTGTTCAGTTCTTGGCGGACGCTGACCGGGGACGTCACAAGTTTAAACTGCAAAATGATTCTAAAGTCTGTTTAACTGATTAGGAAATTAACTGAGGAAGCAGCCAATAAGAGCCTCTTTGAAACAAATTATAGTTATGTTGGAATGTCCTGTATTTAGTAAACAGAATAAAGACATTTTATATTACTTAATTACTGGAAAACACACATGCACAGAAAACTTTCTTTGCTTCATTGATGCAATGCATCTGGTCTGTTATATATTCATGAAGCTGGTTTGCCACGCATGCCATCTAGCTTCTGATGTAAAATTGTTTTAAGGGGTACATCTGGAGCACTACATAGAATGCAGCATTTCATATGTATTGAGGGAGCAAGAGGTGTCAGCAAGAGATGTCAAGATGAACCTTCAGTAATGCTCTGATTTAATGAATGGTTCTGTCCTGTGTTTGTTATAATGGCAAGCTGAATAGTTATCTGAATAGTGATCTGAGTTATGCATGCCCTGAGTCATTCAGACAGAGCATCAACCATATCCCTCCAACATGGCTGGACTATGTCTTTCAGTAATATAGGCTGACTTACTGCATACATTGAAGCATGTGCACTGCGATTTTCTGCCCAGTTTGCTGGCTGCAGTGCCTAATCAGGCTGTGGTTTCAGGCTCGTTTTAGCTGCAGTAAACTGTCCTCAGCCTTAGGAGATCAAAAGAACTCCTAGTCTCCAATTACTGTCTTTTTCTTTCAAGAGCAGCATTAATTAAGCGCAACAAATAATTGCACGCATTTTCCCTTTAAAGAACACCTATTCTCTGGAGACAGGGTTCCATGCATACTCCACTGAGTTATTTACGTTGTGCATACTCGTGAGAAACTGCTCACTGGAACTGTGCTCACTGGAACTGTGTGGTCATCTGACTGTGTGGTCGTCTGATAAAACATTAGATGTACACATGTAACCTAAATGTAACATTCGCTACCTGATGTTAGTCATGTAAGGCCTGTAGCAATAGTACACTGAAAAGGCAATTACTGGATTCAGATTTGTCCAGCATTCATTTCATTGCCAAAAGCCAGCCACAATCATATAATAATGTTCATGTAATAGCCTATATTTTATTAATTTCAAAATGATCTATACCTTTGAATTAATTAAAGTGAATTCAATGCATGTTGTGCATTGTTAAATTTTTAATGTAAAAACAGGATGCACCATAAAGAATATCCTTCAGGCAATCCCTTTAAAACACTAAAAGAATTGACAGAATCACAGCTCGTGGCAGGTAGCAAAATCAATTATTGTAACATGTGTCCTTCAATGTGTGGAGGAGCACCCACGCTTTGTATTTACCAGTGTGCTAGGATTGATTTTGGTTGGTGGTTAAATCAACACAGACCCTTTCAAAGTTTGTAAATGAATACATCATGAAAATGCATGTGCATTCCTGGAACACACAGGAAACATTCTGCGACTGACCTAATTTAGACATTTTCTTGGGTTTTCACAATGAAACATATCTGAATTTGAACATGGTTGTTCAAGCAGTTATTCATCTGGAAAGATAATGATCTGGGTGACATTCTGTAAAAAGTTAACCTTTGCACGCACAACTCCCAGTAAATGACTATTACCTGTGGATTATGTAAGCTGTATTTCCTTTTGACTGTAGCTCACTCTAACTGTCCTACACTTTATAGTCTCTGTATTGTGTGAAATGCGCAATCTGTCTGGTGCATTATTACTGTTTTTGTCAATGCCTGCTGCCACCAACTGAGGACACACAGTGTGTACCTCTCTCTATATATATTTATATATAAAAAAGTGTGCAGTACACTACCTTTGAATTAATTCTTTAATTTTGTGACCCGCATAGAGTGAAAAAACGTGATGTGTTTAAAAAATGCCTTTTATAGTGTAAACTCAAAATATGCCCCCAAATATGCTCACAAAACACTTTAATTTCATTTTAAACTCAGCTTAATACATTAGCCTGAAAGAAAATGTAAAGGTAAACCCGTATTCATACTGTACAGTTTACAATGAACTTCCGCAGTGCTAGAATGTAAAATACTAATATTACCCCTGTATAGACTGTACTTCATGAACAGGCGTTTTCTTTGATATGCACTGTCGTTTTGTTTGGTGTAAGCAGAGTAAATACAGTAATAAATTAATTAAATTTACAGAAATCAAAATACAGGGCTCTAAAAAGAACACAATGAATAACATGAGAACACCCAAGATGCTCCACGGGGGAAATTCTGGACTCCAGCTGCATGAAAAATTATACATTGCCACAAAAAGCTGTGACGTCCGGGCCTCATCCGCCACACCCCCTCGTCCTCATGCTGGGTTGTTTATGTTTGGCTGCGGTGCTTTCCCACTTGTGGGACTAATAAAGGTTTATCTTATCTTATCTTAACTGGACCTTCAATAAAGGTCACAGATTACATAAGTCGACCGTAACATTAAAACCACTTTCAGCAGAAGTGAATAACACTGACTATTACAAATATGTTAGGCAGCAAGTGGACAGTCAGTTCTTAAAGTCGATGTGCTGGAAGCAGAAAAAATGGGCAAGTGGGAGCTCACTGATATGTATAGGAAAGGAAGGCTAGCCCATCTGGTCTGATCCCACAGGAGAGCAACTGTAGCACAAATGTTAACACTGACTATGACAGAAAGGTGTCAAAACACATAATGCATTACAACTTGCTGAACTGGTGCAAACTTGTCAGAATGCCCATGCTGACCCCGGTGCATTGCAGAAAGCTCTAATGGTGACGTTAGAATCAGAACTGCACCATTAAGCAATGGAATAAGGCTTGGTCTGATGAATCATGTTATCTTTTATATCATGTGCATGACTGTGTGTATGTGCGTCTCTACATGGGGAGGCGATGGCACTAGGAGGCACTTTGGACAGAAGGCAAGCTGGCGGAAGCAGTGTGATGCTCTGAACAATATTCTTCTGTATTCACAAATAACTTGAGAAACATGATGAAGAAATTTGAGGTATTCACTTGGCCTTCAAATTCCCTATGGAGGCCTTACCTCAGAACTCAAAGACTGCTACCAATGACTTGGTGCCAGATACCACACCACACCTTCAGTGGTCTGGTAGAGCCTTGATGGGTCAGAGCTCTTGCTGTGACAGGTTACACCAACACGATAATTGGCAGGTTTGAGCATTATGGCCAAATAGTGTATGCATTAATTTATTTTATATTCATTTACTGTATTTAATCTTTATACAGGAACTCCGCTGTCCTAACACAAATTAGTGAGAGGGGAAAGAGAAAAAAGAGAGAGAAATAAGGCTGGGCTATTAGGGAACAAGACTCAATTCCTATATATTATTTTCCAAGTCTACTATTCCCTCTTGAGGAGAAAATACACAGTTGGTACAGTGAGTATGCAACTGAAAATGAAACTGACAATGAAGTACTCATATTGTCACTTATCTGAGGTTGCTTTAATATTATGAAATGTTTATTATGACATTTGTTGATGTAACATCACTCTGAGCAGAGTTTTAAGAGATATCATTTTTTCATTTCCACACATATAGTATCTTCTCTTCTCTCATGTCCATTATTAATTGATTTGGCAGTCAGACTTTCTCCTAACCCCACATATTTTTCGTCATGTTTTTATGTTCTTTCATGTTCTTTTATTGTAGCAGACTGAGCAGCTCCACTTTTCTAATGTTCAAGACCGTGAAGGATGTTTCAAAATGAAGTAAGCTACCTGTGGCAACGGAAGACAGCCTGGTTTGTTAGCAAAATCTTGTTAGATAGTTTAGTATGTCTAGCAGATTTATTCACTTCAGTAAGCCTAGTAAAAAGATACATGCAAATTTGTATTTTTGTGTTTGCATGTCTAATTAATATTGCTAGATGTTCAAGAAGGGAGAGTCTGGCACTTCCGACCGGACGTTAAAATGTCTGGTTGAGTCTCACTCTAAAGGCCTTCGATTTGTTGAAGCAGCAAAAGTTCAAGCCCTGTCACTGCACTTCTTTCTCTCAGCCCTGTCTGACCTGTGTTAGATTACAGATCTGTGCAGTGATGAAAATAAAATCTGATATCAGACCTTTTTGAGCATAAAGTCCAAAGTTTGAGGAATTAGTAATAAGAATTTGTATAAAGCATTTATGATGGGTCAGGTGGTAATAAAACCTTCACTGCTGTGTCTAACTGAATACAAGTCAGTATTATTTTGAATTGCATTTTGTGTTGAGGTAACAGTGCCTGAATATGCTGGGTCTACCCTATTTGACTGAATAGAAATGTGCAACATATATTAGTAAAAGGATGTTTTTCTGAGTGTATCTTTCCTTTCTTTTTGAAAAAAAAGGGCTGCATTTCTCATGTTATGATGTTAAGTTCTCTTAGTGCACATTAAGCATCCAGAGCTTGTACTGTATTGCCGAAGGATGCATTTCCAAGGGTTAGGCATTGTGCTGGCAGCCACGTCTTATTCTCAATACTAAAGTGCCCTTCTGCTCTCTGAGAGTGCAGCTATCACAAAGCTCATAACGGTACTGAGCTAAGTGCATCTCTCATACCCTGAGTCTTTAAAAGAGTGAGCAAAAACTCTACTCAAAATCAAACCTGAATATTAACTTATTCTTACACCCCTAAATAACCATCACTACCATAACAGCATATTAGTTTCATAGCAGTTACAGAGTCAGTAATAGTAGTTACTAGATGAGACTGCGGATCTTATGTATACTGCCCCCTTTTACTCCAAATGCAGATCTATTTTGCATTAAAACTGTCAAACTAATATAACAGAATATTAATTACTTTTCATTACTTCTCTTACTTGTTAAGTACCGGTACATTAGCCTTGAATCTTTAGTGCAAAATTATAGAAGCACCACACGTCTTGACTGATCCACAATATTTTTTTCCAGTGAGCCATTTCTTCAAGATATATTTAAACTGTTTAAATACAGAATATAACGAACCCAACAAACAATTCCAGTATCATCACCTTGGACATGGGACAGAAATGTTGCTATGCATGAGGCTGAGAGTGTTGGATCGCCAGCTATGTACACAGCGCATGTTTTTACATGTTTCCCGGGTCTTTTTTGGTACATGTGGTCCTGGGTCTTTTAAAGGGCAAGAGTTAATGATACTATAGAGTGTGTGCCACACGTCTGCCCAGTGTGTGTGTTGTCTCAGTGTTTGGTGACAGGCGAATGGGCCTGGTGCCGCCCCCAACAACACCCAGAGTTGAAGGCCTATGTGCTTGGAGACACCATGCTGCTATTTTTAAAGAAAGCTGCCTTTTTGAGAAAAAAAATGTTTTTTTTTTCTCTTTCTTTTTTCCTGCTGGCAGAGAGGGTTGGCTGCAGGCACATTTGATAACAAGAGATGAGTGGGACAGAGTGCTTAATTTTTAATGTTTTTTTTCCCTCTCAAATGTTTTATCTTATTCATAATTGCTTTTAATTTCAGGATGCTCAGTCAGTCTTGGTAGCTCATGCATATTCACTAGATCCAGGCCAGCAATGGCTCAAAAGTGTGTGATTGCAGCTGAGACAAGGGTTCCTTACTGATCCCCAGCACCTTGCCCTTGGCTCTTTTAAAGACAAACAATGTTTCTGCTCCAGGGCAGAGTGGAGATTTTTTGACACTTTCTCTCCGGAATCCGTGAGGTATGGAGAGAAACCAAGACTAATGAGCTGGCCCTCGACCAATCATAGAGCTGGGAGGTACTGCAGACTGGGCTAAGCTGGGAGGTCTGGTGCGGCCAGGCTTTCACCTGCCCTGGCCAGGAAAGGGATTTTCTTCTTTTCTTTTTTACATAAAGCATGATGTGTCCTAAAAGAAAAGATTACTCACATCAGTAATTTCCATTCAAATGGCCACCCAAAAAGAGTGAATCTTTATGACATCGCGAACATCGTAAACTTAAAGAAATGTTCCAGATTAATCTCTTTCACCTGCATTTATATCCAGGTATTGATTACCATGAACAGTGATTATGACATGCTGACTTGAAATTCATTCAGCAGTTGAAAAATATGACAAAATATTGTGAACTATGACACCATGGTTATAGGTACTATAGGGTTATAATCCTGGACAGTAATGTAGTTCTGGTTACCGGATCTCTTTATAACATTTTCTTGTATGCATCAACGTTCAGGTCTTTGAAAACTTCACACACTGTTAAAAAAAAAACAACTTAAATTGGTCCCCCTGAAAACATCAATCTCTTAAAAAACTCATAAAACAGATGTACAACTTACACCTTTACAGTTACCTTTGACTGAAAGAGCCCCAGTAGAACACATGTTCTACTGATCAGGAACAGCTTAGGAGAATCAGAGGTTCTCCAGACAATTGAAAGGAAGATTGGCTGAGAGAGGACATTGGCTGGAGAGGCTAAAACTTTGAAAGTGTGAATTAAGCCAGAGCAATCTGTACTCTGTGTTTGTTTTGTTTTCATTAATGCATATGTTCAGCTTCCCAGCCAGTGTGCGTCGGCCCCACCTCAGTGTCTGTAAAGTACTGAAAAAAAGTGTTTCGAATAATCTTTTGCCACTGCATGCAAAATGTTCTGACAGTAAATGTAGTATGCTGGCCTCTGTTACATGTGTGTTTCAAGTTATTTTTTAAAGTAGAGGGAAACATTTAAAAATGATTCTTTGATAATGGACCCAGTACTCCAGCATATATGAAAATGAAAATTGCTGGGGTACTTATTTAATCAGAAAACTACATTTTTTAATCAGAAAATTATTACTTTTAAGATCACAAAAACATTGTCTAAAATATAACAGTGTGTTAGCCTGGATATGGTATTATTAAGCATTACCTCTGTTCATTTTTCCACAGAGCAACACACAGCCTTCTTGCATCCTGGTGCCATCTCTACCCCAGGTAATGATGCACACCTGGCCCTCCACATCATGTAAAAGATTAATCAGAGCAGGACAACTTTTTTCCATTGCTCAGTGATCCAGTTCTGGTGCTCACGTCCTCACTGTAGCTGCAGTTGGCTGTGAAAGTATCATGTGTAGATCAAGGGTCTTTGTACCTATTTACGCCATATAACTAACTAGTACTTTCAAAATGACTTCTCCCTTAATAATGTAGCTTGTCCAGCACATAGACCACAGATGACTAAACAAACCAAACACTCCTCTCTCCATACCTGCCTTGGCTTGTGCGAAATGTTGTTGGGATTCAGAGCTTATCATCATCTCATAAGCTCTGAATCCGTAAGTATAGAATGAATAGTTCTGGTTTTAAAATGAGGCTGAGACATGTTCAAAGCCATTATAAGTTACTATAAATTCACACATGACCTCACACATTAATTATGTTATGTATCAATGCACACAGTTTCCATAATTTTGTAAAAGCGGTAAGGTGCTCACAGCTGTGTGTTAGAGAGTTATTTCATCCTGCTGTGCGTCATGGGAAAACCACAGTAATGAATGGCTACTTGTGGCTTATTGCTCTAGAACAGAGTAACTTGTGGCCCACATATCATTCCATGAAAGCTTCAATGGCCCACAGGAAGATTAAATTAAACCAATCATTTACTGCAAACAAATATAACACAATGACAATTAATATAGATTTCACTAGATTTCACAATATATCATTTCACTTGACTGTGTAAAATGGATGAATCACATCTAAACAAAATAAGAAATTGACAGGAAATATAAATATAAGTAGCTGTGTATATATGTTAGTCATGCGTCTTGCTAGACTACTCAACAAGCTCTGTCTAAATATGATGTTTTAATTTTACCTACAATCACTTAGAAATACCATCACGGTCCATGTTGGGCTGTGGCATGCAAGTTGAAAGACATGTCTCATATCAAACTGAACAAACAAATAAAACCAAGGACAGAGAACAATTCGGTGGATATGATCACAGTTACTGCTGCCGAATGTACTTCGAAAATCTACTTCTGTTTGACTTTTTACTTATATGACTTCTGTTAACATTTTTTGGTTTGATGTTCAATACATCAGTACGAGGGCTAAGTGAAATTTCTGCTTGGGTATGGGGCAAGAAACCAGAGCTGTAAATAGTATAAACCCACCCAGTAATTCAGTTCAGCTGTCTTATAACTTACCATCACGGTACCTGGAATAATTACCCAGTAATTTATGCTTTGTATCACATACTTAGATGGTTAGTACCTAGAACTTAAGGAACTGTTACTCATGGCCTGCTTCAGGATCTTCCAGCTTTGCTAAAATAGAGAAAAGTGCAGAGCATAGACCACCATCTCTAACAAGGCATTGCCTTTCAGCACATGTGTATCTGTGCCAGTTACTGCTTGCCCTATGTGAAAGCCCTTTGGAGATGAATGCGTGTATGAAGTGGTGTGATGGAGAGGACAGAAACCTTTGTACTGCAACATCAAAAAGTAGCGTTCTGTTTGAAGAATTAACACCCGCTGCTGTGGCAACCGGGGGAGATTACTCTTTATTCCCCAGCGAATGCCTGTGATTGGCTGGGAGAAGATTCACCTTGACACTCAATGTCAGGGAACACACTAGCTACAGTACTAGATAGACACATTAAACGTGGATGTTGGGAATGACCTTTGTTTTCGAGGTGTTTTCTCGCTATCAGGAACATTTCACTTAAAAATGACACAGAAGTAGCTTGCGCAAACCAGTGTCAGTGTGTTAATGGGCATCTATGTGCTGTTTTTGTTGTTGACAGCAGCACTAGCAATTTGAGAGAAGAATGTTCAGAAAAGTTCCCATCATTTTAGGGTTTACAACACCAGATATGAAACATTTTAGGAAACGTTAGCGATGGCAATGGCAGTATCATGTAATGGATCATATAACATGAACTTACTGTCATGCATGAAATAACTTCTTCATCTACAAATATGTACTGCATTCGTCAACGCACTGATTATGCGATCATCGTGTGCAGCCGAGCATGGAGCCAGAGACTGTGGCAGCTGATAATTATCCACTGCAAAACACCATGGTTGTCAATCAAAAGCTGAACCCCCATGCTATACAGCAAAATAGTATAGTAATGCTACTTCTCCATTCACAGGAAGCAGCCTGTTCACCATGTTTACAACGAGGTGTGGATCCTCAGCGCAGCCTTGACATTTACATGGTAGTGGTGTATTAAGATGAATGTATGTGTGCTGCTACGACAGTATCACACACAGCAGTGCTGCCAGAGTTTTGAAACACCTCGGTCTCTCTGCTGAGCCGAGAATAGTCCACCAATCAAAATCATTCAGCTAACTGTGCTCACTGATGAGGGCTAAAGCCAACCCCAACTACTCAGCGTCATAAATCTGCAAAGTGGACAAACAGGGTATGTGTGTCTACTAAAGTTGACAGTATGTGACAACTTAAGTGATCTACTCTGTGCAGCTCACACACACTCTTGCATTCTACAAGGTCAGCGTCACTGCTGTAGTGAGAATGATCCACCACGCAAATATGATCTGCTCTGTGGTGGTCCTGTGAGGTTCATTACCATTAGTAAAAGGGTTACCATAGGAGGCTAACAAATGATGCAAAGAAACAGATGGACTACGTTCTGCAATTATAAATTTAAAAGTGCACCCATATTGTCAGTGGAGCTGATAAAATGGACACTGAGTGTTTTTTTTTTTGTTTTGTGGAATATACCATGCCTAACAATTTGAGGGTCCTTCTTAAAAGCATAGTTCAACCAAACATGCTAATGCTGCTAATGGAAGCTTGTAGCCGCAATTAGCATGATGCCACTTTATAGATTAAACAGTTGCTTCAGAGAAATTGGATTATCGTGGGAAAATCGATTTGTCAAATAAACCGAAGATAATATTAGGTTAGCACATATTGGCTATGCAAAAAAATGAATGTAAAAAAAAAAAAAAAAACCCTGACACTCTAATGCGGCAGGCAGCAAAGATGAAAAGATGAAAGATTTTCAGAGCAGTCAGTTTTTAGGCTGTTTACTCTGATGGAGGCAGAGACTTCACCTTGTGCCACCTTAGCTAAAATAATATCTGCAGCGCTTTGCAGTGTCAGTCTTTCTAATGTGCGAGCTTACGAATGCAAACCAGTAACAGGTTTCTTATTCTTGTGAGATGCATTTTCAACTTCTTCTATAAATAACTTAATCCCAAATAATTTTATTTGTAGAGCCTCAGCCCGTGAAGGGTATGATTGTATTGTTGTAGCATATACAGTTCTATAAGACTATGACTTTTTATTACTTTTTTACTGTCAATGGTACTAGTAATTGAGTATTCTGACAATTATGAATTGGATTGTCATTGTACAAGTACAACAAAATTAAGTGCAGTCTTTATGGTGTTAAAAGAATATAAATAGAATGTGTGTTAAATAAATACATGGACAAAACAATCTAAATATAAAATAGACAGGACAGTAATTCAGGCATAGTTTACCTGAATCAAATCTTAGTTAATGAAGAAACGTATAAAAACCACTGCTGTAATCAACAGTCTTCTCTTGTAATGTGACCAGTTGGATGGCGAAACACGTACTAGAAGTACGTCAAAGGTAATTACTGAAAGGCTGTCTGGTGCACGGCCGTCGGCCCGCGATCAGCCAGCACACCCCAACACCCCCCCCACCCCCACGGCAGATTAGATGCCTGCCCGGTAGATCTGCTCAGGCGCCTGCAATATTTCTCTTATTTTGATGTTTTGTCATTTCCTTTAAAATTATGCTTTAAAGAACACTATTTTTAATTGGAAATTAGGAGAAATATTGTCAGCAGTTCTTGAAAACTAAGGCAAAGCTAAGTTCAATATGTGCACCTATAAAGGATAAAACCTAAGAAGAATTTCATGCTGTTCACACTGTGTGCTGTGGTGTGTTCATGTATGACAGAATGGTCACTTATTTAAAAACATAGTTTTCCATGACATAGGCCCTTTAAGAATAAAACTGCATGGAAATTGTGTGCTGAAGAGAGAGCAATTGAGTAATTATTTTAATGATATGCTAATATACGGTATAAATTAACAGTAGCTTAATAATCATTCAGACATTCAGAAGCATCAATGCACTCATGTAAAGCCTCCATAAATAAACCACACAGGGTCACTGAAGCAAGGGCATGATGGCCCAGTGGGATGCAATATGAGCCTTAGGCTAAGTGTTTACCACAGAGATAATAAAAGACACCGCTCAAGCCTACCCCTGTCAATACACACCCCAACAGAGAGAGAGAGAGAGAGAGAGGGAGTGAGAGGGAGGGAGTGAGAGAGAGGGAGTGAGAGAGAGAGAGAGAGATGTCAGCACTGAAAAATAAGAACGTAGAAATAGCTGCTTTTTATTTGGCATGAATGGGTTAATGAATATTGCTGTGGGGCTGAAATGCTGCAGATAAGAGATGCTACCTCTGCAAATGTGACACCATGCTGCTGAGCCCTTTTGTCACACTTTATCTAATTTGTGGTCAGGTGACTCGATAAAGCTAATTGTGCTATGTGTAAACATCTGGCAGCTAGGCTGATCTCCATTTGATCAGACATATTTGTCCTGAAAAGCGGTTTAGACACCTTTTACTGATGCAGACACTGTTTGGCCCGTGATATTTACTGACAGGCATGTTCATAAGTGTCTGTATGCAGGTCCAAGCCAAGTCTTAACTTCAGTTAAGTCAAATGGATTTTTAGCTGTGGCTGTTTACATGCTAGATTAGGCTACTCAGATATCATATTCTCTAGCCAAACTTTTTATATAGCCAGACGTCTGCTTAATACATCTAACAGTTGTTGCCACCATGCCATTGCCTGTGCCATCTTTTTCAACCATTCTTGGTAGAGAGGTGCATGTAGGGAAGTGTAAGGCAAAAAGGAAACATTCAAAAAGTTTCTGAAAGTACAGTTTAAAATGAAAGATGTTATGAGAAGCCATTTGAATGTGGCCCTGTGGTGGACATAACTGGGACTGCACATACATTATATGAACAAAAGTACTGGGACATGACTGTGCCTCAGTGCACAAAGCAATGTCCATAAAGACATTATAGGATCAGTTTGGTGTGGAAGAAGCCCTGACCTCAATCCTATACAACACCTTTGGGATGAACTGACAATCCCTGTGCGAGCTACTTTCCCTCTATCCATTCTGTTCACCCACCTGTCTTTTCACCTTTCAGCACTAATCACCTTCATTAGTCACTCCTTCATCATAAGCTCCTCTTTCACCGACCACAGGTGCTCAGTCATGAGTTTAGCAAACCCCACACTGAGCCTATCGTAGTTGTCTCCAAGCCTTTTTAGTTTCCTTCTAGCCTTTTTTTGGAGAATTCCTTCTCTCTTCCTTTTTATAGTCTCCGTGTCCAGCAGTGTTTCTATCCACATCACAGTGACTTGCGTCTGGTATTTACACTCACCTTTGTTTCTGGATCTGCTCTCTGTAATTCCTTATCTGCATACTTTACTCTCACAGGTTCCTGTTTTCATTCATCTTCTTTAGTTTTCATTCTCATCTAATCATTCGTCTTGATTTTCGATGATTAGTTCGTACCCTTTCACGGGACCTGTTCTTCACATGCTCTATTAGTTTCTCCCTCGCTCTCTCTGCTCCTTTCTCTCCCATTAATTATTACCCTCTGCCTTTTCTTCTCACTTCCCAGCCCCTCGCCCCCTCATGCATTAGCCCAAGCTCCTTCTTCTCTGGCAGGACCACGCTCCCTCGCTAGCTTTGTGTTTGTTTCTTTCCTCACCTTCCCTTCACAGCATACCACTCTATTGGCTCTTTCACTCTGTATTAGTTTGTTTCTTTTCCTATCCCTTTCCTTTCCTCTTTTTCCTTTTTATTCTTGACATCTTTACCTGTCTTTTACTTTTTTTATATAAAATTTAATTAACAAATAGAGCCTTCCTCCCTACACCATTTGAGCCACTCTGGTGAGCAGTTCACTCGCTGCCACTGATCCTCCAGGTCCATCGCCATTCGATGGACATAACAGTAAGATTGCAAAACTGACAAACAAGGTTGTGCATTTTTGTAAGGTCTACTATTTTAATTGAGGCCCACAGGTGACATTTCATTTTTAAATATCAAAAACTGCCAACATTTATTTTTAAATCATCATTCATCCATCCTCTTATTGTCCCTTTATCTCCTAATACTTTCCCCTCTGCTGAGCCTCTTTCAATAAGGTCTGGACTGAAACACTCCTTATAACTTAATCATGGATCAGTGGGGCTAAACTGCTATGGACTGAATAGACAGACAACAAAAAACAGTGATTTAAAAATATTTTTTGCACTTAATTTTACATATATATGGATAATGCAGACTGGGGTGTACATATGTACAATTTGAAACTTTTAAATATTAACAAAGCTTTATTTAAAAAAAAAAGAAACAAAAATGATTGATTTTCCATGATCTGTGCCTTTTTAAAGTTTCCAATTAAGAGACTGTTCTGGAGACCAAGTTGAGCAAGGGGTCAGTTAAAGGGAAATTCAAGTCAACATGCAACTCCAGTCAACTCAAGTCAGAGTTTCTAACTCAAGTGACCATATTTCCTTAATTTTCTACTTCAAATGCTTTGCATCTCCATCATAAATCAAAGTTTACTAATTGTTCAGCTCTATAATGCACCATACACTGTGCAAGCCTTCCAGATTCTGGCTTTCAGTAAAATTTGTTCCACATCTTATTGGATGAGTCCGTCATTACCTGACAAAACTGGGATCGGACTATTATGGGATCAGGACGAATTTTGGGCTTTGTGTAAACCGAATGCTTCTTACCTTTCGGAGAAGGCAGCATATCCTCTCAATGTTCCGAAGTCTTTCACGCTGCGGAGAGAAACAAGGAACTGTTAAATCCTCCTGAACAATGGTTTCAAATTGCTGATCCCCAGCACAATGCCTGCAACATGACCTGATGGCCTTCAGCTGCCAAAGCCTCGATGTGACTGCTTGCTGGAATAAGGAGTGGAGTTAATCTGGAGAAGGCGTTTTGTCTCTGAAAATGTCCATGACCTTCAAATGATTGTTTGTGCTCATATGATTATGGTGGGTATTTCTGTCAGGCAACAAAGCTAAAAGAAAATGCAGCATGAAAAACTAGTTTTTAACATTTATCCAGATTCTAAAAATATTTTTGCATTTTCTTTTTGCGTGAATAAAGTGACCCGAAATTCCTTTGGCTGAATAGAGGTGCAGAGAACTTCTGTTTGGCTTTTCTGAACACCTTTGGATTATGTATGTATGTGTGTGTGTGTGTGTGTGTGTGTGTGTGTGTGTGTGTGTGTGTGCTTTATATTAACCTAACCTCAAGCACTTGTCTGCTTCAGCTTTTGGCGTCTGCTTACTAGCAGAATTACTGAGTGCTGTACACTGGCAAGGACATGCAGGGACATATTTAGAAAAACAACGTCTAGGCGGAACAAGCAGTGGGCCCAGTTCCTGACTGGCTTCTCAATCTTGCATCTAGTAATTACAGCAAAACCCATCCATGTGTTAATTACTGGGTGGTCATTTTGGGCTGGATATTAAGCCAATTTATTTTTCTTTTTGGCCCATACTGAGGGGTATAGTATCACCAGGCTTTCTGCAACTAATATAATGAACAGGTACTAAGTTGATCGAGATCTGACTGCAATTTCTGTGGACCCAGTACATTACTAGGAAACGAAGTACTGAGCACTCTTTTAAAAGAATGTAATGCAAGATGTGCAAAACTACAAATATTTTCAAAAAGAGAATGAAATAAAAAGCTCATAATGATTCTTTTTTATTAAATTTGTATGTGACAAGAAATGCAGCTATTTCATGGCCTAGTGGTAAGGGAGTTCGTCCTGAGATCAGAAGGTCATTGGTTTGAATCCCTGGACTGCTAGTGATACCACTGAGGTGCCCTTGAGCAAGGTACCGTCCCCAAACGCTGCTCCCTGGGCGCCCCTCTTTGGTGGCAGCCCCCTGCTTCACTCGATAAATGCAGAGAAAGAATTTCACATTGTTCACATTGTGTGCTGTGCTGTGGTGTGTTCATGCATGACTGTAAGGGGCCACTTTACTTTTACTTTACTGCATTATCTATTCAGCAAAAGGCTCTTTCCATGGCTAAGAGCGCATTTAATATTGATCGGAATACTAATGCTATGTACATATGGATACATAATCTGGACTTTGGTTTTGGGTTCATAACCTCTCCGAAACTAGTAAATAGTCATTTGAAAGTACTGTCTGGTACATACTTTGCATACTGGGAATTATTATTTATTGTGGTGGATGTGTGTGCATTTTTTCTGTGAAAAATTCATTCACAGAGGATGAAAACCTATTTCATGGGCAATTAATTTTTCTACAATTTCTCAATTAGTTCTATAAATGAATGTACATTTAATAATTTTTCTGTCATTTGAAAAACCTCTTGTAGAACATCCATTGATTCCTTTGGAACATTTTCATGTTACATTCTGACATGAACTTCAGAGATGGGAATTTCAGAGGAAAATGCAATAAAATACAAAATAATTAGCTCCTATGTTGAAATGACAGTTAGTGCAAGGCAGGTTGTGAAAAGCTCCATTACCTTTATTTTGATACTTTGTTATAATACTAAACTATACATTATTACTATATTTAAAATCCTTCCTTCAGTTGTATTTTAATATAGATTCACCCTTATATACATCCTATAGTGCTGCAGTGCAGTATTAGTAAATATGTAGTAATTACAAGAAAACAACAATTCATTATTGCAGTTTACTTGCATATACAACAGAAATCAGTGCTACTTGTAAGTAAATTCACATGAACGCATGTAAAGACACAGGCTAGTCTTGCGTGGGTTATAAAGTGAACAAAAGGAGCAGGTGGAAAATGAAAGTTCTCTGGTGCGATGCAGCATTTTAAAGAAGAATTAATCAGATTTTATTATTGAATAAATAAATAATAGCCCCACTAAAGAGGGAGTTCATCTAAGTTGATGCATAATTCAGGCCAGTTGTGCAGTGCTTCTAAATAATGTACTGAACTCCATTGTAACACCGGCAAATGGCACACACATGTCTTAGGTAACACTGTTGCAGACATGCTCAAGTGCATTTACTCTTAAAAGGGTTGTGCAAGGACACTCTTGTTTTGCAAAAAATGTATGTTTTATCAAGTAATTTATGAGTTTATTTAAGATGCCATCCATCCATGCTCCACTCAAAGCAACTGTGACCAGGTTTAAAGGATGTATGCAATATTTAAATGATTCAGTCCAATAGAAAAATGCAGGTACATTTGTTGGAGTGGCTGCAGTAGTAAATGAGTTTGTAGTTTAAACAAGACAGGTTGGAAACAGCAAAAATAAATTTGCCAACACGCTAATCTTAATCAACCTTATTGGGGGCAGCTGGTCGCCTAGTGGTTAGGGTGTTGGCCCTGCGATTAGGAAGTCGTGGGTTTGAATCCCAAGACTGCCATCAAATTTTCAAGCAACTACTGTAAAACTAATACATGAGTTTTGTGAGTAAGTTACTGAATAGTTATAAATTTCGGTAACTCATTATAAGAACCCTCTGTTCTTATAATGAACAGAGGGTTCATTATTGTTAATATTATTAACAATAGGCACACTGAGGTACAGTCATGATAGAACAGAAAAGGTTCTTCCCCAGACCGGGGAGTTGGAAGCATGGCGTTGTTCGAAATGGTCTGCTGAGGCATTAAGATTACCCTTCACTGGAAGTAAGGGGCCTAACCCTACATCTGAAAAACAGGTGTGTCCCAATACTCTTGTCTTTATAGTGTTACGCAATTGACCAAGTGCATGAATTCTTTTAAAAATGTGGATTGATAATGTTCTGTTCTTAGCACGTGTTTTATCCGTGATTTGAAAATAAGATGAAGAGGTATTGCATCTCTGGCTTAGTGAAAAGAATAAACAGGCTCTATGTTTGTGCCATGTTTTGCCATTTGTTTGAAAAAGCCAGTAGTCCACGCTCACTCACGAGCAGAATGTAAACACAATGTAAACTGTGCGTTAATGTTGTAATCATGTAATGCAATGTGCATAGCGTAGCCACACAATGACAGTAGCTCTAGTTGTCTGAGGGTTAATTTGAACTATTGTTTAATGCAGCCTCTCATTGCCGCAGTCCAGACCACAGCTGTGGCTCATGGAGAAAGCACCCGCGTAACTATATTGGACCCTCGCTATTTTTGGACTCATTTGAGTTCATCCAAATTTGCTTTTTTTGCCCCCCTTCACACCATCATCCTCTCTCCTTGTCTCATGCCGAGTTTGAACAAGGCCATGCAAACACACTGCAGACGAAACCATGGAGACTGAGATAACTGCAGACGTATCAGTGCTTCTAATTAGCAGGCAATTAGGCCCAGCTCGCTTTGAAATGTTAGTCAGCCCGAATGCCTCTTGATGAGTGAGGGCTGGCACAATGTAAATAAGATAAATAAAAGTTAACTTCAGAAGGTAAATATAGGGCAGCGAGTCAATACTATGTGGCAGCATAAGGGGCTTTAGGGCAACAGAGACTGCACAGAGACAGAATCAACCATCAACAGATTGAGATATAATGACTCACAAAGGCCTCTACGTAGAGCTACATGTCACATCATCTGCCAAGACTACACAAACAAAATGAAGTGTTTCATTTTGGACTTCTGCAGTGTATAGTAACAGTTCTCAAAGTCAAAACTATTGTTTGTGAATGTAATGTATTTCTGTCGCTCTTTATATAACCATGTGCTCATAATCTATACCTATTGAGCCATCCATTTCATATACAGTACAGTACCTTGTCCACAATAAAACACAGTGAAATAATAACCGATCTTTTTAAAACTGCCCTCTAAAGTTTTGGTTGGAAACAGAAGGGTTGTTTTTTTACAGCCAACGGAAAATTATCCAGTCAGATTTTTTTTCTCCGGGGTATCTAAGTAGATTTAGCTGAGCGAGCACCCCATTGGTTGGGCCTTCAAGCCTTGCAAAGTTCTAGATTTCTAGATATGTCACTGCCTGTGAATACCAGCAGTATTCTGTTTCGGCTTCTGTCCGACACCAAAGAGTAGAAGTTCTGTGACAGGACTAGAAATGTTACATCTGATACAAACTTCTAATAAACCATGGCATGTCTTTTACGAGCTTGTGTTTCATCCATATCATCCAAAAATACGCAAAATCATTCATTTAAGTAGTACAAGACTTTCATAGGGGCACAAGTAGAAAATCACAAATCATAAACACTATTGTAGAAGAGTGTTTTTTTAGACAATTTACCTCATTTGACTATTTATCAACCAAATAGTAGCTCTTATAGTCATACTTTGTCACTTTCACCCTTTAACAGGTCCCCTGATTGTCACATGAACACACAGCCGACATTAAAAATAAAACTGGACATATTTACATACATTACAAGAACTTTTTATTCACTACTGCATGATGGAATTCTTTGAGCAATATTCGGTTACCAATTTGGTTTTACCTTATTTGCTTATTTAACAGGAGAAAGGGCACATTAATCAAAGCCATTTCATGGTGTAAAGGTGCCAGATAAAGCTCATTCTCACCTTCAGTCCCAGGACAGGCTGATGTTGATGTTTAAATAATGAACAATGATTGCTCAGCTTAGCAATCTTTTCTGGTGTGCGCCACAACAGACTGTTGTCCGGAAACTGCCTGCCTGAGATATTTTGCCAATGCTGAAGATGGCCATTGCCAGAATTCAATAGGGAGGGAAATCTTTTTTGTAAACAAAGTAAAAAGCAGCACTGTGGATGGAAAATGTCTTGACTCAAAAACATTTGCAAATGTGTTTGTATTAGTGTGGATTTTGCATACCTCTGTCCTCCTTCCCACAAGGATGGGCAGTATTTTTGCTAAATGTCTTAAAAATATATTCATTAATTCTCCGCGAAACCACTTAATTCTTACTAGGGCCGTGCCTATTCTGAAAATGTTGTTGAAACTATTTTTGTTGTTTAAGAATACTGTCAACTTTGTTCTGTGAGACATCTACGCGATGCCATCATGAAAAAGAGAAATAATCCATGCAGCTTCTGAATGATCATTTAACCCAGGCATGCGTGTTTTGTGAGAACTGTTCCCAAATAAGTCTGTGAAATCTGACAAATTTGTGTGGGCAAAAAATTCACGCCACTCTAGCTAGTCAGCTAAATTCACGCCACGTTAGCTAACGAAATTGGAGGCAGAGATAGGAGCACTGAGGGGCAGAGTTCAATGAGGAAAGACATGAGTGAGAGAAAGGCAGGCAAACATACTATTGCATGAATGACTGCCTGACACAATTTATTATTATATTTCTGATTAACAATCAAATGATTAATTACTTAGAAACCAGTAACTAGATGCTCTCAGTTGTCTGTTTAGGAATGACTTGCTTGTTACTGAGTGAGTGTTGCTTATACAAGGTAGGCTCTTCTTTACCAAACACTAGTCATTACCAAAGCAGTAGTTAAACATTAAACTGTCGGTTCCTTTAAAACTTATCTTCGTTTGGGTGATTACAGGGATATGTGGGGCTCAGAGTAGAGGTGGAATAGATCATATATGTCAATAGAAGGTTTGCAAAGTGATTTCATGCTCATTTGGAAAAGTATTTTTTAAAATATTTTTTATATTTTTAAAATATAGAAATACAATAATAGTACAGTAAACCCTCGCTAATGTGTGGTTAGCGGCATCAATAGTTAGCGGCATCAGTCATTTGTAGGTTTTTTCCTAGAACCAAACTAATAATTGTATAATTGGAAACCCCCGCAAATTTGCAGGAACTGCAGATATCCTCCGTGTTTTTTTTTTTTTTTTGCTTTTTTGTGGCAATATATAATTGTTCATTTTTCATTATTTTTTTCATTAAGAAAAATATAATTTACTAATTTTGTAACATAAATATTAATGTAAATTCAACTAAATTTCTAGATAACTTTTTCCAATATAACTGTATACATTTTTTGGTATTGTCCAGAGAACACAAAGAAAGTGCGTCTTGGGATGGTGAAATACCGCTCTACTCAGAAGTGGGAGGTTTGAAAGTATCCGAGAGCGTGATTCACTACAAAAATGGCCATTTTTAGGCTTTTTTTTTTTTTTTTACCACATCACAAATTTGCAGTTTTTCTCAATTCGCAGGTGCTCTTGGAGCATAACTCCCTCGAATGTCGGGGATATACGTAGTAATATTTTGATACACTTACAGTTAGGGTGTTTTTCTAGAATACATTTTGATACATCTTTGCCCATCTCTGCTTTGAAACTCATTTTCATGTTTCTATGTTTCTTTCTTTACTGAGGCATGGCAACTCACATGTATGAGGCTACCACTACAGGAAACTGCATTCATGTTTCACAATCAAAAATTACTGCAGGTAGCAAGAAAATTCTGCAGTGGTCTATCTGCATGATCCAAACCATAAACCTATGCAAATAGAGGGTTCTGATGTCTCATTAATAGCTAAAACTGGGGTTTTGAAAAAGAGAGAGTTTCCAGGTTAGTTGAGGCAGCTGCTGTGGCGCTTTCAGAATGAAATAGTATGCTGGCATGACTCAGTTCACTTGCTCGACTCCCACTGGTGAGTAATTTATTCCGCATTCATGGGGCTGACTTTCTAATGTCCACTGTAAGATGATCTGATATCACAACTGAGCACCCCAAGCAAATACAGCATTAGGGTGCAGGAGATGCTTTTGGAGGCCCAAAGTGAAAGAGGAACACCTACAGCAAAAAAGCCTGGAGTGAGTCATTGTTATATGGATTGTTACATGGATTCTACAGAGCATGCATGTAAAACTGAACTATGAATACAGTATGAGGGAAAATGATGAGGATGAAGATGATTCGGCACTGACAGCCAGTTCCCCTGGCATACATTTAGACACGAGATTGGTGTCCTTGCCAGACGAGCTTGTGGCATGCCTCATCAAAAGGCTAGTTTTGTTTTTTGAAATGGCTCCATGCCTCTACAAGTCTTTCCCAGGATTGCCATGGATTAAGTGATGTTTTAGTGACCCTAGTTAAGGAAAAGCAGTTTAGATGATGAATGGATGTTCAACATATCATCCTAAAGCGTGCACTAGAAATGGGATTATGATGTGATGTTATAGGCGGTAACTATTCATTACATTGGCAGTACAGTATAGCAATTTATAATATTTTGATCATTATCTATCAAGTAGTTTCTTAAAGGGCAAAAAATTTAAATATGGCAACTTAACAATAATAAACCATGCACGACTTTTCAATGATTCCAAACTACTTTTCTGAAAAAGATAAGAAAATAAATAAAAAATAAATAAGAAAAGAAACAAGAAATGTTGGGAAATATTTACTGCAGCCCAATTTTTACATAGCATGATAGCCCTACATGGTATATGGTCAGTACTTCTACAACATTTAACAACTGCACGTTGTTAAATTACAGAACGCTTTTAAACAACCACCAGTGTGTGGTAACGGCATAAGTTACATAAGTACCTGCTTAAAAGTTATCCCATTATTCTATTATTTTTCTTCCTGATGAATCTTAAGTGCTTTATTTTTAGCAAAGGTTTAATTTAAATATTGCTTGTATAGCTTTCCTAAGCATTTTTCAAACGTGGCACTACCCTTTTGCTGGTGCAGTTTGTTTGTTCTTGCAACATACAGAAAAGTGAAAATGAGTTCAATTAGCATTATATTTTTCATTATACATTTATTGGAACATGCTGGGATGAATAATTTGATCAAGGTGCATTCGTGATGTTTGCAAACTGCTATTTCTTTCTCAAATATGTTCTATGAAATCAAGGACAGTTGATGACTGTATTACTGTACTGTATCTCACTTCTGACTGTAGTGTTTTTGCTTACACACACAAAACATACTCTCTCTCTCTCTCCCTCTCTCTCCCTTTTCCTCACACACACATTCACACACACCTCAATTCATCCTTCTGCCAGGCAGGCTGTTCCCAGCTCCTACCAGGAGCCCCGCTGGCTATCAGTGAAAGAGGATAAGGCTGTGGTTGCTGCAGTGCTATTGTGCAGTGCTGCCTCTGCTGACCCTGCTGGGCCTGCTGGGGTAAAGCCCCAGACTGACAGAAGCCACCAATTAGCCAGGCAGGGTGCAAGAGTGAGTCAACTGAGAGACGAGATCAGCTAGGAGGCCATCAATCTTTCAGTGCACGCCCCCCCCCACCACCACCACCACCACCTACCCACCCCTAGTACCATCCAGCCATCCAAATCCTTCACCGTTCTTCCTCCTACCCACTGAGATGGGTAGGAGGAAGAGGATGCAGGTGGCATTTTCTGTGTGTCACACTCAAGTGTGCTGAGAACAATGTGGTTACACTTGTGTAATCAAGTACACTTTATCTACTTTGGCATAAGTGAGCACTACTTGTTATAAGTAATAATCCAGGCCTCGAGAACACACTGATTTAGCACAGTGTATCACTTAAATAGCTTTTTTCATGCGCAGCAATAATGCTAATTTCAGGCAGTCTCCCTATGGGATTTGTAATGTTATGTTAAACTAGTAGTGGTGCATATGAGCATGTTTTGCAGCGCTATCTTAAACATTCATGATGCTGCTGTTAACCCTCTTCACAGCTAGGGAAGCTGAGAACTTTGCGAAGGATGACCTTCTCTGGCGTACCGAGTGGTTTGTCATATCCTTCTTGTCTGTTTTTGGGCAATGTCTCTCATTGCCTTGCTACTGACTTTACTGTTTATGGTTTTTGGCATTTTGCTCCACCTTGCCTGGATTACATTTTTGTCTCACCTCTTTGTTGAAGTTTGCCCCAGTCTGACCCTGAATGCTTTGTGGATTTCACATCTGGATTGTTTTTGTTATACCTGGTTGCCAAACCCTGAACTGACTGTGCTTTTGAGATTGAACGCAACATGACTCTTTAAAGCTTGTAAAAGACAGTCAACAGATTTTATTTAATGCTTTGAAGTAAGTATATAGTTTACCTTGCATGTTGCAGTTTTACAGAGTTTCAGCAAAAAATTCGTTGCACAGAATGATCACTGTTTTTTATTTGTAACAACTGATGTTAGGCTACTACATATGTACAGTCAGTGACATACATTTGGCTTCTTGAAACCTGGATATTATGTTTTTGGTACTGGTCTCATTCACTGGTCTCATTCATTAGATATCAAAACTGATTCCACTGTCACTTATTGTATCAGCGATTAATTGGATGCACAAGGCATTCTGTCTTGCCCAACTATTAGATAAGATTACAAGATTTTAATGTTACAGGGACAGGAGGTACATGATTATTTGATGAAATAAAAATTAGGCAAAATAACAAACAGGGAATAAACTGTCCAGAAGGCCCCTAAGGGTTTCATTCTTGTAATAGGTACTGGATTGGAAGAAACACAACACACAAGAGACCAGGTTTGAGTTTCTAAGTAGGAATACCACTACTATACCAATAAGAATGCTTGAACAAGATTCATAGTGTTCTATTGTCAAAGGACATTTTGTGTCCTCTTAATGAAAATATACAAAGACAAAGATGAAGACAAATAAAGGCTTCTTTTGGCAGGCAAAAAGTCAAAAGTAATAAATCACAATGTGCCATGGCGGATTTATCAGAACTTGTTGGTTTGACATGAAGGCAACTTGAAATATCAAATATGGATTGAATAGATACACATGAGGCTACAAAGCATTGTATCACAATTACTTGAGGATATAATAATATTGCTAAAAAGCAAGAGCGCCACCCACCTCATCGACCCTTTGTGGATAATATTGAACACCCCTCCAGTAAGCCAAAGGGGATGGAAAGAACTAAATGATCAGCTTTTGTTATAATTTTGAATGGGTGGCTTCCTCTTGCATACTCTACAAAACTAAGCCTGTGTAATATGAAGTCACTTCTCAAATTCACGACAAACTCTTAAAGATAAAGGTGATGTCACAGAAGAACCCATTTTGCTTCCTCATAGAACCTTTTGATGTATAGATCTTTGTTTTCTGTAAATGAAATATGCGAGTGTGAAAAACCCCCATAAAGCTTAAAGAACTTCAACGTGACGTAAAGCCTCTGTACAGTTTTAGGATCTTTAAATTGTAAGAATTCTAGTTGATATCATTCTTGCAAATGCCTGGGCCCTACATGCTGTACGTGCTATGTGTAAAGCAAGAAAATCTATGTTCATTCAAAAACATAACTTAAGACAAAAAATTAGAGGATGCCAGCAGAAATCCCATTTATCAGCAGCAGTTGTTTTGATGACTGCTATCCAACCTGGCAGCATATTGAAACGATTCTGTGTGAAACTCGTTCATAGATGGCAGCATTGGGTCTGACAGCTCTAATGTGACTTTTTGATAATGTTTGGTTTATTAAAAAGTGCTGGGGAAGTTGGCTGTGCTTTGAAGGTGTGATAGATTGGATGTGCCAGTCATGTCAGTTTGTAGTAGGGGAAATGAGGGGCTGATACAGCTGGTGGCTGTATTATTCATACTGAGCTGCAGAGGACTGAAAACTTTCCAGAGCTTAGGGGTGTGGTGCACACCTGGCGGCTACCGAAGATCAGAGGCCTCTTTTTAACAGTATTCCCTAACATGTGCGCACACACACACACACACACACACACACACACTCACACACACTCACACACATACAGCTCTGGAAAAAAAGAGACCACTGCAATATATTTTTAAGTCAGCATCTCTATGACTATGACAACCATTCCATGCCAGTGTCTGTTAAATTCCTACACAAGCACCTCGTTCTGCTTTATGAGGTACTGATTAGATGATCACCTGAATCAAATCTTATTTAATGAGGAAAATGATAAAAACCACTGCTGTAATCAACACTCTCCTCTCTCAATGTGACCAGTTGGATGGTGAAACACTACTTGAAGTACGTCAAAGGTAATTATTGCCATTTTGTTTAAGAGTGAACAAGACATTTATTTTCTTTGAATTATTCATGTTCTGTGAACATTATCATTTCTCGTATTTTGATGTACTGTCATTTCCTTTAAAATGATGCTTTATAGAAAAATAGTTATAGTTTGGAAATAGGAGAAATATTGTTAGCAGTTCTTAAAAACTAAGGCAAAGCTGTTCAGTCCAATTCTTGCACCTATAAAAGATAAAACCTGAGAAACTGAACCTTTTTGCAGTGGTCTCTTATTTTTTCCCCCGAGCTGTACACACGCTTTGTTTATATGGACAAGCAACATAATCTAAACCATCAAATCATCATCAAATACATAACTTTTACTATACTTACCGCATGAAGTGGATTGCCTTGATCAATCGGGACTTTGAAATCCGCTTGGAGCTCATCAAAGGCTGTTATCTGAAGAACAAGAAAAAAGATCATTAGAGCAAAGTCTCCTTTATGTTTGACTAACAGAGTTCTGTGTAAAGGCTTAACATTCCCAACTCTCATACTTGAGATACCTCAATATTTCATTGGTATGAACAGAGAGTACAATACCTGGCTAAACCTGGGCAATGATAAAGAGCTATAGATCACATTCATATTTTCAAAGCTCAGAACGGTTGCGATTTAGGCATGGTGGAAAGCGTTCACATGTACCTGATCCACACTTGGCATTCATCCACCTCTTCTGTGTTAATGGTCAGAAATGGACACATTTATGCAAACACTGTGTTGAGAATAGTTCTGGCTTAAGGACATGTTTTGTTATTGAACCATTTTCTGTTCCTATACATGTCGCATTGGTGATTTTCCTATTATCCTACTTATGAACAAATTAGAGAAGGCTTGACTTGATTTGGAGTAAAAAACACACCCGATTTTAGAAATCACGTGGTGCTTGCTTTGTAAACAGTGTTTTATTTGATGTCACAGTCATGATTCCTCTAGTTTGTTCGGAAACGCATAAACATTAAAAAAAAATGTGCAGTCGTGTACACACGAACAGTGCATTATGTCTAGTAAATCATTAATATTCAGACCAAGTTGCAAGGCTCCCTGTCTAACATTTACAGCACTATTTGGATGTAGAAGCCACACGTTCATAACCAATGCAGTACACTGTTTAGGGAGCAGAAAGTTCTTAGAAATTACAGACAAGTCACAAAAATGTGAGAAATCACATGACCAACTTGCCACAGGATTTGTATGGAACTTTGTATGTGACTTCAGCACTTCTATAATCTATGTATAAAAAGGTACATATTCAGCATTGTTGTATCCCAGCTGAACCCAGTGTGTGATGACGCCAAAACAATCATTTCAGAACATTTAACAGGGCTAACAGGGTAAATGAAGCTAAAACACACCTTCAGATAAATAGGTGTGTGGTAGCAAACATCAAACATGTCTTGCTTACTTGCTTCAAAATGTTTAAAAGAAAACAACACCTTTTAAAAATGTGAGGCCGCAAACTTCACAAAGGTTTTTCCAATTCAGCTTCTACATTTTTCTCCAAAAGTCTCAACATGGCACACAGAATGAGTTACTGCTTGCAAAAGCATGCATTCCATTGGACAGATCACAACTAGATTAGATCTTTTCTGTGGTAAGTTCAGACTAATTTGAATGGCGGTCCATTCAACAGATATTTTCAAATTGTAATAAACATTTTTACAAACTACATATGAAAAAATAAAAAAAACTACATTTGAAGGTTTTACCCAGACAGCAACAAGGTCTTTTGGTATGAGGATGTTATACGCAAACACTGTTATGCCACCAAAGACTGCACTTTTACCTGCTTTGGTTGTTTCAAATGGAATTTCATAAGTTATCCCATCTCTTATAAGACACGCTGGTACATATAGCAGCGCTTAAAAAATACTTTTGTGACTGGGAAAGTATTCCCATAGTCCCATACTCAAAGGCACATTGCTGCATGAAGCAGAGCCCCGGCAGGAGGTAAGCCAGGCTTATGCTAAGGCTAGACGGAATTAACTGGGGTTATTTTCTTACTTTCACATCATACTGGTGTCCCTGAAACTGTTCATTCCTTCAGTTATATTGATGTACTGTCGAATCATCACGAGCCACCGGCCAGAAAAGAAAATAACAACTACAAATGAGCATGGTTTTGGGGCTTAGCAGCCGACAACTTGGAATAAACAAGGAAGTAATTCAATAATTTATTTGTATTACATGAATCTCAATTGTGGTTCATAATGACTACAAGTGCACTTGGATTCTGAGCTATGTAGAGCTGTGTCCTTTTCACATGCAATACAGTCCAAGACAGGCGTTTCATGTGCTATGGTAATGCAGATATCGCTTAAAATGCCTAGCACATTCTGCATTAAAAAGGGAAATCTGCACTGGTGCAAAAAACACAACTGACGCTTAAATAATTAAGCAGCTCTCTTTAAATGTTAACAAGGGCTGAAAAACATTTGAACTGGGTTCACTTCCTCACTCTGTGTTCTCCTCATGCCTTGAATGTCCAACAACACATTCAAACCCCAATCAAAACATCAAACAAAAACTTTATCAATGCTTTTCCTAGGCTGCTTATGCATACATAACGGTTCCTTATGCGCCGCAAGTGGAGGAAGGAGCCACAGTCCAGGATTATCAACTGGCAATCCAAGCACTATTCAAATGTTTTGAAACCTTTTTGTCCAAATCTCTTGTAACCACAGTCTTTTCATAAACAGTCGTATGAAAAAGTTGTGGCACCCTGTGAAGCGACATGTTTCGTTGTGAAAATAGGGGCAAATAAGTACTCATCCTCATTCAGCATACTGAAAATAAATAAATATATTTTAAAAATGGTATGTGCGGTACATTTTATTAAACTATCTACGTCTGTATCTATTTTTTCCACCAAATAAATAGAATGCAGACATTTGCAGAAACATGCCACAATCAAATGTGTTCCTTATGCATGTGTTCATTAGTTTCATTTAGAAAATCAGCAAAACATGTAAATAACTGGGGGTGTTCAAACTTCTGTATACTGTTGTAATCTTTATAAAATTACTGTCAATCAGGACATACCTTAAAAGACTTCTGGTTTGCTAGCTGTGCTGCTAACACATATTTGGCCCTACATAAAACAATCCCACTAATGTTACATCTAATTCTCCTGTGTGCTCTGACTGCCTGTTCCTAAGGCATTTATTGATGTACTAGCTGTTTATTCTATGAATCCCTTGAACCGCATGCTTATTATTCATGCAAATTCATTTTCATGTGATTAATCTTTAAACTTATTATACAGTAACTTACACTGAATATTTAAGAACTGCTATGAAACTAAACGTTTACTTATAAAGTAATTAGAGTGAAAATTATTTTGAGCCCTTATGCAATTACACCTAAGCCCTTTGAGAATGTAAGGGTTTGATTCACTGAAATCTGCACACTCCTTTTCCATCAAGGCGACTTAATTTTACTCTGCATATATCATTTGATGGGACTAGTACTGAGAAATAGCCTGCATTTAACAGAACAATCGACCATAAAGAGGCAATCCAGAGTGCTTCTTGGTAGTTTTATAGGGAACTGGGCTGACCTGAATTAGCTGCAATAATAGATGGCACTCTGTTGCTCCCTGCTGCAGACTCTACACATAAAACCAGCAGGCCTAACCTTATCTGTCATTTAACACCGGATTCAGGAGTCATCAGCTCTCCCTCCTACCAGTTACCCTCGAAAATCAACTCTAGGTCATCTCCCTTTCCTCTAGCACGACTTCTTTTTGTGCCAGCATCGGCTCTTTTCAGTCCTAACTCACTAAATCAGCTCAAATTCATAGCTCAAATTCTCAAAAAATCCAGATCTGCCCAAAACAATATCAAATCCGATTTCTCCCTGTCCACACTGACCTTAAAGGAGCGCTTCTTCCAAATCCTCAGGCTGCTAGAAATGACTCGAAACAAAGCAGAGACCCATCACCATTATTCTATGTAAAGAAATAGTGCCAATCTCAGTCGGCTTTCATTCACTCTAAGGCACATTAGCATTACTCGGTGACACATTCCAATGCTTAATAGGTGCTTTTAAAAAAACAAAACTCATCTAGGAAGTGAGCAGTTGTTCTCTGCTACACAAGCCACAGCCTGTATCTCTGTTCTGTCACAGTTTCAGGGCAATAACACAGTAAACACACTGCTCTTTGTCCTGCTGTACAATAAAATATGTCTGGGCTGCTCAGATTGTGTGTGTATTATGTTAAACCGTGTCCTCAGCAACTAGAAGGCTCATAATCATATCTGCAGCAAGAGGATTTTCCATAAATCACCCGCCCAAAGGGGACCCTCGTTAATGATACACATACTGCTTTAGGGGCTGTGCCATTCACAACCAAATCGCTCAACTTTTGTTGCAAATGTTAAGCGCATATGAACACAGTCCACCTTGTAGCCCTCAACAAGAGCCCTGTATGAGGATTCAACACCAAATCTCTGTTAAATCGTGCCTTTACATGATAGAAAAATGTAGGAATTTCTAGAAAAATTCACAAATTGTGATACTGGCCGTGTAAGGGTCCAATTTTTATCCTGTCTTATCCCACCCATGGCAGTGCCTGTTCAGACGGCTCCTAGGTGCATTTGATCTCATTTTATCAGAGACTTTGGCACGTTTGTGGAGTCCATGGCAGCTTAAGTGCATGCTGTCATTAAAGCAAAGGGAGGACAAAAAAAAAAAAAAGAGAAATTCTGCACAAATTTCTACTTCTCACTCATTTTGATAATCTAATTTTTAACAAAACATTTTGTACTATGATAGAAACTCATTGGTAGACTTTTGGACTCCTGTGTGTGTCGTATATAATGTGTGTGTGGTGTATAAACATAAACATACCGTAAAATGTTACATTTACATAAGAACAAATAAAGAAAATAATGCTATAACGTTTTTAGAGACGTCCCTTTGAGACCACCATGATGTATCCAGTGTGCGCAGTATAGACAACCACTATATATGTTGCCAAATGAGGGGAGGACAGATTTAAAGTACTTTCTTTCTGAACTAAAACTTCAAAATATAGATTTAAAGCTCTACAGCACTAAAGCCAGAAATATAAAAGACTTGATTATTCATTGCTATTCAAATACGTCGCCATTACTTGGGGGGTGGGGGTGGTCTTAACATTTTTTCTTTTGCTGTTAAAAAATGCAGTGCCCCCCAATTATGGAGGGGTAATTCACACTCTGCTGTTTTTATGTAAATATGTGATGACCATATTCTATGATCATGTATAACAACTTAGTAGACCATAATTAGCTAAGAGGAAAAAATGTAATCGGTCCTTTTCAAACATCATTCAGTTTATCATATACTAGCGTTTCAACATGTCAGGACTTCCCTATTATGAGTGGATCAAATGAAAGTGTTGAGGGCATCGTTTCCTTCAGTTCTGCATGCAGATGGACCTCTGTCGGGGTGGCTAACTGTATGAAACACTCCATGATCTCCACAGGCGCTTAGAAATGGAGTTCATGGGCTCATCTCGCAAACACTGGGTCAAAAGAAGCGACATGACGATCGTTTGCCCCCCTCTCCACCCACCCCCACCATCCTTTAACACTTTGATCTATTATCTCGGCTGCTGTGCAAAGGAAAACCCAGGGTGAACGGCTGAGAAGGATGACTCAAATCAGTCTACTGCAGTCTTGGAAATGAGAGACTGGGAAAGAAAAGCTCATTTTAAAAACTCTTAGGTCCAGCTGGCCATTCCTGACTCTCACATCTACAAACCTTCTACAGCCATTACCAAACTAGGTGCCAATTAACTGCAGGGCAGCATTCATCAGGCTGCATGAAAGCTACAAAAGCCTTTTATGACAACTGAAAAAGACCTTTATACACATTTATAAAGGCTTACTCTAACAAGCATTAGCTGCCATAACACTCTCTGGACTGAAATGACATCAAAGTTGAATGAAACAGCCTTTGTGACAGCTGAAGCTTGTTGGGAAAAGGTGGCTTAATATAGGTTTAAATATTAACATAGGTTTATGTTAGTTGTCAGGTTGATGTGGGTGTTATGTACTCGTACCACATACTGAATGACAAGCTTTGATGTTAATAACTGAATAACTAGCTGGGAGAATAAAGGGTCCGCTATCTCTCAAGGCAGTACAAGCGGAGAAGCAGAGTAGATTTAAAAAGCAGGTGGGCCTCATTTCTTCGCCTGAAAAAATATGACCATGGCTTGACACTTTCCGGGCTGATTTTCTAGAGGCTGAGAAAGTCCTGGCCTCGAAAACACTTTCACTGGGGAAATCCTATTTTGTAGCATGCATTAGTCCGATGCTAAATCTGTGCCTAGGAGGCTGGTCACTGAGGTGCTCCTTCAACTCTTGTCAAGTGTCTCATGGGTTTTGCTGTAACCTTCAAAGAAATATTCAAGCGTGCCTGACGGAATAGAATCATTTTGCTAGCTTCAAGCGAGTGGGCACATGCACCTAAAACAAATGAACTTCCTGAGTCTAGACATCATGCTGGATCCTCACAGGGCTGATCAAATGAGGTCAATAGATGTATGAAGCTACAATTTCTCTACATGAAAACATCACAGCCCGAGGTTATGAACTGAAACATGATGCCATTTAAGCATCTCTCTGAGAAGATACTGACATTTATACAATTATACACTGACCAAGAGCAAGAGATCCGAAGGTATTACTACACGTCGGGTGCAGCAAAAGACGGACCCCCCCCCCCACACACAAATAAATAACTAACTAAATAAATAAATAAGAGGCAAACAATGAAACTACGGAATGCACATTGACAGATGCAGACACTTACATGCCAGATAGCGAAGAAGATCAGAGAAGCGCAAAGCACAAGGGAAAGCATGTAGCAAAAGGCAGCGAAAGTGAACATAATTGACCCAGACACGCTCGACAATATGTTTTTCTTGTCCCAAAAGAAGATTTAATGCTGCACCAAAACGGCTTAGAGAGCAGGTACGTGCTGCGAGAGCCCCGTAGAGGACGTGAGCATGTTCCGCCGAACGCTCTCCAGACTGCGCGCTACTGAGCCTTCAACCGAGCGGGCTGCCGGCGGCTGGCCATCACAACTAGGCTGAAAAGTCCGTCCTGAGATTGGGAGGTCTCGAAAGCTGAAAAACATAAAAAATGTCCCTCAGGTAAATGATGTAGAGTGTGTCCAGCCGGGTGTCCAGGTCAGGCGCGCAGCGTCCCGGTGAGGTGTTGCGGAGCTGGGTCGCACTGACAGTCCATGATGCGTTGAGGGGAGTCCTCTCCACTGTACAGCTCCTCCAGCCACACGCAGGGGAAACACAGGCTGTGAGATTGGCTAACAGGTGGATTTAAAGAGCTCTCTCTCTCTCTCTCTCTCTCTCTCTCTCTCCATCAGCACAGTGCGTCTTCATCCATTCATTCAATTTTAATTTATATTCTGTTATCCAAGCCTAACAGACTAAATGCTGCCTGATTTACACTAAAACCGGTCACTGAAAACGTTGTATAACAAAGAGTCTGATGAACTGAAACTGCCCCTTCAGATGAGTTTGCACAGGAGCTCTAAGTTTGTTTAGTAAGTATCGAAATATTAGATTAAAAAGAGTGACTCAGATGAAGATGATCTTAATAGTGTTGGCACTGTGTCATTTGGACACAGTCTAATCCAGAACTTTCAACATTGTGGATTAAAATTTCACCCTAAAGTTTGGGACAGTGTGTCAAAATTGCAGCTCCGTCCATAACGTCTTAATGTTGGTGTTAGCACCACTCCGAAGACTTTTGTCAAGGGTTTTTTTGGAGATGAGAAATAGACATGGGTGATATAATTCATCCATCCCTCCATTTATTTATTTATTTATTTATTTATGTATGTATTTATTTAATATTTCCCTCTCTATCTATCTATCTATCTATTTATTTATTCTCATATTTTTAGGGTTTTTTTTTTACAGCACTTGATTGAATTCGCTCCACCGACAGATGAACCGCAGAGATTTTAAAGGAAACAAAGTTTCTATTTTCAGTCATTGTACGGTCAAGTATTTATATTAAAAAATAAAGGCCTCGACTTAGAACAGAATTTGGAGGCAAGCAGCTTAGAAAAAGCTTCTTTATCTGCTCTTCGCCTGAGAGGCTTCTTGAGTTAAGCTAGCTTTAGGCCCCATCTTGTGGCTCGATGTTGTAAAACCAGCGCTTTTACTGCTTCGAACTGGTCCGTGACTGGAGGAAGAACTGAAACCCGTTTCTGGGCAGACCAATAAAACCTGCTCGCTGTGTGTACTCGTTTCCCAAGAGCTGTTTTCGCGTCCTTTTGTTAGTGCAGTTTACCTCCTAAAAGCTTGGAGCGGCCATTCTGTTTCAAACTCCACAACACAGAGCCCAATTCCTCACCAAGCCTGTGGAGTCCTGTTCTGGACATTTAAAGAAATACACGGTAAGAGCTGTAACTTCAAGATTATATTATATATTATATTAAAGTACACTCCTTATCCTTTTCACTGGCCTTTTGAAATGTTTTCCAGAGAGCTTGGAGCTTTACCCAGGGATGGCTAACTATTTTCTGCAGAATTGTTTTTCTCAGAAACGAGAAAGACAGTTCAGGCCTCACATTAGACACAAGGAGCCTCTTCTGACTGAGTAAGTATCGGACAGGTCACCTAGAGCACTTTTGGCATAAATCCTATCTGCACAGATGTAATGTCCACCACACTCTGTTCTTTACCACTAAATAAGAAATGACTGGTGGAAATTACATTTCTACAGTATTTTGAGAAAAAATAATGTATTATACCTTTGATTTCGTAGCGAGCTTATTATGCATTCAACATACAATTATTTAACAATTCGGTCTTCTTAGAATCCTCCACAAGGGTACAGTATGACAGGGAATAAAATATCTGCTCAAGCTGTATTTATCTTGATATTCAATAATTGTATTCGATCTCTATATCAGACTCCGTTGTCACTGTCTGTTTCTGTAGAAACTATATAGGTGTATATATATATATATATATATATATATATAGGTACACCTAAACTATATATAAGTATTGATTGGCTGCTGCCCTGTGACGCATGTCTGGCAGAGTGTTCTCGTGTTTTTCGTTTTGTTCTTCTTAAAGCCCTGTCTTTTTATTACTGTAAATGAAATTAATTTTTTTTAATTCAAATTTTTTAACCCTGCTTATACCCTGGTTGCATTAGTTTGAATGAACTTGCACCTTTCTGGGTCTTTTCCAGTTCTAAAATATAACTGTGAATGAAATGAATCTGCTTTTGATACGTAGATCTACAAATTCATTTTTTGTGTCTAAAGAGGATTTTGACTTATTTTCCTTTTGTTTTCTATGTAAAAATCCTTAGAATGTAAACAAAATCATATAGACTGGTTACGTGTGAAATTCGGTGTTGTAGAGGAACATTCTGATGTCAATATTGTTGCCAGTCGTGGTGATGGGAACCAGATGTTTGAAGCCTTTAATGCTCCGGTGTCAAATCTTATCTGCAAAGGCCCATTCCCCTGTTTGCTCTGTTGTTGACAACCTTTCTGTTTGAAAGAAATGGGGCTTCGAGTTTACAAGATTCAGATACCTAGCCGCAGCACATGAATAAAATGTGTTATGTCACAACAGAATTCCTGTCAAAAGAAGGAAAATGAAAGAGCAACATTTTAGTCATGAGCAACCATGCAATACATTCAGATAATTTCAATTCAGAACTACTTTCAGTCTTTTAGACCAAAGGTATCACAAAGAAAAGAGCTTGATAAAAATGTTTTGCTGTCTTGTACTTGATGAGGTTTAAAATGTAACTTCTAATTAAGCTGTTTAGGTACCTACACTAAATGGACAAATATACTGGGATACCTGACCATTACACCAACAGTATTAATGACATTACATTGAAATGCTTAGACTTTAATATGGAGTTGGTCCCCCTTTGCTGCTATAACAGCTTCCATTCTTCTTGGAAGGCTTTCCACAAGATTTTGGTGTTTTTGTATGGGAAATTTGTCCCCATTTCATTCTGTAGAGCGGTTATGAGGTCAGGCACTGATGATGGACAAGAAGGCCTGGCTCGCAATCTCAGTTCATCCCAAAGGTGTTGGATGGGGTTGAGGTCAGGGCTCCTTGCGGGCCAGTCTAGTTCTTCCACACTGAACTCATCCAACCATCTCCAACCAGCTTGCTTTGTGCACTGGGGCACAGTCATGCTGGAATAGAAAAGGTTCTTCCCCAAACGGTGTCCACAAAGTTTCTTCCACAAAGTGTCCATATGGCATCTTCCAAAATGTCTTGGTATGCTAAAGCATTAAGATTACCCTTAACTGGAATTAAGGGGTCTTGACCAAACCCTGAAAAATACTTTTGTCCATATAGTGTAACTTGTTTTCTGCAGTTGTAACAAGACCAGATCCTTGACTAGAATAGTAGAACCTCTTTGGTGTTTTACCACTACCACTTGAATAGGTTCTTTAAAAATACATTGCATCATAGAGAGTTGCAGTTTAACTTGTCTTTCCTAAAGAACACTTGAAGAACAGTTTTTATCTGTTTTGTTGAAGTAACAATATTTTTACTTGAATATGGGTTTGACACTATTCTCCTCACCACTTGATCTGTAATCTCTTTGCTGGTACAATTGGTTTTTGGGAAATGTTCACTCAGTGGATTTGCCCAGTGCTGGATTTGCCTAAACCCATTTGTTATATATCAATTACATTTGTAATATATCATTTATGATGTATACACTACCAGTCAAAAGTTTTAGAACACCCCAGTGTTTCAAGCTTTTTTAAACTGAAATTCAAACAGTTCAAGTCCAATGAATAGCATGAAATG
>JBBPCX010000160.1:16362683-16396503 GCA_037974365.1 Hydrocynus forskahlii
CTCCACATCCAGCATGTTCACCTCCATGATCGTCTGAGACCAGCCACCCGGACGCTGCAGCAACAATCGGTTTGCATGACCAAAGAATTCCTGTACAAACTGTCAGAAACCGTCTCAGGGAAGCTCATCTGCATGCTCGTCGTCTTCATCAGGGTCTGGACCTGACTGCAGTTCATCGTAACCGACTTGAGTGGGCAAACGCTCACATTCGATGGCGTCTGGCACGTTGGAGAGGCGTTCTGTTCACAGATGAGTCCCGGTTTTCACTGTTCAGGGCAGTGCAGACAGCGTGTGTGGCGTCGTGTGTGTGAGCAGTTTGCTGACGTCAACGTTGTGGATCGAGTGGCCCATGGTGGTGGGTGGGTTATGGTATGGGCAGGCGTATGTTATGGACAGCGAACACAGGTGCATTTTACTGATGGCATTTTGAAGGCACAGAGATGCCGTGACGAGATCCTGAGGCCCATTGTTGTGCCATTCATCGACCATCCACGACTGGTGCCTCATGTACACGTATGACAAAAACGGTCACTTTACACTTTAAAAGTGTGACCATTATTCTAAAGGGTAAAACTGGACACAAATACAGAATTAATCTGACTTGTTGAACCATGGAATATATTACTGTTCTGTTTCATTCATGGGGAAGTCAGCAGTGCTGCCTGTCACCCAGTAAGCAAACACACCGAAATTTGAAAGTGAATTTGAAAATAACCTAAAAGATCTTTCTTTAAGCAAGAAAACAGCATTAGTTCTGTGCTATTTTCCAGCTGCATTTGGTGTATTTGATATCTCCATTCAGTTCCAGTTGTGACAATCCGAGGCTCAAAGCAAACTAAGGCATAAGCTTGAAGGAGGACTTTGTGGCCATTTTATCTGACTGCACAGATTCTGCTGCAGGGAAGAGTACAAAAGCATTAGCAAGTGGAACTCAAAGCAGCTTAAGGTGAAACACAGTGAAACCAGGTCAGATTCTTTTAGTTCAGTTTCTTTTACTTCAGCTCTAGGCAATTTATCTGTTAGCCTATAAATAATTTTAAAAATCAAGAATGCTTATGTGGCATGAGGTATAAGATGGGAAACCAGTTTACAAATGAAAGACGTTAGACAATAGTACGACTACGCCGCCAAAGGGAACTGCACCCAAAGGAATACTAATAAAACCCAGGTTTGGTGGAAGGACCCAGAAGAATTGGGCTACTTATGGCAGCCAAAATTAGTGACAGGAACACACACCACACACCTCACACGTGTTCACACTCAGTCGAACACCATCACACAGGTCTTACTGTCAGAAAACAAAGTTAATCACTGCCAGTTAGCACCAACAGCTTGGAACACAAAGAATCCGCCGGGTCAAGTCGGAATAACTGCAGCCAAGTCGAACAAAACAAAACCAACAGGGGAAACTGAGAAAATAATAAAAACAAAAAAAACACAAACTAAACAAAAGATAACTTATCAACCCAAACAACAAAGTCAAACATCCATACAAACTAGTCAAATGAAATGCCAGAAGCAATATCATAAATCCAAAACAGTACAATATAAAAAACCCACACCAAATATAATGCAAAACAGAAATAAAATAAAATCGCAAAACAAACAATCTAAAACAAAACAGTCTAAAACAAAACAGCAGCAGCATTAGGAGTCTAATATGGCCATGGCAGGAACAGCCCCAATCCCAAGTGTGCCCACAATGGAGATGATGGAGCTCAGCTTCAGAAGAGCTAGATGGAAAATAAAACAAATTAAAATCATGTCATAGTCCTTATAAACTCACCTGTCGTTGGACAGCCTACCTTACTTTCCGGTAAATCAGATGAAGCAACCATCCACTGCGAAAACATCAGTTGTCACAAAATATTGCCATAGGGGGCCCCACCTCCAGGTTTGGGGGTCAAATCCGTGCCCTGGTCTTGTGTGTATGGAGTTTGCATGTTCTTGTAGTGGTGTTGTTTTCCTCCGGTGTCTCTGGTTTCTCCCACTGTCCAAAGACATGCGCATCAGGTGAACTGGGGATTCTAAATTGACCGTGTGTGTGTGAGTGAATCGTGTGTGTATGTGTGTTCTGTGGTGGGCTGGCGCCCCGCCCAGGGTAAGTCCCTGCCTTGTGCCCATTGGCCCCGGGATAGACTCAGGGCACCTGTGGCCTGTGACTTTGTGCTAAGAAATATGAACAGTAAAGTATGTATTCATAAGTATAATTGATATGCATCAAAGTATACAGATAAGCCACAACATTAAAACCACTGACAGGTAAAGTGAATAACATTGATTATCTTATTACAATGGCACCTGTTAAGGGAATATATAAGGCTGCAAATGAACAGTCAATTCTTGAAATTGATGTGTTGGATGTTGGAAAAATAAACAAGTGTAAGGTTCTTAGTGACTCTGACAAAGGTCAAATTGTGATGACAAGACAACTGGGTGAGAGCAGAGTAAAATGACAACGCTTGAGGACTGTTTCCAGTTTGCAGTGGTCAGTATCTACCAAAAGCAGTCCACAGAAGATCAAGCTGATTTTACGACATAAACACACACAAACATTATAATTAAGACCCCCAGTGGACAAAATACATGTGAAAAATGTAGCATGCAGCCCCTTTAAAAATGGAGAGTATTTTCCTTTAGTCTTAGGCCATTTGTTAGGGCTTTTCTAAATACAGGAAAGTAAAAAGAAACAAATTACAAACTACAAACAAAAAATGCCAATAATGCTAGTTAATGTCTGTCAAAGCTGCCAGATGTAGGGTCTAAGGGGTCAAAGCCTCAGTCATTTGCCTGTCAGAATATTATGCTACGGTAGTTGTTATTGTACTTGACAGACTTTGTACAACAGAGCAGTTCTGTTGTGCTGTCATGGGGCTGTCTCCAGGGTGAACATTTTTTGCATATTAATAGCGGCTGGTCCATGCATTCTCACTATCCACTCCCTCCAGCTTGTACCATTGCACTGCACCAGCAGCTTTACCTGCACCCCAGCACACTCACACACATGTTCTGTAACCAATAAAAGATTAGCTTTGAGCTCTGAACCCTGTCACTTGCAATAGGTTGCATCACTCTTGAGGCCTCCAAAGTCTGAGTCTACTGAACAAAGTGCTATCTTTCTCTCATCTTGGTTTTTCTAGGGCAGGGCATTTAGTCCTGCCTGTGGGTGTGTCCCTGGCCTGCTCTGGGGCACAGCAACTATAAACATTATTTCAATGACCTATTTAAGGACTTAACATTTCTAATAACTGAAAATATCAGCTGACATCATTTTTACACTCATTTCAACTCTGGTGTCAAAGGTCATCTTTTAGTATAATGACAATATTAGAAAAGTGTTTAGCATTAAAACTATATATAAAGTATAAATACTAAAAATCACAGTTATTAGTAGACTTGATTGTAATTTGATCAGAAGTTTTGACTACAGTTGACTATCCATGCTGTAAAGTTGGGCTTACATCATCTTTTATTTTGTTCAACCTAGAGTTAAGTGTACCAAACAATCAAGCTAATTTCACTGTATAAAAAAGCATGTTGATATCCGTTTCTATAAAAAGCAGTGGCAACCCATGACTATTCAGATCTGGGAAGCTAGACTTTCAGTTTGGGTCATAAATAAAACACAGCTGAAAATTAAGGAAAAAATATCCTGTTTATAATAATGCCTCAAAATATGGGTACCACTCTTTAGAAATCAATACATGATTAGTCAATTCCTCTGTCACTTCCTAATGATGTTAGTACTTATTCTGACCTGGGACCAGCACCTAGAATCCTAATCAATGGGAGTGCTCAAGTAGCTATTAAATCCTTGCTATTCCTCAAATTAAGAGCTGCACATTCTCTTGAACTTGTAATGGCATGCCATCAGACCAGCTGGTGCTCCTCGGCAAACCAGGGCTGAGGGGCTGAAAAGGCAGTTCCTGTCCAGAAAATCAACAGCTTGTGTGGTTTCAGCACCTGTGTGTTGGACTTGCCATCAGTATGTGGAAGGGGGCGGGTCCGCCTGACCCACACACCTTGCAGCTGATTCCTTGGTTACTGTCGACGAGGCACAGGTATGGTGAGCAGCTGTCCCAACATATCGACTGACAAATTCTCCTTGTCTCCGCAACAGAATTGAGTCCAGCGGACTACTTGCACTCACCAGAAAAATGCTGGCTGCCGTCTGATCACCACATGGTGCCCCTGAATACATTCCTCACCTCTACCTCCAACTATAAAAGAACCGGGCCTCTGGCCAGAGACAGCCTACACTCAAGCACCTCTCACCTCGCTTGACTCATCTAACGGTAGGTAAAAATTTAATCAGTGTTTGAACACTTACCTCTTCTTCCATGTTACAGAGGTGGAGGATGCGGGCATCAGACATGGATTACAATCGCCCGCAGACATCAGACATGAATCACAATCGCCCAGAGACATCAGACATGAATCACAATCGCCCGGAGACATCAGACATGAATCACAATCGCCCGGAGACATCAGACATGAATCACAATCGCCCCTCACCTGGCACCCCATCATGTGAGGTCTTGATGCAACACTTCCTGAGGACCAGTGTCCAACAAGCGCAATTCTCACAAGAGATATCTCACGAAAGTTACGCCAACTGGTCCCCAGTGTGAGCTCTTTTTTCCCAGGTCCAACCAAAGATGCCCAATGGGTGTTCACAAAGCTCACAAAGTGGACGATGACATTGAGGGATTTATCAGCACATTTGAGGGAGTCGCTGCTTGGAAGTGTTGGCCCTACAGCGTCAAAGGGAACATCCTGGCTCTCTTGGGAGAAGTATAGCGTGCCTACTCTGCTCTGTCATTGGAGGATGCTGGCAATTGTGATGTATTAAAAGAAGAAATGCTAACCCGTTGTGGCTTCTGCTCCCACAGGGCTGTGGCTGAATTCCACTGTTGGGTATATCTACCACATCGAGAGCTATGTGGCCAGATGGACTACCTCACCTGGACCATGTGCTGGTGGCTACAGTCTGACCACCTTTTAGCTGAGGAAGTCGGTGTGCGGGTTGCCCTTGACCATTTCTTAAGGGCCCTCCCAACGGAAGAACGGGAGGCAGTCGGGATAAAATCAGCACAGAATCCCCAGGATATGATCACCACCCTCAGATGTGCCTTAGCCACCCTTGAGATAGGAATGGGGCAACACTGATCCTGCTCCTGGGAATCACCTCGCATTGCGTGCCTGGGGAAGAGATTAAGACCAGCCCCGGTGGAGAGGGCATGTCATGGATGGTCTCATGCATACATGACCATGCATCTGACACACGGCCATCTTCTCAGAGGCACTTGGGACTCCAGAACAACTTGGAGAAGCTACACAACCACTTTCACTGGCAGGGAATGGTCATGGAAGTAAAAACTTCTTTCATGTTTGACCTCTGCTGGCTACTAGAGGTAAGGCCTTAGAAAGCATCTGTATGCCATCCACAGACAGACAGGGGGTAGAGTGGTTTAATACCTAAAAGAATGTTGAAAAAGGCAACAATCAGGTTATAGAGGAGGAGGTAAGCTGAATCTTGAATCATTGGTGAATTCACCATCCCCGGGTCCGGGGCCATTGTGGTGATTCCCATGCCAGAAAGAATGCTCAAATCAAATCTGACGGTTACCCAGTACCCCAAGTTGATGACCCCATCAAATGGCTGAGGAAGGCAAAGTTCATTTCCATTCTGGACCTCACATAGGGCTTCTGGCAGGTTGCGTGTTTTCATTCAGGCTTCATGGGGCTCCAACCAACATTCCAGTGGCTAATGGATGAAGCGGGTATTAACCAACCTCTGTCAGGAGGGACTCAAAATCAACCTGTGGAATTCCCACCTGGGGCTGACTAAGGCACAGTACCTTGGTTATTGGATAGACTGGGGGCTATTGAAGCCTCAAGAGAATAAAACTGAAGCATTCCTACCCCCGACCCACCGCCAAAAAAAACCGCTACATCCCTTTTTGGGGCTGACGGGTAATTACAGACAATTGGGGGGCTAGGGACTGTTCTCACCTACCAAAACCTGCTATGCAGACATCAATAGGGAGGCCCAGGCCATCAAACAGACTATATGGTCTCACTGGTCATCATGTTATGTTCATAATGGATCATGCCCCCTTACAGCGGATGGCTAAAGGAAAAACAAGCTGGTTTCTCTCATTACAGGATTTCTCATTCCAGGCACAACACAGGGTTGGGGTCCCCCACGACATCGCAACAGCCCTCTCCAGATGACATGCACTCTTGGCCCACCCATTGACGTATGACAGAATGTTCACTTTCACTTCACTTCAACTTGCCATCATTTCAGTACCCGTGTGTTGGATCTACCATTGGCACGTGGAGGGGGTCGTCTCGCCTGATGCTGCACACTAGGCAGCTAATTCCCTGCTCACAGTCAACGAGGTAACGGGGCAGTATAAAAGGGGCCCGTGGCGACACTACCGTGAACAGCTGTCTTCACACATAGACTGACAAATCCCCATCAAAGTCGAGTCCCGAGGACTATGTCTACTCACTGGAAAGACACCTGCCATAAATGAAATTTGATTTGTTTGAACACTTAACTCTGCCTTTGTGTCCTTGTCTGATCCCACATTCTAGGTAGTGCTACAAACTATATGCTCCATGTGCTCAAACAACAGCTTATTTCTGCTGCTCCAAAGTAGGTGAACTAAGTAGGGAAAATAAATTTCCAACACCTTATTGTGGCTGTAGCTATCTTATTTTCAACATTCATTTATTATCTGAGCCAATTATTCTAACCAGGATCATGGCAGGTGCTGGAGCCTATCCCTGCAATCATATCCCTGCAATCATAGGGGGAAAAGGCGAACAGGTTGCCACTAAATCAGACAATTTACTGGCACAAAGACAAACACATTCACACACAGTCACACCTAGGGGCAATTTAGCACCTTCAGTTAAACCTGACTTGCATGTCTTGGACCAAGGAAACTGGAACTCCTGGCAGAAACCCATGCAAACACAGGCAGAACATGCAATATCCTTACAGAAATGACCTTGGACTGCCACGGCAAGGAATCAAACCCGGGAACTTCGCTGCTAACCACCGCGCCACAGTGCCCTGGACATATGCCTTATGGATGGCTTTACACTAATAGTAGTTATATAGTATAATAATACATTATATAGATTATATACACAAATATACATTATATACACTGTTTAGACAATTAAAAGGCCCTTCACATAACACATCAGAAAAGGCATCCATTGTTGAAATCATGGTCAGAGACCAGTAGGTAGCGCTTCACACCTATTTAGTTAAGCACAGTCAGGCATTGACAGTGTTAGTTGCAGGTAGTTCTAAATATCTGAATGTTCATTTCCTACTAGTTTAACCTGATCTGAAATACATCAGCAATGCTGACCAGCCTGTGGATGTAGCTAAACAGCTACTAAACAAGTTAAAATGGAAAACAGACAGATCAATCATCCCTCTGGTTTTGTCTCAAATATTGTAGCCTTCTTTCTCATCATGATCCCATTTTTATATTTTCCCATAGTTGTTCAGATTTCCCCTCCCCATCAGTTCTTCCCCATTGACAAACGAAGTCAATAAATCATATATATATATATATGTAGGATGTGAGCAAAGAACTAACCCTACCAATATTGTTCATTAGTTAATAGAACTGCATGTATGCATCTTTTCATCTTTTTGTTTGGTTCATTATTACTCTGAAGTGGCTTTAAGATTTGACATTCTTCTCTTCAGGAAAGAAAATACAGAGAAATATCTTTTAGGCTCACCAACATTTACCTCTAAGTGTTGTAATGCAAACTAAGACTGGTTGACAGTACTTTTCATTGGTGTGGATTATCTGTAATGAATGTAAAATGAATTACACATAGATTTATAATTCATAATGGTTTTAATCTGTTTAATCTGACTCCTGCTGTGTTAGTCCAGTGTCTGTGTTAGTCCACATGCAAAACAAAAAAGGAGAATAGTAATGGCATGGAGGGGAGAGTGACGTATCTCATTAACATCAACTGCAATCCCCTTTCCTAGAGGTCTGAGGCTGGTTATAGCAGATGGCATACTGAAACCTGCATTTACTGATATTACCCTTATCTAGCAGAAGCAGGCCCTCCTCTTGGCTAGTGCAGATTCCTGTCGACAATAATTGCATTTCAAATCTTCTCTGTGGAGAGAATGGATATGAGGACTTTTTTGTTTGTTTGTTTTGTCAGGTGCTTTTTGTCTTCCTGAGAGGAGAGAAAATGATTACTGCGGGGTGTAACGTCACACAGAGAGCCAAGCTTAGAGATCCACTCGAACAGAGAGATCTGTAAGGTTTGGTTTACTCAATATAGACTTCAGGAGGGAAATGCTTCTTTTACTCTAGACTCGTTCACAGACCGTTTTGACTAAATCTGAAGATCTTTATTTCAGAAACTCTTTAATCAATTTGAATACACCACCATTTTTTACTCAAATCTCTATATTCCATGTCTGCAGCGTTCAGCTGATTACTATAGACAGTCATTTTGACAAATTTAATCAAAGATCAAGAAATCTTCTGATTCAGAAGTCATAACAAAAGCTAACTGGCAGATGCTGAAGCTTCGTAATGTGTTTTGAGTGAATAGGAAGCATGAAATGTAAAGGATTGTGGTAAACCATTGTACAGTAAAGATGGAGCAGACAGAGATTCGGTTTAAAAGCTGGAATCCTCCTTTAAAAATGGCAGCCTGGTGTGTGAAGGTAGAGAAAAAAACAAGGAATAATTTAAAATTATAAAGGAAAAGTGTAGAAGTCTGCAACCTGAAAGGCATTCTTATTTCTGTGGTTCAGTTCCCCAGGCATGATTCTTAAGTTCCTCAGGCATGATTCTTTTCTGCATGAGTAACTAAAAGAAAGAATGAAAGAATGAAAAAAAAAATGTTGAAAGAAGAGCTCATGCAATGATTACCATGAGGCTCATTTTTTGCTGAGAGTTAATGGAATAAATTTTGGGTTTAAAAGAATAAAAGCTTTGATGTAACTTGTAAACATTGCTACAGTTTCAGAATGTACCATTATGCTCCCAGACCACACCTGAAACCACACCTAAACCAGTCAATTTTGAACGAACTGTGTTTGTGGTGATGGGGTAAAAAACGTATTTTATGATCACAGAAGGTACACTGAATATATATTTTATATATTTATATATTTTACATTGTAGGCCACTCACCCCACCCTCACTAATAATATTCTATGCTATGCAAGAATAGAACAAGAAATAATCCTTAATCTTGCGTGACTTTGAATGGAGGGTTAGTTGCATGCTGACCAGGGAAATTGTGTAATTACATTTAAATGGTGTGGCAAAATGTTATATCTGTAGACTATCTATAGAGTTCACTAACAGAACAGATATCCTATAGATAATTCTATGGACATTATCTCTTAGTCCTAAGGTGCTGTTATTTGCCCTGAACTTGCAAAAACTGGAACAAGGGAAAGTGATTTTTTTGTAACCAAGAGCCACAAACACATATGAAGTGACAGTGTGATTGGATTCATGACATCATGTCCCATTTATTTGGAAGTGTACTTAAGGCTCCTATGCTAAACAGAATTGACCCTGAACTGACGTGCTTACCTCTGTCCAAATTACACAGGCGAGTTCAGTTCTCTTGGAGCACTGTGAGGGCTTTGGGATGTATCGATTAACACATTATTGTTCATTGACCCATGGCCATCTAGAGAGCACCCTACATGCTGTTCTGGAAAGATTTCTCCCTGACGGTGCCCCGGCTGAACGCTGGCACTATTAACCGCAAGTGCTTTCTCCACAGACCTCCTGCTCCGTTGATACTGTGTAGACCGTACAAAGAGAGTGGTTCCCCCAAGCTGATGGAATACAGGCATAGAAGATTGCGAGGATAATGAGGCTGTGATGATGCTGGTTTCCCTGCAGTGTTCCCCACATGTTTTTCCATGGAAGGCTGTTCCATTAAATTCCTTTTACTGCACAGATCTCATTTTGTTTGCCATTCGTCATTAGTATTACATCAGTAAGTGTCACCAGGACTAATAGCTCTTGATCGCTGGTTTACTAATTTTGCATGCACTACAAATGCTTGGCCTCATTCACACACAGAGCGACATGGGGGCCTTAGATATTGGCATTCTTCTCACAGAAAAACACAGCTCCTGTCTCTTTGTTGTGTGATCAGTGGAAGTCTAAATTTCAATGCAGCTGATATAGTGTAGCGATCAACACGATTCCCCGTCCCGATTCCCCATCTGGGAAAGCAAACCACACCACAGCACACCAATGAAAGTCCTTGGGTAAGATTCCTAATGCTACATTTGAGTTTTTGCCCAATGCATAAAAGTATGCCTACTCTAGAGAGACTATATCTTATCTTCTACCTCACATAATGCAGGTTTAGACTGGTATTCTCACTAGTATTTGATCAGAATCTGAGTCAAAATCGGATTTATCAGCCAAGCGTGTAACAGTAATGAGCATCATATGTGATAATGAAATTGTGGTGTATGTGTATTTGTATGGTATGGTATTATACAAACGCTACGATTTTACTAACACATGCAACAACGTATAGTGACCCTCTGATGAAACATTAGAAAGTATGGTATATGAGACAGCTATTTATGAAGCTGATGGCATGAGGAAAGAAACTGCTCCTGTCTTTGCTAGTCTTAGTACACAGGGTTCTGTAGCATCTGCCGGAGGGTTTTCAGGGTGTGAGGGATCTGTAATCATTGTAATGATTTTTCTTTCCTGGTTCTTGAAGAACACAATTCTTGGAGTTTAGGCAGGGGAGTACCAAAAACGTTTCAGTTGTTCTCACTGTTAACTGCAGTCTGTTCCCATCCTGTTTTGTGGCTGCTCCAAACCAGACTGTGATATATGTGACATAAGATAGATATATGGCTGCAATGGTCAATCAATTGCTGCAGAAACAGCAATTGATTCAAGTCTCGGGAAACAGTACTTCCCAGAAATTTTAAGGTCTCCATGGTCAACACAAGAGCGTTGGATATTTTGGTGGTGGTGGGGGTGTGTTTCTCCTGGAGTCCACTGTCATTTCCACAGGCTTGAGCTCCAAGCTGGACAGGAGCTGTTCAACCTCCAACCAAACTACAGACTCATTGCCACCTCAGATGAGTCCTATGACTCTAGTGTCATCTGCAAACTTTAGGAGTTTAACAGCTAGGTCCTTGGAGGTCATTGGTGTAGAGAGAGAAGCAGTGGTGAGAGAACACATCCCTGGGTATCAACAGTGCAAACTGTCCATTTGCAAGAAGTGACTTTCCCCAGCTTCATCTGCTGTTTACCTGAGGTTGCCAGGGACACAGTAAGCTGAGAAAGTTTCTAAGACAGCATTTCTGGGATGATGGTGCTGAACCTGAATCTCACAAACAGAATCCATGCATATGTCCCATGTAGTTCTGCAATGTAGTGCCATGTAGTGCTTCTTCCACTAACCTGCAGACAAACTGCTGGAGGTCCAGCAGTAATCCTGTGATGTTCTTGAGGTGGGTCAACAATAGTAATTTAAAGGACTTTATGAATACAGATATTAGAGTGACATGCCTGTAGTCATTCAGTCCTGTGCTGGAGAGTTTCCTAGGCACCAGGATGATTGTGGAGCATTTAAAGCACAAGTGTACTTCATACTGCTTTGGGATCTGTTGAATATCTGTGTAAAGATTGAAGCTAGTTGGTTGGCACACCCTGCAAGACAAGAGAGAGAGACACCATTAAACCTGGTGCTTTCCTGGTACTCTATCTCTGGAAGAGCTGGCTCACATCTTCGGATATCTCAAGTGCAGCCTGATTATTGGTGCAGGGGAGGGTAGGAGGGTTATCAGAGGTGTGATGAGGGCTATTATTGTTGAGCTGGAGTGGGTAAGGGGTGTGAATACATCCCTCTCAAACCTGCAGCAGAAGACATTCAGGTCATCAGCCAGGTCTTTGTTTGCCGCAGCAGGTGAGGATGGTCTTCAGTAGTTTGTGATTTCTTGCGGGCATCACTACACTGATGCAGTGTTGTAGGCTGAAAACCTGTTTTTCAGCTTTTCACTGTGTAGCTTCTTTTAGACACTCTGATCTCCTTCATCAGTGAGTTTCTGGCCTGCGTATACTGGGCTCTGTGCCTAATTCTGTAAGAATCTGCCTTGGCCTGACGAAGCTGTCTCAGTTTGGTGGTGAATCATGGCTTGTTAGTGTTGTATGTGCTTGGTTAGCACACACATCTTCACAAAAATGGATGTAGGATGTCACAGCATCAGTCAGTTCATCCAGGTTGTCAGTTGCAGCTTCAAAAACATTCCAATCAGTGAAAAATCAAAACAGTCTTGCAGTTCCCGCCTGTTCAACTCCATGCTTTGCAGATTTTAGTTTGTACCTGTAGGTTGGAATAAGATGAACCAATCAGAGGTTAGGTTGCCCCAAAGCTGCCTGGGGAAAACAATGATGTGCATTATCAAGACTTGTGTAGCAGTGATCCAACGTGCTATTATTTCTGGTGGGACAATTAATAGGGTATCCATGTTTTGGTAGTTCATGGTTTGTTTTTGCGCTGTTAGAGTACCCAAGGATTATGGGTGAGTCCAGGCCAGGATTTGCAGTCCGTCCTTTATGTTGACCATTGGTGGTATTTAAATACTTATCAGGATAAAGGAAGAAAACTCCCATGGTGAATAAAATATCGTGCAATTTATGAACTTCTGCACTGGCATACACATCATTTGATAAGTCACCATCAGGGAAGCCCCTGCTAGTATACTCCACCAGTTAATACAGCGGCATGGGGAAGTTTTGACACATAAAGGCGACTTTTATTCACCCATTCAAAATGAAGCGTCAGCTGAAATTAGCCCACTTTGGCTCACTCACTTATCAAAATAAAGTCTCTGTTCTCCAGCCCCAGTCATCTCCTGTCAAATTCTATCCTCACTCGCTTGAAATGCCCCAGTTTATAAAGTGTCCTGGCTCTTCCTCTAATTCAGTGCAGCTGTCTGTTGTTAGGGGAGGAGCTCTTGTACTCTGGCAGCTCTGCCTGTTTGCTGCTGCTCTCCCCAGGGTGGAAAATGAGGCCAGATTCAGTGTCTGAGGTAGGAGAGAAGGGGCTGCCACATGCAGTACAGACATGGAAGGTGAAAACTTTGCAGTGCTCTCCATAGCACAAGCCTCCACCGATGACATGCGGCTCTTTGGGGTTCTCATGTGGGCAAGGAGATGTCCTTATCCTCCACCAAGGGCACATGATCCCTAGGCCAACTTCCACACCCCAGCAAACCCAGACAGTTTGCAGCAGTGATGGTGCCTCACATTCACTCACTATTCACACCAACCCAGCACTGGTTGGAAGATGCGGACTTTTCTCCCAGATTAGATGACCTGGCTGTATGTAAGTTCATTGTCTTCATGAGCAGAATACTAAACTAAGTTTATTTTTAGTTTAGGTCATTGCAAAATAGTATTCTTTTCAAACAGGGCTGCGTTTCAGTGCATTTTTTTTTCAGACAAAACCACTGTAAGATGAACAGCACCAGACATTTCCATTTCTTCGCTTTACAGTACCCTTTACAGTCTGGTTGGAATTCTTCTCTAGACTTACCTTTCTGAAAACAGTATTTGTAACTTGAAGGACACCTTTAATGTTTAAAAATTGGACTTTTTGAATCTGACCTATATAAATGGTATGTTTTCAAATACATCATAGATTTAATTTTAGCACACATTTTACCAGAAATTCAACTGTTCTAATGGCCTTTGCTGGCTCTTCATGAAATGAGCCTTCCTTCATCTAAATAAGAGAACACGAGATAAAACGGTATCTGTCACTTTCGTGTAAAAGAGGCAGTTCATTCCTTCATTCGTTCTTTTTCTGAGCCTCTTACACTAACCAGGGTTGTAGGGGCTGCTTCAGCCCTCATAGAGAGAAAGGCAGAGAAACACCCTGGACAGGTCCTAGTCTAGCACAGGGCAAACACACAGACAAACACGTTCACACACATAGTCATGCCTAGGGGCAGTTTACCATCTCTGTTTCACCTGATGTAAATGTCTTAGGACTGAAGGAGCTCCTGGCTGAAATCCACACAGACATGGGGAGAACATACACACTTCGCACAGAAAGGACCCAGGCTGCAAACTAAGTCAAAAGCTACTTATTGAACAATCACCAGTACATGAAACAATGGTAACTGGGGTAATCTTTTACTTTGGCTGGGGTAACCCAGCTCTGCAACTCTAACCAACTGTCTGGCCTTGTGTGTATCAGGATTGAAATGATCTCTGATGTTTTATGCAGAACGGGGCTGTTTTTACGTCTAATCATACCAACTGCCTCATTTAATTGCATATTTTCTTACCGCAATTAATTTCAAGAAATCCAACCAGAACATCCACCATATATTTCTGATAATAGAGCAATACAGCTGGATCCTATTAGAAAAGGATATGTAAGGATTCTGGGAAAAGAAAGAAAGTGTAATTACCAAATCTGCTCAAATGTATGCTGTCTAAAGCCAATTTGCACATTTGAAAACAGTATTCTCCGTGCTGGTAATTATTAAGCTTTTAAATGGGAAGTGGCCACTAGATGACACTGTTTATTCTCATTTCTATATAGAAGGCTCTCCCAGAATGTTGCCATCCCTCAGATATTCACTCATTTGATCTTTTACTTCAAACAGAGCCAATTTCTGTTTCAACATCCTTACACCTACAGTTCTACAGAAATGACAGTGTTATAAGGAACAAGGTACAGTTACATCGAAACTGATAAATGACATTGCATAAATCAAACATAGGGTCATAAACAGAAGCACATTTCATATCTTACACCAGCAGACGTCTCAAGCTTCTAACACCTTCATACACTTGTATACGTACAATTTACCCGGGAAATCACTTTGGGTTTTGTCTTTAACAACAAACTGAGTAGTTTTCTCAAAAAGAGACAAGGAATAAATGCTTTTTCAATGTATTTTTGTACCTCAACTAATTACAGATCTATAAATACCTGTAACCAAGCAACAAGCCCAAGATCCTAGCACAAGCCAGTTCTGGTTCCTTAAAGAACCTTTCTGTGGAGAACAGTTCAACTGGTTAAAAATGTTATGTAAGGGTTCTTACCTTTAAAATGTTCTTCACACTTACATATCTCATACAAAAATGTTTCTTAGGAGAACAAAACACATTTTTCTTGTCAAAGAACGTTTTGTGGCACCTTTTTAAAGTATGCACGCAACACATCTATAAACAATGAATAATGTGTTTGATGACTAATGCCACCCCGTCCCTAAAACCTAAATGTCAACAAAGAAGTGTTTAACTGACTAAATGTAGCTAAAATGTACACTCACAATAACATATTGTTATCTTAAATTATGATATTGATTTTTTTGTATGATTGAGTTTTTGGTCATTCTGAAAAGTTGGCTCTGAAATAAGCACAGCATGGATATTTTTATATATCATTTTTTTAAAATAGATTTTTTCTATATTTTATATATTTTTGTTCACTGACTCCACAGCTCCATCACTATGGTATCTGATCTGATTCGACCGCACTGAGGCTCACTTGACTTTTTTGGCATTTAAACAAAAGTGGGAGAAAGTGAAGTGACATTATCCCCTCCATCAGAGTTGTGATGCTGACTCATCACGTTCACACAACCACATCACCTCTCTGCCATTAAAGAGGAATGTGTCCTTCATTAAGGTCACATTGTCCAGTTATTCAACATTTTCCAGTGCTTTTATTTAAGCGAGCATTTGAGTGAAACTGCGTCACCGAACGAATGATAGTGCAGCAAAGTCAACCCCCCTCCCCCCAGCTGGAGTCTTTCAGTGCTTCGCTAATTTGCCCCAAGCAGCAGCCTATCTGTGTAGGACAGCCTGTGCTGGATCAGCATTTTAAGCCTGGCCACATCCTGCTCTCTGGGCCTCTTCGCCTTCCCCCTGCAGGCCGCACTTTCTTCATCATTTGCTTGGGAGTTCAGCCTGCCATTCAGCCTGGCTTTTTAATTTAACTTTAGTGGCCAGTGAAGTCAGCAGGCCCTAAATCAGCGTGCTGAATGGCCCCTCCGGACTGGATTGTTTGCAAGGCGAAAGCTAGCATCCTTATGTAGCCTCTGGTTCACCTTGATGGAAATGTGCCAATCAATTAATAATCAATACTATACATTACATTACAAGCGCAACAGCGGCATCTTAGGATTGCTTTAAATGCGGGTTTCTGGACCGGGTTCATTATAGATTTGTTTGTTGCCAGACATTTGTTAGGATATGTTGTCTTTATGCTTGCGAATGGAGTGCGCTGTTTGAATGGGCGGCATGATTTTGAGCTATCCATTGATGCCTATAGGGACCATTCACGGACAAAAAGAGCTCTGTTTGTCGTCACTCTTTTAATGAGTGCTGTCAATGGATGGTCTTTGTAGATACAAGGATGGATGTACAGCACACGCTGCACATTGTTGTGCCTAACTTGCTTGATTTACACAAGCAAAAAGTTGATTCATAACAAATACAAAAGGAAGCATTACCAGAAATGTTCTCTCAAATTCTCATATTCCTTTTTTATACTTTGTGTGTACAAAAAAGGAATATGTAATGTAGACATGGTAATAGGCCTCGGATTACTTATTGATTTAGCAGTAAAAATCATTAATGGTCAAGACACTTATAGGTGCGCACAGCGTTTTACATCTCAGCTGTTTTCCGAGAGGGAAAATGTGGGGGGATGAAACAAATGATTTTGAAAAGTAGGGGGGACACGTCCACCCCCCCGGTATAATGGTTCCGGTGCCCATGACTGACTCATAGCTGAAGCTCTGCAGTACTGTGTGTGTGCGTGTGTTCAAAGTTCAAAAAGAATGATGAAAACATCAGCATCCATGACCTCTGATGTGAATGACTGCATTTGTGTTTTTGTGTATATGTTTGAAAAGCTGGTCTTAAATGTTGTTGTTTTCTTTCAAACTTGGATTTAGTGTGTATATTTTATGCCTTGTGGCGCTCTTTTGGCACCAGTGAATACTGTTCTAGATATACGGAATGTCACTATACTATACTCGAGATTTTACAATAATATCAGAATGTATTGATACCATTGCACGTACATTTTGCGAGCTTGCTTATTGTTTCAGTCTTGATACTGTTTTTGACACTGTAGGTACATAATTCGATCAAATATCAATTCAATTTCTATTAATTTGTTCCTAATTCTAACCCAACACTCCTTTTAAGTCCAACCTTAAGCTAATTTAGCAGGGCTACACTCTAAACTACAAAATGCTAATTTAATTGCTAGATAAGTATAATGAAATATGATGGTGAGGTTGGAGACAAAACAAAATAGTTTTTGATTGATGTGTTGGAGACAGACAAAAATGAACACATTATTTATTGATGGAGTTGACAAAAAACTGTGTCACTCACAGTTCAGTTGATTTTGACGTAGACCCCTCTACATTTTGCCCCAGTCACAATCTCCTGATAATGGGGCAAACCCCAACTTATTTACATATCTTAGTCCATAACAACCAAGGCGAAAATTATTTGTTGCTTTAATTTAAAAAACATCTGACGTGACTGACCTGCAACTGGAAATAAGACAAAAAGGGACTAGATTGTAAACAAAGATGACTGGCTGATATATATCATGAACATCAGCCATGTTACATTTTGATGTCTTTTTCACACTGACAAAATGACTTGAATGAACATTAAATGAAAAGAACAAAAATAGTACAATTTTCTTTAAATAAGTGAAATTTCCTAGATGCAGATGCAGATTGTGGTGGACTAACAAGAAAGAGCCCAACATTTTAACCCAACATTTTGCGCATTCTTTGTTCGGTTAACAACAAAAAAAGAAAACATTGCAGAGAGTGTGAGTATATGACTGGCTTTCACGATCAATAACTTGTTCTTAGTTAAGGTGCTGCCTTAAAGCACACTTTTAATAGAAGCCAGTGTGATTCAGCATCTGCCCCTCGGCTTCAATTCTACAAGTAAACGTGTTTTCTGTTCTTTTACCAGGAGCAGCGAAAACCATTGTCCATGGTGGCTCGCTCTGTGCTCTAGTTTCCGAAGATAGAGAGAAGCCTGAAAAACGCAGGGGTATTCCACTCACCTCAGCTCAAAGCCTAATGCTGTTAATAATGTCCAGGTAGTTACTGAAGGAGCACAGCATGTGTGGGGGCTTTCGTAGACAATTAATATAATCGAATTAATCAAATTATTATTTATTATTAATATATTTAATATAATAACATGATCCTCGAACGGATGGTTGTATGGTTCGTATGCACAGTGTTGCGTTTACTTTTACACGGGCTATATCCATGATGAAGCACCTGCAGACAAAGCCGCAGAAAAGAAAAGCTCTGACGTTGTCACTGCAAAGGGGATGTGTTTTCTCCTTCCGTTCACTCGCCTCCACCTTCTTCACCTTCAGAGGTGATAACGAGCACACTCTGTGCATAAGTGTGAGAAAAGCACAAGGCTTCTGTCTCTCGTGGTCTTGAGCGAAGCTTTTAACACGTTTTAAATCACTACTCCACGTTATGCTGTTGTTGCCTGGGGGAGTGTCTCTGTGGTGATTCGCTTTCCTCCCCACTTCACCTTCACCTCACACTCAGAGCTCTTCCAGAGATACCCATTTTTTCCATGTCTGTGTTTGCACCTGCAGAGTCCTTATAGAGTGCCATGAAAAAGTAACCGCCCCCTTCCTGATTTCCTCGGGTTGTTGTGCATTTGTCACAGTGAATGTGTTTAGGTCATTAAACCAATTATACTTTTTTGACAAAGAGAACATTGTGAAGCACAGAACAGACTTAAAAAAAAATTCATTTCTTTTATTTAAGGAGAAGTTACCTAACATGCAAATGAGCCTGTGGATTTATAATCACCCCCCCCCCCCAAAAAAAAAAAACAAAAAACAAAACTATTAACACAGGTCAAAATCATCAGAGATACGTTTATGTGGGTTTTGTAGTGTTTTTCATGCTTATTTCAAATCTGTTTTTTGTGATGAAGCTAGTTATATATTGCATGATAGTTGGTATATTTAGTAGAGATGCACCGAAATGATTTGTTTTGGACCGAAACCGAAAATGAGGAAACACTTGGCCGAAAAACCGAAAACGAAAAACGAAAGAAATTATTATTATTACATTATTAAAAGAATAAATCTGTGTCAAAACTATGAAAATATTTATTTAGCATTCAAACAATTCACGAAATTAATTAAAATGTGAAATTAAATATTTTACTTGCCCCACTCAAATATTTGCCCCACTCATGAATAGCCTAAAAGCAAGATATTATACAATTAAATATCTTCTCTCATAAAACTTGGGAATTCAGTTGCATTTTAAGGTTCTGAATGAAGTGCAGGAACAAAGTGCTTTAAAAACTGTTGAAAGGTATAACAACATTTTCTGTAACAAAATAGTGTACCAAAACAAAGACTGACATCGCCCATATATTAACTGTAATCACTGGATGTGGGTGGGCTCGAAGGGTCTTGCCTCTTCTGTGCTCGATCGGGATGTTTTGATTTTATCTGATGAATTAATCCCGACTTTGAGACAGTCTTTGTGGATGCACCCCCTCTAGAAATGTTGGCATCCCACGCTTTACAAAAGCGTATATATGCTAATAATTAGCATATAAAAATCATATAATAAGCGTTTTTGAAGAAACAGTGGAAGCTGACTGACACTGATCATTATATCTATGCCACAGTGTGCACCTGTCTGACTTCGCACTGAACATATTGAAACAGTTACTTGATTGCCTGCGGTTTAATTCAAACCACATGCAAGTCTGTTGCAAATCTAATATTTGTGACTGAAAAAAACTGAAAGCAGATCTGAAATTGGCATGAAAACCTGATTCAGAAAAGTGTGTTGTGGTTTCTGATGATTACAAAAAAACGTGTTTTTTTTTTTTTTTGTTGACCCGTGTAATTTGTTGCATGTCATTTAGCAGTGAAGTCAACCAACATTTGCAATAAATTTATATCAGATTTTTACAAAATTATGGAGTTATATAAGCCCACTCTTCTTCGCAGAGCTAGTGTAATTCAAATTTAGGTTTTCGAGCATGTGGTGCTCATCTGAGGCCCTGTTACAGCATTAGAGCCAAGACTTCGAGGCCACCATGTATCTTTTCATGTGGATTTGATTTTTCTGTTGAAGATCTTTGTTTTGCTAGTTTTACTCTAGTGGTCACCAGCCCTCTTCCTGGACATCTACTTTCATTGTTTAGCTCCAACCTGCATCTAACAATGCTGCCCCCTCTACCCCTCTACATGATGCTCTAGACAACCAGGGACTTCTGATGAAGTTCATTAGCCGGAGCGGGTGTTGCAGATTGTGGCTGGAACAAGGTTTCTCAGGAAGGAAGATCTCCAGGACCAGGGTTGGTAGTCACTGTTTTACTGCCTCTCTTGTTTACATTCCACCTTCACATTCCCCATAAGAATTCTCCCACTGTGGAGTCACGAGCACTGACTAAAGTCAAGGAGATCTGCAGCGGCCCTCTTCTGGAAAAATTCACCTGATTTGATTTTGCGATGTCCTAGAAGCTGAAAAATGGTTTTGTAACACAATCCACAGTTCATTTTGTGGAGGCACATGGTAAAATGTGATAGGTTACGATCAGTGGGGCAGCTGTATTAAAGCCTGGCTATGCTAGAATCTCCTTAGCAATTCAGTGGGGTTCATTTGTTGAATGAGTTTCCAGATTCACATGTTGGATAATTTTGCTGCTTATATACTTCATGGAAAAAAAAAAACATTTTGAAACAGTTTCACTTTGTCTAAATATTTACATTTGTTTTAAGATCTACAAACAGTCATTCTGGCAAAAGTGCAGTAATAGAGAGATCATCAAAGGCCAAATACTTTTTCACTGTGAAACCACATTTCATTTGCATTTGTAAACTTGAGGATGCTATAAATGTAGTGACAGTGTCTATATTTTAGAAATCAGCAGACACAAAAAATATAGAACGTTTCCTCAAAATGTCCAAATTGATGCACTGAAACTTTAACAGCTCCACATCCTACATGTTGACTTATATTTTCTTTTTCTCAGAAGTGCACTTGTGAGTTTTATGCACCAAAATAGTCAGAATTCCTTTTACATGACATTTTCCCAAGCCTCTTTTTATACCTTACTGTAAAACAGGGTGTTTTTTAAACTGTATGTAAAAAAACACTTGGTTCCGATTGGCTGGTTTGTACTGTGCCTCATTCAAAAAGCATGTTCAGGCTCAGATAGCCCTTATAGCTTCACTGAGAAAGGGTGAAGGTCTGTTTAGAGTGTTTCCATTTTACATCAAACTATTTTATGTAAAAAAGTAAGGTTTAATAAAAACTGAATTCAGTGGTAACACTGCTGAATTAACAGCATTAATAAGGCTACATGACACCCACATAAGTCAAAAATCTTCAGTAGGGAATAAATGTATAAAAGTTTATTACACGAGCATTGCTTGTAATACAGACTGCTTCCAACACTTAGAATAAGTCTCTAGAAATGTCTCTATAGGTTAATGTCAGTTGTCATTAAAGGCTTGTATGGCTCCCATGTAGCTTTCTGAAACACTACCCTAAAACAAAGGTTTACTAATGAGGTTTATGACCACGTCCAAGTTTAAAATGAAAGAATTGCTATGATATTTTAACACTAGACAGAAGCACATCTGAACTGGAATCTGCTGACCCTAGATGTAGACCAAGTTAAAGTGCAATTCATTATGCAATTACATTCTAAAAAAGGATGACAAAAGGACAGTAATGAGCCCAGGCTTTTCCGTATACTCTTTTTCGCTAAAAAGATTCTTTAGAGACTGGCCCTGCTTTTGTGTAGCAAGAGGCTGATTAGGAGTGCGTTCTTCTCAAGCTTCTGATATTTTGTGTTTTCATTAAAAAAAAAAGGTCTATTATTGCAGTGAACTTCAAAGGCATGTGCATGTTCTTTCTTTATTCTTTTTTCTTTATTCAGAAGTGCTCTGAGCTGGACTTGTGATCCATGCTGGAAATGTCTGCGCATCGAAAGAGCTATGATTCAGTAGCAATCCTGGAAAAGGCTTTGTGTGCTGGGAAGTAGCTCCAGCAGCCACACTTCAGTCTTTTGATCAATACCTCCAACTAAAAACAAAGTACACAAAGCGTTGGAAGTGGCTGGGTTTGTGCAGACTTCACTGGTGCTTTCGAGAATCCGATCCTGAAACACCACACAGAATGAGGGGTGCTGAGAGAGGCCTCTTTGATCTTAGTGTCTGGCCTTATGCTAACCAAATCGCATTCTGTCTCTTGCTGACCTCATTATCAGGCCGTGGCACCCTTAGGGTGAGCTTCCTTAATCAAAACAGCTCCTCTAACACAATGAAACCTGGTTTAATCCATTAGCCATCATTTTTTTCCACCCAAGCATAAAGAAGAGCCAGGGGAGGTGTGTCAGCAATGATAGTACCAAATGAGAAAATGGAAAACAGAAGAAGAAGAAGAAGAAAGAGAGGATGAAAAAGCCCACAGAGCGAGATCCTGGAGGAAGCTTCCTCCCTCATCTTCTTCTTTTATTCTGAGAATGCAGTTCCTGCAAATGGCTGCTCTTGGTAAATACGACATATTTATCATGATCAGGTAGGTTCACTGAGATTGAGAAGGAGGCTGGTGGAGCAGGGTGGCTGCTGTACCACACCTGTTCTCTTTTATGGTAATAGTTTTTTAGGGGAGAAAGGTCATGGGTGTTGAGTGCTGGCAGATGATCTGGGGCACAGATTTTGGGACAGCTTCAAATGTTCACGGTCAGCCTTGTCAGTAACCTGTCACCTGGTAAAATCTTTGAAAGTGGAAATCTTTCTTCCATACTGTAAGATATTTCTGAGTGAAACACATGGTCTCTGAGCCAGCTGAGCTTTTCCATTGATAATTGAAGGGGTTAGTGGAAGAGGACAAATCAGATAATTTATTCCCACCTGCTGGTGTACTTCCAACAATCAAACACAGGTATGGCACACTGACCAGATCTAAGTGCTTTTTCACCTTTGCAGCATCTGGTTGTGTCTTCCCTGAGTGACATGAAATTCAGGCATTCATACTTTTTAATCACAAATGACTAGAAGCTGGTTACCTTAGACTGATAAGAATCTATGAGCAAGAGCTCACCAAAAGGTTATGAACTGACTGAAATCAGGCTGATTTATAACTAGCCCAAGTTGTAGATCCATAACCATATTTGGCTGACGCTCTTATCGAGAACGATGTACAATCATTAGTTAGACAGTCCCCCTAGAGCAGGTTAAGTGTCTTGGTCAAGGACACAATCGTAGAAAGTTATTGTTGTCTACCTCCATTCTGCATTTATGCACACATGATGACTCGGCTGCTAGGATACAATGTCTGTCATAATATTGTATTAATTAAAATATCAGCTGAACTTAATGTTATCTTGTCCTGTCATTTTGTTGCGTGTGCCTTTCTTGCACTCTCCCTCCTGCTCTCTTTGGGCTCTCTTTGTGTATTTTGTCATCTTGTGGTGTTTTGTTGCACCATTGTCCTGTAGGAACATTGTCCAATTCCATCTCCCTGTAGTCTGCAGTCAGTGCGAATTGGGGTAGAGAGGATTGTTTCCAAAATCTGATTGTCTGAAATATCTTCAGAGGTATTGGAATATATTGATTATATACAGAGCAATATCAACTTCAGTTAACACCAAGAGTCAGACACAGTCACATTGTATGTCATTACATGCCAGTGTTTAACACAGAAATGTTTCAATATGCTACATAAGGTGTGTGTACCTATCTGATTTGGATTATAGTAATGATTTCTTTAAGCTCCCCCTCATGGGATTAATTTACAAAAACCAGAAGGTAAATATGTCAATATTCATCCCTTTCCTGCTGGCCCATTCAAATTTGGAAAAAAATCTGAAAACTGCCCTGTGAAGATGACAACCTATGCCATGGTTTGATATATGAGGCTGAGAAGTTTGTGGCGGGAAATCATTTCAAATTGTAATGAAATGTTGGGGAAAAAAGGTTCACTCATCTGTCTGTGCTCTGAGAAATAGCTGTGACGATGACATTGTGTATTGACTTTTTAAAGAACAGACATAGTCAATAAACTGAGACAATTTTAAAATATGTATTACTGTGTTTGGTGCATACTAGGATAATCTGTTATTTACAATATATATTTTCTTGCATCAACCTGAATGACATTCCTAGTTTAGTTTTACTGTATCCCATCACTGAACAACATATTTTACTGATATCCTTTATATTTATTTTTGTCATTTTGTAGTACAAGGGTTTTCAAATTTAATGAAATATTTCTGTCTTAAGTCCTGTCATGGATTTCTTGTTTAAAACAGAAGCACCGTTGCATCAGTCAGAGTCTACTGGTCTGTGACTTTAGATTTAGATTTAGGTTTAGAGTATGATTAAATACTATTCATTCATTCATTCATTCATTCATTCCTTCATTCATTCATTCGTTCATTCATTCATTTTCTGTAACTGCCTAATCCTGACAAGGGTCGCAGTTATCCGGAGCCTATCCCAGGATCAATGGGCATGAGGCGGGGGACTCTGGGCGTGGCGCCAGCCCACTGCAGGGCTGATTAAAGACTATTTGTGTCTAATTTATTAAAATATTTCACTACATGCACACACCACATTTAATGTATATGTATTCTTTTGAGGTGATGGAGAGAAGAGGTGGTGGTACGTGTCTTACTGGAATCCCTGAAGAGGAAGAGGAGCATGTGTCCAACTGAAAGTAAAGTATTGACAAATGTTTTCTTTACTATAATATACATACATGCATATGAATTATAAACTTATAAGACATTTTGCCCACACACAAAGGGCACTTGAGAGAATATTTTCTATTGAATTTATTTGTTATCTAAGCACAGCTTCAGAGTATGTGGGAATTAAATTTCCTTCTAAAATTGTCAGTAAAAACTTAGCACTAGATTCACTGTAACGTTTGAACAACAGGTTACCTACCTTTTTGCGGAGGAGCTTACAAAATGTCTAAAATTTCATACACTTTTAGAGTTTTTTCTATATTGAACAAAAACAATTTCAAAATGTGAGATTTTGAGAACAAAATGACATTTTGATGAATTTTCAGGTTTTTTAAATCAAGTTTTTCAGTGTGCATTATTGTCAAAACATTAAACATTCCACTCAAGCATGAAAGGTTTAAATATTTACATGTGAACAGTAGTTTGCTAGAGAACTCTTTTCATTAAATTATTGCTGCAGCTGGGTAGGGGCTCTCTAAGTGAGCTGTCCACGCACACAGGACAGGTTAAATCTCACCTTTACCTTATTTTATACTTCTTATTTGCACTGTTTTGTTTCGTTGTCAATGTTTTATTTCTGCTACAATATATGTACACTGTGAAGCCTGAGCTTCTTGTATATGGTTGAGAGGACAATAAAGTTCACATTGACTTTGACTTGAAATGTGTGCTGCTGATTAGTGCTAGTAGCTATTAGTTATTGGTTGGATAGCCCTCTCATTCAATATTGTTCTGGCTGATTATTCGGGCCTTAAAAATAAAGAAGTCCATTTTGATTGAGTAAAGATGTATCCGAAATCTCTTACAAAATCGACAGTTTAAAGCCAGTTATTGTTGCACAAGTATGTGCTTGCGTTCCCATTTAGCCTGCGTTCAGACATTCTGACCACAATGTATCATTTCACTTCTCTCTGAAAAGTGTCAGCGTCTCCTCTGAGTCACTCAGCTATTTGCAGTGGGGTGTTAAAGCAGTTAGGAAATACTGAAAGCGTCAAGACACCGACTTATACATTTTAGTACAGCGGGAGCTGTGTCCTTGTATTCTTCCAGTCATTCAAATATATAATCTGACTAAAAAGCTTTAAGGGTGGGCTTAGGTCGCGGACCACAAATTTTGAAATGCTTTTCAAAACCACTGGGACACTGAACTGTGAGTAATCAATAGCTTACTGCAATAACCTGGAAGTGCAGATTTCCCTGATTACAGAGGAAACCCACCTTTATTGCCTGTCACCCTGTTATCTGAGTGGGCTGGTCGATTTATATGTGCTGTGTTGCTTTGTTAAAGTCCCTAATAACATAATGCCATGCCCCCCCCCATTGACAACTGCCTCCTTTTCTCAGTCAAACCTGGCCTCCTGATCCAAGCTGCGTGGACACCATGATGTATGCGCTGAGATATGAATAAAGGAGGCGGGGGGTGAATGTGGAGGGCTTCTGTTCTCATTTCCTAGCCGAATCACTAATCCCTAGCGACACGCTCGGTAAGTGTCAGCTCCGCACAGATTCCCGCACCCAGGCAGAGAGCCCATTTCACACACCCTTAGCATACTTCATTACGCATGACATGCTTGAGTGACAAAAACGGATTGCACCGAGTCATTTAGGCCTTCTGTCATCTCCATAACACACGAGGAGAGGGCAAAGGAGAAAGCTGATACAACAGGAATGACACGTATTGAAAATGAACACTCATGTGGTAGAAAGGGACAGATATGATGAATTCCATACACCTCTTAAAAACAGGTGCCTAATGGGTTCTTTGGAATGAGGTCACAGAAGAACCACTTTTAACTACAGAATCCTTTTAAGGAAAAAATTCTATTTAACATAAAATGTTTGTTTTTTTCTGCTGGGTTTATATTCAGAGAACCATCCAGTAAATATGAACAGGCATTTATGGACCTCAGCTTGCTTAATGCCAAAAAATGTACTGCATTATTATGGAAAAGGACTCCTAAACCAAATACCACTCAATGGTTGAGACAGATGTTGTCAAGCCTACCATTAGGAAAGGATAACTTACATATTGAAGGCTAAACAGCATATATTTGAATTTATTAAAGGCCCTTTATTAAATATGTTGAGGAATCAAATCGAACAGACAGCTAATTCAGTGATTAATCGCTGTGGGTACTGCAGTTTCCAGGACTGTGATCTTTCTCCCAAATACCCGCAATTTTTTAAATACCTTATTTAATAGGATTTAACAATTTACATAGCAGGTGAGGCATGTTGGTTGATGTTCTTTATTTGATTTCACTGTAATAAGGCAGCAAATCTTTGTTGTATGAAATATCGCAGGAATATCTAAGGCTGTACCTCTTATCGCTGCTTAAAATTCAAATAAAGATATTGTGGGAAAAAAAATAAAATAAAATATATGTACATTTTTAAAGCACGTTATGGACCAAAGGTATCTAAGCCCAGTCCGAGTCCATCCATTGTCCTGGGAGGTTTACTTCTGACCCTAATCCAATTTACCTGATCCAGTTTTTCAAGGCCTTTTGAATATTAGAGCCGGGTGAGTCGAAACTAAACTCTTCTGGGTGGTAGGCCACCAGGACCAGACCTTATATAAAGGTTTTACATAAAAGAAAGACAACCAAAAATATATTTAAAAAGAATCGATCTGCACATTAATTCTTCAGAGTTTCCTTTATTGCCCCTTAAGGTACACCAGAACAGCAAAGAGAACAGTCTCTTCTCGCGGCTGTTGTCAAATGCAGCAAAAAATGGCCGAAATGGAGCACTGGAGCATGACAACAGCCATTTGACGGTTTTATTCCATATTGAAGAGGCATTAATATGTCATTTTGTTTCCTGAATACACAACAAAACTTGTTTGTCTTTCTCCTATGACCTCACAAGAAGCTGTGCGGCAAATGTTAATTTTGTTTTGATGGAACAAGATACCCCAGTGTGGCTCCTTGCTGCTGTTTCTGGTAAATAAGTACCTCTGCAGAGGAAATCAGCGCTTTCCAAATTCTCTTTGATCTGCTCGGAGCTGTAGCTGCTGTAGGAGTGAGACTGTTAACAGAGGGAAAATGCGGAAGCCGTTCTGCAGTCAGCCTGCCAGCTTAAATATACACTTAATCCTGTTAAATTCCCTAAATTGGCAATCTTTAGATTTCTGAATCCGAAGAGGCAATTTTGTATGGACAAGCCATTTCAGAAAGACCTAGTTTCTAGAAGAAAGATTTGTCCCAGAACATTTCTCATGCAGATTGTCAAGCAGACTGCTATAGCAATGTCTTTCTGTAGAAACATAATACTTACATATAATTTTTTTTTTCATATAAAACAAGAGATTATCGAGAAGAAATCAAAACCTAAAGACAGAGATGGTACCTTCCACAAAGCACATAGTACCTTGTTAAAAAAAAAAAAAAATTCTCTGCTTGCATCTCATTGTGTTCAAACTGCTTTACCTTTTTTCTACATGCCCAGGTCTAAATTATTCGGTAACCCAAAGCATGTAAGTGTCCACCCTAACACCTCAGTCCACCTGGAAGTCTAAAGGATAACTCTGGGCCTCTCTGCTGAAGATATTTACTATTATGTTCATGCTGGCAGGCCCATCTGGTTGCTAATGATCCAAAGTGACGTTACTCTGGTGCTCTTAGGAATATTAAAAGCTTTTAAAATGTCTGTGAGTAATAAATGCAGACATCAGGGGCTTTCCCAGAACGTTATTCAGGTAATGAAAAAAATCAAAGAAATGTTTACTCTGTGTCACGAAGGGTGGACTTGGTTTTCGATATATTACCTTATATTTTGCTTATTGGACTGCCACTGGAAAGTGAGCCAAGGTACATAACTAATCTGGTGCCCAGGAGGAATTTCCTTGCAGGAGGATTGTTGCGCTCCTGCATTAGTTGTATAAAACACAGCTTGGTGTCTGAAAGAAACATCAGATGGCTTCGTTCCCTCTCCATATCACAGTCTGGCTGAGCACAGTGGGTTCATTGTTACACTCTTAAAAATAAAGGTGCCAGAAATGGTCCCCCAGAGTTCTGCCAGTTTTTTTATGTGGGACTCCTGGGCCTTTTTTTTTTTTTTTTTTTTGTCTGTTCCCGCTTTCCAAACATCTGAAATATGAAACACTGTGATAAATCTCATGTGTTGTGTGGAATTGTTCAAAACGAAATTGTGATACTATACTTTTACTATATTGCCCACTCGCAATGTTGCCTAAAGGTATTATAGATAACTGACTTTCAGATGGGAGACGTCAGTCTTTATTGTGGATGTATACCTATGTCATATCATTTAAAAAAGTTGCAGTAAAGCTTTCTCACATGAAGGGCTTCACTGGTTTGTTCTTACTGTTGAACAGACTGAGTGTAATTTCATAAGTATCATTTCACTTCACTCTGGAAAGTGTCAGTATCTCCTCTGAGTCACTCAGCCTAATGTGTTTGCAGTTGGGGTGTTAAAACAGCTCAGGAAATGTTGAAAGCACCAAGCCAGGCCTGGGCTGATTTCTGCATTTTAGTACAGCAGACGCAGATTTGCACATAGTGTTCTTGTTGTCAGACTGCTGTTGTGCTAATTGCGATCATTAAAAAACGGGCTGTAATGCATAAAGTGGTGCGAAACCTGATCTCTCCACTTATAAATTACATTAGAATGGCCAAGACTTGATAATCAATTTCTTTTATTCATGGTTAATAACATTCGCATTGATTGAAGTAGAAATCTTTTTAGGATTTGTTTATAACTATACATTTTTAGGTATTTATTACTTTATTACCCAAAAGGCTGACAAGGTTATCAGTAGATTTAAGTCAGTAAGGAATATATGGCATGATCTCATTCATATAATATTGGGGATGTTCATTATTATTGCATGAACTATGCATTCAAGCTTTGAATATTTTAGTGTTTCTCTACCCATTCCTGCATGCCTCGGATTGAACTGTTAACACATTTATCTTACTACCTTTTCTGGGCTCTTAGAAAGGCATGCTGTATTCATGTTTACTTATTTTATGTTCCGGCTACATTGAATCAATGAGAGTGTTCTTATGGACCATTTATCGCATACGGAAAAGCTTTCAAGTTAATTAGCTCCGCTTAATTGCTTGTTCACTATGATTTTTTAAAAACATTTTAGAAATCTGATCCAATCTGATTATGTTTGCTCCATTACCCCATTTGTATACAGTCTGGTCTTCTATTTAAACTGGGCACGGCACCAGTGAGTGACCAACTCCTCTGGAGGAATCTGTTCCTTCTGAGCACTTTGACTTGATACTTTTACTTAAATTGCAAGAAAAATAATCATCGTTCCCCATTTCATTCTTTATTTCTTTTCCAGCAGACTTCTTTTTTTATCCAACCCAAAACAAGGAGAACAGCAACTTAATTTTCATTTCAGGGGTGGAAAAGTTATAAAAAAATATACATAGGTCAATTCATTCATATATAAGTAAACGCATGGGTTCTTTATTAAAATTTAGCTCAATTAAAAATGGAAGCATAGTGTCAGATATACACAGAAATGCCACTCTATTAGGTGCACCTACCTTGTATTTAGACTCATTGTTAATTTTATCAGCTATACTTAACATACAAGTGTACTTTGTGGTTTACAATCACAGACTATAGTCCATCTGTTTCTCTGCAGCATTTTTTAGTGCCCTTGTCAGAACCACCACAGGACCACCAATGAGGGGGTATTATTTGGGTGGTAGATCTTTCACAGCACAGCAGCAACACTGACATGGTACTGGCATGTTAGTGTGTGAGTGTGGTGACTCATCCTCCTTGCACGAAGACAAATTAGCCTAGAGGACGTCAGTTTCATTTCACATGAATATGCATTCGGTTGGATATTTAAAATCAAGACAAATTGAAAAAAAATATTAATATCTCCTGGCCTTTGAGATCTGTAATATTCATCTGATATTGTAAATGAAAATGTAGACTTCCAAATGCAGTCTTCCAAAATAATACAAAATTATTTAACACATGTATCTTCTACCCCTGTTTATTTGTCTCTGCCTCATTTTCTTCGATAATTTTTGACTAGAGTAAAAAAAAAGTTTAGGTTGAAGAATATTTTCTTTTTAGCATAACTTTAGCTTTTACTTCTATGTGGATCACTGTTTTATTAAAATTACATTGCTTTTACTTGGAAATGGTTTTAGGGTACTGTATCCACTTTTCTGCAGTATGTGTACACACTAAATTTTTGAGGATTTTGCAAATGTGAGGTTAACATTCCGCCCTGCCACACTCACAGGCCAGAAGCACGAATTAGATACGGCACCATTTCACTCTCCGTGTGTAATAGCCATTCATTTTTCAAGCCGCACCTGCTATTTGGCCTGCTGAAATCCCAATTTCAGGAGGCATTATTCATAATTTATGCATAGTGCATTGCGGAGGGTTTGTTGTTGTTGCTGTTGTTGTTTTTTTTGTTTTCTTTTGCTGCACAGTCTGTGGCACATTTGCATAGTCCCCCAGGATCCGGGAGAGATCTGACGTGGAAGCCTCTCTGCCAGGAGCCAATCCATTTTTTAACAGGCGCAGTAATTGCAGAGTGGCAGTTTTAACGAAAGATTTATGTTGGGAAAAACTGCAGCCACTCTCGGACTTGTGGCAAAGATCAGGCCTGGATCAAAACTAAAATGGGGAAATTAGAGCGTCATGCTGCAGCACCTAGGTAATTGTGGGTTTATTTATGGCCTGCCTTGGCTCTTTTTCTGTTCACTCTGTTCCACCCCACCCCCCATAATGCTTTGTGTACACGATCAATTATTTAGCATGCAGTTTTCTCCAGCGCTACCTCCTACCATGCGGACCGAAGAGCTTTTTTCTGTCTGGGGGATTCTGCAGTACTGTCAACCCCCATCCTCTCCAATATACACTACACAGAACCCTTCTGGAAGACTCCATCATCTGTGTGTAAACCGTCTGTTTCATTACTAACTACAGCACACAAGCTGCACTGCATGAGTGACAGAATAAACTACAACGTGTACAGCATTTGATAGTAACAGGATTGCATAATGTAATTGCAAAAAAATAGTAGCCTGAAAAGGATGTCTTTGTAAAAACTATATATAGATTTATTTATAGATATAGATTATACTTTACATTATAGGTCATAGGGCATTTTCCTACATTATTTTGTAAGGTTTATCTACCAAAAAGTATCATGATTTACTTTTTATATGACCATTGGTATTTAAGTGCCAACCTTACCTCTTAAAGATGAGGCTTGCCATTGCTGTGCCTTTGAAACTGATATATGAAAATGACCTCTGCTGTCATTGGCCGTACCCTATTACCCCTGCCCTATGTATTTTGCCTCAAAAACTATCTGAAACAATCTTACCCTGAGCATGGGTGAAGACAAATGCTGCAAAGATGGATATATTTAAAGGTGTTTGTATTTGTGACATCACCAACGCAGTTCATTCAAAACATGCTGTTTTTTTCAGCTTAATTTCCATAAAAAGGCTGTCTGGACTGAAAAGTGAACGAGGCGGTGGCTCAAATCCATGTCACAGACGACCAGTTTCATTGACAGCAGCAGGCCAGGGAATCAAATCCACGTCAGTCTAGGGCAGAGGAAGCAAGTTAACTGGTTGAGCCAACAGCGTAGTTCAAAAAGAGCAGGATGGAGGCTCTAATATATCAGCTAAACAAAAACAAAAATAATGGACAGGGAAAGAAGGTTGAGAATAAAAATGAGCAGGAAAAAAAAATAGGGATAGATAAAAAAAACACAAGTTGTGATGAATGAAATGAAAAAAGACGAGAAAACAAAATGCTCTGGGTGAGAGAGGAGAAACCCATGGTGCATGAAGGGAGAAAAGAAAGGTGAGAAATAAGCGATAATTACTAAGAGAAAGAAAAATAACCAGAAGAGGGAAAGCAAGGGAGAGTGAATGAGGGAGCATGAGTGAGGGAACATGAGCATGAGTGAGGGAGTAGGAGATAAGGAGCGAAGGTAGGAAGAAAAGAGGAAGATGGAATTGAGAAGTAAGAATAAGGGAGCAAGAGGAAAGGGATCAAGGGATCAGGAGTGAAGGAGTAAGAGAGAAAAGGAGCAGAAAGAGGAACTGTAGAAAATTTAAATGAGTAGCTGGAGGGAGCAGAGCAATAAGGCAGGGGAAAAAAAAGAGACAAAACAAGTAAGTGTGGAAACTTATGATTAAAAAAAGAAACAGCTAGGATCAATGTGAGTGCACATGGCAGATGGGAGTAAGAGTGAAGCGAACAGAAACACTCAAATTGAAAACAAATGTGGAGGATACGAAGAGAGCGTACCAGTTAGGTTCAGAAAAAAACTCAGAAGACATGGAAATAACAAGGGCGCAATCTACTCAGGGTGAGCTGAACTGATGACTGAGCATCTGTGCTAAGTGCAAGAGAAGTTTAAAGCAAAAACAATTTATTTTCATGCACTGGCCAATTTTGAGATTTTGTACTATTTTGCTTTGTGGGAAAAGAACATCCAAAATGTACTTTTAGGGATTTATTTCAGTTCACATTGTTTATTGGCATCTGTAAATTTCACCAAAATTCACAAAGAGCTAGACTTTTTTAGCACATCCCAGATATCATTGGAAAGCTCTTTCTCCTGTACAGTGTTACTGTGTCTGAATATGCTAATTTCCTTTGTATCAGCTACCAATCACAAAAGTCCAAAATGTGGGTATTAACCTTCAGAGAGAGTGTTGTGACCAGAGCCGTAGAAAGAGAGAGAGTTGCAACACTCTTTGATCTCGCCGCCGTATCCGGTCACGTGGTCCATGTAAGCCTCTATAGTTCCAATCAAACGCTGCGCTGCCATTGTCTTGCACTGCGCTGACAGCAGGATTTTAAGTAGTGAGTGGTAAATATTAAAATAAATCAGTCATGAGTACACGTGTAACTATTTTTGCTGCATATTATCAATGTCAGTTTTGTACTGAAAGTTCATGTTTTATTTTTAGAGGGAAGGTTTGTAGCGTTAG
>JBBPCX010000160.1:16409553-16425205 GCA_037974365.1 Hydrocynus forskahlii
ATGTGTACTTTCTAGATGGTATAAAAATATATGTATATAAAATTTACATTTAAAACAGATTATTTAGTGTTATACACTAATAGCACACCTCTAGAAGAAGGCAAAAATCAATGAAGAATTTATTTGACGTATGCAAAAAGTGGGGCAAAATGCCATTTTACCACATTGCTAGATTTTTGTGCTAAAATGTGATTTTTTGCTAGAATGTTCTTTTATTTATGCATCGTGGTGCTGTGCATGCTGAACTAATGCACAAGCAGGGATAATTTTACAGTAAATTGATATTGTTCATAAGGGAGCTTCTTATTTCATTTTCCCCTTTTATCTATGAGTCCACACAAATGTGTATTACCAGGATGCTACTTGAACCTTTTAAAGCTGAAAGCAGTGTTACTATAACCTGAGATATGAAGTACTCTACATGTGTCTGAGATGAATTACCATGTTATTGAGAAATTTAACCTGGTGTTTGACTCGTTGTCTAACCATTTTACTTTGACTTTCTCTCTAGGCTTTCTGTTTAGGAAACACATTTTGCTTCCTACAACTGAGCTCCTCACACGAGAACACCACATTAAATTAGACTGAGGGGAAATGAATGGCAAAACAAAATTAAGGTAAGGCAACAAATGCATCCTGACACCTCTCTCCCCACACAAGAGGTTTAAGTCATTAAGCTAAGCGTAAATTCTACCTGCGTAAGTCTTCTCCCGACAAGAAAATTGCAGCTCCTCATGTAATCTTAAGGGGCCTGATGTGAGTGTCTGGGGACAACCATGGGAAACGCTGGGCTAAATGTGGGTGGGAATATAGACTCATACAGTGTTCCAGAGACATCCATCTTAAAGAACAAACATTAGCTAGCAATAGTGAATCAAGACCCAGCTTGTTTTGCACGTGTCATTGATTGTAGTCCAGATGTTAAAAGAGCACATATATTAGATGTTCACAACTTTTATGCCAGAGTTGCTTCTCAGAGCCTGAGTCTGAGCCAAGAGTCTTTAAGGAAGAATTTTAGATTAATATCATCATTAGTTACTTGTATTGCATTGTATGAAAATGAACCCCAACTGAAAACATCAGAATCACTGTGGCTTTAAATAACACGCCTTTTATTACAGACAAATAATACAAGGACACTGGAACTAGAGGTCAAAGCAAAACTCAGTAAATGTGATGTTTAATGAGGTGGAACAATTTAAAATTGTTAGGCTGGGGAATTGTTAGTTTTCATAGTTAACAGAATTTTATGCAGTAAGTTAGCAGTACAACATTTCAGTGAACCAAAAATTTAAATCAACCAATACACCCTGAATTTTTTAAGTTAAATCACCAATTTTGTTTTATAGTGTAGGTGTGATGTGCAGGGATCAAAAGGAGGACAGTGCAATATGTAATGATACAATTACAAATACACCTCTTATATTATAATTTCCACTTCCAGGTGAGGTGTTCTTCACTCCTACTGTATTTGGTTACCTTTCTGTCATGATGCTTGAAACTGCGTAGACCATTCACTGGCATGTATCATCATTCAAATTGCAATAAAAAAAACTAGCCATGTCAAATTACTGTCTTTTAGTTTTTACTCATTATACCCAATTTTATTTTCAGTTTTAGTCATCTTCTTTCCCATCCACTAGGGCTCCCCTAATAACATGATAGCACCAGCACTAGGAGGCATCACTGCATCTTTTCAAATTGCTGCTAACGCTCAACGTACTTGGAGAAGAGCACAAAATGCCAATTCTATCATCAGCTAATAGACGGCGGCCGTGCTGACAAGCATCACTCTGGCTGGGGGGTCATCATCCTTCCCACCCAGAGAGAGCAGTTATAGGCCAAGCGAGAGCAATCATAGGCCATCACGGATGGCTGTGGCATCGCTGGGACTTGAACTCTTAATCTCCTGATGATAGGGCAAACACAGTCGCACCACTTGGAAAGCCCTACTGTTACAATATACAGAATGGAAAAACGCAAAACTACTGTTTATAGGTTCCATCATTTACATTATTTATCAAACGCTTTTATCCAAAGCGACTTCCATTCCCTAACCACAGGGGGCAGTCTCCCTGGAGCACCTTGGGGTTAAGGGTCTTGCTCAGGAACCCAGTGGTGGTGTACTGAGGGTAGGATTCGAACCCGTTACCTCTTAGTCCAGAGGCAAGTATCCTACCCACTGGACCACCACCACCCCTTCTCATCACCTCACAGCCTCTGTAGAATCCCACCCTGCTTTAATGGGTACAGAAACAAACATTAGTAACTATTCTTTGTCATACCTCACTGTCCATTGGAACAGTAGTAGATGCTTATGTCTTCAGACTAGGTCTTGTATAGAGAAGAAAAGAGGACCGGCCGCGATAAAATGCCTCACACTGTCTTCTTTTTCTGCTTGAGTGACCATACATGACAGGTTAAATCTTGCATATAGTTTATATAAGATTATAAATACATTAGCAGTGCACATAATCTCTGAGTGAATATTTTGTGATCACCAGTTCAGTTTATGCACCAAGGGTCAACCATATGCACGTGTACTGGATGCATTATACCAGTTGAATAGAAGAGGGATAAGGCAGGATACTACCAATCGCTGCATTCGCCCGAGTTTTATGATGCATGCCTGAGTGAGAAACGTTCTTTTCTTAAATGGCTCTTAAAAAAGAGACAAAAGCAGCAGCGTCTCTCAGACTCTGCACAATAGTATCCATAATTTATGCCGAGAAAAGAAAATGCTTGAATAAAGACTCGCTGAGAGAGTGCAGCTGTGCTATTTAAAAAGCCACTGAATAAACTGTGCATATGGCCACAGTCTGAATACAATATTGACTGCTGCCAAGCTGAGGAAATGTATGGGTTTCTTATAGAAGGATAAGAAAAGAATAAATAAAGAAGATTAACATAATGGTTTCAGAAGGTACTCCTGGTGTATCAGCTCTGGTCCTTGTTCAGGTTACTGATTTTGAAGGTTGGCGCTCAAATTGAGCTGTACTGTGATATATTATAGTCATTTTGAATGCTACAATGCATCAGAGGCAGGAATGAGATCAATGGTCTGAAGTGCAGCGATCAGGCGCAATACGACTGTGCATAATAAATACAGGTGTTTAGGTTCTACACACTTTTTCAAAATGTGTCACAGTTTAGATGAGATATTCCACTAATAAAAAGTAATGCTGTAATGTAAAAAACATCCAATAAGATATATAAACTTTGACCCCCCCATTTCATCAAGTGGGATGAATTAACAACTCCTTAAGACACCATATTTATTAGAGTTGGATGTTGGAGACCAAGACCGGTCTCGAGACCACTTTTATGTAGTCTTGGTCTTGACATAGTCTCGACAGTCTTTTGTCTTGGTCTCGCTGTCTCAGATCGACATAGTGGTCAGGAGATTTGGAGCCAGCAGTATCCATGACACACAACGTAACGTTCGATAATGCAACATTATTATTATTTCGTCTTTCGCGCCCTTCAAATGCAGCCACTCAATGACATACGTGTATTTTGTTGTGATTCAGACATTGGCGCTCATCCAATCAAAATACGCAAGTGTAGCGCCAGTTAAACGTTAGATTGAGCATCACAGTGAGCAGTCAGCCTAGTCAGTCAAGTACAGTAATATCAGAAGTAGTAGGCTAGTCAGTAAGTTACAGAAATAATGTCAGCAAATTCTTCAGTCATAAAGTTTGCGTTCATAGAACACAAAGAGGTTTTTGCAGCACACGTTCAAAAAAGAAGCTTTCAGCAAAATGCAGATTTTGCAAAGTCTCCTTGACCGAGACAGCCAGGACTACTTCAGTCTTTACCAGGCACCTGGAACGTAAACACCCTGGAAGGTAAGCTAGCCAGTAGCCATCTACTTCAAACTTTTACCTACCTTTCCGACCTGAAATGACCAGATCATATAAATGTATTATTGTTATTTATCATGTGTTCTTCTCACACGTGCGGTATAAACTATTTAGGGACAGATTTTTTTTTTGCTTCTCTGCAGACTTAACTTTTCTGGTGAAGAGTCTTGGTAGTGTCTTGGTCTTGGTTTAGGTGGTCTTGACTACAAGCCTAAGATTTACACAGCAAGAGGGAATTTAGCATCTCCAATTCTTTGGACTGTGAAAGAAAACTGGAGCTCTGGGTGGATACCCACACAGACATGGGAAGAACATGCAAACACAGAAAGGACCCAGGCCACCACGCCTGGGAACCAGGACATTCTGCGCAGTGCTAGCCGCTGCGCCACTGTGAGGAAAAATTACAAAATACAAACCTTTAAAATTGTACTGATAACACAAAATTTCCAAAACCTTAAATAAAAATTGTAAACAATATTTAAATGTAACTATTTAGTTCAATAAAGTAGTCTACTGTTTATTTCATTTTATTTGAAACTGAAAACATGCATGTCAGATTTGATACTGCAAATGTTGTGCATTACAAAACTACACAAGACATATTAGTACCTTTTAGTGCCTTTTTTAATCAGTTAAAAGCTAATTATTCTATAGTAAATGCTCTAACAATTCATACCAAACAAAACATTGACAGAATTTCAGTCATGTATACAGAACAAAGAAAGCAACATATTATTATTATTATTATTATTATTATTATTATTATTATTATTATTATTATATGTTAAAAGATACTGTAGAATAGGATAAAATATACTGTCTATATAGGTATAGGATAGTTGTTAACCCCCTCCCCCAAAGCCACCCACATTTATGTACCCTGGTACATTTTATTGCCATCCAGTTTACTCATTATTTAGTAAAAAGACAACATTTTGATTATGTAAAAAAAGCTTTGTATTAACTTTTGTTGATGTTAATGCAAGTTAATGGACTGAAGAAAACAAAACCTGCAGTTTAAGGTTTCTGCTAGAGAGGTGAGCAGACAGGTTTAGCAGCTGTTTTGATACTTGCCAGGGGAACTGAGTCTCCTAGTGCATCAAGGCACCTTCAGTTCAGAGTCTATTTTTGGTTGGGACATTTAGAACATTTTGGGGGCTGTGATTTGAAATGATGCAGCCTTTTGGGAGTTCAGAAAGAGGGACAGTTACTATAAATACAAAGGCCTGAGTTAACTTGAGTTAAAAACTCCAAAAGTGCCCTTGGTAGATAGTCTGGGTTTTTAAACTTGAAGGACAACAATACCTGGACACACTTTAATAGCAGAGTCATGATGCTACAAACACTGCATTGTGGAGTGCTTGCACAGAGTGGAATGGATCGAAAGACCAGTTAGTAACACTTTACCTCTCAAACCTTAAAGAAAACACTGATCACAAGCATGCAATGTTACCATCACTGATAACGGGCAAATAAAGAGTTGTCTATTGACCATTTAAAGAGCATTTTTAATGGCAGTCTGCAAAATCCCTTCATATGGTGAAATTTAGACATTTTGGGATATTTGTGTTTTCTTTTAAAACATTTTTAAAGAGATCTGTCAGAAACCATGCTTTGACATATTAAAGCCTGTAAAACCAAAACTTAATGTAAAACACATTTAATGCGTCCACTACACTCCATCAGTGTTATGATGATTATCTGGAGAAGCAGACCTCAGTTAAATCAGTTTAAAGAATTTTTGGTTGCATTTATGAACCTTTTCAACACCTATAGACACTGCCTCATACGTTCTCACTTATATATTTTTTTTAAGTTCTAATTGACAATAATTTTTGATTATATCTCTGCTACACAAGTTGTTTAGCCCTGAGGACACTTCACATCACCTTCACTTCACAAAGACAGTATCTGAGCTGGTTAGGGAGACTCCTACCGTGCTGTTAGACTGTGAGCTAATAATGGAGTGATGTGCACACACACATGCACACACACACACACACACACACACACACACACACATCCACACACACTCTTTACTCAGACAGGTACTCACAGGTGCCCACTTGGGTCTTATTGAGTCTTTATTTTTCTTGTTTTTGAAAGTATAAAAAAGTAACATGGATGCTAAAATGCTAGCCTTCGCTCACCTATGTCTTGAAAAAGTAAAAACAAAAACACACACACACAAAAAACACTTTTACCACTTTTCATGGTAGCAACTTGTACTGTTTGGGAGGTCCTTCAGTTCAGCCTTGAAATTTAAGATTTAAGATCATCACATTTTTAAAATGGAACATATTTCATTGATTATAATTTGATTGTATGAATTATTTGAGTGAAATAATCAACTAAAAATCTGACAAAAAAATCTTAAGCATCAGTTTCCATTCAACCTTTGGAATGGTCAGCTGAGGCCCGCAGAAAGGGGTTAAACCTACACCATATAAAGTGGTCCAAAATAGACAATAACATGAAAATTACAATGACAATATCTGCTTTTTTTAACATTTTTGACTATTCTGCAAAATTAGGTTCTGCAGACAGCCACATTTACATGTCTTCACTCTTGACATGAACACATAATAAAAAACAAACACAAAAATATCTTACTGCATGCTCTTCATTACCTATTGCATTTCTGAATGTCCTGGTATGCCATTGTGAACGGGTTACAAATGACCTTTCATTCTTGCCATGATACTAATCAAGTTTGACTCGCCATGGTCCCAGGTAGCCCCCAAAGAGATCCAATTTATCCCCTGCTTCATAAAGCATGAAATTATTTTTCGTTTTCCGAACCATGAAATCTGGCACTGTTTTCACCCTTGAGCTGGGAAGCCAGCAGGTTACTTACATTAATCATCCCATCCCTCACCATCTGAAGTGAGTGTATACAATCTCTCCCTTATCCAGAGGCCCTCTATTTTTAGATGGATCAGACTGTATTTTTTTTTATTCTTTTGGCCAGTGCTACCTGGCAAGAGCTAAAGAGATCATCGATACATTTGTTGTTTTTCAAGCTACATTACCCATTCTAACTTCCTGCCACTAGTACAAATCATCTGGTTCAGGCAGATGCCTGCATTGTCTCCTGAATAACTATAAAAACGGTAGTAGCCTGGAGGCTGTAAAGACCACAATGCTGTAATCAACATTTATGGCGCATTTCCACTGGCACAAGTAAACGTGCGGAACAGTGAACAAAATGTTCCATTACAAATAAAGAGACCTGTACCGAAGACATTGCTTTTTGATTGGTCAATAAATGTTGTCACAACAACAGACAGACTTGGAAAGAGGCCATTGTTTTTTACTGACAGAGAAAAATAAAAAACAAATAATTAGATAGATAGATAGATAGATAGATAGATAAGTAGATAAATAAATAAACTAGATGCATTTCCCTGAGAAAATGTGAAGCGTGGTGGTGTAGTTGCTTTAAAACTGTGTTTGGAGACACCTAAACGTACCTTCAGATTCAGCATCCAGCATTTTAGCGCTGCACCACTGAGGGGGTGTTTACTGTCCAGCTCTTACCAAGCCATTTATGGCTGAGGATGGCTAAAAGGGGTGGTGGTGGCCTATTCGGTAGGATACATGTCTCTGGACCAAGAGGTCATGGGTTTGAATCCTAACTTCAGCACCACCACCGGGTTCCTGAGCAAGACCCTTAACCCCAAGTTGCTCCAGGGAGACTGCCCCCTGTAGTTAGGGAATGGAAGCAACTGCTTTATGCCATAATTGTAAATGTGCACATAGCCGTGTTCACGGGCTGATTACTTTTAATTAAACCACAACAAACCATGAGACACATCTCTGTTTTTATAACTCAACTGAGCTTTAGTGTCTTGAAGTTTATGAATCTACTGTGTGTTTTGTTCTGCGTTTTTTTCTCTGCATTTCAGTTTTTCCACTTTTTGTCCTTTTCTGGACTCACAGACTCTCTCTCAGACACACATTTTAAAGGTGACTCGACCATCCTCAGTCTCTCCCCATATATTACAGAGAGGACTTGACCACAAAAATCAATTTGCTTAAATGATCAATACTCAGCCCTGATCATCTATCGATAAGCTGTGTACACGCACACTGCAGGGGATATTAACGGACGTTTTGGCATTGGAAACATGCCCATATTTCAAAAACTGTAGGACAAGAAGAGGCGCCAAATTTCACCCATAAAAATAATAATAAATATAAACTTACGAAGAACAATAGTGTGAATGCTGGACACGGTTTTGGGAAAATGACCAGCCAAAAACTGTGGGGAGAGATCTGTGGTACTAATGCATCAGAAATACTATTACTGAAATGAGATACACTGGAAAATCAAAGAGTGCTACAACTTCCGTCCAATCGCAGTACGGTTTAGGTCCAGCATTGTTCCTGTGTACCTCTGGAAAAGGGTCATTTTTAAACAGACCAGATGGTAAGGAACATACACTACATTAGTAAAGTCAACTACAACCGCAATCGAATCTCAAAAAACCTTACAGAAAACTTGCTTACACAATGGGATGCTTCAGAGCAGCCATACATGAGCTTTGTAGCTGAATCCAGTCAAATCCACACCGTAATGTTTAAACATCCAACGTGAAGTCTTTCCAGAAGACTAGAGGCTGGAGACACAAACTACCCAATAATGCTCTTGATTTCAGAAGAAACACTGGATGAGTAGCTGTCTAAATCTTTTGGGTGTGTACTGCATACACCTACATAGACTAATTCATAGCAAAAGGATATTAATCTTAGAAATCCAGAAGTCAAATTAATTTAAATGTAATTATACAATTACATGTTAAAAAGCAAAGTCTTTATATTGAATAATGATGCAATTAATTACTTTTACATTAAATGTACGTTCAAGTCCAGGTCTGCCCTTCTCAATATTCTGTTTCAGTATCAACATATGGCATTAGGGCAAAATGTTGCGACAAGATGCATAACAACATTTTTTGAACGAAGCACTGCTATTTGAATGAGGCACAGTACAGGTCAGCTAATCAGAACAAGTAGCTGACATTGTGATAAACTTGCCCGTTTAATTCTTAGAAAATAAATGCATAAATCTTTGGTAGAGACAGAGATTCAAATTGACAACCATCTGACATCCTCATACAGAGATACAGAATTCCACTTCTTACAACCCTTCACAGTCTGCTCTAGTCAAATAAATAGAATGAACACAGAGAAAAATAGAGGTCAAGGCTGCATGCAAATGGGCCACACTGAATTGCAGGTTGGATAGCAAATGATATTGTGTACTTGCGTGTCTGAATAATGACATGTATTACCATCTATTGGTATGACTCCATGATTGGGTTTGGCTTTTGTGTGCTGATCTTTTCACATGCTTAAATGAATCTCATTGGTGTTTTCCCCAGAATCATAATGCAGAGACTAACTTAATACCCTGTCTTTTGTTGAAATCTAGACCAACTGTAGAAATATGCAGCACAAATCAGTCTTCAGTATCACTACTCCATTATTCATAAACATAATGCAATACATAATGATGGTAATCCAATGTGTAGAACATTCATGTCCACATGTTTGACACAATCAAACATTAAAGATATAGATATAGATTCTGTTTTATTCCACAGAATCGTGTTTGTACTTAAACTAAGCAAGCACTGCAGTACCATTCTTAATTCAGAGTGTTGCTTGGAAACAATAGGGTTAAATTCTTGAAAAATTATCCAATCAGATTTGTTTTTTTTCTGTGTGGTGTGTAGGTAGATATAGCCAAGTGAGTCCCATACATGTCTTGTGCATTCTGATGCCTCTCTGTCAAGGTTCAAGGTTCAAGGTTACTTTATTGTCATCAGCAGCTGTGTACACATACAAAGTGAGATGAGACGTTTCTCCATGGACCACAGTGCAACATATAGCAACATACAACATTCAACAGGGTGAAAGTTACAGCAGAGGACAACAGACAGACAATAAATAGACAGCAAATGTGGACAGTGTGTAAACCTTCTGGGGTGATGAGTATTGCACTATAGGTATGACAACAGACAGTGTTGTGCACGAATGCGTTCAATGAACAGCGTTCATTGAACACGTTCCTATTTTTCATGAACGCTGAACTGAACAAAGCAGTTTACAAATTATGAACGTGAACTGAGTGACGTTCACTCTCACGAGACTGAACGCAGCTCACGTTTTACGTTTGCTGATTACAGGCTAGCATGGTTAATGCTTCGAGTTCAGACGCTTCTGCAGAAGACTGAATTTGAGTCTGTTTTTTGAAGAAATCGGTGTGGATTTAGATGGGGAAAACCACAAGTTTTGTTTACTTTTAGGTCTGTTCTTTTCTGAGCACTTTAAAAGACATTGTCTGAATGCTGCATTTTAGGCAGACACATTTGTTTACATTTTGTGTTAATATTGTCTGAGTAAAATTTCCATATACAGTACAGTATACCAGCACCTCGTTTTTTTTCACTTTCAGCATAGCATGATGCGTTGCTTAAGTGGTAAGATCTATTCTCAACATCAAAATTGGTTTTTAATGTAACTTATGTCTGTGATTGTTCAGTGGTATGACAGACAGAAGGAGAAAATTGAATGAGGTTCGGATAGAAGAACTTTGAATTGAAAATGTAAAAAAACCCCAAAAAACTAAGAAACGAACATGATATAAAAAAAAATCCAAAAAACTAATGAACGAATGTAAACTAGTTCATTTTTTGAGCAGTGATCTTGATTCAAAATAAAAAAAAAAAAACTATGAACGTGAACTAGTTCATTTTTATTTGAATGAACTGAACTTTTTCAGTGTGAACTGGCACAACACTGATGACAGAACACTACAGTAGGTAAACAATAAATAGACAATGTAGCAGCGTAACAGAAATGTGAGTGGGGAACTTAGTTTACCAGAAAATGTGGATATTGCACTATGTATACGTTCTTGCACATGAGCATATGTTGCACTGGAATCATATTCTTATTGCACAGTTAGCAGCATAGAAAAACCACAGTGAGTAGGTGTAGAATTATAACAGTGACTGGTTGTTAGGGTGCCTGTACTGGCAGTAAACAGGGTTACAGTAGAGGAACTAGACATTTATATGCATTTATATGTGTTTGTGTGCGTTCAGGGCGCTGATGGCCTGTGGTATGAAGCTGTTGCACAGCCATGCCGAACCAGAACAGAAGCTTCAATACCATTTGCCAGACAGTAGAAAGGAGAAGAGTCTGTGTAGTGGATGGGAACAGTCCTTCACAATGTTATTGGCTCTGTTAAAGCAGCGGGTTTGGAATATGTGGTTCGGGGGGGCAGAGGCACACTGATAACCTTTTCAGCTGCTCTCAGTATCCGCTGCAGTGTGTTACAGTCCGAGGCAGCGCGGTTCCCGTACCAGGCAGTGATGCAACAGGAGAGGAGACTTTCGATGGTGCTCCTATAGAATGTGGTGAGGATTGGTGGGGGGAGGTTCGCTCTTTTCAGTCTCCGTAGAAAGTGCAGGTGCTGCCGGGCCCTTTAATCTATGGAGTTGGAGCTGAGGGTCCAGGAGAGGTCTTCCGTGATATGGATGCCCAGGAACTTGGTGTTGTTGACCCTCTCTGCAGGTGTGCTATCGATGGTGAGGGGTAGATGAGCAGGGCTGGATTTTCATCTCCTTTGTCTTGTCGACTTTGAGAGAGAGATTATTGTCCTTACACCAGGCAGCCAGTCTTGTCACCTCCTCTGTGTAGGTTGAGATGTTGTTGTTACTGATGAGACCCACCACCATCATGCCATCTGCAAATCTGATGATCTGATTGGAGCTGGACTCTGCTGAGCAGTCATGGGTCATGGGTGTGAAGAGCAAAGGGCTGAGGACACAGGCCTGCGGGGCTCCTGTGCTCAGGGTGATGGTGCTGGAGATGTTGGTGTCAATCCAGACTGACTGAGGCCTTTCAGTCAGAGAGTCTAAAATCCAGTTCACCAGGGGGGTGTTGAGGCCCTGCCTGCTCAGCTTGGTGGAAAGTCTCTGTGGGATGATGGTGTTGAATGCCGAACTGAAGTCAACGAACAGCATCCTAACGTGAGTGTTTCTCTTGTCCAGGTGGTTGAGTGACAGGTGTAGTGCAGTGGATATGGCATCATCTGTGGACCGGTTGGGGCGATAAGCAAACTGAAGGGGTCCTCCTCACTGCAGCTGTGGTCAGGCAGATAACTTGTTCACCTGGGAGAGGAGTGGATTTGTAGTCTGTCACGGCTTGGATGCTCCTCCACATGTTCCGAGTGTCACCAGTGTTCTGAAAGTGCCCTTGGATTTTTCGGGCACATGCATACTTTGCCTTCTTGACTGCCTTGGTCAGGTTTGCGTGTTCTGAGGGCAGCCTTATCTCCAGATCTGAAGGCAGCATCACGGGCTTTTAGCTCCCTCCGGACCTCAGCAGACATCCAGGGTTTCTGATTGGCTCTTATATTCAGCCTCTTGGAGACAGAAACGTCCTCATTGCACTTGCTGATGAAGCCAGTCACTGCCGCTGTGTACTCCTCCACGTCAGTGTGGCCCCCTTGAGTAGCAGCCTCTCTGAACACTGCCCAGTCTGTGCACTCTAAACAGTCTTGAAGTGCTGAGATGGCCCCCTTGGGCCACACTCTGATGTCTCTCGGGACCAGTGTAGTGCGTTTGAGCAGGGAGCTACATGCTGTGACTAGTTTCTCAGAGATATGGTCAGAGCTTCCAAAGTGGGGGCGGGGCTCGGCTCGGTACGCGCCCTTGTCTAAACAGTTCTCACCCCTGGTTGCAAACTTCAGATGCTGGTGGAATCTGGGCAGTGCACACCTGAGGTTTACATGGTTGAAATCACCGGCAACGATAACGGTCCCGTTTGGGTGGGCAGTCTGCAGGTTGTTCAAGGCCTCGTACAGCTCCACTAGCACCTGGTTAGCATTAGCGCTAGGCGGCATGTACACAGCAGCCAGAACAACTGAACTGAACTCCTGCAGCAGGTAGAAAGTCTGACAGTTCACTGCCATAAACTCCACCATAGCGGAACAGTGTCTGTAGACTACTGTGACGTTTGTGCACCACCCGTTATTTGTGTAAATGCACACACTTGTGCAAATGCACACACTATCATAACTAGCATGAACTTTTTCAGCAGTTTGTGCTACAGTAGCTCTTCTGTGAGATCAGAACAGACAGGCTAGTCTTCCCCACATGCATCAGTGAGCTTTGGGTACTTATGACCCTGTTACCAGCTCACCAATTGTCCAAGGATGACTTTTGGTAGGTATTAACCACTGAATAAGGGGAACACCCCACAAGACCTGCTGTTTTGGAGATGCTCTGAACCAGTTGTCTAGCATCACAATTTGGCCCACATCAGAGTTACTCAAATTTTTATGTTTGCCCATTTTTTCTGCCTCTAACACATCGACTTCAAGAACTGACTGTTTACTTGCTGCCTAATATATCCAGTTCCTTGTCAAGAGCCATTGCAATAATCCAAGTTATTCACTTGACCTGTTTGTGGTGTTAATGTTGTGGCTGATGAATGGAAGTTATTTAGTTTAGAAAGCGAGTGTGGGTTACTCCAAAGGCCCTTAGGGTTTAGAATGTCAAATGTAACCCTGATTATTTATTTTTTTAACTTGGTTTAAATTTGGGTGAAATTGGAATAACTAAATAAACCTTAAATTAATATGTTTGCGGGTCACTCTTTGTTGGTGCAGTCACATAAAAATTCTAATTAATTTTATAGTTTATAAAACAGTTACACAACCCCATATTCAATAATGACCTAATTAGAAGTAATAGTGGAGCAGAACTGAGTGCACTGAGGTCCCGACAGAATTATAAAGGAACTTCTAAGTACATCCAGTTTCTATTGGCACAGCATCCTTCTCATTTTGGGATCCTTCGGGTGTAAAGCTAAAGCTTGAAAGTGAAAGGTCTGGGTAACGACATGGCGGTCCACATGTCAACATTTAAACAGAATGAATCTAAACATTAAAAGGGTATTGCAAACTAAATATTAATGGAATATAAAATGGAAATTAATAAAAAGTGGATCCTTCTCCTCAGACAGTAAATAAAGAAGTATTATTTTTTTGTAGGGCACAAATCCATCACATTTTAAGTCCATGGAGGTGAGTTGATGTAAATAGTTCCCACCCGTCTTTGGCATTAAGATTAAGAAGTGTAATGTCATTTCTGAACTACAAAATTCTTTTGAACCCTGATTATAAATTCTATCAGTGTTCCAGAGGAAATTATTTAGCATTCTCTCATTTTCTCATTCTCTTTCCCATAATCATGCAGCAGGAGCTGTCTAATTCTGTGGTAAGTTAATAAAATATTTAGCTCTGTCAACCAACTTCCCATTAAAATAACTCCAGATACGTCCAGCCTTTCATCTAGTGCACTGAGGGCACCATGATGCAGATAGGGAACCACAACACTTTGATGTCTATAAACTGATCACAACCCATTTCAGTGGTATTTTCAGCCAATATTCCAATTACTGTGGTTTCAGTGTATTACATTTGAGACCTAAAACCAAATTAAAGAGGAAAGAGTAACTTGTTGAACTCACAGGGACTTTCATTTTAATGACTATAGGCATATTTTATGATTGAATTTAGGCCATTTTAACATGTTCAGTAAAGACACCTTGATCTTGGCTTATCAACTGGGTCACTCACTTCAGTTGTGTTCCAAAAGCTTGTTTGTGGACCAGGTGGGCTGCATTTCTAGACCTTTATGCCATCGAAGATTGTTCCGATCAGAAAAATCTATTAAATACACCTCAAAAATACAGTGATGATTTTTGAAGATGCAAATTATCTTTCATGGTTTTTGGTCACACATAATTCTTTGCACACTCATCTGATCTGAAAAAATGCCAGTGGAGGAAACCAGTAAATTGTACAGTAAAATAAGTCAGGTCAAATTCATTTGAATAGCACTTTCATAGTAACAGACATTGTCACAAAGCAGCTTTGCTGAAATCCATGTTCACACCTCCAGTAAGTAAGCCAGAGGCAGTGGTAAGGTAAAACCCCTTCCAAGCAGGAAGAAAAACCCCTGAAAGGAACCAAGACCTCCTCAGGTCAACACTGGACAGCAAGACAGTAACAAAAAGCATTTAGTATGATGAGATCATTTAAAGAATGTCTGAGGGATGTGCAGTTAATAATACAGAACAGTGAAAGAAAGATTATGTTCATTGGTCATTAGACAACGAAACCATAACTAGATATTAACGTTAGAGCTGAAATGTTACAGCCCAAAAGATTGTGAAAAAGAGCTAAATGCAATTTGTAAGGGGTGGATGTTGGTGGCCTCCTGTCCGGGGTTTCAGTTTCCTCAGGAGGGTGAGTGAGCGACCAGGCAGTGTTCTGTTACCAGGCATACAAGAGGGTCAGAGGAACTTGGAGTAGAATTGGTCCAGAGGGCACAAAGCACAAGCATCCAGGTAAAGATATGCCAACACTGCACTGGGTGACTAGGGTAACCCTGAGTATGAGAGGGAGGGAGAGAGACAGAAAAGCAGAGGAAAGAGTGTAGACAGAGTCTAGTGAGATGTCATGGGAAGTTAACCAAAGCTTGTGTAAATAAGGAAAGGAAACAGTAGTAACACAAAGGAAGAGTCTTCCCATGACAGTGCTTCAGAGGACCAAGTTTTCTTTTCTGCTGCCTAGCTTTCAAGAATGCAGCTCATCTACAGGACATCATCTACAGGACATTCTTTGGTGGGCATTTAGAGAAATTGTTTTTCATTATCACATTATCATCACATTTCATTTGTACATGTAATAATGTAATATTTAT
>JBBPCX010000160.1:16453036-16472645 GCA_037974365.1 Hydrocynus forskahlii
TGTGTGTGTGTGTGTGTGTGTGTGTGTGTGTGTTTGTGTCTGTGTGTTTTATGACATGACTATCAGGCAACCTCCTTCTCACAAGTGCACAGTGCACCACCTGGCAAAGATGGTTGCCAAGAAATGCACATTAAGTGATGACTGTGGGTCCATATCCACTGAGACTGCATAAATATGGGATTCCTTCCTGCCCCACTTTCTCCCTCCAGCTCTGCACTGCACTCTCCCCTGCTCCGTATCCTTCAGCTACTGCTTGCACCTCATAAACACCAACCATTTAGGCATGCTTACACAAGGAAAACTATCACGTTTAGAACATATGCTTTAAGATAAACAGGCCTTAGAAGAAGAAAGCTGTTTAACCCCCTTAACGCCAAGCCTATTCTTTAGTTTTAAAGTATAGAAAGCCCATTGAATCAAAATATATTTCTAATAAATATCAATGGCAGTTGCTTTAGAATTTACACAATAGCTTGTATTATGAAGGTGTTCTATATTAATGTCTGCTGAAAAATGTTGGGATATTCCATCAAGACCATTTACCTTTGCTGCATTTAGTAACTACTATGAAAATATACTGAAAAAGCACCGCATTCTGATATCCTCTGTTTCTTTTGCACTAAAAGGTTTCTGATCCTCATACAAACTGTAACGTTAGACAAGGGAACACCAACGACTGCAACCAAATGCTTCCCATACCTTGATGCAAGTCTTTTACACTTTTGGCCCACTCTGTGTGAAGCTGTTTTAATTTGGCCACGCTGAAAGCGCTTTCAAGAACTGCCCATTCACGAACCTGCCACAGCATTTCACTGGGGTTCAAGTCAGCTTTTTGTCTAGAGCACTCAAAAAAAACTTCATTTTGTTTCATTTGAGAAATAGGTGGGTTTGTTTTTGTAATTTGGACCATTACCTCAGATCACAAATTCATGAACAGATGTTCCAGGATTTTCATGTAGAGTGCAATATTCATGTTTCTGTTAATCATGGCAGGTTTAGCAGGCTCCTAAGAAGAATAGCATTCCCACACCTTTGCACAACCATCACCATAATTGACTGTCGATATGATGTTTTTATTGTGCAATTTTTTGTAAAGTTTTAGGCGAAATGTATCAAGACACATTTTCCATAATTCAGCTTCCAGTTCTTCAGCTAACAGCGCATGGGGTCTTTCATAAAAGGTTATTTTGGCCAGTGTGAGGTGAGCATTGATTAGCTGTTGCTTTTGCTTTGCAACTTTCCCATGGAAACCATTTTTGCCCAGTCTCTTTCTACAGACAGAATCATGATTGACCTCATCTGAGACCCTTAGATGTTCTCATGGGTTATTCTGTGACTTGAGCCATCATTGTGGTCTTGGAGGAATTCTAGTAGGGTGACCACTCCTAAAAAGATTCATCCCTCTTCCAAGTTTCCTCAACCTGGCGATAAAGACTCTCACATTGGTTCACTGAGGTCTTAGATCCTTAGAAGTGGCTGTGTAACCCTTTCCAGACAGACACATGTTTACATATTTTTAGCTGAATTCACATTACTGAAAAGGTTCTGTTTACATGAAGTCCCGTAACCCGCCTTTAAACCTATCAGCGAGTCTAATTGAATATGATTATCCACTACATTTGGTTAACTACTTATTTGAATAACTTTGTTTTCACATATTTTCTTTCAATATTTGAAATAATCATTTAAAAACTGTATTTTGTTTTTTACTAGGTGTTAGATTAAGTTTAGTTACAAAAAAAGGTTTGATTGCAGTCACGTGATCCTGATGACATGCAAAATTCGGAAAGTGATGGGCAGGACAAGATGGAGTCTTTTCTGTGTTACTTTAGATGATATTATCACAGAAATGCAGAAACAAAAAAATCACAACATGTGTCGGAAGAGGAGCATTTTTTTTCAACTGAATTAAAAAACTCTGAAGGCAATAGTACAAACAACTACCTTGTCATCCAGGCATCCTTCTACTCAAGAAAACAAATGAAAGCATGCAAAAGTTTGGAGGCGTTCACAGAGCCTCTCAGTGTTAATGTTGTGGTTATTTAATTAACATAGTTTGACCACTCTCAAAAGTCCAGTGAAACAACACTAAAGACTTTACAAAGCAAGACGGAAAAGTCGGCGCAGCTCATTGTGATGCAAGACCATACCTGCATGTAGCAGTTATAAGATAAAACACTTAGCAGTTAGCTGGTGTATTATAGTTCAATTAAAGGGCTACAATGTCCAACAAAGCAAACAGTAACATTAACACTTCAAAGTCAAGAAACAGTACATAAACATAGCCAAATTAATTACTTTACCTTTAACAAAGTGGTCACTTCACATCCTGGTCACAGATGAAGGTTTGCAATCCCCTGTTGCTGGCATTTTTCGGTCAGTTTCTTGCTTCTCCTTAGAAACAACTGTTTTTTTTAACTCCATAAAAGCTTCACATACTTTCTTAATTCTGCCGATTTGAGCACCTGTAAGTCGTTGGTATTTTGAGAGCTTGTGTTAGTGCTTCCTACACAGAGGTATGACGTCATATTCAAATAGCCTATCAAGTGTAACAAACAGGCAGAAAAGAATGATCACAAAGAATGTACAATTTTATGGCACTCTTTAATTATTTAGAATAGAGAGGATTTGAACCCTGGGTCTGCCAGCATTTAAAGGGCTGAAAGAAATAATGAAAGAATGTTGTGTGAGTGTACTGCTGTTCTTAGAAATCATTTCACCTGGTAAAGTGTTTTTTTGTTTTTTTTTAACGCAGTACTGCATTCAAGTGAATTTGGTGGAAACTGCGCTGATGGGAAGTTAATGACTCTCAGTGTGGGCTGAAGTAGCTTAACAAGAAAAAGGCGAGCACATGCTTAGCAGAGGGGGATTGGGAACAGGGGCCAGGTAAGGACAAGGCACATTAATCACCAGCGTTCTCCGCTGTACCCTCGTTAAGACACACCGTGGGGTGGTGGGGGAGGGGGGTGGGATGGGGATTATGTGAAAGCAGATTTCTGCTGTGTCACCTTTACATTTTGTGCCATTCATAATATATAGAGGAACCTTCAGTGAAATTACATTCACTGTTACTAGGGTCCAATAATGTGTTTTATGAGCTAGTTCACTGACGGCCCCCTCGACCAATCACAGAGCTCCTACAATGTTTCGCCTGTTATGGCCACGAGGGAGCCATCAGGTAGTGTTGGAATGAACACCACCTAGTCAGAGCTCCTCCGGTTGTAAACACACCAGCACCCATCCCTGTCATGATGAATAGAGCTGATTAGTCAATGTAGCTCTGCCTAAGCCATAGGAGCTGCCTTACTGGATTACAGACCATCACTGGGGTGGTATGAGATCAGCCGTGCAGAAAATTACTTTCATAAGGGGATTCCATTAAAATAATACACAAAGCACAAATAAGAAAAGATAAACAGAACGAGAGTGGCTCTAAGAAAATAAATAAGGTCAGTATCTTTCAGCTATGAAAAGAAATGTATGCCTGAAAGAATGGGTTTATAATGTGGGGAAAGCAAGGTAAGCTCCAAAAGGAAGTGTGGCAGTCATAAATTACCAGAAAGAAGTTTTTAATTCAATGTCCTATTTTAGAGCTACTGTTGTTGTTTTGCTAAACATTTTTTTTTTTTTTATCATATAGGTACAATTACATGATTATTTACATAAATTACACATTTTTTATGGGTCTACCATTATGTTTATGCCATTTCATAGTTGAATATATTGGGAGACTTACATGGAGTTAAAACATCTGTTGGATTTTTTTTTTATCTGATTGAAGGTCCATTTAAACCAGGCGCGTCCAGTCCCTGTCCCGGAGAGCCAGTGTGCACTCACTACCTCGTAACAGGTGAGTTGAATCAAGTTTTATTAAGGAAACACCAAGCTGGACAGAGCCAGATTTGGGAACCCCTGATTAAAACATACTTGCTTATTCAAAATAATCTGTTTAAAGCAGGTATTTCACAGGACAAAACATAACATATAACACCAATGAATGAAAGGAATTGTGACAGATGCTGCACCAGAGTTGTTAGATGAGCAAAAATGCAGAATGGAGGTAGAAAGCGATAAAAAATAGTTGTGCAAATTACAGCAGCAGGAGGACAGATAATGCATAGTATATAATAAATAGAGGGGTATTTACAGTGGCAGTTCTGGGTGTAAGATGTTTAAGGCAGCAGATGTGAGTGATTATTTGATTTGTGTTAGAGGGGAAGAAATGGGGATGCGATTGTGTGTGTGTGTGTGTGTGTGTGTGTGTGTGTGTTTATGTTTCAGTCGTAACTGAGGAGTCTGGTGTGCTCATTCTGGTACTGCTGGAGATGTTCCTCCTGATCCTGACTGAAGTCTCTCAGGAAGTTCCCTATCAGATTTTGAGGAATAATCTTGTTGAATGCTGAATATAAACATATATATACAGTATATATTAGTGTGGGGCACCTTAAGAGAAAAATATATTGTATTTAAAATATTTACTTATAAGCAGTGTATCGATTCATGCTGCCTTGTCAAAAAATGCTACCTCGAAGCTTATTCAGTTTATACAGTAAGTTTATAACACTGATAATGATGAGAAACAGGCAAATAATATGCTCTACATCGCGGCTGTTTTTGCAGGGGGAATTATAATGGTTATAAAGCTATGATGGTTCCAGTGCCCATGCTCTTGTTATAGAAAAACCTTCTTTTTCTATAACAAACTAGATAAAATGTGAATGCCCTGCAGCGGCAAATAGCTTTGGTTTTAGATTTAATTTGATTGCATTACAGAAATATCGGAACTGCAGCTGTGTAACTGCGTTAAAGGGAACACTGCTGTTATTTGTTTAAAGTGTTTGCAAACCAAATGCATTAAACTTTTGTTCATCTAGCAGTACTTTTAAAATAAAAGTGCACAATACACTACTTTTAAATTCATTATTTTTTTAACCCTGTTTACTAATCTCTTCAAGGGGAGGGCACTGTATGTGTGTATATATACATATATATATATATATACGTGTGTGTGTGTGTGTGTGTGTGTGTGTGCACCAGTCTGTGAAAGTGCATGTGTTATCAAGCTACATGCAGCCTAAGTAACACGATAAAATGGTCTTAAAGATCTGAACACCTCTTCTTTTCTCTGTCATGAGTAGCGTGACATAACTGACGGCAGATATGGCAGAGCACACTGGTGGGTGGAGCACTGATAGATCATTTGTTACAGGAGCCCCCAGTCAAGCATGGCCAATGGCTCAGGTGGGATTCCAACCTGAATCTCGACAACTCAGCGATCCCATGTCTGCAATCCCAGTTTTTTAAGTAGGTTTGCTTTTATAACAGGAAGGCTGATGTGCACTCCTTAGTTGGGGTCTAAGGCATCAGCCGCAGCCTCTCAAACGAATCTGTGAGTTTTAGCAGTAACTAAAAAATGATGGTCATAAACTGGGGAACCTGATAAACAGACACTGGTATTCCTGGAAAATGCTATAGTAGAAAGACACAGTATTTCTAGTCTTGCCTCATGTTACACTCTGGAGTGTTATTGTTGATCCTGTTCTTTATGGCTCTCCTCTCCTCCTCGCTTTGTCTGTGCAGTGAGATCTTTTTCATTATGCCGTCATCAATATTTACTTGCGGATTATGAATTCAATCATATGATTGATGCTCTGCCCAGTTTTCATTAGAGCTTGTGAATGCACAACGACAATTAAAATCATATTAAAGAAGTCGCTGAATATCCTCAATCCACCATTTCTCTACAAAGCTATTAGGCCAATTATAAACTTGCCCAGTTGTAAATTTAGAAAAATAGTGCAAGCCTGGGTGTTGGGAGGCAATGTCATCCTAAGGTTACACAATACTCATCTCATGGAAGACCTTTGAAGAACATTTTTTCCAGCCAGAGGCCGGATTATATCCGGTCATACAGTAAGTCTGCTAACTTTCCAGCCATAACTTCATGACTATTGCCAATCTACTGAAATTAAGGGTAGCCTACGACTCTGGCCCCTTTGTACCCCCTGTACACAGCAGGGAGCCTAGTGCAGTTCTTAATGTAGCTCCTAATCTAGATGAATATTCTGGAACAAGGTAAACAACAAAACATGTTAAGCTTCAAAAGCCCTGACATATAAAGTAGTAATAAACTGATAATTATCCCAAAATGTGAAATGTTTTAGTTCAGCACCTTCTTCAAAACAAATTCTAATATAGTTCTTCAAGTGTTGTTTTAAGATTATGAAACCATTTGAACATTCATGCCTCCACTGATTTTGACATTTCTAGTCAGACAAACTACATCCATACCAGCAGATCAGTACAAAGTGAGTGTAATAAATAGAATGTTAATCAATAAAGAGCTTTTTAAAGTGCTGTAGTTCATAAGTTCCTCACAACAACAGGATACCCAGATCCCCCACAACCATCCCAAGAGTTACCAGCTGTTTGTGTTATACTTTAGTCAGTCATTACATCCTTTTTCATCTTGTTCATGCGGTCATTGTAATGTTGTAGACATTCTCCCACCCTGAGGCTCCACATCCTCTCTGGCTTGATGTGCATTACAAATAAACACTTCATCCAACAGGTGCCATCTCAAGAAAGTGCCATCCTCCAGCCTCTGAAAAACTTTCTAGTCCTACTTCTTTATCCTCTCGATAAAAACAGGATCATTGTAGAGTTCATGGTTTAAGTGAAGGTTTTGGGAAAGAAATATATTGGGAAAAAACGTTTCATCCATAAGTAATCAAGCCGCTTTTATAAAGTGCCACCCTATCAGCCACTGGAACTCTCATTACTCTTCTATACTTTCTTCAGGGCCCTGCAGCAACCTTTAGACAAACAGGTGCTCAAATGAAGGGGGACATTTGGTTATGGGGGAGGAGGTGATGATGATAACAAAAACTTATGTCAACCATGGGATGAAATGAAACCAAACAATATTTTGTAGACAGTCACTAGCCTTGCCAAAAAGGGTTCTATGCCCATAGGGACAGGTGCTTGAGCACTTAGACTCCCGTGCCTGACGTTCTTAAACACCTTCAATGAGCATTACACACAATATAGCTTAAGAACTACGCAGCCATCTTACAGACTAATACATACAGTTGCTAAATAAAAGGTGTTGGGGTGTAATAAGCCTGAGACCTTAAGGTGTTAAAGAGTGGGTTGCTTTGATTTAAGTGCAGATCCTGGAAAAAGGTCAATAGCTTACAACAACCAAAAAAGGCTTCTTGCTGTCAATGGGATTTTGTCCCACTTCATCCATTAGTGATCTAGAGCCTTCTCGAGAAAGTGCCATCCACCAGCCGCTGGGAGCCCTTCCACGGTGCCTCCTACTTAGAGTCCCCCCCCATCCTAACCCATTCAACCACCAATCCCCCTCCCACCCCTTCGTGTTGCCACTATCAACCCACAGCACACCCTTGCTTGCAGTCTAGCTCCATTAAGGGATGCTCCTTGCAGAATGAGGCACGCATGAACATAAGAAAGCATCGGGAGCTGTTCTGTAAAATGGTCTTACACATATCTCCGGCTTAAGACGTGGGGTGGGGGGTGGTCTGGATGGCTGGAGATGAATCCAAACGGGGGGGTTGATCAATATGTGACCGTCTAGTTGCGAAACGCTGCAGCGCTGTAACAAGCTAACAGGTACGGAGCGGGTTTTATTTTTCCCCTTCTTCCTTTCTTCTCGTCACCCCCCCCCCCTTAACGGACGGAGCGAACCAAGGGGGGGGAGAAAGCGGAGGAGCCAGCCACGTGTCACATGTGCTTCGCAGCGAGGCGCGGGGCATCTGCAAGCCGGATCCAGAGGAGGAGGAGGTGGAGGAGGAGGGAGAAGAGGAGGATGCTGCGGCAGGCGATCCACCGCGGGCTCAAGGCGTCCTTCTACTGGCTCGGCCTGTTCGTCAGCCGCCACCCCGTGTTCTTCCTCACCGTGCCCGCCGTGCTTACCGTGGTGTTCGGCTGCGCCGCGCTCAGCCGCTTCCAGCCCGAGACGGAGCTCGAGGCGCTCGTGGCGCCCGCGCACAGCCTGGCCAAGATCGAGCGCAGCCTCGCCAACAGCCTCTTCCCCATCGAGCGCTCCAAGCACAAGCTCTACTCGGACCTGCACACGCCCGGCCGCTACGGCCGCCTCATCCTGCTCGCCAAGGCCGGCGGCAACATCCTGGAGCTGGCCGAGCAGGTGCTGCACGTGCACCGCCAGGTGCTCGAGCTGCGCGTGAGTCACAAGGGCTTCAACTACACGTTCGCGCACCTATGCGTGCTGCGCCACCGAGACAAGCGCTGCGTGCTGGACGACATCCTCGCCGTCTTCGAGGACATCCGCGCCGCCGTGCTCGCCAACAGCACGCTGGCCAAGGTGCCCGTCAGCTACCCCAACACCACACTAAAGGTAGAGGAATCCCCCCCCTCACACTACCCAACACACACGCCCCCCTTTCCGAAATCTGCCCCTTTTGTGCTTGACAAGCTGGAATACATTTCTACCAACTTCTGCATGGAGCTGCAGCGCGATGTGTTTGCCTTTTGCGCCTCGGATGCTGCAATGAAATCAAATGTTCGGGACAGAGCGAATAGCTCTGAGTTTCTTGCCTCAGTGACTGCATCCGAGGTTTTTTTTTTCTGTGTGGTGAGTAGCAGCACTACGGCGAGGCTGAAGTTGCTTTCTTCTCCGCAGCGCTTCTACTTGTTCCACCTTAAACTGGTGCGGCACTTCCATTCAGGAGCCCGGGTTTAAGGTGGAACGGAGGAAAAGCAACTTCAGCTTTACAACACTGCGTCTCGCTTTCGTCAGCTTTCTGTTGCTGCATGTCCTATCACACACACACACACACACACAGAGAGAGAGAGAGAGAGAGAGAGAGAGAGAGAGAAATCACCCTCAAGTTGGAGGGAGCTGTTAAAATAGTCATGGCGCTGCATTAAAGCTGGTAGACCTGGAGCTATTCCTCAGAGGACACGCTGACGAAAGCCAACACCTGTTCGTGTTAGATCACATTCACAACAATATGAGACTCCGAGCGTGGTGTCTGTGGCCTGGCTACAAACTAAACAAACACAGGGAGCTTTCAGGTGAAGGAACAGGCGGTTCAGCAGTGACGGTGTGTGGAAGTGCCCTTCCTCCCCCTGGGGTAAACCCGATTACGAATAGACTCCGCTGCTGCAGCTGCGGGTCTCAGTGTGTGTGTGTGTGTGTGTGTGTGTGTGTGTGTGTGCGTGCTCCTCAGCCTGTGCTGGTTATGAATCAGCCGCAGAGTCCTGCACTGCACTCAGGGAATGCCGTGGAGATGGACTCAGTGGAAACCCACTGCCACTCTGCTAACCTACTGTTCTGTCAGGAGTGTGGATGCACATTACACACACACACACACACACACTTACACACCTGCATCTTTAGTATTACTATATTGTGAAGACATTCCCTTGACTAAATTATCTCATACTAATACTACACATACAGCTAAACCTGACACTGAACCTCAGCCTCAGTGAACCTGACACTAAACCTCAACTTCAGTAAACCTGCCACTATCCTCAACCTCAGTAAAGCTGACACTAATCTCAACCTATTCAAACCTGACACTAACCTCAACCTCAGTAAAGCTTACACTAATCTCAACCTATTCAAACCTGACACTAACCTCAACCTCAGTAAAGCTTACACTAACCTCAGCCTCACTAAACCTGACACTAATCTCAACCTCACTAAACCTGATACTAATCTCAACCACAGTAACCAGAACGCAATCGATCTTTTAATTTATCCTCAAGAAATTGTATTTAAAACGTGTTTCCTTGTGAACACCAGCAAAAACGTTCTCGCAAAGAGATAAATACAAGCCCCATGCCTTTATACACACTTTCCCCCCCAACGACTAGTGCCTCTGTTTTATTAATGTAGGCTAGCATATAAATATTACATTGTAAAGGTCTTCATTGTGTTGTCTTCACTCTTTCCTGAAGTCAGGGTTTAATGTAGCACAGTCTGATGTTGCTCCATGTGTGTTTCAACACCTTCCCACAATCTGAAGGTTTCTTCATTTTTTAAGGTGTTTTCTAATATGACAGGCCTCTGCGGCAGTTGGGCCAAAGAAAATGTATTTAATAAGGGATTACATGTCAGAGAACCAGATCCCACAGAACAAAACAGTCACCCTGGTTTCTGAAAAAGAAAAGTAGGTGCTATCCGTTCATGTCGTGTCACCTTTTACCAGAACAGAAAGCTGAAGCTGGTAGCAGCCGTCTGAGTGTCCCTGAGACACTAAAACTTCTGAGGCCTCTTTAGTTTTGATGCCAAGTTATAACCACTTAAAAATGTATTACCGCTTATCTACTTGTAGATGAGATTTTGTAACTGATGAATGGGATTGGGTTTTTTTTTTCAGCGGTGGAAGTTTGCCGTTTGTCCTTATGAAACAAGGCTAACAGAGTATTTAGGGTTCTAGTAAGTTAGTATTCACCGGACAAGATACAGTGGTGGTTTTCTTATATGATCACTGTGGTTGTCGTCCACAGAAAACAGTAATACCTTATTACTGCTACCATTCCAGTGAACAGGGAATGTGTTAATAATACTCATAACAAGGATAGCACATCAGCAAGCATGTTTTTTTTGTTGTTTTTTTTTTGCTCGTTTTTACTTATTTCTGTTCAGGCCTCCAAATGCCTGTAATGTGCTATTTCCAGTAGTGCTATGGGCGAAAGTGGAGGGCCAGTCATTTTGTTCCATTTCCATGATGCGCCAAGAAACAGTCGCTTCATTTGTCCGAGGCACCCGTTTTTTTTACCTAAGGGCTGGCAGCACACGTCATACATCTCAGCTTGAAATATCTGTCATCTATCTTTGGCATACCTCCGACGTTTCTTGTGCGAAAACAATTTAACCCTAAGGTAGCATCCGCTGCAGACACCACATTTTAAGGAACCACAGACATACCAAATGCAAACACCATTCAGCTGCTCAGGTCAAAGTATTTTCTTTCAAGCCGGCTCACTCAGACCACGCTGACACGTTGAACGAAAGCTGATGAGGATCAGCTGGGTGATGTTCCAGCCTAAATGATCAAGCGCTCTTCACGTCCGTATAGATCTGCATTGCACAAACATACACACGCACAAAGAGTAAAACCAGTCCAAAAGATCGAATTACTTTAACAGGTTGGTGTAAAATCGTTCTATTTTCACAGTGTAACTCTTAACTTTTTAAAATTATGATATAATTTGGTTGTCAAATTGGATAATTATTACTATCAGTTACTTTTAAGTAATGCGGTAAAGTCACTTGTTTAGTGTTTGTTATTAGTGAGACACACTCCAATGTTATATTTGTTTGGGCCACTTATGTACAACAACCAGAGAGTGCACTGAACACACTACTTCTGTATTTCAAGGTGATGAAACATCTTTTTTCTTGGCATGAATGTTGTTACTTAATGTGCAGTGCACTGATGTGGGACTAATTTAACCATGTTTTGTGTTTTTTTTTAACTGTTTGCAGAGTGCAGATTTGATATGGTTGTTTTTTTGTTTTTTTTTTACTTTTACTTCCACAGTGACTTTTAAATTGCTTTGTTCTCTTCTGAAAACGTGCCTTACTTCTGTAAGTTATGTATTCACATGTGTGTCATGTCTATAACCAGGAAGGTGCGAGATGTAATGTAAAGTTAAAGAACCTTAACCAAGGCTCAGAATTTGATTGGGCTTGAGAGTTGAGAGTTATTACTATAAATTATTTTGCCATACAGTGGAATTGCATGATTACATATTTAATTCCATTACAAGTTATTAAGAATTCGTTTCATATTCAGTTTAAATCAGGCTATGCAATCCCGTCAGGCTTTTCCCCTTTGGTTGGAAACATAAAGGATGGTTTGCTTATCAGCAAAAACATATCCACAGCAATAACCTTTCAAATTCAGAGAAATCGTAATAAAAATATCACCTCTTCTGCTCACATATGCTATGGATTGGAAGTTTAGAATCAGCACTTCTGAAAATATCTGCTTGAAAATATGCTTGTTTCAGTGAGCTATAAGTAAGACATAATTAGTATTGAACAGATTAGTATTATTATTACGGATTAGTGTAATCACAGTACTTAAATTTAAAGAACTTCGATACAATACTTGATATTCCTGATATCAAGTATTTAACTTTATGTGATATTTGATTCCAGGCTGATGACAAAGTTTAAGTATTCATGATTAACATTTCCAAGTAAACATTTGACTTAAAGATTATACTTCAGCAATTTTTGAACAAAAACAAATCGCATTATCACATTCAAAAGTCAAGAGTAGGCTAGTCCAAACGAAAAAAGGCTTATATTCACACAACCAGTGTGGCATGAGAGAATACAACTTTAATATAATCATTCTTTATTTTAATGAACGCCCAGAGCATTGGGGTGAAGCCACTATTAGATCCTTTACAGTAACAGCCATTCAAGTTACCTGAGCTGTTGTTAGTCTTCATGCAAATAGAAATAGGATGATAAACATTTATTGGGACAATAGTTCGGTGAGACACTTTATTCGTTGTTTCAGTGATACTGAAATTTTGAGCAGCTGCCAGGTCAGCTTGCTGGTCGCTCAGTTGGGACGGTTCTGAAGCATGTTTTGTTGGGACGGTTCTGAAGCATGTTTTGTTGGGACAGTTCTGAAGCATGTTTTGTTGGGACGGTTCTGAAGCATGTTTTGTTGGGACGGTTCTGAAGCATGTTTTGTTGGGACGGTTCTGAAGCATGTTTCCACACTGGCTTGCTCCTTAGACTTTCCATTCTTACTGAAGTGTGTCTACACAGGACTTCTGCTGTATTCTTTGTTGACGGGTTGCAAAGGCTGTGAAATCGCAGCCATTTTGGTGTAACAAGGAATACCACTACTGAGTCTTGTGAAACCCTATTGTAGATCTAATAAGATGTGCCTTGACCAATCCTAATACTGATAGATCAGTTCAGGACATTCACATCCATACCCACTGTATTTCACACGTGTCTGTTTACTCTCCAGGATGGGCGAGTGGCTTTCATTGGCCACCAGCTGGGCAGCGTCGTCTTGGCCCCTCACAGCCGGGACCAGCAGGTCAAGTCGGCCCGCGCTATCCAGATCACTTACTACCTCCGCAACCTGCGGCCCATGGTGCAGGACGCCATCGCAGAGAAATGGGAGAACGAGTTTTGCAAGCTGGCACACCGCCTGGCCACCGCCAGCCAAGACCTGTACATCCAGTCACTCACCTCCTTCAGCCTGTGGCGGGACTTCCACAAAACAGGCGTGCTGGCCAAGAGCGAGGTGCTGGTCAGTCTGGTGCTTGTGCTGCTGGCCGCCACAATCTCCAGCTCTATGCGTGACTGCCTGCGTGGCAAGCCCTTCCTGGGCCTGCTGGGCGTGCTCACCATCTGCATCGCCAACGTCACGGCCGCAGGCATCTTCTTCATCTCCGATGGCAAGTTCAACTCCACGCTTCTTGGAATCCCTTTCTTCGCCATGGGTAGGTGCACCTTTTGATTGTTGCGATTTCATTGTTGCGCTGGAATTTGCTAATTGCAACTCCTCAAAGGAAGAGGGAGGGGGTGCGTAATTGTTCTCGGGATTCGTCACAGTGGCCTTTTATTTGTGCCTGGAAAGTAAACAAAGCAAAAAAAAAAAAGCTGATGATGATTAGATGCACATTTTGGCAGCGGGATAAATGAAACATGTTTTCTTCAGAGCCACTTAATGATTATGAATGGTTTTGAGTGTGCGTGCTCCTACAGAATATAGCACAGGAGACAACTACGCTGTAACTTAATTATAAGAGAAATTACCGGAACCTTTACAGATCAAAAATAAACACATTTTAGGAATAAATCTAGGACAACTGCAGATCTCACGTTTTGTGATTGAGTTCTGTAGATTTTAGTGGTGACTGACAAAACTGGAGGCTACGTATCACACACTAATCAACCTGTAACTAATCAACCAAAGTTTGTAAACTCGCACAAAACTTGCTTTTCAGTTACTAGGGAACACTGAGAGGTTGTGCGGGGACTCAATCCCAAAAAGAATCGATTCCCAGAATCCAGAGCACAGGAATTGAGAATCAGCTCCAAAGGTTTATATTGTGTTCCTCACTGTGACGTCCAAGTTTACACGTGTATACGGTGTGAGATATTCTGCTATCACTGTTTAGACAGTCTATATGAAAAAAGCCTTCTGCACCGAAGACAGTGACAGTCCGGAGTGGAAAACAAAGTGGAAAATATAACACTTGGAATATTAAAAAAAAGAGAATTATTAAAAATAAAAAAAAAATTCTGAAATCGACTACATCAGTTTTGGAATCGAACAGCCCTAGTGAGAGCAAAACAGATATGAAGGTGCAACTGTTTTCACTGCTGTTAATTTCACCACAGTTTGAAATTGGTCAATTCAGATGATGTCATGGATATAAGATCAGTATATGATAGTTTTATTATTTATTTATTTATTTATTTATTACAGATACTCAGTTGTAATCCTTCCATAAACCCTTAATTATGTGAAATTATTTGGAATCTGATCTTGTCTTTTGCTTTATTTACACGTTGTATAGGTATTTTTGTGATCTCAGTTGGCTACTGTGGGGATCCATTCAAAATCATAGACCATCAGCATTCACTAGTTAATTACATGTAGATTCTTGTCAAAATAAATATACTTGATATACTCTTGATATACTCTACCAGACTTATGCTTGTTTAGGCGGTAGACTTTTACTTTAGACAAATCAGTGTGCAAATAGGTATCGCTCCTTCCTCTCTCAGCAATTTCTCACCACCTTCATTGTAGTTTAAAGGCCGCTTGGTTTATGATATTTTGTGGTTGTTGAAGGATCACTTCATTGGCAGCTGCTATTAAAAACCCTGTCTGTTATTGCGCTAAGTATTAAGAGTAGGGCTGTTGCCTCTTGCACAGCATAACACTGTCGGACTGATATGAAAACAGAGCATGTTTGACATTCTCTCCGGCCTAGCAGATGTCCACCAACATCCTGTCACGGCAAGGTAGCGGGACAGTAAATCAAACATGGATCACAGTCCTATCCTGTCCCTTCTGTGGTGGTGTCTAGTTGATTAGAGCCCCGTCAGTGCCTTCTCTTATGCTACAGATGCAGATACCACATGACGCATGTTGCGTGTTGTTAAATCAGCAACACTGAGGAAAGGCCAACCGGAAGACAAAGGACTATAAATACTCTCTATCTAATTAGACCCCATTCAGTTTCATGGGACGCCCCTCTGGCATTATCCATGTGAACTCTCAAATCCGTCGAGCCAATTAGGATCGAACCGAATGCCATTTTTTGTCGCTTTCCCTACCTGACATTTGTTTTATAACACAGTTACACAGTTGCATTCATTCTGCATTTTGACTTGACATGTTCGTTCATATTCAGTTTATGTGCATTTAAACTTTTAGTGAACATGAAATGAAACACTGAAAAGACTGCCAGGGACAAGGGCAAGGCTTCAAAACTGATAAAAGATTCTTAGAGGTTAAATTTATAAACCTGGTCAAGGTTGTGACTCCCTTTGCTCCGTGCAGAATCTTTCACCTCAAACCCACGCCTGCCTGTTGTGTCCCAAATGATCTGCGCTCCTTGGACGCTCAGTGTTAAAGCGAGGCTAGTCCAGTGTGGAAGATTAATTGTGGCCTGACCGTTGGATTTTTTTGAGCCCTTAGTCGAATGGCAGAGAGCCCTGATTTACTGAGCTTTTGCACTGGGGCTGTACAAGGGGGGACAATCTGGCAGGATAGATTTTGTCCCGCTGGGCAAGATGAATGTTGACACTTTACACTGCTGGCCACAGGCGTCTTGTGACGTGGCTAGGCGTCCCTGGAGACCCGGCATGATTCTGACGGGCTGAGGAACTGGTGCATGTGCAGAGGTGGTGAAATACTGATAAGTGAAGTAGGGACAGTCAGATATGTCCACGTCTTCATGATACTGTTTAAGTAGTTCACAGGATTTAGAGTAATTTTGCTTGGGCCTTGAAGGGAGTTTCCTTTTATGAGCATTTGCATGCCATTTGTATTTGTGTACCTTTGTGTACCTTTTGTATCTTAAATCAGATCATTAAATCATAAACCTATATCTTAAATTATCCTAAATATTCACATGTCTTTGGATAGTGAAACAATTATCTTGGCAAGTGAAATCTTTTTTTCATTTCAGTCATTATATTTACTACTTCCCATTGTTAAATAATAGAATATTATAGGCTTGTTATAAGAATGTCATAAGATTTATTTATTTATTTACATCAGTTCAGTTTATTTATATCAGTTTTTATTGTTTATGAAAATTTGCATTGCGTTATAATTTTAAGAAATAATAGAGAATATTTCAAAATACTGAAATAATGAGAATATTTCAAAATGAGAAACAAGCTTGAAAAGCCGATTTTTATCTTTATTATCTGTATCCTGGGTTTGTTACCTCTTTAGTTTTAGCCAGAGTGAACACTGGTACACTTTGCTAATAAAGAATAGACGATTTAATTGACATAGCAATATATAGTGCCAGTTCATCTAAAGATGCAGATTCATCTAAAAAGAATATTCGGGCATTTTTTACTTAATTTGAATGAATTTTCCACACTGGTTATCAACACTTGTTTACCAACCATTAGAAACTTGTCCCTGTATTTACAAAAGAACAGCAAACCATGAATTCAATGAATTTCAAATTCTAAATAAGAGAATGTGAAACTGCTCTGTTAACATACCGTTACTTGTTCAAAATTTTATGGCAACCTTACTTTTATGTCAAAACACTAAATTCACAGTCTAGAGGGGAGCCAAGAGAAACATATTCTTTGGTTTCTATTGTAAGTGTGTTTTGAGTTAGTTGGCTTTTATTAAACACAGGCCATATGTTACTAACATATTAGGTTGAAAAATATGATTATTCCTTTAAGCTTAGCATTAAAAAGACTTTTCTATGGGGAGTCACGATTGAAATGACCATTTATTCCTAGACTAGCTTTATTCCATGTGCGGGAAATGGACCCAGAGTACGGGGGGGTCCTAGAGTTACAACAGTCGCGACACACGACGTTTCGAGTTTACAACGCTTACTCCCACTCCCACTCGACTTACACCGTTAGCCTCATACTTACGGACTACATAAGCAAACTAGTTTAGTTGCGCATGTTGGAAGGATACGCGGTAATGCGGCATATGATTGAGAAAGTTTTCCTTTTCCTTTTTCTACGTCTTAGTTGTGTTTTTCTGTGACTTAGATGTGTTAGGATCTACATGACATAGGCTAGCGTGTGTTTTGACACCAAAATTTGGTTTACATCACTGTCGAAGGAACGGATCTGTGTCGTAACACAAGTACCCCCTGTATAATGTAAAATACCTTATTACAGCAGGTTGAAATACATATAACTAAAAGCGGCTGGTGCAGTTTGGTGGGCAGTACCACTGCCCTTCACACAACAGACAATGGGTTTGATTCTCTGCCCACGCAAGCACACAATGCAACATCAGTAGTCAATGGGCAAGACTCCTTCCCACACAACTCTCTGGATGAGAGCATCTGCCAAATGTGTAAATCAAATGTGAATATTCTGCATATATAGTCAAGTACCACATGTAGTCTAATCTTTGAATAAATAAAGCAGTCTATAAGTAACTGAATAGTGGACGCCGTACTCCAGAACAATTGATTTAAAATAAAACAACTATGATATAAGGTGCAGAATGTCAGCTTTTGTTTGATGGTACTTTACGTCTGTAGGGGGTGAACAGTATAGAAAGCAGAATCCTTCATAGTTGCCCAGTTTCAGTTGAACACATAATTGGACAACTTACTACTCAGCAGTTTCTTTTCCAGATGTGTGAGGCTGACATACAACAAAGTTAACGAGAGATTTCAAGTGTAATCTAAAAGTGGAATGTAAATGTTCTCATCTGTTTTGTTGCAGCGTGACAAAGGAATTGTCATTGTAAATAAAGGAAGCCATAATGTGGCTGATCAGATTAATCAATCTTAGACATGTCAAAGATAATAATTCATTTTTAATATTCAAGAATTAAGTATCTGGCACCTTACTGAGAAGCCAGATGAACTGTTGGGCTTTGCACTAGCAAACAACTTTGCGGACAAGGCCAGCCCAGCTGTATGCGACACGATTTTTGGAAAACAATGGGTGAGAAGAGCCGGAGTAATACTGGAGTTATTTTCATTCAGACACTTGCGGAGTGCCTATTTTTAGATCCACTCAGAGACTGTCTCACTTCTTGGCAGCAGAAGTGTGGATGTACTGCCTTGAATGGACAAATGACGGGATGGCAAATCAATGACACATTACGTATTCCCCCTTTGATCCCAGTGTACGCGAAATGTTTGGCAATATACTGCCATTTTAATCAGCATGAATAATTATCAGATACCATAAAGGGGAAATCTTTCCTGCTGACACATATACTGTTTAAGATTTTTGGTTGAAAATAGCATGCTTCGAGATGTTTCGAGAGATAACGACATACTTATTTCTATTTTGTAGGTTGTGTGTTGTATACTGAGAAAGGCCATTTTCAGGTTCTCAAACGAGCTATCAGGCATTGCTTGAGTGAAACTCCATAGCTAATCCTTCTGCCTCATTAGCGTGCCAGCATTGTGGTGTCACAGTAAATCAATTCTAATGCTGAGCTGCCACCAACCAAGAGTCAATTTTCTCCACCAGGGTCTGTGGGTTAACAGCTATCAGTCTGTGTGTGGCGAGTGGGCGACCAGTGTGGGTTATGTGTTGTGTGTGTTTGCGTATTCATGCCCAAGTTAATAGGAAAACATAAAAATTCTGACACCTTGAGGACATTTTGTTGGTCTTTAGGTGGAAGAGGAGCATAATGATAAGTTTAATATTTTAGTTTGCATTAATAACCTTAGTGACTTCACACTTCTTGAATACTGCTACTCTACATTTAAAAAATACAAACCTGTCATCGCTAGTTTTAATTGGAAAAGAAAACCTTACAACACACATCATGTTGACCAGACACAAAGCCAGTTTCCCAAAGAAAAAACTTACTATTTGTTTAGTTTTAATGTTGTTCTGGGTGGTATTAATAAAACCATTGTATGGTCAGAGGGCTTCACTAGATGGGCGATAGCAACAAGTCTAGTTGTGCAAATACGGTGTTGACAAACATGCATAGTAGTAGCATTGCACAGAATTGTTTTTAAAAATATGCTGTTAAGAATTTATGCAGTTGTGACTGACACTTGAGGAGTTGGGTCCCACAGTGGTGCAGTGGTTAGTGCTGTTGCCTCACACCTCCAGGGTCTCTTGTTTCTCTCACAGTCCAAAGACATGCATGCCAGGTGAATTGGGGATTCTAAATTGATCGTGTGTATGTGAGTTCCTGCCTCATACCTGTAGACCCTGGGATAGGCTCTGGGTAATTGCGACCCTAGTAAAGATAATCCTAGTCAGGAAATGAATGAGTAACTTTTTTTTCATTTGTAGTCAGTAGAATTAGAAAGTTAGCTAGTAGAATGCAAGAAAGGCTCTTGATTGTTAGGCTTTGAAGAACAATTCCTTATGTCTACAAACATCCAAAAGGGGAACATACTCCTGATAGACAAA
>JBBPCX010000160.1:16477291-16505064 GCA_037974365.1 Hydrocynus forskahlii
ATGAGGTAGTGATCTGAAATTACTGTAGACAGAGGAAGAATAGCTATGTTATCCACATTAACGCCAAGAGTCAAGATGAGGTCAAGTGCATGGCCGCAGCAGTGAATAGGCCCTGTTACATGCTGGGGGAAGCCAACTGTATCTAGGATTGAAGTAAACGCAGATTTTAGAGGATCCTGTTCTTTTTCAAAGTGAATATTAAAGTCTCAAATAATTATGATTTTATCACAGCGAACAGCTAAATTTGCTATGAAACAACTAAAATCTTGTAAGAACTCTGTATAAGGCCCTGGTGGCCTGTAGACAGTAATTTTATGAGTAATTTTATGAGATTTTATGTGTAATTCGTTAAATTAAGGAACAAAGTTTCAACTTAGACTCAGTTATCTGTTTAATACTTAAGGAACTTTTATATATGGTTCCCGTGCCTCCCCCTCTACCATTTAGTCTAGGACTGTGCACGTTGTTGTAGCCTGGAGGTGTAGCCTCAATTAAAGCAACAAACTCGTCAGGTTTAATCCAGGTCTCAGTAAGGCATAAGGTATCAAGATTCTGATCAGTTATTAATTCACTGACTGGAGCAGTTTTAGGGGCGAGCGATCTTCTGCACACAGGCCGACTGACATCTTCAGTGCATGAAGCTCCAGAAGGAGAAACTGAGCCGCGAGCAGAGGCCTTGAACTCACTGCTGCGCACTGACAGTGGCATGATATACACTGACATGAAACTTTATGACAGGTCGAGTGCACTACTCCAAATTTATGGCAATGAAAACAGTCTAACAGAAAACATACAAAAACTGTCTGGTGTGTTTGTGGCAGTTTGGTTTGTGTGTTTTTTTCTCTAGAAATATAGCAAAATTACTTTCTGCTTTTAGACGGGTGCAAATTTGTTTAAGGATTTAATAATCACTCAGGATCTTTTTCTTTTTTATGCCTAAAAGCATGTCCCTTTAATTAACACCTGTATTTAAAGTGAAAAAAAATACTCGTCTGATTCTCTTGACTTGACAAAAGAAATGTCATTTCAAGTTCGTTTCAAAAACATCTTCATATGTCTTTAGTGTTGCACCTAATGCTGACAAAATATCCAAGTCTTACATCACTCAGAGCCTGCTGTCCCAGAAGCATTTTAGCACAAAGCTCATTGATGGAGAAGTAAGTAATGCTTTGAACACTCGCTGTACCATTTAAGATGACACTATAATGCTTCGGGGGAAATCGGCCTACGACAGGGAAAAAACTGAGAACGAATGCTGCAAACTTAAAACTTGGCTCGTGTTTTTTGTAGTTTTGCTTTGTTTCTTATCACTCTTTCTCTCACTTTCCCTTTTACTGTTCTTTTGTTTTTTTGAGTATTTTCTCTCTCTCACTATCCCCTTCAGTCTTCCTTTATCTCTCATGGTTTCTATGAAACTAGTGAACTGCATACTGATGGATGAAGATCAGAATGAACAAACCATCCTTGCCCAACACACTGCATGCATACACCTAGTCCTCCCCTGTTCTCAGCAGATTAGGAAAAAAACAGGAAACTCACAGTGGTTTTTACAGACGTTTTCCTCATAGTTTTATATGATTGATCAATTAGTGACTGCATGAAATATAAACCTAGTGCTGAGATAATGTATAAGTGTATTCCATGAAATATTGGTTCAACCGGTCAGTACAAGTTTCTGAATGCTGAAATAATTATTCAGTCTTTTGTTACATCACAGAAAGACATGGAAGGAATATATGTAAATCTTATCACAAAATAAGATTCTGAGCACATTTAAAAATTAGTAAATCTACCAGAATTTTGACAATTTAAAGTTCACATGAGTGGTCAGCCATAACTCTCTGTTTCACAGGGATATAAATATGAGGTGACATATAGGCCAAATTCATTTAATCATCCATCACTTTGAGAAAACCCAGAGAATACATTAAAGATCTGTGGCAAATGGTTGTTGAGCTGCACGAATCAGGAAATCGCTACAAATAAAAAAAGGCCATTTCAGCTACAAGGGCAACAGTTTAAAGCGACTGGAGATGTTAGGAATCTCCTTGGAATTATATAGGATGGTTTAAGTGACTAAAGAATTTCCAAGGATCACAGCTGGGGAACTGCAGAAATTCTTTAGGTCTTGGGGTCAGAACAACTTCCAGACTGCAGTTACACTTACATAACCACAAGATGAAAGCCTCTGCTAAAAAAACTGAAGTGTCTACAGTTTGCCAGATGTCAATGGAAGTTTCAGTGGGACCATGTTCTATGTTCACATTACACCAAAATAGGGATTTTTATAAATAAACACTATTTTGGGTTTGATGTAGACAAAGATGGCCATGCAGAAGAGTACCTCATCCTCACTCTGATGGTTAGCTCATGTTTACCAAGGATGCGAGCAGAGCAAGATTGTGAAGCTCAGTAAATATGATTGTTACTTCACTGCTAAAAAGGCTATGGTCTAGAGCAGTGATCGTCAACTGGCGGCCCCTCAGTGGAAAATGAATGGACGTCTATAGAACACTAGCCTGCGGAAGTGTTCTGAGAGTGGGAGTTCTCCTTATATTAACATTTCTCTGATATTACTGGATCAGGAATAGCCTAGTGAGGAGGGAAAAATATGTTCCTACATTTATTTTTTTCTAAATCAAATGATCAATCTGTCCGTAATCCGCCGGTCATGGCGCGCGCACTTCCGGGTTCACTAAGTGCAGCGCGCGCATGGAAACGACGTTCAGCTGTACAGAGTTAAGACTGACATGTGTGTGTATAAGGAAGCCGAAACTGATGTTTCGGTGCGAATCGTTCAACTTATGACCGTGATGCTAAGTGTGACAGCCTCACAAATAAGAAACCTAAAATATCGCTGTCGCCCCCTAGTGGCTTGCTGCAGTACAGGTAATATGAGTCTGTTAACATTGACAATGGCTAAAAAAATAATAACAGAAATTTGGAAGGAAAAATTAATATATCAAATAATAATCTATTACTTAAGATACAATATTAATTGTATTTTATTTTAGGAGAGCATCTGGCCCTCACAGTGTCTGCCGAGAAAAATCTGGCCCTTGGACAAATGTAGTTGACGACACCTGGTGTAGAGGGACATAACAAGTGGGGGCTTGTCTAGTACCATTGCACTCACCCACCCTCTAGCCTAGTGAGCTAGAAAGAGTCCTGCATATGCAAAGTGTTGCTAAGTGTAAAGGCAGGTCTCCCTCACCTATTTTATAATCATAGTTAGGTTGCTGATAATAATACTGCAGATTTAAGTAAAGTAAAGTAAAGCAAAGCGGCCCCTTATAGTCACGCGTGAACACGCCACACCACACCACACCACAGCACTCAGTGTGAACAGTGTGAAATTCTTTCTCCGCATTTAACCCATTCTCCAATAGAAGCAGGTGGCTGCCACCAAAAAGGGGCTCCCGGGGAGCAGTGTGTGGGGAAGGTACCATGCTCAAGGGTACCTCAGTGATGACCACACACTTAAAACAAGAGGTACAAAATAACAAAAGCTACTTAAACAGTCTTTCATCTGCCAAGTTACAGTACATTCTGAGAAAAATCTGATCATGAACACACCCCTAACATACCAAACAAATACCAAACAAACCTGTCGAGCTGCTCAAAATACACTCTGTGGTTCGCTCTAATATAACAAATTTTCAAATTTGTCAGTTGTACAGTATAACATCTTTGTGGGACATGCAGTTACTGACATGCTTGCCATCTTAACATGTTTTCTGAGTGTTTGACATGTTAAAATGTCACCAACACACCAAACTGTGAGGTACAGACTGAGCCCATTAGCTCCTCCGGGGAGCCCCTCCCCGGGGAGCCTTTCCCCAGGTAGACCATCACTGTCCTCGGGGGCAGAGCCCCTTCCTGGGAGCCCCTCACTGTCCTTTGGGGCGGAGCCCCCACTGGGGAGCATGTCATTGTCCTTGGGGGAGTCCCCTCCATGGATCCCCTCACTATTCCCAGACGCAGGGCTCTCTCCCAGGAGCCCCTCACCATCCCTGGGGCTGAATCCCCCTCCTGGGAGCCCCTTCGCGGGGAGCCCTTTGCTGTCCTCGGAGCCGGGGCTCTGTACCTGGAGCCCCTCTCTGTTCTCGGGAGTGGAGCCCTCTCCATTGACTCCACCGGAGCTGTCAGGGAGCCCCTCGCTGTTCTCTGGAATGGAGCCCTCTCCATGGATCCCACCAGAGCCCTCAGGGAGCCCCTCGCTGTTCTCGGGCGTGGAGTCCTCTTCATGGACTCCACCAGAGCCTTCCAAGACCCCAGTACCACCACCCCCAAAAAAATTCAGGGGAAGCCCCACATCCTCTGTTGCCGCTATGGGCCCCTCTGTGGCTGCTATGGGCCCCTCTGTGGCTAACCCAGACCCCTCTACTGGCCTTAGCTGCTAGACGAACACGGGCTTTAGCTGCTGGTCTAAGACATGCATTAGCTGCTGGGCTATTATAGGCCTTATGGGCTCTTCTAACAAGCCTAGTGGCTCCTGTAATGGACCGAGTAAGTCTGTACACTCTGGGCTAACTACAATGGGTTCTGGGCAGCTAACTGCTCCAGCTAACGGGCCTAGCTACCCAGCTAACGAGCTACCTGGGCCCTGTCCGGGCTATTTAAGTCTTGGTGCTGGCACGGGGCGCTGGTGTGCAGCTTCTTTGCCAGAGAACGCCGTCTCGACTCTTGGGAACGCCGTCTCGACTCTCGGGAACGCCGTCTCGACTCTCAGGAACGCCGTCTTGCCACTCGGGAGCATAGTCTCGCCACTCAGGAGCGCAGCCTCGTTGACGCTCGGACGCTTTCTTGTTGCTGGCACGGGTGGCTGTAGTGGTCTTGACGCTGGCAGGGGAGACGGGAGCTTTCTTGGAGCCGGAACAAGAGTCTGGAGCTGTTGTGGGATCGGCAGCCTTCTCGGTGCTGGGACGGGACGCAAGGTGGTGGCTGCAGTGACCTCTCACACTGCTGCTGCGGCGACTTCTCGCGCTGCTGCTACAGCGACTTCTCGCGCTGCTGCTGTGGCATCTTCTTGCTCAGTGGCTTTGGTGGTAGCGAGACCCTTTCTCACGGCGGCTGCTGCGAGATCCTTCTTAATCAGCCACTGCAAGATTTTGGAGGGCTCCGCCAGTGTCAGCTCTTCCACTTCCGGCGTTGCGCCGCTGCGCCTTCTTTGTGCGACGCCTCTCTCCACATTGGAGACTGGAGCCACGTCTCCACTTTAGGCTCGCTCAGGGTCCTAGTGCCCGAGGCAGCCATGAGTGAGGCTCGCTGTTCCCGCTGAAGGCTCACCTTCCGAGGCTTGCCGTGCGTGAGCCGGAGTGGTGGAGTGCTGGAGGAAGTCCTAGACTTCCCGGGCTGCTGGTAATTGGGTGGGAGACGTGAGTGACGTGGGCCACGCCTCTTACATCTACAAACCGCAGATCTCCCGCCTCACAGTTCAGCGAGCAAAAGCTGGAGCTCCTCCGTGGTCGAGTCCAGGACGGGGGGTCCACAATGTGCTCCGGCTCAATAGCAGGAGATCCGTCGATCCACCTGTCCCACCAGAAGCCCAAGTCAGCCTCATCCTCCAACTCTCCACCAAACAACAGCTCTGCAGTCGTAAATCAGCTCGTCCTCGCCGACTCACCCTCGAGCTGGGTCCAGCTTGCCTCATTCCTGGCAAACTCTGTTCCAGTGTCCAGAAGGAAAGTTATCATGGCCCCAAGGACGAGTTCCTTAGGACCCAGCTCCCTCCCTTCGGGCTCGCTGTCTTGTGTGCCTTGCCATATTTGGTGGGTCAATCTGTCACGCTGGGAACTCCTTCTCCTCGCACGCAGGGCAGGCACACTGACACCAAGGATAGTTGAAATGCATCATTCTTTATTTACCAAAACAAAAACCAAAAACTGGCATGAGAGCCAGACTCAAATACTAGTTCTTTAACGAAAGGAGACAAGAGTAAACAAAGAGCTATGGTGATGGTTGACCCACAACTACAACAGAACATAAACCCCCCTTAAATACACAAAGTAAAACCCCAAAACCCAATCACCAAACACAAACACTTAATCCAGACAAAAGATACCTGTGACTAATGAACAAAAACTCAATCCTTCCATAATAAAAGTCCCAAGAGTAAACCCTTACTAGAACTAACCAATAGCGGCCTCTAGTGGCCGTTGCCGGGACATGACAGGTGTGTTCATGTGTGACCTGCCTTTACACGCATATGAACTTAAGTGACATCCCAGCTTCAACTCTTCTGGGCAAGCTCTCCACAAGGTTTAGGAGTGTGTTTATGGGAATTTTTGACCATTCTTCCAGAAGCACATTTGTGAGGTCAGACACTGATGTTGGACGAGAAGGCCTGGCTCGCAGTCTCCGCTCTAATTCATCCCAAAGGTGTTCTATCGGGTTGAGGTCAGGACTCTGTGCAGGCCAGTCAAGTTCTTCCGCACCAAACTCGCTCATCCATGTCTTTATGGACACAGTCTTTACAGTGCACAGTCTTATTGGAACAGGAAGGGGCCATCCCCAAACAGTTTCCACAAAGTTGGGAACATGAAATTGTACAAAATCTCTTTGTATGCTGAAGCATTCAGAGTTTCTTTCACTGGAACTAAGGGGCTGAGCCCAGCTCCTGAAAAACAACCCCACACCATAATCCCCCCTCCACCAAACTTTACACTTGGCACATTGCAGTCAGACAAGTACCGTTCTCCTGGCAACCACCAAACCCAGATTCGTCCATCAGATTGCCAGCGTGATTCATCACACCAGAGAACGGGCCTCCACTGCTGTAGAGTCCAGTGGCGGTGTGCTTTACACCACTGCATCCAACGCTTTGCATTGCACTTGGTGATGTATGGTTTGGATGCAGCTGCTCGGCCATGGCAACCCATTCCATGATGCTCTCTACGCACTGTTCTTGAGCTAATCTGTAGGCCACATGAAGTTTGGAGGACTCTGCAGAAAGTCGGCGACCTCTGCGCACTGTGCCTCAGCATCCGCTCCGTCAGTTTACGTGGCCTACCACTTCGTGGCTGAGTTGCTGTCATTTCCAATTGCTTCCACTTTGTTATAAAACCACTGACAGTTGACTGTGGAATATTTAGTAGCGAGGAAATTTCCCGACTGGACTTTGCACAGGTGGCATCCTCAGTACACAGTACCACACTGGAGTACACTGAGCTCCAGAGAGCGACCCATTCTTTCATAAATGTTTATAGAAGCAGTCTGCATGCCTAGGGGCTTGAAGTTATACACCTGTGGCCATGGAAGTGATTGGAACACCTAAATTTAACTATTTTGATGGGTGAGTGAATACTTTTGGCAATATAGTGTATGTGCATACCTACTACTGCCAACTTGCTCATTGAAAAAAAACAGATTAAATTAATTCAATTATAGAATCTGCTTAAAGCACAGGGGGATTACCATTCCTTTTTGTGCCATGTACTGTACCTCCATCTTGAATCACCCCTGAAACACCTAATTTCTGTGCGTGGGGGACGTGGACTTTAGCTCTTCAAGATGTTAGAACAAAACTACATTACTAGCATTATTTTGCTAGCTCTGCTTAAGACTTTATTACAAAAAACAGCTACCAAATTCACAGAAGAAAAATGTTTTGACATGTGTAAGAATAATCTGAAAGCTATTTCTAAACGTAGTCATTCTGAATGAGCCAATATGTCATAAAATTTTGTTGCATAGTTATCTAAGGACAAACTGTTGATGCACGAGTTATAAATTAGTGAAGTTCTTTGTTAGCTGCTGAAAGGCTATGGCACATTGCACTTTTTACTGCTGAGACCCAAGCTACTGCAGAAAAAGGGCTCAAACTGTTGTGTGCAATAGCATGTTTAAAGCAGTTACCATTAGGGTTGCACTGATACCGAGACTAGTATCGGGTATCGAGCTGATACTTTGTTAAAATACTCATACTTGTATTCATACATGAATTGCCGATACAATGCACCAATACCACTAAACAATATCCTATTTCACTATATCACCTGATCACACTGGGCGGATGTGATTTGTTGTCCTCCCTGACTTCAAAGTCTAGGGGGAGACAATGAGCTGGAAACTTGGCGTCAGATATTATATCCACGAGCTATGAGATGTTTTCAATAGGAGGAGTAAGCATTGTCAGCGATTTGGAAATATTTTAAGATAAAAGACGACGACAGGAGTAAGGCTGACTGTAAGATCAGTACTGCTACGGTGTCGAGGGGCGGAAAGGAAAGTACATCGTTTAACACTAGCAATTTGATTAAACATCTGAAGACACATCACAGTGCTAATTACACAGAGTTGCTAATGCTAGTGCAGGACCACAGCAACCAACTCTACCGCACATCTTTGTGTACATGAAAGCAGGAGACTGTTTTGATACTTTCTTTAAGGGTGTTTTCACATATAGTCCTGTTTAAAGGAACCAAACTCAGTCCTCTAGAAGCGGTCCAAAAAGTGGACTGACAGCCTGTACTGAGGACATACTGTTTAGTTACTGAGCTTGGTTCTGTTTCTGTTCTGTGGATTTGTTTGCAGTGTTAAAATTAAAAGTTTGGTTAAAATATTAAACAAAAGTAACAGAACAACTACACAAAATTAGGCAATTATAAGGCTTCTCATAAAAACACTAAACACAAAAGGGTTTATCAACACACAAAGCCAAGTTAGGCTAAAATATGAGGCTACAGATGATAATAAACTAAAGGGACTTGGTTCTGTTTCTGCTCCAGGGCTGTACCACGTCATGTAATTACGGCAAGCTTTGTGTTCATAATGCGCAAGTTTAACTGAACCCTGCCGGAGACTTAAAGCTTTGTTAATGAGCGGTTTATTTTTGCCTTGGAACAGCCTTCTGTTAATACTTTTTGTATTTAGCCTTATTATACGCTTGTCATAATCTGTAGAAGAGAAAATAAAACCTGTCTCCAAATTACTTGCACTTCCATGGACACCATTCTAAAAAATAACGGTATTGGTACTCGGTATCGGCAAGTACACAAATAAAAATACTCTTACTCGTATCGGTTTGTAAAAAAGTGTTATCGTTGCATCCCTAGTTACCATCCTAGAATGGTCTAAGGTTTGACTTTACACCTGTTGTGAGTTAGACCTGTCTTAGTGAAAATTGAGTTTATGGCCAGATGGTGCAATTGTCTGGATGTTATGGCCAATTTAGGTTACAACCAGGCATAATTCCTGTTGGTGCCACCAGCCCCATGTGCAGTCCACAAATAAACCTAGTCTGTGCTCCTATGTCTGGAGTACAATCGATAAAACAAGCCAAACAAAGCAGCTTGTGAAACACTGTCATTAGATAATGGACCGGTTTTTCTTTAAAGAGTTCTTTTTTTTAAATTTTAGTATGGCATGAAATTTGTTTTCTGCACATACAACAAACATCTACATGCATAATTGGAAATACTGGGAAAATCATTTTATGCATGTTAATCTACAGTATACATTAATGTGCTATGGACAAGCTTGTTGTACAAGAGACACCATCGCCCATCTGCCTTCGAGGTGTTGTGTTACTTCATGTCTGACTAAGACTACATATCGCCTTCCCCTAATACAAAGTTTATTTCACAGTCTGGCACCTATGACTTTGTTATGTTGTGATGTGTTTTTTTATATATATATATTTCTTTTTTTTATATATATATATGTTCTATGTTGCTGTACAAGGGCTTTGTGATTTGTTAGGTAATGCCAAGTTAAACTGTAATGCAACATCGCAGAGTTGTGCTGTAAAGTTGCATTATGATGCATTACGTTGGGTTAGTGTTATGCTATGGTTTGTTTTAATGCTAACTTCCAATATGACTTGGAGTATTATGTTGAGCTGGGTTTTATTCATACACTTCACCTAATCCACCACAGTGGGATTAACTGTGAGAGTCTCTGACATGTGCCACGCAAAGATAAGGGAACATTTACTGTAAATGTGACATATGTGCACAAGGGTAATACTTAACACACGCTCTTTTGCTGGTTCAGTGCTTTCTTTGAATCCAAAGTGCTCTCATACTGCATTTCTTCACTTTCCACAGATGCTACAGCAGTGATGTTTTATCTGTCAAATACATGCATACGCTGCAAAAGTTATGCATATTTGATGCAAAATAAGATCCCTCCTTCTAACCAAACTCATACTAATTGTGGTGGCATCTAATTATTATAAATTCTAGAGCTGAAACAGTTATTAATGATGACTAAACAATAAATACATAATTTATAATGCCAGCAGTACATAATTGTCAAGATATTTGTCTCAGATATTGTCAAATAATTCTGTGAATGTAATTTATTTTTCATGACTTAATTTGAGCGTGTCACGAACCTGGCCAATCTGTCAGCCCAGTGTAGCATGGCGGATGAACCCAGTCGCGGATTTATCACGAGAGAGTCGGTAAACCACGCAGTTGGTCTGAGCACGCTCTCAGCAGAGAGTAGAGGTTCCCAACAGGAGCCTGCGTTATCACACACACAGACAGTGTATATAAACAGTAACAAAGAACCGGAGTGCTCACGGTACCAGCTGGAGTTGGGATCTGAGCGCTTGTTCCTTACCACTTCCTTGTTTATATACCGTGTGACGCGCGTCATTTCCCCATGCGCGTCACGTAATTGGTGTATGTGACAGTACCCCGCCCTCCAGGACCATCACCAGACAGACCTGGCGGAGAGGATACACAATGACGGTAGTCCTGGATGAGAGAAGGGTCCAGGGTGAAGCGCCTGGGAACCCACGACCGTTCCTCCGGACTGTAGCCTTCCCAGTCAATGAGGTCCTGGGTGCCCCGGGCATGCCATTGCGAGTCAAGGTTCTGCCGGACAGTGTAGGCAGGACCACCATCAATAATCCTGGAGGTGCTGGGTCCTGGGGAGACAGAAGAGAAAAGAAAACATGTTTAAGGTGTGAAATGTGGAATACAGGATGAACCTGGCTGGAGGCAGGGAACTGGAGCCGGTCGGTGACAGGGTTTATCTGGTGAGTAATCTTGTAAGGTCCAGTGAAGCAAGGTAAGAGTTTTGGGGATTCCGCGCGAAGGTGAAGGTTCCGTGTGGAGAGCCAAACCCTGTCACCAACATGGAAGTCGTCCTGGAGGTACGGTGTTGGACATAGCGGTGGTTGGCCGTTAGATGGAGTTACGGGCCTGCTCCCAGAGCCATCGGCACCTGCAGACCAACTGTTGGACCGACAGTACGTCAACCTCTGTCTCCTGGTGGTCAAACATCAAAGGTTGGAAACCGTGGCATACCTTAAACAGACTGAGCCCGGTGGCAGACGAGGTGTGGAGGTTGTGTGAGAGCTCAGCCCAGGTGAGGTAGCGGGCCCAGCACTGACGATCGGTGACGAAACATCTCAGGATGTGCTCCAGTTGTTGTTTGGTCGACTCCGTCTGACCATTAGTCTGGGGGTTGTAGCCAGATGCTTAAGGTGCTTAAGATAAAAACTGAAATTTTGAGTGCAAATCTGTACAGTACCAAGAGGTTAACAAAGTAGATTTTTCTAACTTTATTCTACACAGTCCTTTTTTTTGCACTTTTTTACATTTACAAGTCACACCTATCACCTATCCATGTGTACTAGTCAATGAATTGATTAATGCACATGGACTGTCAAACTGTCAAATGTTTTTTGTAGCCCAAATCAATACCAGGGCACGTGTTGCATCTTTAACGAACAAAAAATTACAAAGATGTGAAGAGAAGGAGACTGTGCTTTATAGATTTAGTTATGGACTTTTGTCGAAACTGACTGACACCAGCGTAGAAATAAATGCACCATTTTTCTCCATCACCTGTCAGAAACGGAGATGCTTTATTAGCTATATATTAACACCTCATCCAGGCATGTTTTCTCGCTGCTGATGGATGTGTTTGCCTCCTGCACTGTGCTGAAGTTTCAGAGCAGTAATTCTGTTTAATGACTCACTGACGCTGGGGGAGTGTGTCCACGCGTGTGCCGAGGGGTGTGTGTGTTCCCTTTATTGGAGCCCGAATGCCGGAGTGCCCTTTCTCCAACATACCTCGCCCAGAACGATCCACAGGAGGCTTTATGACAAACCACCTCTCTAAAGCTCCATCCCATTCTGTACCTGTCTAGCAGGCGCAGAGCGACATGAGTTACAGCCTTTCATTTAGCAGTCCGCTCCTGGAGAGACCTGGCACAGGAAAGTTGCAGTCCAGGATCATGTCCCCGGGTGTCCTCTGACAAAAAACAAGAGTAGGAGGAAGAATATCTATGGTAGGCACGCTTGGGATGTGCTAACCCATTTAGATAATGTCAGGGGGATGACAGCGCAAAGCGGCTTCCCTGGTGCTCGGTTTCTCTCTCTCTCTCTCTCTCTCTCTCTCTCTCTCTCTCTCTCTCCCTCACTCCCTCTCTCTCTCTCTCTGTCCCTTCCCGCAAGCACAGCTGCATGTACTGAGTCAGGATACCCGCCTGGCTGAGGGCACACTGTATCCCTGTGGTAACATTATGCAAACAGACGGCCTAGGGAAACAAGTGCTGTTGTGCTAGGTCTGGGTCACTTGACCAAAAATCAATACATGTTTCTATATTGCATGTTGTAGACAATGTAGACTATGTAGACAGAGTCAGTCAAAGGATGCTTTATGGATTAAGTGAAAATACTAGGAGCAAACTAAAATACGACATATTTTTGTGCACAGTTTTTAAATATTTGTTAACTGGTAACATATAAGAAATAATTAAACTTAAAAAAATAAACTTTACCATATGTTTTGCACATATTTCCAGTATGGACATATACATCTATTTAAACAAGTTATAATAGGTCTATGGGCTATACAAAACATGTTCATGAAGTTCTTTGCACAAAATCCCTCTCACACAAAGACGTCTCACCAGCTCTATTCTTGACAGTTTCGGTCCCTTTCAAAATGAGCCTTTTAAGGGCTCTGTCACTTTTATGCAAATAAGCTGTTGCTGGCCACGCCCCACCCATCCCATGCTAACACTGCGCATTTACCACATGTGAAAATGGCAGAAAACAAAGGCGCTATCCAGCCCTATATGTTTGACCCTGGGTCAGACCCAGAGCAAGATGAACACAACACTTCATGTGTGACTTGCCTTTGCCTGTAGCCATAGCGCTCAGTGTCTTATGCATGCTCATAAAACCAGCAGATAAAAATGGCGGCTCTTCAGCTAATCTAGTGGGTGGGGGCTCGACAAGTGAGGGGTGGTTCTATGCAAATTTCCTAATCCTGACGTCAGGATAAGGGAGCCATCCAAATGGCTCATAGAAGCATATGATTCCTGACACCAACATTTTTCAGTTGATTCACAGAAAACGGATGGGTGTTTTTTTTCGCACTTGGAGTGTTTATAGGAGCAGTAGAGACCCAAATGGAAATACAAAAGGATGCAAAAAGTGAGTTTTGCATAATATGTCCCCTTTAAATTCAGAAAATAAACAATAACTGTGCATTCAAATCTGCAGACGTGTGTTCTCTGTAGAGGATCTAGACATATTTTCACTTTGAAAATCAACAAAATGTCATTTGAGAGGGGCTCTTAGTCTTTCAGCCTGACTGTTTTACTGACAGCACCCTTCATTAGCTGTCACCTGTTATAGTGCTCATGTATTAGATGATACATGTTTTTGGAAAATACAAATTTGAAACTGACATAGGAAAATAAGAACTACAAACACATTTTAATAGAATATGTGTATTTGTCAGTTTACAGCTACTGAGGACAAGGTTCTGACCTGATTATTTAAAGAAACGTCATCGTAATGGTGGGTGAAATGGCAATATTTTAGGCTATATCACAATAGAGTCACACCAGCATGATGATTCTAGTAGTCGTGCAACAGGCCTGCATAAATAAAAAACCTCTTGTTTACACTGATTGGTGGTTTCTTTGTGTGCAAAAATGGAAAATCTCACTGTTCCCTGCAGATACAAAAGCACACATCTATTATATGTCACAGATACTCTCTCTGAAGAGTGGTCTGGTGTCAGTGAAAGGGAGAGAGCCCTACAGCCCTGTCTCACTGATACTGAAAAAATGTTTAATTCTAATCATTGTTATAATTTAAGCTCCCAGGCCTACTTGAAGTGGTTTGAAATGTAAATGCCACAATGATCTTTTTACCAATTCTATTATTTATAGGGTGCAGGAAGAAACCTCCCCTTGTCTTAGCTTATGTCCTTTTGTGGAAGATGTTAAAGGGGACATATTATGCAAACCTCACTTTAGTTGTAATAGGTCTATGGGCTATACAAAACATGTTCATGAAGTTCTTTGCACAAAATCACTCTCACATAAAGAGATCTCACCAGCTCTATTCTTGACAGTTTCAGTCCTTTTCAAAATGAGCCGTTTAAGGGCTCTGTTGCTGGCCACGCCCCACCCATCCTATGCTAACGCTGCGTTTAATACACGAAACAGAGGTGCTATCCAGCCCTATATGTTCAACCCCGAGTTGGACCCAGAGCAAGATGAACACAACACTTCATGTGTGACTTGACTTTGCCTGTAGCCATAGTGCCTGGTGTCTTATGCGTGCTCGCAAAACCAGCAGACAAAAATGGCGGCTCTTCAGCTAATCTGGTGGGTGGGGGCTCGACAGATGAAGGGTGGCTCTATGCAAATTTCCCTATTCTGACGTCACAATAGGGGTGCCGTCCAAACGGCTAGTAGAAGCATATGATTCATGACACGAAAATGTTTAAGTTGATTTACAGAAAACAGTTGGGTGCCTGTTTATAGGAGCAGTAGAGACCCAAATGGAAATACAAAAAGGTGCAAAAAGTGAGTTTTGCATAATATTCAAAGCTCACTGATTTGGTGCAGTGTTCTCAAATGCTGACAGCAGTCACGGAATCTGCATGCCTGGTTTAGTGCTGTCATTTTTCCAGCTTTGTGGTATTAATAAAGATACGCGCTCCGCTTGCGGTCCCTGATCTCATTTACATTCTTGAAGGAAAGAAACGCTTTGACAGAGGCTGGTTCTATGTGAAATCTCTGTCAGAAGTGCTATTTAAAGAACAGATACTCACTCTGTTTTGCATATTGTTATTTTCCTCCCTTAATCTGTATTTCACCTCTAGCCTGCCTATCAGGGTCAATAACAGTTCTTTCTCTGTGCAAGTCTCTGATGCTGTGTAGTGCTGTATTTCTGGCATATTTAAATTGGTCTGAGAATAGTGAAGGAAGAAAAATAGTCAGAGATGAACAGTGTCACAAAGTAGCATAACAAAAGGAGGTATTTCTAGAAAAATATACAAAGCCATGAATAATTTTCATGGTCTGAGGCACTGTCTACTGTACTCCCACTCCTCTGAACCTATGCTGCTTCATGAGGGACATTTATGAATTAAGCAGCATCTCTCTGGCCCTTGACCGTCACTTGGCTGTTGTTCTAAAATTCATCAGTTATTCAGTCAGCTGCAGTTGTTTGTCAGCTCTCAGCCTCAGCTGCATGCATTCAGGATTTTATTTGTATCCTACATCCCACTGCAACATAGCCTCAGTACTAGGAAGTCCCTTGTCCTCTCTGACTTAATGACTGCTACACAAAATTAGCATCCTTTTCAAAGCCACGAGCTGCCACAAGCAGAATTCCAAAGTGAAACTGTCATCTTTGTTTCTGTGACACTCAATTATTTAATCAAATCATTAATTTACCAGCACTTAATAATGAAGAATGTGATGAGCAAAGCTTCGAGTAAAGTCTCGCAGTCTTGGCTGAGAAAGCCATTTCAGTCCGTCACTGCACAGGATAATGTGCGTCAGTTCTCCACAGACACTATTCTTCTCTGAAACTGAACCCAAATGGGGCTTTATGCATTAGCTGCCCCCGTAGATGCTCTGCTTTTAGGGTGGATTGAATGAACTGGACATTGTCAACCATATATCCCTGGAGAAGACTGTTCTCAAATGGATGGTTGGTGTAATGATTGCTGTGAAGTGTGAGCAGGAAAGAGAGGCATGTGCAAGATAGATTATGCAGGTGTGCAGCTATCAGTGGCACAGCTTGAAGCTTCATGCAATATTTTACCTGTCAAATTATGATTGTGGCTAGGTCTCAGAAAAGCATTATGTGGCTTAACTGTTGACAGATGTAACAGAATGTGTAGAAGCTTCATCCCTCCATATTTTCATACACTATCAATAATTGAAAATAAACCAAAGTTTGCATTATAGTACAATTTTCATTTCTGCATTTTGAGGTGCAATTCATGGAAGCTAAATGACTCTTACAGCCGTGTAATAAGACTAAAAACAGGCAAAGTCAGCCCTTCCTTATTATATTGGCATTCTCCTTTATACTTAATTAGCTTTTTCCCCTCAGTGTCAGACAAAGAGATGTCGTAGAGCAAGGTAACAGACTAGACATATTCTCAGCAGTAAGAAGCAAAGTGAAGACGAGCTGAGGCCTCAGCAGCCAGTGAAATATTTAGTAGATGCCTGAGTGTCAAATTTATTCAAATGTTCAAAGGTAATGACATTCACAGTGTCTCAGAAGCGCTACTGCTGTCCATCAGAAACCCACAGAGCTATGCCAGCCCGACTGCACGGAATAGCATTTACTGGTAGAGTTAATCTGAATGGTTACAGTTATTGCTTAAATCACTTTACTGTTTAATCATCTGTGATAAGTACATTTGTTCCTTCCCACAATTAGTTGTTTATGCAACTTAGACAAATGCATATTTCTCTGGAATATTCATGAAACATTCAGATAACAAGTCTAAAATTAGCCTTTCTTGTCTTTCGTTTCAGGACATGGAACCAAAGGAGTATTTGAGCTCCTGGCTGGCTGGAGAAGAACACGGGAGAACTTGCCCTTCAAAGAGCGAGTGGCAGATGCCTTTGCTGATGTGATGGTGTGCTACACCATGACCAGCTCACTGTACATCATCACTTTCGGCATGGGTGCCAGTCCTTTCACCAACATTGAATCCGTGAAGGTGTTCTGCCAGAGCATGTGTGTGGCCATCCTTGTGAATTACTTCTACGTCTTCTCCTTCTACGGCTCCTGCCTAGTGTTTGCCGGCCAGCTGGAGCAGAACCGCTACCACAGCGTCTTCTGCTGCAAGATCCCCTCTGTAGAGTATCTTGACCGCCAGCCCACATGGTTCAAGACCATGATGAGCGATGGCCATGATCTTTCCACGCATCACGACAGTGTGCCCTACCAGAACCACTTCATTCAGCACTTCCTGAGAGAGCATTACACAGAGTGGATTACCAACACTTATGTAAAACCATTTGTGGTGATTCTCTACTTGATTTATGCCTCTTTTTCCTTCATGGGATGTTTACAAATTAGTGATGGCTACAATATAGTGAATCTATTAGCCAGCAATTCACCCAGTGTGTCGTTTGCCCTGACCCAGCAGAAACTGTTCAGCAACTACAGCCCGGTGATAGGGTTCTACATCTATGAGCCTATTGAATACTGGAACTCCACAGTGCAGGAGCACCTCAAGACTCTAGGCCAGGGCTTCAATAAGATTTCATGGATTGACAACTACTTCAACTATCTGAGGGTTGTCAACGTCAGTGCATCCACCAAAAGCGATTTTATAAACATCCTTAAAAATTCTTTTTTGAAGAGCCCAGAGTATCAGCACTTCACAGAGGATATCATTTTCTCTAAAAATGGGGACGAGTATGATATCATTGCTTCCAGGATGTACTTGGTAGCCAGAACCACAGAGAAGACCAGGGAGGAGGTGGTGGAACTGCTGGAGAGACTCCGACCACTCTCCCTCATAAACAGCATCAAGTTCATTGTCTTCAACCCCACTTTTGTGTTCATGGACCGCTACAGTTCCTCAGTCGTCTCGCCGATCCTCACGTCAGGCTTTAGTGTCCTGACCGTCCTTATCCTCACTTTCTTCCTCGTCATCAACCCCCTGGGGAACTTCTGGTTGATCTTGACCGTCACCTCTGTGGAGCTGGGTGTCTTAGGCCTCATGACGCTCTGGAATGTAGACATGGACAGCATCTCTATCCTGTGCCTTATTTATACTCTCAACTTCGCTATGGATCACTGTGCCCCCCACCTTTACACATTTGTACTGGCCACTGAGCACACCAGGACTCAGTGCATCAAGATCTCGCTCGAGGAGCACGGGGCGGCCATCTTGCAGAACACCTCGTGCTTCGTTATAGGCATAATGCCCCTGCTTTTCGTGCCTTCCAACCTGACCTACACACTGTTCAAGTGCTCACTCCTCACCACCGGCTGCACGGTGTTGCACTGTTTCGTCATCCTCCCAGTGTTTTTGACTTTCTTCCCTCCCTCCAAGAAGAGGCACAAGAAGAAGAAGCGGGCAAAGAGGAAAGAGCGGGAGAGGGAGCGGGAGAGGGAGCGGGAGAGGGAGGAGATTGAGTGCATCGAGGTCAGGGAGAACCCTGACCATGTGACCAGTGTCTGAGATGTAGGGGTGTGTCTGGCCACATGGTTGAAACAGGAAAAGCAAGTCCTGTCCAGTGGGGGGGGGCGATGTTATGTAGCACTTAGCAGGTCCAGGAGGGTCCGAATGGAGCCGCCCTTCCGAGCGGGATGCCCTTCAACAGCTCCAGCAATCAGCAGTCCTGATGTCTAGAGTAGAAAGTATTTTTAATGTGCACCTTTTGTTTAGAGCAGCGTATAGCATCTGCAGCTGCTTGACTTCTGTTACCAGATCACCAAAGTCTTTTGGGTAAAAACAACAAACAATTGGAAATATATCAAATATTCCAGGGAACCTGTAGTACATTGCAACATTGATAACTCAAGCATGAACAATACTGGGTTTTTTTCTTCTCAAACAGTTCATTAGGGGGTGCATACAGATTACCATGGATAAGTTTAGGCTGTAATGGATATTTTACTTTTCATACCTTTGTATAAGTAGCTATCCTAGAAAGGAATGGCGATTAGGGTAATCATATATTCCAGACCACTGAAGAAATGAATAGCTGTGTAGGAGTATAGAAATATTGGTTATTAAAGCTATTATAAATGTAGCACGTCTTTTGAGTTCTTTAACCAGGAGAGATGAGCGAAGCAGATGTTATACACTGTTCATTCTGCACAACCGAATACGAAGAGCTGCATTTTAGTGGAACAAGGTGTGTTGTTCGTGCTGTTATAAAAAATGTATCTGTTCCCATACCATTAGTTGCATATTGGAGATGTAATACATGAAGCATCAAGCATGTAACTGACTATTAGCCCTGTGCTAAATCATGGGTAATTTTTATGTATGTGTCCAAAATAGTTTGCAGTCCCGATAAACCTGTTGTGTCAAAGAGAAACATAACAAGGAGCATTGGACAAGTATCTCAAATTAGATTTCAAGGCAAGTTTGATTAAAGTGTTTAAATGGAAAAATAGACCAAGAGTTGACTGACTGACAGTTTAATTCTGCCAAATTAATGGTTATAACAATAAGCAGTAGAAGTTGGTACTGTTACCAGTTGTTTATCCAGCTGTCTAATTTCATCAAACCTAGGCTACTGATTTGATATGAAGAGTGGGCGATATGGCAAAAAATAAAATATGATAATATTTTTTGGCATCTGCTGAACAAGTAATTTCCACAATAGGCAATACGTTATAATATTTATTTTTTCCGATGTGATAACAGACAAAAAAAAAAGTTAAAATACTATCAGATGGTTTTTATCCAACACTTCAGACATTGCCCTGCACTAAATCCAGTTAAATCCAGGGCAAATCATGATTTCACTTTAATAAAGCATGCAGTTGATCAGCATTCTTTAATTACTGCCGATATCCATGATATACTCAGAAAACCACATTGTGGTGTAATTGATCAGGACGTAATTGTCATATTGCCCAACCTTATTTGATGTACAAAAGAAAAGAAAGATGGAGAAAAGCTGTCAGTGTAGAGTTAAAAGTACATCAGTGTAATTAGTAAGTAGATCAACACATTATAACAGAAATGCTGTGCTGTCAAGCTTATTTCGTTGCAGTAAGACACTCTTTTGTTGTTGCGTAATATACGGTCTTTTACTTTTTCAGTGACATATATTTTAAAAGGAAAGTTTACATGACAATGTTTTCACTTATTGGTGATCACCTTAAGATTTCTTAACTGTAAGTTCATGCTGAATTGAACAGCATGCAACTATTATTACATTTGCTTTTCAGACTGAATACATGATTAAATTACATGAAAGTTGTATTATGCTTTACCAAGTGCAATACTAGCTATTAGCCATTCGCTAATAACTGCTAGCTAGCTGTTCAGAACTTCTCCTTTATAACATTAGCCTTGCATTATTGATTGTATCCACTGTTTACATCTGTTTTATCAGTTTGTGGAAAGTAGCATGAGTGGTTAGATAGAACCTTGCCAATTATACGTTCATTTGGCCTTATTCGTCCAGTCAAGGCACTGGATGCTATTGTAGAGTCATTCCAAAGGCAGGTGGTCCCTCTCCAGGAGATCACGTTGGTCAGAGTTTACAAGGCCGGTAGAGTTATTTGGACCAAAAGGTTGGACTTAAGCTTGAATAACTATAAAGTTCTAGAAAACCATGTTATGGAACTAGACCACAGATCCGGTACATCAGTGGAGGCTTGTTGAAATCATAAAGTAAACCATCGTAAAGTCTATTTGTCTTTTGGGGCTGGTGTTATGGCCGTGCTGTAGAATTTAGGTGATTGGCGCGACAAAGGCTGTTTAAACAGGACCGAAACATTGCATAAACGTCCACCATGTCCATCTAACCAGCGGTTAGAGACAATATGAGATGCAACATGTTGAAAAACCCAGCAAGCAAACAGAGACCTCATAACTAGTACAACTAGACATCCATCACTGAAAAATAACTTAGTTGATGTACTTGATGTCTAGTAATGATGGCATCACCATATTATGTGAGCCATACAAATACTTGCGTAGGAAGAGGGCATGAAAATTAAATAGGCTATATGAAGAAAATAAATGCATACTAAAAATCATATACTTCCCAAAAAGACTGTCTATCGCATGTTGTGTATGTATGCATGTATTTAGTTAGTGTGCATTTTTCTTTGGTTTCACATTTTGAGAACTGTGCTACAAGTATGTTCTTTGGTTATTGGGGTTTATTTTCTAATGCATTATTGATATCATCTTGTCAGTAACTTAAAGCGCTATCTGTGTTTTCTGTTGTGCTCACAATCAGAAAAAGGAAAAAAAAAAAAGAACTGTAAAGTAATTGTATAGGTTTTTATATTTTTTTAAACAAATGAAACGCATACGTTTTTTTAAAAGCTGAAAATCTATCTTATTATAAAAAGGCCAAGTCCAAAAAAAAAAAAAGAAACACTAAGCCGAGCAGGCCAGTAATAAATTCTGGAATGTCAACTGCACACTCAACGGATCAGTTCGTTTCATAAACAATGTTCAACAGACAGAGTAGTGTTTGGTATCTAAACCACAATTTCAGGTATTCACCTAAAGTTGTCATAGCATAGATGATTTATTCTTCACACTGAGAAACAATTATATTCACTTTGGTCAAAAATATCCTCTAAGCCATTTACAAGATAGAAATGATCATGATAATGTTGTCAGTTTAGGAAATAAAATAAATGAAACTCATTAGCAAATATTATAGGACATGATGAATTATTAGATAAAAACAATAAAACACTTGAGTGTTCTTTCTCATAGGTCATTTTAGGAGGGTTTCCCCACAGCATGATCTACATATACCGTTCTGCCAGGAGCAGTGTATTTTCTTAGGCCAGGCCTTCTATCTCTGGTACAGCTTTGCTATTATCTGCTTTAATTCACATCAACATACTCCCACAAATCAAAGTCACCTGTTCTGAACCACTGAAGTAAGACACTTTTTGCCATCCATATTCTTTGGATAGCCAAAAAAATATGCACTTTAATGGTTAGTTATCCATTAAAATTTCCATAAAATAGACTTAATGCTAAAGGTACTTACTTAAAGCCATTTTCTATTTATATTGTTGAAGAACACTACCTTTTGTGTCACATTTTAAGGCGATTTGTATTTGTTCAATCTGCCGGTGGTCACAAGGTGATATCAAAGTGGCCAGCTTGTATGATCTTGTATTCATTTAGGGTAGTTCATCTTTAGTACTGAAACATTATCACAGCACCACGTGATGTTTAACAAAATGGTAACTCGGTGGTAATGTGGAAATATTCACAACCTTGTCTATAACTATAGCCAATATATTGTGAATATTACTATGACTGTATTAAACAAGAACACAGTAACATGTGACCCAAGCTTTCCCTCTACACCTGCAAGTTTTTTTGTTTTGTATGTTTGAGTGGCTGTGTAGTAGATTTTACGCCAGGTAGCAAGTGAGCCATGCACAGACGGCAGTCAGAAGTAAAAAACAAAAAAAATTCTATTCATTTTGAAAAAAGCAGAACTCAAATGTTCTATTTCTATATTGACAGCTTATTAGCTCTGTGTACTCTGTCACCGACTATAGCCATACATTTATCAGCCCCCCTCTACCCTTTCCATTAATGGAAAAGGACCCCTGCTGATCAAGGATTACTTGGGTTGTGAACCTTTCTCTGCTCAGCTGACATGGAACCAACATGTTAATAAGCATATGCTGCGCCCGTGTTAGTGTAATGTCGGCACGAGTGCACCAAGATGGGCACTGTTAGTGATGTGGCTGGGCTGTAAAAAGTAGCCAGCCAGCAGTGATCACGTGAACTCTGATGAAGAACTAGAGAATGACTGACCAATTGTGCATGGAAAAAGATATTAGTTCTAGTCTTTAAGTGAACATCTATACAGTGTCAAGGTCATTAAGCGTTCACAATGTGTAAAAAAAAACTCCCAGCAATGCTGCTGTGTCTGATACACTTGCACCAGCACAATACTGTGCCACCATGGTTCTCTGTCTATATTAAATGAACTTCAGCAGCTGGAGAGAAAGCAGCAGTGATTGGAAATAAAGTTAATATCATAGGCATTAGAGTCTAAAGTCACTAACAACTACCATAACAGCGGAAACTGCTCTTTTCTCGCCTGATGACAACCTCAGAAGAGCAGGGGGGGAAAAACAAAAGACAAAATCAGCTAACAACATTAAATGTCTAGTGTACTGGTTTTACTTGGAAAATGTGAAATGAACTCACAAAGCTCAGGATTTAGCAAGTGCAGTAAAATGGCATTTCTGCTGTAGTACAGAAGTAGCGAGTCAAATTTGCAGAACAGCATAGTATTAACATTTCCACTGGTGTTACCATGCAGGCTTGAAGTCAGGGGATCATGTAGTGCAGCAGCGTCCCACCACCCAATCTTTATGCCCCACTTACCAGACATGCTTCGATAGTGACAAGTAGCAAAAATCTGAGTGAACTAAACATGCAGCAAAGCTTGCTTTGTTGTGCACCCCCAACCACTGCACCACCATGACGTTTTGGATGGAAAGGGTAGCGGCAGGCTGATCAATTATGCAGCCACAGATTAGCTAGCGTCAATTATTGTAAACCTACAAAGTGTATCTATTTGGCAGATGTAACGGATAAAATAACTGCTGAGAAGCACCTTACTCTGTATACTTGGGTAAAGGTGCGTCCTACAGAAAGGTTTAAATCTAAGCTGTGGTATGTATCATGTGGTATTTATCAAAAGTGATGCCCAAGCATGCAAGCTGATTGCATTGTAACTGGGAGCAAAGAATGGGATCTAGAAGAGATATTTAATTTTTATTTTGTAGCTTGAAAAAATGTGCTGGGAAGCGTATTGCCCATTGAGCCTTTTGGAAAAGTGCTTCCTGCTATGGCTCTGAGTCATTTGCAATTGGCCGTGAGTTAGTCAAGTACAGTGTGAGTATTACAAACAGAAAGATTTTTCTTTCCTTCAGCTACCTGTGTGATTATATGTGTCTAAATATTGAAGCACTATAGCCAAGGGTGATTCCAACGCAATAGGTTCCTTTCATTCTGAAAAAAATAGTGCAGATCGAGAAATGTTGTTATCAGAGACACATCCAAAAAACTTGAGCCTATAAACCTGTACAAACTACACACCAGCACATTTTTCCATGATCAGGTCATCCGCACTACAGAGCAATAATACAATACAGTTACATACTGTGCTTGATTTCTTTTCAATGTTATTCTTTTTTTTGCAGCTAGAAAGAGTCAAGCCAATACAGTAACTCACTGCATGTTACAACTGCATGCTTCTTCTCTATTCACGATGTAAACAACATTACAGATTTTATTCAGTCAGCCACACTCTGTACGCGAAAACGAAATGAACAATGGCACACATTTTCACCTCACTCTAAAAGCCTTTAAAATATAGAAATGATTTAAAAAAATCCTTAAGAGTTCTAAGATGTTTGACTCGAAAGTGCTACTGTTTATACTGACCAGTAGATGTTACATGTTTGTTCTGTGTACACATAAGTGCTATCAGTAAATCACTATAAGTACCTTGTTAGAATATGAATTTCAATGTCTATTGTCAAGAACCACTTTAAAGAAATTGCTGTATCTAAGCAAAATTGTTACCAATGAACTCAATGAGCTAATACCTAACGTAAGTATAGGCTACAGTATATGGATAGTTTGCTTATCTAGATGATTTTAGGTAAGCATTGAATGTCTTCAGCTTCCGAGTTCAAGAAGAAACAGTCAAAACAAACAATAAGACCTTTTAACCTTTGGTATTAATTAGTCTTGCTGTATTCTGAATCTACGCTAGGTCGGCGTCAGCTACATGCATGAATTTAGATTCGGTTGTGCCATGTTATCTGCAATATGTAGTATTTTCAGACCATCATTGTGTTGAAGGTAACCTAATCTTGTTGAATATTGTATTCCATTCAGTAATTTACATATTCAGCCTTATCTTAAGGGACTGGGGTACAATGTTAAGTATTTCATTTCTAAAGAAGATTCGATGTTTCTTGTGACCGGTTTGAAAATTGCTGTCCCTTGTATATGTTTCTTCAGATTACATAAAATTTTACATTTGCCTCACGAATTGTAAATTTACACCATGCTGTTCTTTTTATGTTTGGCACCAAAGCATGGTGGAGTGGTTGGTTTCAGAACACTGTGATGATGACTAGGTTTTATTAAGGTTTGCTAGCATCTGTGGGGGGATCAAAGCCATTGATTTTAAAGGTCACTAGTGTAGTCGTAGCAAGACGGGTTCAATGTTCCGTGCATCTGGCAGGTCTGCTCACTGTAATCCATTATACTGGAGCACTTAAGTAACCCCCAACTTGAGGTGTGAATGACACAGGTAAGAGAACTAAACCTTCATCAACATTATCAAGATCATAAATTGGGATACCTGCAGAAAGTAAAGCTGGAGATTAGAGCTGTTATGAATACAGCATTTTTTTTCCTTTTTTCATTCTGCATCCTATTTTTTAAAGGCTTCCAAGTTTAGTAATAGTTGAGTTTTGGAATCTTAGGTAGGCTCAGTGTGGTTTGATACTCGTCAGTTAAGCCCATTTTTAGATGCAAAGCACCTTATGCAGCTGGATTGTCACTCACTCACTCACATTTAGCAGGCTGAAGATTTTTTACAGTAGGTTTTGGTGCTTCATTAGAGGGGTGCTTCACACCAATGACACTATGTGTCCTTGTCATTTTTTTAGATAAATGAATAAATAAAAGCCTACATGAGATAGGACTTCGATACAATTTGCATTGTTTCTTTAAACAGATAGCAGTTGTTAGAGCAGCAGATTTGGTTACACTACGATGCCAAAAATCGATCGCTTGTAGAAACGTGGGCTTTACTATGTTTTTCAGGGCTATTTTTGGCTCTACCTTGTTCAATAATCCAGCCTCTGTTTTTTCATGGCTTGTTTCTTCAAAGCCTTTCTTGATCCCTACCCCCTCCACTTCTGTTTTTTTTTTCTTGTCACTGACTACTGTGTAGACATTCAGTCACTGCAGGTTTTTAATTCAATGAATTGCCTTAATTGGGTTACATAACTTATCTGCAGCAAGTCTGTATTTTTTCCCTCACTCTCGGTTGCTTCAGTGCTCTTTAAAAAAGACTGCTGTGAGAAAGAAAAAAAAGAACAGCAGCAAACAAAAACAGGTCCACTGCTTACTCCGAGCGTGCCAGATGAGCTGTACGGAAAATCTGTTTAAGAGCTTGTCGTAGTCGCTGAACAGGGGAGAGAAAGAAAAAGAGGGTGGGTGGGTTGTGGGGGCTGAGGGGGCAAACAAACAGAACAAAAAATGAAACAAAAGACAAAGAGAACGTATATAACAGATATTTTATTTTATGTATTGTTTTTGGAGCACAGGCTGTGGATATGTTCATAACTGAAAATACTACCTGAGGTTTTAAGGTGTAATAATATATAGCAAAGGCATTATTCACACATTACAGAGAGAATAATAAAAGTACTGCATTACAAATGGCCATAAAACAGAAACACCAATGAACGTCTTCCACTAATGCAACGTTTTTTGTTTGTTTGCTTGGTTGTTGTTTTTTTTTTGTTTTGTTTTTTTTCTCTGGAGACATGCAGCAAAGGTCCCCAGAACACTGTCCATTCAGTTATGCAGCTTCAACCGAGTCAATACATTTCTGGAATCTCACACAATGTGATTAAACATTTGTAGCGCGCAACATGAACCAAAATAGCCAAAAATTAGACCATAGAGACCATAGTGAATTGATTCTGTAAAGGAATGTTTAAGTCTGAATTTATTAGAGGTATGCATTTGAATGCTATGAATATTTTCATTGTAAACTATTTTCTACTGCCTGCTATGTTGAAGCTATAAATAATATGATGTACATTTTCCTTTTATATGAAAACAGGTTCAATTTTCATTAAAGCCTTTGTCTAAGAAACATCGTGTCTTGATGCCCATTTTTTCCCAGTGTGTCATTTAGTGTTCTTCAGCAGTGAAATATACACTGCATGGACAAAAGTACCGTTAAACCAACAGGGACTTTAATGACATTACATTAAAACACAGACTTTAGTTGTGAGTGGAATTTACCTCTGGCATGATTATGAACTTTCTCACATCTTATATATATCATGAATGAACTACATATTTCTGCATAGTGTTAAGCAATACGCACTGTATGGACAAAAGTATAGAGAGACCTGACCATTACATCAACAGGGACTTTAATGACATTGCATTCAAATACATAGACTTTAATATGGAGTTGGTCCCCCCTTTGTTGCTATAACAGCTTCCACTCTTCTTGGAAGGCTTTCCACAACGTCCAATGTCTGTGGGAATTTGTGCCCATTCATTCTATAGCTCATTTATGAGGTCAGACACTTATGTTGGACAAGAAGGTCTGGCTCACAATCTCTGTTCCAGTTCATCCCAAAGGTGTTGGATGGGCATGAGGTCAGGGCTCTGTGCGGGCCAGTCAAGTTCTTCCACACCGAAATCACCCAGCCACGTCTTAATGGAGCTTGCTTTGTGCACTGGGGCACAGTCGTGCAGGAATAGAACACGTTCTTCCCAAACCCTGTCCACAAAGTTGGAAGCATGGCGTTGTCCAAAATGTCTTGGTATGCTGAAGCATTAAGACTGTACTTCACTGGAAGTGAGGGGCCACCTGAATTCAATGATTAAGAGGTGTGCCGTAATACATTTGTCCATACAGTGTACATATGCTCATATTAAAGGCATAGTGGGTACGGTTACATATGATCACATCTAAAATGTTCTTACCTCCCAATATACAGTTGTGCTCATAAGTTTACATACCCTGGCAGAATTTATGATTTCTTAACCATTTTTCAGAGAATATGAAT
>JBBPCX010000160.1:16505164-16524525 GCA_037974365.1 Hydrocynus forskahlii
CCTGGCAGAATTTATGATTTCTTAACCATTTTTCAGAGAATATGAATGATAACACAAAAACTTTTCTTTCACTCATGATTAGTGTTTGGCTGAAGCCATTTATTGTCAAACAACTGTGTTTACTCTTTTAAAATCAAAATCACAACAAAAACTACCCAAATTAACCTGATCAAAAGTTTAAATACCCTGGTGATTTGGGCTGATAACAGACACACAACTTGACACAAACGGGTTTGAATGGCTATGAAAGGCAACCATCTTCACCTGTGACCTGTTTGCTTGTAATTAGTGGGTGTATAAAAGGTCAGTAAGTTTCTGGACTCCTGACAGACCCTTGCATCCTTCATCCAGTGCTGCAGTGACATTTTTTGGATTGGGGAAAGCAAAAAGAATTGTCAAAGGTCTGCAGAAAAAGGTAGTTGAACTCTATAAAACAGAAAAGGGACATGAGAAAATATCAAAGAAATCGAGGATGCGAATCAGCAGTGTTCAAACTCTCATTAAGAAGCGGAAAATTAAGGGTTCTGTTGAAACTAAACCACGGTCAGATAGACCAACTAAAATTTCAGCCACAACTGCCAGGAAAATTGTTCGGGATGCAAAGAAAAACCCACAAATAACTTCAGGTGAAATACAGGACGCTGAAAACATGTGGTGTGGCTGTGTCAAGATGCACAATAAGGAGGCACTTGAAGAAAGATGGGCTGCATGGTCAAGCTGCCAGAAGAAAGCCATTACTATGCAAAGGTCACAAAGTATCCCGCTTACAATATGCCAAACAGCACAGAGACAAGCCTCAAACCTTCTGACACAAAGTCATTTGGAGTGTTGAGTCTAAAATTGAACTTTTTGGCCACAACCATAAACGCTACATTTGGAGAGGAGTTAACAAGGCCTATGATGAAAGGTACGCCATTCCTACTGTGAAACACGGTGGTGGATCGCTGATGTTTTGGGGATGTCTGAGCTACAAAGGCACAGGAAATTTGATCAGAATTGATGGCAAGATGAATGCAGTAAGTTATCAAAAAATACTGGAGGAAAATTTGCACTAATCAGCCCGGAAGCTGCGCATGGGACATACTTGGACATTCCAGCAAGGGGGCAATACACGGTATTAAGAACTGGGGGTATGTAAACTTTTGATAAGGGTCATTTGGGTAGTTTGTGTTGTGATTATGATTAAACACAGTTGTTTGACAATAAATGGCTTGAGCCAACCACTAACCATGAGTGAAAGAAAAGTTTTTGTGTTATCATTCATATTCTCGGTTTATTTTTGTGCATTATGTTACATTTTTCTTATTCATTTGATGTCGATTATGTGTGATTTTTACAGCATTAGGTTGATGAGCTGACAGCTCATTATATTTGTGTATCTAGACTGGATTGCTAATGAAGATATGCTAGTACAAGTAATGTGAAGAAATATCATTATTATTTTATTATATATCAGTTCTGTATTATTGCTATTTACTGATATAGCCAAAATGTTTAATGTTGTATAACTAAACAAAGCACTCCCCATTAAATAGGTAGTGCGACAAAGTTGCGAGTCAGAGCAAACAAGGCCTCATAATACCTTTCCCCCCCTCTCTGCCCAAATGAACCAATCCATGGGGGCTTGCAATACATTCTGCTCTGATACTGCAGAATGACGTGTTTGCACTTCAGTGCCTTCAGAAAGGAGGCAGATTAGTTTTAAGTCTTGCGTATGTTTCACCTAAGTGTCATCTTAGTCTCAGCTGTGTCTGCGCTTGCCAGTGTGGAAATGAAGGGGCTGATTGTTAAGGAGGGGTGTACGGATGATGTTAAAACCCTTTGCTTGGAAAGATGAAAGCGCAGGGAAACTCAGAGTTGATCTTCTCCCCGGTTCTCACAACTCCTCTGCAGAGACCAGGCTTCAAGCCCTTCTCGTGTGTACTTACAAGCTTTGCCTAGGGGCTGGAATACTTATCCTTTTCATTTAAAGGTATAAGGCATCCCTGAATGTTTGGCACAAAAAGCTACAGGGTGTTTATGCCTTTACTTTAAGGAATATATTTAGGAACAGTTCTATCAAGGCCAAAATTCTCTTACATCTTGCATATTACTTTATCACATTTCATTTGTTCCCAATTTACTGTCCGTTTATTATATTTGTATGGGTTTGTGTACCAAAAACCTTATTTCATGAAACCTTTCTTCATACCTTGAATCTTTTTGTCACTCAGTCTTTAAGAGTAATATATGTGCAAGACCTCTGTTTTGATTGTCTTGTAATGTGCATCATTCAGAATGCAGTCCAGGCTGAAACATTCCATATAATGCAGAGTTGAAGTACCGTATAGGTGAATCACAGGATATATGTAAATGTAATGGTTTTTGTGACATCATAAATTCAAAACCAACAGTTGTAGCAGGTTTCCATACGACTTTGCATGTTTATAGTCAGGATAAACCTTCCACGGACTACAAAAGACCTCATTTGTTTAGTTTTGTTGTGGTTAAACCAACCAAAACCTAAAATGAAACCATCGCTTTAACCTGCCTACATTTGGCATTTTGTACTGAAAAGGCAGACATCATGCCACAGGTAACTTTACATAGTGCTTTTGCCATTTTCTTCAAACCAACATAGCTGGCTGCATATCGAAATATTTACACTGCTCACACTTAAATCATCACTATGAACTACTTAGCAGCTACAAGAGATGTTAGTTAATTGAGTACACACCATATACTTCAGTGATTTGTACATACACTCTATGGACAAAAGTATTGGTACACAGATGGTTTTCAGGGCTCGGGCTAGGACCCTTACTTCTAGTGAAGGGCAGTTTTAACACCATGCTTCAAACTTTGTGGACACAGTTTGCGGAAGATCCTTTTCTATTCCAGCATGACTGTGCCCCCGAGCACAAAGCAATAAAAACATGGTTGAACGAGTGTAGTCTGAAGATCTTGACTGGCCCACACAGAGTCCTGACCTCAACCCCACCGAACACCTTTGGGATGAACTGGAATGGAGATTGTGAGCCAGGCCTTCTCGTCCAACATCAGTGCCTGGCCTCATAAATGCTCTACAGAAGGAATGCACAAATTCCCACAGAAACACTCCAAAATCGTGGAGTGTTATAGCTGTTATAGCTGCAAAGTGGGGACCAACTCCATATTAAAGTCTATGTATTTGAATGCAATGTCATTAAAGTCCTTGTTGGGGTAATGTTCAGGTGTCCCTATACGTTTGTCCATATTGTGTATATTGCTTAACACAATGCAGAAACATGTAATTCATTCATGATATACGTAAGATCTGAGAAAGTTCATAACCATGCCGGAGGTAAATTCCACTCACTAATGGCATACAACATAAGCCACTTAACCCCAGCAGGGGACAGTATCACGTTAAATGTGATTGCTTTGTGTACACTTGTTTATACATGAATCGCTGCGTTCTAAGTTTGAATGTGATTTGGGAAAATAAGTGAGTTATCATGGCTGATACATTTTGTTAATTATTGGCATGTTACATTTATGGCATTTAGCAGAACTTTTATCCAAAGCCACTTCCATTTCCTAACTACAGGAGAGAGTCTCCCTGGAGCAGCTTGGGGTTAAGGTAGGATTTGAAACCTTGACTTCTTGGTGCAGAGGCAGGTATCCTACCCACTAGGCCACCACCACCCCGCATGTTCTATTAAAGACTGATATATATCAGTTGCACATTAAATGCTACTTCTACCTCTGGGACAGGACCACAGCTTATTTAATGGACTTCCAAAGTTTCAAAGTAAGGAAATGTTGCTCGTCTTTCACATCTAGTTGTGTTTGCTTTGTACTGCAGCGCCAGAAATTTAGTTCAAAACATTGCGGACACAACAGAAAAACTGTACAGCTGAAACATATCTATTACCTGAATGCTCTCAGGTGTTAAGGTGGTGTTTTGAGTGTTTATATTTTACATCAAATTCCGTACTTTCAAGAAAAGAGATAAAAATGTGGTTTCTATGATGTGTCCTTTGAGATTTTCATAAATATTCTCATTAATGTAATCCTTTGCATTTTTTCTTTGAAGTCTGTAATTAAAAGAAGAATGGTAGTGTTTAATTGTAAAATTATTTGCATTGCTCAATAACAAAAAAGTATTAATGGAACATACTAGTAATAGTAGTAATGTTATTGCATTATTGTTGAGTGGTTTGGCTCTTCCACTCACAGTCTTACTTCATGCACCATCATTTCAAAAAAGAACTCTATTTGAATCTATTTGGTATCCATCATTGCTTTGAATGCAGCAGAACTGTCTGCAGAACTGAGCCTGAAAAGGACTCATTTGTGCTAATTGGAAGCCTTACCAGATTGTCAGAATGGTTCATTTGATCATGGCATACGTGGCACCATGGTCAGGCACTTGCCATCTCGTCTGTGTTTGTGCTGTGGCAGAATCTCGCAGCCTCCACAGGCTGTACTCAGTGCTCTGAGGGAATCAAATATTCATCTAAGACCTGGATTTTCTGCTGCCTTTCATGTGCTGGTGTCCCCCGAGTCTCTCCTGTTTATTTCAAGAGCAGAATTCCTATCGTGGGCCACCTCAACATCTCATGACAAATGGATGGCAGTGGCCTGAAATATCTGTAACGGGAACCATTATGTGGCAATTAATTTGTTGTTTCACCCAATAAACTGCCAGTAAAAGCATTCGCGTTAAATGACCTCCACCATTGTTACAGCCTACTCGGAACCAAGTGCTCCGGTTCAGAGTAGGCTCATATAAGTAGAATGTGCTCTGTGCCTGTTAATGTAAGACTAGCAATTTTACTGTGTGCACAGTGGATTATGGTCGGTTTTATTGCATCAAACCACATTAGTTCCAGGACTGTATAAGAGGACAATCTCCTGTTGGTGCATGTGTTTTCACCCGACTGGCTGGATTACAGGCTGATCAGTTGGACCACTAGAAGCAATAAAGTCCCAATCTACAACAGCTCCGTGTGAACCCTAGGACTTGCGTGGGATATACTGAAAGGGTTTGCATGGTAAAGCCAGCACTATACACTTTAGCAGCTGAGGCCTTGTAGACTTGGTGGCAACACAATAAACAGAAGAACTTGAGGATTTCAGGCAGTTTTTTTCTGCTAGAATTTTAAGACCTTAATACAATAGATGAGTTGTGCTTAAGGGTCAATTGTTCAATGATCATTTTAAATGAACAGGTTGATGAAGCAAATTTGCGATGTGGTAAAACAAATGCCTATTTTTATAGTGTAAACCCTAAATATGCCCCCAAATATGCTCCCAAAACACTTTAATCTCATTTAAAAAAAAAGTAAAGGTAAACCCGAATACATACTGTAAACTGTACAATGAACCACTGTCTCCCGCAGTGCTAGAATGTAAGATACAGAAATTACCACTATATAGACTGTATTATCATTAATGCAAGCATGTTTTCTTAAGTATGTACTGTCATTTCCTTTGGGATTAAGCAGCGTAAATACAGTACAGTAAAGGACAAAATGAAAAACAAGAGAACACTCAGCAAAATACTTGAGAAGCTGTTCTGATGCAGGAATGCTGGACTGCGTCTGCCAGAGATGCATCACATGGCAGCCACCAATCAGCAGCAAGGAGAAATGAATAACGCTCTCGGACTGGCTACTTTCAAACCTCCCATCTCGGAGTACGGCGGCATTTTACCATACCAAGCCGCGCTTTCATTGTGTTCTCTTGACAGTATTAAAAATGTACAGTTATATTTTATATGGAAATTTATGTTACAAAATTAGTAAGTTATATTTTTCTTAATGATTTAGCACTAAAAAAAATGAAAAATGATATATTTCCATGAAAAGTAATCTACTTTTCTTAACCTTTCATGATTCATTTCAGTCTCTTTTGTTGATCCAGTACCTGCACTTCACTGCTGTTGCTCACATCACCCGCTTTACCATCTTAGACCAAATGGAATCCGAAAAGAGAAGGACAGCACAGTTTAGTTCTCATGCTCATAAATGCTTAAAGTAGTAAGAGATTAAACCCCAGTTCTACAGAGAATCCAGTACTCAAATATTTGTTTAAATTAAGTTGTTTTTCTAGGTTAATACTTCTACACAAGCCTTTGTTTAATCAACAATGTCTCAATTTGAGTATGGGTTTAGCTCATCTACTCAACCCTGTCCATCAACCTGGCAAGAGGTAGCTGTTGCTACAGTACAGGCAGTCCAGTTACACCAAGTACAGTCTGCTCCAGTTAATAAAACTGTGTCCTCTAGTGTGTGGAAGAAGGTATTACCGCCTCAAAGCACAGAATAGATTTGAAAATTGTTTTTCAAATTAGTACACGGCTTGCCCAGAAGTATTCAGACTCCCCTTCAGTTGACAGTGATTTCAGCTACTTAATGTGCCCAGTGCTGACACTGGTGTTGTACACACAACTTGTATAAATTCCATAGACAAGATGCCAGAAGGGGCTGCTGGTAGCCTAGTGGTTAGGGTGTTCACCCTGCGATCAGGAAGTCATGGGTTCAATTCCCAAGACTACTGAGCACCTCTGAGGTCCCCTGAGCAAGGTACCGTCCCCACACACTGTTCCTGGCTGCCCGCTGTTCACACTGTGTGCTGTGGTGTGTTCACATATGACAGAATGGTCACTTCCACTTCACTTCAGGAGAAAGGGCCACACATAAGTCCCCATGTCCAGTGACAACTAGAGGGGTATAAACCCCCCAGTACTGGATTATGAAGCAATTGAGCTGCATTCTCTGCGATACCATGGGGATGAGTTGAATCATTTGTGATCCAGAACCAATCATTCAACATCAGTACCTAACTTCACTATTGCAACATCTAGTGTAAGTCTTTGCTGGAAAAGAGAGACTGTTACTTAAGTCAAGAGGAACAAACTCCCTTTAACCCCATGACTTTATAAGTAATACTGGATCAGCAAGTTTCTAAAAATATGTGGATGTTTAGTGTCTGTATCAAGAGAATATATTTTCAGTCATTAGTTACTGAGAAGTTTTTTATTGTTGCATTGTTGTTTTTTTTTTGATACATTGTACTGAATATTCCAGTGTGCATAACAGTATACAGTAACATAAGTGAAGTAACATTAGTGATGTAATAACATATTTCACTGTGGATGACAGATTGACATCAGCCATAACACAAACATGAATCCACAAATGTAGCCGTCAGTTACTCCAGACAAGTAAAACTGATTTAGGTGTGCGAAGGGAAAAAGACATTTGCAGACATATGAGAAAATTGAAGGAACCAAATATTGTGTTAAAACTGTGCCAGCACTGTCTGGAAAACACATAGTCACGAACAAAGAACACTGGGAATGTTATAGTTTAATATTCAAACTACACACACATGGAAAAGAATCAAGGAGTTCTGTATGTGGAAATGAGTAAGCACTATTTCTGCTTTTGGAGTCCACCATTATTGACTCTCCAATCTAATTTAATTAATGTGTCAGTCTCCAAGCTGGCTCACTCCTCCTTTTCTTTGTAGTTTGTGGAAACAGCAATACACATAGATTTGTATATTCCAGTCTTTTATTCGTATATTTACAGCTTTTTGTATATTACAGCTTTTTAAAGTCCCAGATCTGCCGGGACTTTTAGAAAAGCTGCTTTTGAAACAACAGGAGCTAAAATGGCATCAGCAGTGTACTTATAACAATTAAATCTGTAACAATTGAGTAGCATCGTTAAAAGTTATTAGCACCATAGAAAAATCCTTAGTTGAACAATTCTGAAACCAGCTTTGGAATATCGCTTAAAGCCTTTATCAGAAATCTTCCAAAAATGTACAAACAAATCTGACTCATTACAAAAGCTTTCTACTAGATATGGGATGTGTTTGCGTTCTTTAGGTTTGCTTGATTGCAAGGTGATATTTTGGAACTGACATTCATGCTACTGTTGTTTGGTCACAAATTATGCTGAAGTGATACAGTGGCTGCTTTATGTTCAATTCATGATTATGATTTATGATCAGTTTATGATTATATACACTTTTCTTTTGATCAATGACCGATCATTTGTATCTGATTCACCACGTAATACTGTCTAGTCGTATGTCCAGCATTTGTTGTACCCTAGAGCTCGAACTGAATTATATATGAGAATTCTGATTATGTGCTTTAAGATGCTATTTGAAATCTTTGGTTAACATGGTTCAGTCTGGTTATAGTTTGCAAATCATCATTCAGATGCATTTTACCTCAAATAGCCAGTTTTAAACAAGCAATTAAGCAAAAACAGCAAGCTTGTTGTATTTTGACTTTTTTTAAGCTACAAAGTCTTAGCATAGTAAGTTAGGGTACCTGAGGCAAAAGTCTGGAGTGGATCTGCATCACAGCTGGTGGAGATGCAACAATATTTGTGCACTACAGCTGAAGAATAGTTCTTAAATGCTCATCCTATTTTAAAAAAGCAATATCTACAAAAATCATCACAAACATTCGTTACGATCATTCAAGCTTAATTGTAATGGCTTTTCCGTTTACTCCTGCAGTTTGCAGCTGGCATCTACTGATCTACTATACCGCATTAAACCTGTCGTCTAGGTGTAAAGCACTCAATGGACTTGACTCATAACTCACTCACTCACTCCTTCATGTTTAGCAGGCTGTGGATTCTCTATAAAGGGGGGCTCTTAGCATTCAAGTAGGTTTTTGTGCTTAAGAAAAGTGGTGCGTCGCATCAATGATGCCTTGTCCGATGATGTCCTTGTTAAACATCTCTCTTTTTTGATTTTCATTTCAGAGCAGCATCTTTTAATCCAGATTTGGTCAAGTACTTTACTTAATTTGTGTTCAGCAAAATGACAATATTCATATATTGTCCAAATCAACCACTTGGTTGAGTACGCTGGGTCATTATTGAAACAGTTTCTCCACAAGGTATACACCAAGCAGCACATCTTAGCCAAAATGTAGCATGTAGAAAAATATGCACACCAGTACTTGTATTTTCACTTTCTCATTTATAAACTACATGCAGTAGGTAAGGTGTAAGCGCAATAACAGTGCAGCAAACTGACAGTGTCAGATGTAAAACATTTAACATAATGTGTAACATAAAATCGATAAAGTATCCCTTTAAAATAACCATTGCACATTACCCAGAGCAAGCCTGATTTGCCATAAATATTCAAAAGCAAAAGAACTGTATTTTATTCAGTGCATTGTGTTTTACCACTACAGCGTATTTGAGACTAATTCTTTGCCCTGCTTATAATTCTATATCCTAAGTAACACTAACTGAGGCTGCTTTCCCAGTTTGTCTGCACTAGTCTGGAAGTCATTTGGTTCCTTCAGTCTACAATGCTGTGGCTAATTTAAGTCATACGTATAGGTGTTTCTTGACGAATCTGAAATTTGATGGTGATGCAGGTGCTCTGTTACTCTCACAATACTCTCACAACCTACTTTTTGTTTTATCTTTCACTAGTGTACCTCTTATTTTCCTACTGGTATAGTCTTGATAAAAGGATCATGTCTAAATGTATCACAACCAGGGCAATGAAATTAAACCTGACTTGACGTATCTGTATTGATGATTGATTAAAAAAAATTATGGATCAGGTTAATTTTATGCCTGGCCCACAAATACGCTCTGCAGTCCTCTGACCACAGAGTTCACTATTGCTTACGTGCTATTTTTTGCAGCAGCAGCTCGTGCTGCGAAACAACAATATGAACGGTTGTAAGGAGTGATATCTTAAAACAGACAGATTAGGAAGGTGCTGGTGTGCACTGAGAGAAGCATGCTCTGCTGTTCAGAAAAAATCATTCCGCCAACAGTGCACTGAGCTAGAGTTAACTTAGAAGGCATTGGGAGATCCATGGTTTCTGGCACAACATCAGCTGTTTAGTGCACACCTAAGTTCACGCCTGTCAAAACGACCCCAACTAAAGGAAGTTTCATAGGTCCATACCAAACAAGGTGGGTCTGAAAACACCCTCAGATTGATCACTCGAACGATAAACTGGAGTGATGCTAGTATACCCTTGAAATAGCTGATACTACCTTTTCTATTTTAAACATACCATTAAAGTCAAAGGGAACTTTATTCAGCTTAATCCACTAATATATGTCATTGCGGGTTGTGACAAAATCTACATTTTTGTTGCTTTTTATTGTTCAAATATAAGTTCAGAATACCCGTCACTCATTACATTGTGTTATTTTATGATAAATGGACCACCAGAAATGGGGATGAATTTTTGTTATTCCCCTCAAGATCATTTTGGAGATGCAAGGTTTTGTTTGGACAGAGACACAATATTCTGTGCCATGAAACGCAACAATGTGCATTTTAAATTTGTGGCAAAACGTGAACGTTAAAGGTAGTAACTGTGCAAAATATAATAATACATTATCTTAACCACAGGATCAGTCTGCACATACAGGGATAACACCCAAATACTCTGTAAGGACACCATCGAAAGACTACAGCAAAAGAGCAGGCCAATTCAGTCACTGGAATCTGACGGTTCGGAGGACAATAACAGAGAGGGAAAATGTCCAGTGCAGTATCTGAGTCAGCTGCATGAGTCTCCTCACATCTCAATTTGAGTTTCATTAGCTGGCCTTTGTTTGATGGAAGCAGAGATGGTATAAAACCTGTGAAATGCAAGAGCACTGACATCATTAAATAGAAAAATGTAAAAGACACTCTCAGTTACACAGAAGCGTATGATGCTGAAACAAGCAGTGATTTGAAAGCAACTGATAAATCAGGTTCAGCTATATGGAAACACTATTTTCACTAGTCTGGTTAAGTAACTGTACTTGACTGCTGTCTTTAAAGATTTTGGAGGTTTGACATTTGATATTGAAATTAAATACTGTTTTTGAATTAAATTACCTTTTTCTAAATAACATCTGAGTTTATAGTTTTTATTTATTTAAAGTATCCAAATGTATAGTCCCATAACTGGCTTCATTTCACTAGAATATTACTTTCACACCTCTCTTAATTGCTTTTCACACCAAACATGAAACAAATGGCCAACATTTTAATTCCTTTCTTACTCTCAAACTCCATGTAATTAGTATTTGGACAAATAGAGGCTAGTGATATAAGATTAGTGGCTTTAGTACACTTCTAAATATCCAGATCTTTGGAAACATTTTCAACCATTAGCTCAGCATGCCTGTTACTATATTGGTCCACGGTTACGAACTGTAGTCACTGTAGCGGAACACAGTTTATCAACCACCATTTGCCCCATACATCTCAAGTCAGTCTCTGACCGCAGGACCACTACTGAACAGACATTACTGGACTGGTGGATCATTCTCAGCACAGCAGTGAAACTGCGTGTGGTGTTGGTGCTGCTTCGAGTGTGTCAGGCACAGTAGTGCTGCTGGCGTTATTTTTTTCTGGCTTGAGAAGATAAAACTTCCCAAAATATCAAGCCGACAGCAACTCTGTGGTCAGAAATTGACCGCTGAAGAAGGGAGAGAGGAGAACACAAATTGTACATGGAAACAGATGGCTATACATGGAATGCAAGCTATGTTTTTCCACTGAGGTCGGCTTATGAGTGTATATCAGTGACAAAACCCACAGATGTAGATAGAAAATATACAATGCTCAAATCTTACCTTGTGGTTTTGTAGTGTTTCTTTTTACTCAAGGCTCTAAAGCAGCCGGACTGCGCGCAGCTGTTCTTGCAGTCAATGACCTGGTATATGATTGGGTTGTACATAGCCGAGGATTTGGCCAGTAAGGTTGGTATGACTGAGACTGGAATAGGCACTGAATTGTGTTCCCCAAACGCAGACACCACTGATACCACTGCATATGGAATCCATGCTATCAAAAATCCAGCACAGATCAACATCGCCACCTGCAGGACAGAAGGAGAATGACATGATCCGTGCAATTCAGTGTATGTATCTGAAACAAAAATACCTTTGTATACAGAATAATACATACATTTTACAGGTGAATAAACCTTTACAATGTTGGTCATACCAATAAACAAATTATCTGAATAAGCTAGGTTGGTATTACTATGGGTTGGTTTTTGAACACATCACAATATTTTTCACTTGTAATCAAAATGTATACGTATATGACTTACACAAACATCTTTACAGATAATCAAATCTCTTCAAGGGCATCAGATACGTTTGTAAACATCACCTATGCACCTTAGTTAACTTCATCTCCAGATTGTGGTTGTTCTTGTTCCGTGAGTCGAAGTGGGAGACTTCCTTAGCGGAAGACTTCACCTTGATGATAATCTTGACGTAGGAGAAGACGATGATGACCGTGGGCAGGATGAGGCAGAAGAAGAGGATGGACATGACAAAGCTTTGGCCAGCTACTGAGGCCTGGGCCAGCCACCAGTTGAGTGTGCAGGAGGTGCCGAATGGTTCTGGAGCGTAGCTGCCCCAGCCCACAAGTGGCATGGTGGCCCAGAAGGCTGCGTACAGCCAGATAAAGAGAAGGCTCATCATGGCATGATGCCGCTTAATCCATGTACCTGCAAATTACAGAGAGATATAAACATACTGCTCCAAGAGACCGCTGCAATTTATTTTTAATTCAGCATGTCTATGAGGATGACAATCATTTCACGCCAGTGTCTGTTAAATTCCTACGCAAGCACCTCGTTCTGCTTTATGAGGTACTGACTAATGATCACCTGAATCAAATCTTATTTAATGAGGAAATGTGTAAAAACACTGCTGTAATCAACACTCTCTTCTCGCAGTTGGATGGTAAGACGCTACTAGAAGTACGTCAAAGGTAATTATTGCCATTTTGTTTGAGTGAACAACAGATTTGTTTTCTTTTAATTCTTCAAGTTCTGTAAACACTGCATTAGTTCTCTTATTTTTATGTATTGTCATTTCCTTTAGAATGATGCTTGAAACAACAATATTTTTATGTGCAAAGATAATATAGGAGAAATATTGTCAGCAGTTCTTAAAAACTAAGGCAAAGCTGTTCAGTTCAATACTTGCACCTATAAAAGATAAAACGTGAGAAACTGAACATTTCTCTAATTTTATTTTTTTTTACCAGAGCTGTGTTTTCCATATGTTTTGTTATGTGTGCATGTATTGCTCTGAGCACCCATGAAAAACGGGCTGGCGTCCCAGACATGGTGTTAGCCTAATCCTGTACTACAGTATCCTTTCCACTGAGAATTTCCATTAAGAATGCTGTGGTGTCCAGGACTAAGCTTTATCCACGAACGTGGTAATACATTGTGGATAACTAGCATTCCATTCTTTTTGATATTTGATGTTTTTAAATCTGGTTAAAAAAGATTGTAGCATGCTAGTTCCATGCAACTTAGATGAAATAAAGGATTTTTAGACGAACAAAGCTCCAAAAATACCAGAGACCTGTATAGCATTAAGAAACACTCAATAAAAACTCTAAAAATACTCCTCAGCATCAAAAATATTTAAATCTACATTTCAGAATTATTATATATTAAAAAATTGTAAAAAACTACGAATAGGACAAGTGATTCCAGACTTCAGATCAAGCATAATGTCATGGTAGTAATGTACACAGTTTTTACTGCACTCTGAACGCACCATATCTCAAATGGCAGATTTTCAGGTATCGGTCAAGGCTGACCACAGTCATGGTGATGAGGCTGCCGCAGCCAAAGAAGAAGCCGGCCCAGCCGTAGAAGCGGCAGCCCCCCCAGCCAAAGGGCCAGCGATGGGCAAAACTTGACACCACAAAGAACGGCTTCCCCGTGACTGCAGGGACATAAGAAAGGCATAAGAAATGTGACTCACATATGAGTGCATAAATATCAAACATGCATGTACATTTGACTCAAGCTCTCCTGCAGGAAAAGCATAGAAACCCAGAAAAAAGGTGACAAGCATTTTGACCCTCTGTGTGAACTGCCTTTGGAACACCGACAAGTTGGTTGTAAAAGAAAAAAGATGAAAAAGGAGGAAAAAGACTCTGGTTAGAATAATACCCAGTGTTTAAAAGCAGCACAATATCCCTAAGAAACTATTTTTTTATTCCTCAGGGAGGTGAAAAGGAATGACAAAGCATAGGGAGATGTACACAAGGATCTCTGAGATACAGAAACTTCTCATAGTAGTATTGTCGCTTTAAAGGGAAATCCCACTGATTTTTAAAATTCCGTCTAGGTGAATCATTGAGATACTGACAGATTCATTCAGAGAGGTTTGATGTGAAACGGTTAATTGCAGAGAAACTCACTGTCTCTGAAATCAGGCCTGCAGTGTTACTTTTATTTTTTTTACATTCTACAGCTACCTTCTACTGTTATCCTAAATGACAGTTCAACTCACATATGTCTATTGAGCTTTATTCAGTGATGAAAGTAGTGGTTAATCCAGAAAAAAGAAATCATTTTCCTGCACATTTCAGACCAAAAGCTTTGATTCAAAAGCAAACAATGATTATTTATAGGACTTATTCATAAATTATGAAAGATCTATGGAATTCCTCTTTAAGCAAAAGTCACATTTACTTTCACATTTCATTAGTGACAAAACAGATTTTAGGACTGAAAAAAGACGAGAACGAACAGAAAAATAAGGAGCAAACATAAATATTCGGGAAATTGTATGTTCATTAAAAAAGCCAGACTAGATCTAAAGGTTAGATCATTTTGATCAAACATTTGTTCAAATAATTAATAATCGCTCCATAATTGCAGGCCTATGCATGCAACTGAATTTTCTCCTGCTGCATTACTGTATGTGCTCCACAGTTGACTCGTTCTGTGCCCAGCCATCTACATGGTGGAGCAGGAGCACATTTATGAATGGAAGCTGGACCCACTACACCGAGTCTGATAAAAGAAAACAAGAGGACACTTTGTCTTTTTATTCTTTCCTTTCTCTTTGTTCCTTGCAAAGGCAATCTATTGTGACAAATCAATAAAATGATCCCCATAAGAAAAAAAATCAAGAGCCCTCTTTAACATCTGTGTAGTTTCTCCTTGACAACATTGAGATCTGATGGAAAGAAAAAAATGAGACATTTGCTGAAGTCATCTCCCGCTCAGATGTTTCCCTTCTTTTGCGCCAAAGACACAGTAATCTCATGTCCCCTCTTGAGTTTTAGCAGATATCTCAATAAGCTCATTCATGGTGCTCAGATTTCCCAAGACAATAACAACCCTGTTTATCTGCAACTGAACTAAAGACAAGAATCTCAGTATGATCTGTTTTCTCATCCAAGACTAGGAGCATTCTCAATTTTCATGCTGTATAATATTTTTAGCTTATTTTGGTCTAAAGCTGCTTATTTTGGTCTAAAGATCATCAAAAGAACCATCAAAGATTTGCAACATTTACAAAACATTTGCGTAATACAGTTATCACTTTTGGAATGTGGAACCCTTGCAGGAGTAGCTTGTTAAGGTTTTATTCAGGAAATGGCAGGAAAACTTAAATAAAGGAACACATAGAATGGCTCTGGCTCAACGCCACAGTTCAACAGTAACAACACAAGCACTCCGCCATACGAATCAGAAGTGTGAGGGTAAATGACGTGGCATTCAGGAGGTTAAAAATCCATAGAACAGGAAAGTGCCCAGGTCAGGGACAGGCTTTCTCTTGGAAACTGGAAACGGAGCCAGATGGGCTCACATGGCAAAAACTGGGAACAGACAGTAAACTCCAGGTTGAACTGGAGCTAAATAGAGCAGCGTGATGAGGTACAGGTGAGTTTGATCAGTAATGCGGGAGTTCCCAAAGCAAAAGTAGCAGCAGTGGGGAAGCCCAAGCTCAATACTCCAGAGAGGTACCTGGCCGCCAGGACGGTCACCCGAAGGGAGAAAAGGGTGCCCCAGCAAGCCGCCAAAAATATTGCAAACCACCTCGCCTCCCGGAGCTTGTACACCCAATAAGCTGGGGCACTCGCAATCTCCATGGTCTCTGGTCAGTCCAGCTCCACCAGGCCACCATCCATGTGTCCCTGAACCACTGGCCTGAGCAGGTACACATGAAAAACAGGGTGGAGGGCATATGTGAGAAAATAATTTTAGTTTAAAAGTCACTGTGTCATTGTGTTGAGGCAATAACAAATGGACCAATAAATCAAGGAGTTAACTTAGAACAGGGGAGGTTCAGATGAAGATCTTAGGTTGACAGTCAGACCCTGTCACCCAGCTGATGTGGGCACGGTCAAATTCAGTGCCCTGTGTGTGCTGTGAACCGACAAACTATTCTGTCTATGGCTGTGTGCACTCCTTCCCAGAACCACTCCATCATACAGAACCAGATGTCCACCCTAGGAATTTCAGTGGGCACTGAACACATTAACCTGGCAGGGGTTGCGCAAGCACACACATTTAACAGCCTTTAAACCAGTCACAGGGTGGCACAGAGAGATCTCAAAAATCACATTTCTCAGCCTTAACACACAACTTGTGAGGCGAGAGAGAACCCGCCTCACATGGATGTCATGCTCTGCAAAAGTTTAGCATATCATAAAACATTAGGGGGCGTTCACCAATCCGTAAACTATCATGTGACACAAGTAATGCTCTGAAGATCATGCTCCACAGGTGGAGTTTGGTAAAAACATCATCCCACAAAGCCGTTCAGTGGCCACTGGAATCAGAGGAAGTGGGTGTGGGCACAACGTCTAGACATTAGGCTATAGCATCTTGCTAAAAGCAGTGTAGTAATCATCGAACCTGTTCCAAAGCAACAATACATCAATAGGATACACATCAACGAGAGCAGAGATTCATATCGAACCAGCCAGCACCTTTCCTAAAGCACTCTTACAAAAAACAAGGTTCCACAATATGTTCTTCAAGCCATGCCATAAAAAAACACCTTTGGCTCCAGAACTAAGTTTGATGAAGAAGAAGCTTTTATTAACCTTTTATTAAGTTTCTGTGCCACCTCCCATACCTTTACATTTAATGAAGGTTGTTTAAACTTCACATTCACACATCTCATTTTCATGAAAGATTCTCTGGAGAACCATTTACTGACAGGTTCTCTAAGGAGCCAAAATTTGTCATTTAATGGAATCACACACAAAACCCTTTTAAGCACATTCATTTTTAATTGTGTATTACTTACATTTAATGTAATAATTTAATAGTATTTAATAAGACAGTGGTTCTCTAACTGGTATTTAGGGACAACCAGAAGGTCAAAAGTTTTCAGCATTTTTCTCTATAGAAATTAGGAACTGAGCATAAATGTGGACCATATGTGGACCTTTTTGAGAACTACTAACTTACACAACAAAGACAAGCATAAACAACCCCATCACCTGAAAAACCTAAAACATCAAACATCCTTTGTCAAAAAATGTAGGCATGGAAAAAGTTTAAGGACAATAAATGTCCTCTATCACTTTCGAGCTCTTGATGTGTTGAAGTAGAAACTGGCTTTGACTGCTGCACACTATTATATAGTCCAGCCATACGTTATAGAACAGTGCCAGCTATATGCCACAGCTGACTGAATTAATTTAATTCAATTAATTATTTTTTAAATTAAGCAATTACTCAAAATTATGACATTAAAACTAAGTCTTACCTGATATGCCAAAGTCAAATATGGCTAAATTCAGAGTCATGAATTCAGGTGGCTTTAACTTTGTCTTCCGTTTGATGGTCATGTAGATGACGTACCCATTGCCGAAAGCTGAGAGGAACCCTGTGAACAAGAAAAGTGCAAGAGGTCAAACACGGTAACTGCTCTGGCTTTTTTTTTTTTTTTTTTTTACAAAACTACAGTACTTGTTATAATACATGACTACATAAGGCATTTCATATCATAATAGTTATTTGATGACGGTTAGGATTAAAGAAAAAAAGTCTTGACATAGTATATTTTCTGAAATATGTCATCATTATTATTTCTTCATGGGATGACAAGTTATCCCACACAATGAAAATAAGTAACTATTTTAATTATATTTTATACTTATTATTATTATTATTATTATTATTATTATTACTATTGTTACTATTATTTGGAAAGCAAGTTATCAGTAAGTATCAAATTAATGTGACCTAGCCAGTAATCAACAAACCATTAATAGCTCTTGTAAACACAGGAGGCATTCAGTAATACAGTCAGAATTTTGTCTTTTCGAAGAGGTCACAATCAATCAATCAAAGGGACACTTGCTGATTAGTCCATTAATGGATGTTTCCACAATGGCGACCACAGAGCATCAGTACAGAAAGACCATATATGTGTGACTTTTTAACCTTGTTTACACAAATCATGAGCATGTGCCAGGCAAGCATGTCATTACACAGCATTGCTTTGAAAGTAGCTCTTGGTCACATGCTAGCTCTGCTAAAATAATGACAGTTTCCACTGGTCTGGTTTTAGGCAGTGCTGGCAGTCGACTCCAAAAGAGTGACTGTCTTGTGGGACTTTTTTAATGGGTTTGTGGGTAATGCGGGAAAGGATCTGGCTGCATTTGATGTGATTTTTATCAACTGGGCACAATCAAAGAAACTTTATTCAATACTTTGGATGTAGACTTTGATTTTAATGTTAGTTTCTTTAATCACAAGGCTGCAGATAGCAGCTTGGGGAACAACTGTATGTTTCGGGCAGTTTAATTTCTGCTGTTTCCCTTTATCAGGGAGGAGTTAATTCCAGGAGCTGAGAGTCAGAGTAAAGTCCCACATAGCACCAAGATATTTATGTTAGAGTTCAGGAGTTCAGAGGAGTTTAGAAGTTTAATAAGGAGCCTTTTCTGGATAACTCTGACTCTTTTCTGGGTCCTTGTTTAAATTAATATCACAGCATTTTTCTAGCTGCTGTCTCTGTAGCATACCGTTGACTGTCAAATGGTTTTGACAGGTTTTCCTATACTTAAAATACAGAAGAACACTGTCAAACACATAGTTATAATAGAAAATAAACTGTAGCAGAGGCTGGAGGGATATTATTGTTATATTTATGGGTGTAATGGTTCTGAACCAAAAAAGAAACCCATGGTTCTCCAATCCATGGTTCGGTCTACAGTTAATGTACAGTACCCACTAATGTATGTGGGTACTGTAAGTCTGCTTTGTTTGATCGGAATAAAAATAAAGGTCACTGAAGTAATAAGAACATTGCTATGCATTTGTATAATTGTGTACAATATTTTTCAGCACAAATAATACATATTTTAGCTGTGATAGTTCATTTCTTTTGAAATGATGAAGAATAAAGAGGAAGAGTCTGTTACAAAGCAAAAGTAGTTGCATTTAGTGTTGCTTTCGTCAATGAAAATTATGACTAAATATCTTCGTCAATGAACATTTATCACGTGGCAAAAATGAGACGCGACGTAAATGCTGGTCATGTGACGATAACTATAATGAAATATATAATGTAATATTGTTGATGAATAAGAAC
>JBBPCX010000160.1:16524625-16537242 GCA_037974365.1 Hydrocynus forskahlii
GTCTCCACTGGTATTTTCCCATAGACTGTGACAGTTTGCAAAAGGTATGACTAATGTTGGACATGCCACTTTTTGTTTAAATGTAAATAAGAGCTGAGAAATATTTTTTCCACGCCTGTGTCATTTCCAAACAAGAAGAAACTTGCTTGTTGAATAAAAGTAACCAATTCAAAATTTGTCAGGGGTATGAATAATTTCGTTTACGACTGTATGTAAGAACACTGTGGATATATTACTCAATGGTGTGACGGGCATTGAAAAAAAAAACAGTAATACTGCGGCAAGATAAACTGCACATTTCACCCGGTAATATTCCACCCCAAAAATTACACATGTTGCATCAGAGAATTGCACTCAAGAGAATATTGCACAGAAACTACCACCTATTAGTCCATGGTGTATTGGATGTGTGTGTTTTTTGTTTGTGTGTGTGTGGTCAACTGCGAGGTGTTTCCAGTAGAGTCTGACAGAAGTTGGAAGGAAAGACCTTCGGGAATCTCTACACAGCTGGCTGCCACTGAAGGAGCTGCTCAGTGCTGTCAGAGTCTCCTGCATGGGGTGGGAGATGTTCTCCAACAGGGGTGACAGCTTAACCACCATCCTGTCACTCACCTCCTCCACTGGGTCCAGAGGGCATCCTAGAGCAGAGCTGGCCCTCCCCAGCAGAAATGCCACAGAGTCATAAAAGGTCTTCAGGAGCAGCCCCTGCACTCCAAAAGACCTGAACCTCCGCAGCAGGTATAGCCTGCTCTGCCCTTTTTTGTAGAGAGCATTTGTGTGTCCAGTCCAGTTCATTATTCAGATGAACACCAAGGTACCTGTAGCTCTCCACAGCCTTGTCCATGCCCTGGATGTTCAGCGGTTGCAGTGGAGGTTGTTTGTGCCTGCGGAAGTCCACCACCAGCTCCTTGGTTTTTCCAGAGTTTATCTGGAGGTAGTTTGGCTGGCACCAGCTCACAAAGTCCCCGGTTAGTTCTCTATACTGCATTCTGGATTTGTTTGTTCTATGAACTACTGGCTTTGGGTGAAACTTGATTACCTTACTGGATCTGCAGTTGGGTCTTGGCTCGACCCTAATATATGTTCCTTAGTTGTAAGTTAGCTTTTCTTTAACAGATGTTGTTTAATTAGTGGCTGCTGTGTGTTGTTTAACTAGTAGCTGTTTGCTTGTGTGTTTGTAGAGCTGCTTTATTTTGTAGTGCTTTAAAATACTTAGTGTATAATTATTGTGTTCTGAATGTGGGAAATGAGAACCAAATCGTCGAATGCAACAGGATCATATGACTCAATAGCTGTGCTGACACTTCTGACACCTAACATCTGTGAATGCTTCCCCCTGCCACAGAATATTGATCTGGAAAGGAATCTATGGAGAGTAGGACTGATGAGCAGAAGCCATAATAGCACTGGTATCAGTAAAATCAATTCCGAACCCTATCATTAGCTGGCCACTTTACAGCCACAGACTCTCTCATACATACAGATCATATTGTTGGTCCTATTGGGGATCTTTGGATAAAGGCTTCTGCCAAATGAATGTAAAGTTGTGTAATGATTAGTTGAAGCAGGTACTGAATAGTAAGAGCACACACTGGGAATTCTTACGGAGCACTTCAGAAATGGTTAAGCTAAAACACTCATTTTAAATTCTGAAATTTGGGGTTATTCTTTGCGTTTCTTACCTTTTTATCTCATTTGAGTAGAGCACAAAAGGGATTTTATTCGAGAATAATCCTGTATTTATACCACGAGGAACAAGCAATTGTCAGTGACATTACATTTCTTGAGGAGCTGCAACAAAAAAGAAATATTATATAGATCCTTAGATAAAAAGGATTTCAATATTCTGCAGACTTTCAGAGGTGCAAAAAATGTTGCTCCATACATTTTTTTTGAACAGATCCTCCTAAATAAACACACTTGTGGAACATTAAGGAATATTTGATTTGTTTGTGTATATTGTTTATTTTATATTATTTTTTATGTATGGGAAAATTTGTTTTTGGGTTTCCAGTAATTGTGGAGCTTGCTGTATGTCTGCCTTTTCAGTCTACAGCAGTTTAGCCCTGCACATTCACACTCAGGTTATGATGAATATTTCAGCCTGGACTGTGTTGTAAGTGAGGTGCGATACAGGGCACCTAATCAGAACAGACATCAGAATTACATGCATCAGTCTTAAAGACACAGCACTTCTCGGAATAAAAAGCAGGTTGTAAATATATTTATGCAACAGTTTTCTTTTCTCAACCTATTGTTTAAATGTACATATTGAAAAACAAAAGTGGATTAAAACTGAATTAGTGCTGATATTACAATGAGTGGATAAAACACATTACAGTTCTGTTACTAATGCTGCCCCATATCTACATCTGTCATATTAATGAGTTTGTAAAATGTTAAGCGTTTCCAAAGCAATGAAACATGTTAACTGGCATGAAAAGCATTTGGAAAGACTTGTTGTCCCCAAACTTTTGACCAGCACGGTAGTTCATATTAAAGATGCAAAGATTTACCTTTTCAGCATTTGGCAAACAGCTTCACCTTCCAGAGCGACTCAAGATCATTAGTTACAGGGACAAGTGAGGGTTAAGTGTCCTGCTCAAGGACACAATGGTAGAAAGTGGGAGTTCTAACCTGCATCTTTGTGGTCAGTTCACAGGGTACTGTGATGAATGAAAGATGAACTAAAGAAGAGCAAGTGCATTTGCACCCATTCAAATGTAAAAATATCTTCACAAAATGGATAAAAAGATGTGAACAGAGTGGAGCCGAGAGCAAAAGAAAACGTCAGTTCAAATGAAAAGCCAGAGAGCAAAAGGTCAGTCAGAAACAAAACACCCATGCTCACAGCATCTGTCTGACATAGTTAGTTACTGTTTCCCTCCATCAGTAAGTATAAAATGAATCCACCACTAACTGAGATCATCCTTGTCTGATTTATGTCACATTTGTCAGGAGGTTTGCAGTAAAAACATGGTTCAGCTTCATATACGGGTCCTTACAGCTGATTTTGACCCAATAGAACCTGAAAGATCTGACCATCCTGTGGTTTCTGCCCAGCCTGCAGTTACAGTGAGGGTTTTTTATATAATACACTTCCAGTGCAAATATCCACTTCAGATTTACACACTTAATGACTTTGTATGTATAAATATGAACAAAATGAAAGGGGAATTTGTTGTAATATAGTAAAAAACAAATTTGCAGAGTTATTTTGGCTATTATTATTTCAAGATATCTGCTGGACTTGCAATTTTCTATTTCTGGATTTGCAATGAGATTAAGGTCAGATTATGGCTGGGCTATGCATGTGCCTTCACATTTTTTTTTTTTTAGAAATCTTGAATTCTTTTACTGTATTTTCGACCACACTGTTCTAAAACACTTTTGATTTGTCTAAATCAGGGGTGTCAAGCTCATTTTCTCCGTGGGCCAAATGGGTCTAAATTTAAGGTCTCACTTTTTTCAGTGCTTTCTTCAAGTGTAGCGCAGAGTCGTCAAATGCAGCACACGCAATACTCAACATCTGAGTATTCTTTCAACTAATAAAATAGAAAGTTACAGTGTTAGACGAGGTAATACAAAGCTAATAAATGTTTTACATTTTGAAAAGAGTCTGCGGGCCGAACAAAATTGATCGCTGGGCCGGATCCAGCTGTATGTTTGATATCCCTGGTTTAAATACTTGTGACTAAACTTAAGAAACACATCTATATGTTCATCATGTAACCTTTGTTCCTGCTACCTTAGGGTTGCCCTGCACCTCTTTTATCTGAATCATTAATCTGAGAGTTTGTGGTGAAATTTTATTGGCGCACCTGTCCTGGGACAATTTGTTGTGAACCCATTAACTTTTCATTTGTGTATTACCGAACCAGAGAAAGGGATGTCTTTCCTGTGCCTCGGTAGCTTTCCCCATTCAAGCATTGTTTCATAACGTTGTCCTTCAAACCTCGATATTCATGATAACTGCTGTTTGTTTCATTAAATCTTCCCAGTGTAGTAATTAGCAATTAGTTACATTGAATTTGTCTTAATTTCTAGCATTTACATATGCAAATACAGCAATGAGGTACCACTAAAACCACTTACAGATATTTTAGGCAGCATGTAAACCGTCAGATTATGAAATTGATGTAATAGAAGCAGAAAAAATGGAAAACATAAGGATCCGAGTGCCATGCTGTGATGGCTAGGATCTCCAAAATGGCAGGTCTTGTGGGATGTTTTCAGTACTCAGTATTTACCACCTACCAAACGTGGTTGAACGAAGGACAGTTGGTGAACTAATGAAGGGGTCATCGGAGATCAATGCGCATTGATGCATGTGGGGTGTGAAGGCTAGCCCATGTGGTCTGATCCCAAAGAAGAGCTACTCAGACTGCATCAGAACTGGATCATGGAACAATAGAAGAAGGTGAATCACATTTTCTGTTACATCATGTGGACGGTCAAATGCATGAACACTGTTTACCTTAGGAAGAGATCACATCAGGATGCACTAAGAAAATGAAGTGGAGGCAGTGTGATGGTCTGGGCGAAACCCTGGGTCCTGCATTCACGTGGATGCTACTTTCACACGTACCACCTACCTAAACATTGTTGCAGACCAAGCGCACCCCTTCATGGCAAGAGTAATCCCTAATGTCAGTGGACCTCTTTTAGCATGATTATGTGTCCTACCACAAAAAGTTGTTCAGGAATGGTTTGAGGAACTTAAAGAGTTTGGGCTGTTGACTTCCCCAGATCTCAATCTGAATGAGCATCAGTGGACAAATTGGTTTCATGGAAACCCCACCTCACACCTAAAAGAACATCCAACACTTACATAATTTGTTTGTTGCTAGTCCCTACTTTTTCCACAAATCATTGGTGCTCAATAAAGTGCTTTTGTAAAGCTCATAAATGATTGAAATCAGTTCTGATGGTTTACTTTAAATGAACTAAATGCAGTTTTAAGCACTCTTCTCATTGCTCTCTTTTCTTGTCCTCACTAATTACTAAAACAGCTTTGCCTCTACCAAACATTAGGTAACAGGACGATTACTCATACAGTTAATAAGACATACCATAGCCTAATCTGGCTGCTGATTTCAGAAATAGGTTACATGACACTACGTCATCAGTAGACCAGTTAACATCTTCTATTCATTGTAGGCAATGTAACGTAACCATTTTAAACTGAACCATCCCAGAGTCCAAATACCATAGCTTATTATGTAGCCTGTATCCTAAACTGAGCTGCTACTGCAATGTAGGATATGGCATGCTGAGCAGCATTACAATTTGCCTAAATAAATATCATATGATGGGGTCTGCATTTAATGAGAGCGATGTGTTAATTTCCATCATAATCTCTCTCATTTACAGCATAGCTATGTCATATGTTAGCCTATAGTACTTTATACATGTGTATGCCTGTATCTCAAGAAGTCAAAGTAATTCTGGGAGTAGCGTCCAAGGTCAGTTGAGAACAGGTCTGCTTACTAGGTTACTGCATTAGCAAGATGTTGTTGTTTCCACAAGGAATCTTTTGTTGAGAGAAAAAAAAAAAAATCCTCACAGCTAGTTACTGCCATGACGATGAGGTCAATACTTGGGCAGCAATGCCACTCTGAGATCTTCAGTTTATATCTTTGTTTATGCTGATGAATGCATAGTTTTCTGTTCATATGTCTAAGCACAAAGGCAAGTGTGTGTGTACATTTGAAGTGGATATTTGCACTGGAAGTGTATACAAAGCAAAAGTGTCTGAGGACTTGTTTGACCTCAGTATAGACAGGAAAGAATTTTCTCTAATTTACATAGTTATAATCCAATACTGTGATCTTTAATTTTTATATACTTATATTTAATTTCTATCTAATTTATGCCGATAAATCATGTCTTGCAGTCTGGACCTGATGGAAAGAGTAAGTGTTGCAAAGCTCAGCCATGTTCCTCTAGATATGTGTGTGTGTGTATCTGTATGTGTATATATATCTATATACATATATATACACATATATGTACACACCCACACACCCACACACACACACACATATATATATATACATACATATACACATATATAAATATATATATACATATATATATACATATATATACACATATATGTATATATAAATATATATATACAGTACATATATATACACATATATGTACACACACACACACACAAACACACACACATATATATATATATATATATATATATACATATACACACACATATATATATATATGTGTGTGTGTGTGTGTGTGTGTGTGTGTGGTCGTAACCCGTAGCCAACACAAAATTGGTCACGCCCGAATTCGGCAAGGGTCACACAAGCCTGAATCAATTCACAGAAGCATCAGTGAAACTCACATGAGCCCATTTTCTGAGAAAACATTCTAAGACAGAACAAAACACGCCTATGAGAGTGCCAGAAAGACTGGTTCCATTGCGAATGATCCCAAACACATACAAGAGGTTCATTGCTTGTCAGATGACTCCTTTTCCTGCAACATAAAGGAATACTAAGAACTCTTCCGGCATGACAGCAGATCATCATACAGCGGTTCTGTTTTTCTTACTCGTCTTCACCAAAGCCGATGGGTAAGGCTGAGGAAACCTCCACCCAAGCCAAAATCAGGGAAACCGATTTGACTTGTAAAGCGATTCAAACATTGACTGCAAGCGTTCAGCCTAGTGAAGCGTCTGCAGTCAGAAACTGTTCCCTGATAAAGGTGGGCTACAGTGTGTAACAGTACAACAGCAAAGTTGTGAATATGTGTGGGTTGAGGCACAAAACTTTCAATATTTAACTTTACCATGTTATTTCATGGCTGTCGTCAAATGAAGTGGTGTCATCATACCATGCCATTGTACATTTCAGTCAAAATTAGGGCTGTCACAACAGTTTATATTAGTAATTGAAAAAAATCTAGCACTTATTCGTTTTATTTCAAAATTATTTCAAATTCAAATTTGCAACCCCAACCAAATGCATCAGTGACATCCTGCTAGTCTATTTTCCTGCTAGTCTATTTTAAAATTAGATCTGAGTGCTAATAACACCCCTTGTGGAGCATTTTCAGGCTGCTGAACACGTCTGTAAAAAGACCCGTGGATACCTTGTTCATCATTCGGATTGCAAACTAATCACTGAACTGATTAAACTGATTTTAACTGAGTAATTCTGACATCTTTGACGACGTCACTGTGCACCAGCAGGCAGGGAAAAATCAGGCAGGGTATCATATTTAGCAAAAAACTACACGGTCTAGAAAGAAAATGCAGTATAATTTCGGATACTCGTTAACTTATATAACTTGGCCTACACTGGACTTTACGTCATAAATTATGATGGAAAAAAATTGTGTTTTAAATATTCAAAGAATACGCCGTACTGAGACTCTTTCGTTACCAAGTCCATCTGTGGTATAAAAATGAATAAATAATGGTGAATAACTTGTGTGTGTGTGTGTGTGGTGGTTGTGGCTCTTGCACTGCAGATTTAATGAACAGGTGTTATGTACAGAGGATGATGCCCTTCCTGGCTGCAGTTAATCATACAAATCTGGCCAGGCTTAAGCCTGATCAGCAATCACTCTAATGACAACCTTTTGTAAGTCATCTCCATTACACAATCTGAATCTTATCAAACATGAAAGGGAGACGAAATTATGAGATCTTCATTTCATCAGCTTTATGCATGAGTGAGTTGAAAAAAAAATTAAAGCTTTGGTGGATTTGAAAGGACACACCACACTGCAGCACTAACAAGTCCTACTAGTTCTGTAATAATCAGCATGGTTTGCTCTTGTGTGTAGATATAATTCTTCCCTACCACTGGGCTGAAGTAGCACATTTAATGATGTGCAGTCTAAACCAACGTTTTTCAAACTTCTTTGTCCTGGGGCCCAATCATGTCAGTGGGTCCAGAGGCAGGTATCCTAGAGGGTAGGATACCTGTCTCTGGACCACAAGGTCATGGGTTTGAATCTTACCTTTAGCGTACTACCACTGGGTTCCTGAGTAGGACCCTTAACCCCATACTGCTCTGGGAATGTAAGTCTCTTTGGATAAAAGCGTCTGCCAAATGCCGTAAATGTAAACACACTCTTACTGTTGAGTCTTTTTCAACCCTTAATTTGGGGGTGGTGGGTAAGATACCGGCCTCTGGACCAAGAGGTCATGGGTTCAAATCCTACCTTCAGCACGCCACCGGGTTCCTGAGCAAGATCCTTAACCCCAAGTTGCTCCAGGGAGACTGCCCCCTGTAGTTAGGGAATGAAAGTCGCTTTGGATAAAAGCATCTGCTAAATGCCGTAAATGTAAGGCTCCGGAGTTTGAGAAACCAGGGTCTACACCATTCCCAAAAAGGCCTGCTGGACTGAGGTGTCCAACAGTTACCTGGAAATATAGTTAGGTAACTCAGTAGTATCTACTTTCACTAACACCATTTTTTTTTTTTTTTTTTTTTTTTTTTTTAAGGAGTTGGGATATTAAGTGCTGTTGCTTCTTCAGACACTTTCCGAGTCTCCCGGTGCCATATCAGTGACAGACCGGATTTGAAGGCTTTTCGAAAAACAAGCAGGAATGTAGACTTTTTTAACTGCGAAACCAGGGCGTGACTTTAAAATGAAAATTGGCTCTGACAAGACGGTGGAGGAGGTGTGTGTGCAAGCAGAGGTGGGAGAGGAGCTCCTGGGGGCATGGCTGTCCACTTCTGTCTGTCAAGCTCCACTTCAGCTGGTTCCATCAGTCAATAAAACTGAGTCAACCCATGAATCACACCAGCAATTTTGAGTTGAAGAATCCTAAAAAATGTTATTGCGGATAGGTTTAATTTTACTTCAAAGTCACATAATTGTTCAGTCTCTGCTGCAATTTCATGACGTATATAATGTCGGGTAAATGCATTCATTCCGCATTTGCTGGATGTTCTTCTGAAGCGTAGTCAGAATTCATCAGTTCAAGTTGCTCATTTACTGAAAGCCATTAAAAACAGAGGCTTATCTTTACCCTTTTAGACAATCGACAGCTTCTGAGCAATCAGAGGTGCCAAAGCGGGTACTCTGAAGCAGTGACAGCTTCCAAATGACGGCTCTTTAAACTGATTGCCTTGATGAGACATGAGTGTGAACAACCTTTTTTTTTTGGGTTGAACCTCCAAATGACCCTCAAAATAGCATTAAAACCTTTACATTATTTGAAAGTCCTTTAAACCTGTAAAATGTTCCACAATCACTAATCATTTTTCTACAATCATTCTAGAGAACCCCCCCCAAAAAAGTTATTTGATGGCATCATTCAAACAACAACCGAAAAATGTTTTTTGTTCTTCAGTGTACCTCCAACACATCCTCATCTTAAATCCCAATTTTGGGGCTTTCTAGGACAGCACATGCCACATTTCCCTTCATGATGATGATGAGGCCTGGCCTTAACCTGAACCATGAAAAAAAAGGAATGAGCAGCATCAAACAAGAACCAATTCTGTAAATAAGATATTTATTCAGTTTGAAAAAAACAAAACAAACAAAAACCCCAAAAATAAAATCTCATTTCATGCATTTCTGTTCAGAATCATGTAAACAAGATCACTTGGAGAGATGCTGAATGTGTGCACAGCCATTTTCAATATTCTTAAAGAAAAACAAGACATGGGAAAAAGAAACAGGTTCAGGTAATTTATAGACTGAATTACAGAATTAACTTTAAGCATCCATAAAACACTGGAATCCCAGAGTTCCCATTTAACCTGGATTGGAAACTGATTAGATGCATTTAAGTTCTTTATTGCTGTTTGGATTATGATGCCATGCCATTATACTGACAAGCAGTTAACGATCACACACTCACACTCACACTCACACTCACACTCACACTCACACTCACACTCACACTCACACTCACACTCACACTCACACTCGGTCCCTGATGTGGAATGCTTTACATAGCTCTTTCTCGCAGGAGTAATGAAGCCTGAGGAGAGGGTACACTTTTAGTGTACACAAACGAAAAACAAGGTTCAATTTCTTGATTGTTAGTAAGACAAACGTGAGCATGGTTACATAAACATATCCAATATGTACTGATTCGGCCTGACGTGGAGGAAGTTCCTATAAAAAGGTAGCTTTATTCTACGGAAAATCTGTTGAGAAGGCCATCCACAGTGTTTGGCATTTAGAAGAGGGACTTTAAATCTGATTACAAGATGGAAAGCAATTTAGATGGAGGGGTTGTGCAAGCAAGTGAAAGCACTTAACTGTAATTTTTAGAGCTGCGTGGGTGGAGCAGAGTTTAGTCCAGAATTGAACGGTACTGGAGCGAAGTGGAAGAGCAACAAAAGTGTGGCTGTTGTCTGGTGCATTTCGGAACAGCTGCCCTTTGACAGCCTCTGTTGGGACATCGCTCATCAAAACGCTGCCATTTTGAAGACGTCATCGCACAGATCTTTTCAAAAAGCATTGGATGCTTTACAACAACTGTGTCAGAAACATTTGATGCTCAGACTGGTTCTAAATGTACATTCAAACTGGAATGGATTGTTACTACGTAACGGTAGCTTGCTTGCTATGTTATACACAAGATGAGTGGATAATCTGCCAGGGAAAAAAGGTAAAAGACAAAGAGCAGAAGATTTTAGGGAGGGTTAGGAGTCTATCTTTAAGCCAGCAGTGCTTTTTTAATAGTATATAACTTTCTGTTTACAGACTATGCCATCTGAGGAAGGGGCTTTGTTTTCTCAACCAAGACCAAAATACCATAATCCACATACAGTTTTTCCATTTCCTGCAATCACTAGACCATAAAAATATATAGATATATCGGTGTAAATCTAAGGATATAAATGAAAGCTCCCAATATTAACACTTGTAAAACAGGCACAATAGTGTCACCTTGGACAGGAATGTTAGAAAACAAAACAAAACAAAACAAAAAGTGTAGGCCTAGCTCCCTTTTTACATAGCATCAGAATACATTATAACTATAGAAACAGGAGTATGTCATATATTTCATAGTCATCTAAAGAGGCTAGTATGGAAAGATTATTGCTGCAATCATTATAGCTTTAAAATAAAAAAGAGAAAAAAATCTACCCCATGTTATAAAACAAAAGAATCCCCTCCATTACTTTACAGTTTCAGTAGTATTACATTTGCAAATTCTGCCACACTATCAAATGAATGTGGAGACTGCATATCCAGCACAGTAGTATAGAGTAAGGCCTCAATCGTTGTTGGCAAAAAAAATAAAAGAAAAAGAAAAAGAAGAGAGCGAGAAAAAACAACAAAACCAAAAACAATCTGTCTTAATTACACTTTTCCATACCTTAAAAACCTCATTATGTGCAAATGTAAATCTTACAATTTGTGGAGTAGGTCAGTGACAATAAAAATTACGGGAATGATATCCGTTCCTTGGGGTGGGGTGGGGTGTGGGGTTGGGGTGGTTGGGACGTTGCACCAGCGACGGGAGAACAGGAGGGCTTTCCCAGGTCAGTTCAGGTCTGGTCTGTCCCCTCACGTTGACTGTACCTGCTTTTTTAATCTCTCTATCTCCAGCTAGAAATAAAGAAACCAATTGTTTTAATACAGACTGATTCTTTGTGCAAAAATCAGGAGCACCAACCCACAGCCACTAATTTGACAAGCCATTTTTATCTTCATAAACTCTTACAAGAAGTCTCTACCTTAATTTTGTTGATTATGTAACTGTATTATTAACACTACTTTTAGTCATGTAATAGATCTGATTTACATCCTCATTTAGTAGGTCTGAAACTTGGGCCAACTTTTTCTGTTTTTGCTGTGAAAATGTTTAACTTGATTTATTTTATTCGATTTTATTTGATTTTTTAATAATTCAAAAATAATTAACATCAAAACATGAATCTACATACTGGTAACTGTGGCTTCTTATGACGTATGGTATATATGACAACTTTTAGTAGATAAAACACTCCTAAAAATACCACTGTTTCATAATAAAGTAAAGCTAAATTTGACTGTTAACAGAATGAATAAAAAAAAAACCATTTATACATTAAAGTTTGTCATCAACTTCTACTTCTGATTATTTCACTCAAAATGTGTGAATATTATGAAGGGAACATGTCCCTGACCTCTTCCATTATGAAACCTTTAGGGGCGGGCTTGCCATCTCATGTCAAAAACGGGGCTCTCATGAATAAATAACAATCCTGCCTTGTTAGGCATCCGAGCTCCATTTTTTTTTTTAAATCTGTGTGATGCAACCATTACAATACATTACTTAAGCTCTGAATTAATAACACAGGTCAAAGAATGGCAAGGTGCTGCATACACCTGGCATTAAGACATGTGGAGTGACTGAATGCAGACCATATGGCTTGCATTGTGTAACCTAACCGTAGAGTGCGTGACTTGTTTACATTTACAGTTTGATGTCAAATAACAACCTTACACAACTATACTATTCCCACTGGAACACAAAGCACTGCCTGATAGCATAGCGTATATATAGTAGAAAAAACACTTCATTGTCTGCTGCATGCGGAGAACCTGTCCAGGCCAGGCTCCTGCCAAGCCCAGCTTCTATCACCCACCAGTGCAGAGCTCAGAGAGCGAGGTGTGTGTGT